>JARQOC010000006.1:446238205-446838205 GCA_033576535.1 Allobates femoralis | reverse complement strand
CTGTAAGGGTGTTTTCACATCATGATTTTTTTGGATCCGTGGCTGTCCGTTGTAAATTGGACAGCCACGGATCCGATATTGCTCCCATGTATCTCTATGGGCACGGATCGGATTGGATTTGGCCTTATTGCCATCTGATTTGTGTTGGATCCGATTCGGTCCAATTTTTCCCTATGCCCAAAATTGGAGACTGCTCCAGTTTTGGGAACAGCGGACCAAATCGGACCGAATCGAACCGACATGATCCGCACCCTTTAACATGGGGGCCTATGGGGCACGGGTCCGAGAAAATATCGGATCTTTTCTTGGACCCGATTTTAGTGTACTGAGCATGCTCAGTACACTAAAACCGCTCTGTTCCCCTTTAATTTCACTTCCGCAATGTATATACATTGCAGAAGTTAAATTGTGTAAATAAATAGTTAAAAATAAAAAAAATTCCATGCTCACCTGTGCGACGGTGTCTCAAACTGTCTCGCTGACTCCTAGGACTGAAGAACCTGGGGTTGCCTGGCAACCTGATCAGCTGAGCGGTCATGTGACCGCTCAGCTGATCGGGTTGTCATATGACCGCGCGGTTTAAATCTCCCGCCCACCGGTCAATTTTGGTGGGCGGGAGATTTAAACCGCACAGTCATGTGACAACCCGATCAGCTGAGCGGTTACATGACCGCTCAGCTGATTGGGTTGCCAGGCAACCCAGGTTCTTCAGTCCTAGGAGAGCGAGCGCGTCAGCGCGGGACACCGTCGTACAGTTGAGCATGCTTTTTTTTTTATTTTTAATCTTTGTTCACTCCGGCAATGTATATATATATACATTGTGGGAGTGAAAGTGCTCGGCTTGCCAGCACTCTGCAGGCTCGGGCTTTCTGTGTCGGGGTCCATGAAAATCACAGACCCGGACACAGAAAAGGTCACGTCCTGTGGTGTCCGTTCCTGTCCATGGGATCCTACAAAAAGTAGGATCCCACGGACAGGAAAAAAAACATTATGTGAAAGCACCCTAACACTATAAACCAGGGTAATCTTTTATGTACTTCCCCAGCGGGATGTTATTCAACCCAGTAGGATGTTCCTTTTTGTACAAGCCAAGAGTTTAATACCTTAACTAGGGTTAGATGTAGATTTCATAATAAAGGAAACCTGCCAGGTCCCCTGTGCCCTCCAATCCAACAGCAGTCACATGTATGCTAAAATTCCCTGCCTCACCAACCCTGAGTAATGCTATTTACTAACATCAATGGTTAAAAAAGCATCTATAAAGTGAGCTGTTCCTATGCAAATTAAGCCTTTGATTATTGCAAGGGGCGATGTTCCCCCAGACTACACAGCCTCTTTCCATATTACCACGCCCATGTGGGCATGATAACATGATTTTCATGAACTGGCATCTTTGGCAGCTCTTGGAAATCACCTATGCCCGTGGCTCATTTTGGCAGCATTACTGCACCTCTGAAGCCAAGTATACATGTCTTGGCTTCAGAGGCGTAGTAATGCTGCCAATATGAGCCATGGGCATGCAACATTTCAAGGAGTTGCCGGTGACACCAGCTCGTGAAAATCATGTTATCATACCCACAGGGGCGTTATATTATGGAAAGAGGTTGTGTAGTCTTGGGGAACAACGCCACTTGAATAGTCAAAGCCTACTAGTTCTGGCAGCTCTCGTGATGCATATAATAATAGCATGCTTACCAACATCTTGATTAGCAATAGGTATATTTAATTCCTGCCCTATCAACACCAATACCAAATGGGGACTCCCATTTTTGGGCATGGTTTATATAAACCTCACCCCATTTTAGACCAGGACATGCCCAAATTTCTCCCCATGGTTCTGGTCAGTCTGTGTTATTCTAGCCATTGGCAAGTATGATAGTAGTGAAAGGAAGCAGCCCTTTGATTGTGTGATAATGCAATGATCTAATGTATAACTTGAGAAATGGGTCACTGTCAAGTTCAACCTATTATCATTATGGCTAATCAATACATTTCCAAACTGGTCTGTGCACCCTGCCTAATGAAGTTGCATTTTTATAAGCACAGAATTATATTGGCATAAAATGGGGTGTACTTTGACCCCATTGCGGTGCCTTGGGTCTGTAGAAAATATTTATCCCTAACTATAAAACATATATGCATCAATAATGTTATCAATTCTAACAAAGAGAAAATAATCAAGCATATTTCAAATAATGACTACCTGTGGAATTTTCTTAATTCCTGTCTATTTTGCTAATTTACACATATCCCTCAAGTGTAGATGTGGTTATCAAGTCATATGCATACAGTGGGGAAAAAAGAATTTAGTCAGCCACCAATTGTGCAAGTTCTCCCACTTAAAAAGATGAGGTCAGCCTGTAATTGACATCATAGGTGACCTCAACTATGAGCGACAAAATGAGAAAACAAATCTTGAGAATCACATTGTCTTATTTGGAAAGAATTCTTTTTCAAATTTTGGTGGAAAATAAGTATTTGGTCACCTACAAGTAAGCAAGATTTCTGGCTCTCACAGACCTGTATCTTCTTCTTTAAGAAGCTCCTCTGTCCTTCACTCATTACCTGTAGTACTGGCACCTGTATGAACTTGTTATCAGTATAAAAGACACTTGTCCGCAACCTCAAACAGTCACCCTCCAAACTCCACTAAGGTGAATACCAAAGAGCTGTCAAAGGACACCAGAAACAAAATTGTAGCCCTGCACCATGTTGGGAAGACTGAATCTGCAATAGGCAAGCAGTTTGGTGTGAAGAAATCAACTGTGGGAGCAATAATTAGAAAATAGAACACATACAAGACCACTGACCACTGATAATCTTCCTCTATCTGCGGATCCACGCAAGATCTTACCCCGTGGGGTCAAGATGATCTCAAGGACAGTGAGCAAAAATCCCAGAACCACATGGGGGGACCTAGTGAATAACTTGCGGAGATCTGGGACCAACGTTACACAGGCTACCATCAGTAACCATCAGGGACTCAGATCCTGCAGTGCCAGACATGTCCCTCTGCTTAAGCCTTTACATGTCCAGGCCCGTCTGAAGTTTGCTAGGGAGCATTTGGATGATCCAGAAGAGTATTGGGAGAATATCATATGGTCAGATGAAGCCAAAGTAGAACTGTTTGGTAGAAACACAACTTGTCATGTTTGGAGGAGAAAGAATGCTGAGTTGCATCCAAAGAACACCATACCTACTGTGAAGCATGGGGGTGGCAACATCATGCTTTGGGGCTGTTTCTCTGCCAAGGGACCAGGACAACTGATCTGTGTACATGAAAGAGTGAATGGGGCCATGTATTGTGAGATTTTGACTGCAAACCTCCTTCCATCAGCAAGGGCATTGAAGATGAAACATGGCTGGGTCTTTCAGCATGACAATGATCCCAAGCACACCACCAGGGCAACGAAGGAGTGGCTTCATAAGAAGCATTTCCAGTTCCTAGAGTGGCCCAGCCAGTCTCCAGATCTCAATCCTATAGAAAATCTTTGGAGGGAGTTGAAAGTCTGTGTTGCCCAGTGACAGCCCTAAGGGTACCTTTACACGCCGCAACCGCAACGAGAAATCTGACCAGCAATCTGTTGCCCCGTCACCATCGCCGTGAAATTGTCTCGAAATTGCGGCGTGTAATTGGGTAATTTGGGGGCGATGAAAAAGGTTGCACCTGGTTCCGATTTCACAGCACTGCTCCAAAATCAGAGGCAATCAATAAGGCGAAATTCCCTGCTTTTGGCATGTGAAGGGGCGATAGGGATGGAATCTGCGTTGCCTACTGAGCTCCCAGAGGCGTGCCACAGCGTGCGGGTGACCGCCCCCCTCAGCTATGATTGGTGGTGGCTACTGCGTTTCCATCGGATGTCACTTGACACCGCGCTATATTTGAACAGCTGTCCATTCACACTACACAATGGTAAAGGCGTCATGTATTGGCCTTCCTGTGCAGGTTGGCCAATCATAATGCTATTGCGTTGTCTAATCAGCGTGTTTGGGGCACGGAATACACCAGTCTGTCACGCCTATGTTCTTGCGGCGCTAACCATGCATGCCCACATTCCTTTGGGGATTGCGGCGTGTGAAGCGGCGAGGGAACTCAACCGGATTCGTTCCATTGTTCGTGTGGGAACTTTCAGGACGACACATTGCCTTAGGTTGAGGGCGAAATTGCGGCATGTAAAAGCGCTTTCAGCAACCATGAAAAATGTGCACGCGCATGTTAGATTGCCTCCGATTGCCGCCAAAAGTTGCGGCGTGTAAAGGTACCCTAACACATCACTGCTCTAGAGGAGATCTGCATGGAGGAATAGGCAAACATACCAGCAACAGTGTGTGCCAACCTTGTGAAGACTTACAGAAAATGTTTCACCTCTGTCATTGCCAATAAAGGATATATAACAAAGTATCGGGATGAACTTTTGTTATTGACCAAATAGTTATTTTCCACCAAAATTTGGAAAAAAAATTCTTTCCAATTAAGGGCTCTTTCACATCAGCGTTTTTCGTAATTCGCGGCAGATGCGGTGAAAAAACCGCATCTGCCGCGTTTGCCGCATAACCGTTCCACTTGCGGCACGGTTGCGGTTTTTCCCATAGGAACACAGGCAGACTCACCAGCGATCAGTACCAGCGAGATCGCTGTTAACCATGTAAACAAATGGGTAACTAAGCGACGTGCGGCGCTTAGTTACCCGCTGTTTACCCTGAATACTAGCTCCCAGCGCTTGCTGAGAAGCGCTGGGAGCTGGCTGATCGCGCGTCTACCGGTGTCACACGCAGAGGTGCTGCATGTCCACCGGTCGACCATTGCCAGGTTTTAAAGCAGGTTCTAAAACCTGGCGACCATCAACCAGCGATTTGTGTGCCCTGTCACACACGTCAATATCGCTGCAACGTCATGTGCAGCAGCGAAATTGCAAGCGATATTGACGCATGTGACATCCCCATAAGAGGCCCCAAAAGTCCCTTTGGCCTATAGAAAAAGACTAATGCTATTAAAGATTTGCAATAATTGGGAGCCACATTGAAGCTTTTGCATTGGGGTCCCTGAGCTTCAGGTTGCACCACTGGTCTATAGTATTGGAGACAAAGAACTTACTTTAGAACCAAGGTGACATTTACTAGATTAAATGGAAATATAGATCATCAGATGTAATCTTTGTATACATGGAGAATATATTGTAATATAGGAAATCATTATATAAGCAATTTTACTATCATCTAATACATCATTGTGTAAATGTGTCGCCCCGGGGTGTGGGGTACTTGGGTATCAGGCGGCAAAACGGTTAACTGTGTCACGAGGAATGGTGGCCGCACCTGATCCCGTGTCCCGGGGGACGGTTCTTTTGAAAAGGGGGTTATGTACAGGGGATTATTTACAAAGTTAGTTGTCATGACACCACCTGCAGTTTCTGGTGAAGTAGCACTAGCGCCGCCACAGACTGCCAGAGGTTGATAGAATCGAGGCTGAGATGTTGTAGTCCTCCGCAGGCAGGACTGGGACCTCCGGGGCAACAATCCTGTGAAAGAATTGAGTTCATAGGAAAGAAGATGCAGCAGAGTCAAAGTCACTTCACTCCGGGTACTTTACTGGAACTTTTGCAGCGTTATTACAGTTCTCAGTGCAGTAAGATGTTATACATGCAAGTAGCTGACGGGTGGCTGCAAGCGGATCACAGTTAGTTGGATGGAACCCTCAGCGTGTGCCTTTTCTCTGCCAGTACTTCCCTGCTCTCCACTAGTCGGTGTGAAGTCTGACCCCATACAGTGGATCTGGCCTCCTGCTGTCTCTCACTCTCCTCGCTCCTGTCGGGTTACCTTCTGCTGGCTGACCACCGAAATATCAAGTGGTGCCTGGTACCCTCCTCTTGTCGCTTAAGAGTCTGGGCAGTATATATATATATATATATATATATCCCTCAGAATGCCGGATTTCCTGTGGTCCTTGGAGGATCCCACAGGTGAGGGCTCTGGTGCTGGTAAGCTGCCGGGGTTGGACTCTCTGAAGTCCCTCTCTTCCCTTAGGCTGGCTGTCTGCCTTTAGTCCTTCCCGGGTCCTCAGCCGAGAGACCCTCCTTGCTCCCTCAGGCTCACTGTCTGGCTGCTAGCTGGCTGACCAACTAACTCGCTCACTACTCTCTAGTTCCCCATGGAGGTGGTTTTTATTCCCGCCCGGGTACCTCCCACCATGTGATCTAGTGTGGGGGTGCTTGTGTGTAGGTTCCACCCATCAGCCTGAAATCCACTTGCAGCTGGGGTATCTGCACCGCTTTTATGGGTGCAGTACCCCTCTCTGACACCTGCATAGCGGGGCGCCACATAAATATCAAGTATAAATAATCCATGAGGCAATAAATAATGCACCAAAGGTGGTACAGTATACACCTTGTGGTGATGCGACCCCGATGTGTCCCCTGACCGGTATACAGCACATATGGGATTGTATCTTTTGCTCTGTGGCAGTACTCACAGGGTTAAAAGCAGTGAGATCTGAGCTGAGTGCTGATTGAAAGCACTGATGCCCACCTGTGATGGGATAGGAGATGATATGAGCTGCCGTTGGTTGAGGAGTGGGGAAAAAACTGGACAAGCTGCTGTGTGAAGCTAACACAATCTGGGATCTCTCTCAGAGAGGATGTTCATGAGACTAGAGAGAGAGAGGATGTGTGCTGATAACACAGCCTAGCAGTGAGGACCTGGCCCTCACCAGTGGACCCGGCCAGGACAGAACCTGGCCAAAGTACAGAGCATACCTGTCTGTGTGTGTTGGATGTACAGAGTTGTACCGGCTGCGCCCCGGAACCTGGAGGTCTGTAATATACCTGAACTATACCATTAAACTGTGTGTTGTTTTTTCTTTCACCACGTCATTGCCGTTAGCAACCAGGTTGCTGTGCCCGCATTCTCCACCACATGTAAGGTAACAGTTAGGATCGGCACGATGGAAGGCAGTGACCCAGGCAACTGTTCACACAACACAGTTTAATGGTACAGTTCAGGTATATTACAGACCTCCAGGTTCCGGGGCGCAGCCGGTACAACTCTGTACATCCAACACACACAGACAGGTATGCTCTGTCCTGGCTGGGTCCACTGGTGAGGGTCAGGCCCTCACTGCTAGGCTGTGTTATCAGCACTCAACCTCTCTCTCTCTCTGTGCACCGTCCGCTCATTAGTCTCATGAACGTCCTCTCTGAGAGAGCTCCCAGACTATGTTAGCTTCACACAGCAGCTTCTCCTGTTTTGTCCCACTCCTCAGACCGGGGCAGCTCATATAATCTCCTATCCCATCACAGGTGGGCATCAGTGCTTTCAATTAGCACTCAGCTTAGATCTCACTGCTGTTAACCCTGTGAGTGCTGCCACAAAGCAAAAGATACAATCCCCATGTGCTGTATACCGGTCAGGGGACACATTGCGGTTGCATCACCACAACCTATATATGGCTTCAGCAGCTCGACACTTTACACATGTGCAAATAAGACAGACCAACACTTGAGGAGCTATATTGCTTACAAAAAAATCATATTATATTTATTCGTTACTAAAACAGAAACAATTCATAGCACATAAAGTGGAAGGTGCAAGAGAAAAGTAGTGACATAGAAGCCTGCAGTTCTTCAATATTAGACACAAGAGAACAGAAACAATGTATTA
Organism: Allobates femoralis; assembly: GCA_033576535.1. NCBI lineage: Eukaryota > Metazoa > Chordata > Amphibia > Anura > Aromobatidae > Allobates > Allobates femoralis. Next base: position 446,830,549 of record JARQOC010000006.1, on the reverse strand, counting down.
TTGTGTCAAATGGTATGTCCTTTAGCCCAACTTATTAAAGGGACACTGTCACCAGGTTTTTGCCATCTCATCTGACAGCGGCATAATGTAGAGACAGAGACCCTGATTCCAGCAATATATCACTTACTTTGCTACTCAGTGTAGTTTTCATAAAATCACAGTTTATTCAGCTGGAGATTAACATTAACTAATCAAGTAGTACAGCATATATTTATTTACTGTTAAATCTAAAGCAGAGAAAACAGTAATTTTATCAAAATAACAGCAAGCAGCTCAGTAAGTGACACACCGCTGGAATCAGGGTCTCTGTTTCTACATTATGCCGCTGTCAGAGGAGATGGCAAAAACCTGGTGACAGAGTCCCTTTAAATGGCAAAAAATATTTTGGAGCCCTTTACTGTAGGTTTCCCCTATGGCGTTAGGAAACGGTAATATGCTCACCTTATGGAATCATTCAATCACTGGTGCAATGAAAGTGGCCACCTGCTTGTCGATAATCGTAAGGTCTTGGATTCTTGAAGACGCTGTGCTGATCTGAGTTCACTTAAGAACTTCAGCTACTTAGATTGTAGATGATAGTGAACTGTAGAAATACATTGGTATCCAATCACATTGCGAACTCACCCCTCTTTGGAGACTATAAACGACCAATGATCATTCAGTAACACAACTTTAAAAGACATCAGATAAAGACTGAGAAAAACAAAAAAGCTAAACAAAACCCGAAAATAAATTTCTATGCCCGTTAGTTGGTTATACATGATAATCAACACTTCCTTCGAATGCAGGAAATGTCACAGACACCCAGCAAGTGATAAAGAGAAACTCGGTTATCTGTGGCGGCAAGGGTGGGCCAACACCTACTAGAGAAACCAGCCGGAAAAAAAACAATTCATAGTCACCTATAACTAAAAACATATAGAGGTTTGTGTCTAAATAAGAAGTTTCAGCCTATGAACAACATAAATACGGTATATCCAATTTGGCTTTAGGACAATTCTTTTTGTGTTTTTTCATTGAAGACAAATTAAATGAAGATAATAATAAATAAAAAAGAATTTGTGATTGCAATCATTTTCAGGAAGAAACTTAGTATTATCTGACAGAATTGCAGGGGTGTCAATACTTTTGGCCACAACTGTATTATTTAAAAAATGTAATGAAAAATCATATGAAAAAAATTCCTCTGCAAAAAATTTTATTTAGCATAAAACACATTTTATTTCACATATAATACATAAAAACTACAAAACTATACTAATAAGGTATCCACAAGAAAATATCGTATTAGTATAGAAGTTCACAGGGTGAAAGTCGAACTCACAAAATTCCACAATTAAATTTCTCTGACGAAGTGTAGCCTTAATTATGGGGTTAATCTGCAGGTTAATTGCACTCTGAACCTGCCCGGTGCCAGTACTTAGAGTCCCACTGCCGGGAGGAAAAGAACTTCAATCCTCCAGCAGTATTTGGCTTACCATTATAGGCAATATTGAGGAGTCACAGTCAGGGTAATGGAGTTGGTGTCCATTTCGGGTGGAATCGAAGTCAGATTCAGGGAAATTGAGGAGTTGGATATTTGGCTTACTGATTCACAGCCATGGTTATGGAGTTGGAGTCGTGGAGTGGGAGTCCGTGTCCATTTTAGGTGGAGTCAGATTCAGGGAAATTGAGGAGTCGGATGTTTGGCTTACTAACTTCACAGCCATGGTTATGGAGTTGGAGTTGTGGCGCCCCACTGGTCACTGCATCACAGTAGGGGTACTGTACCCACAATAGAGTGTGCAGTATTCCTGTCACAGGTGAAGGTAAAGTTGACATGAGGCTCCCATCCCAGCACTCACACACTCTAGAACAGGGGATGATGGGGTTAAATCCTTAGGAAAGAGACCCAGTCCAGTGGGGGGAGTTAGGTGAAGCGGGAAGTCACACAGTTGGATGTAGTTTGTACTGAGGGAAGAAGCAAGGAGGGAGCCTTGGAGAAGTCTCCCAGGGAGGGCGCCTGAGCTTAAGGAAGGCCATCCTGGAAAGAAAGGGGAAACCCAGTGCCAGACCACCGGACAGGTCTGGGGGAATCCCGGTCCACCAACGAAGAGCCAGCTCCGAGTAACGGTACAGGCGAGTTCACCCCTGAACTGTCGACATCAGCCAGTTAAGGGCCGAAATATCAGCCACGACCCCCGTCCAGAACGTGCAGCCCACCAGGATCACCAAACTGGGTTGAGCCCCTTAGATGAGAAGAAAGGTACCTCATAGCACCCAACGGGCCTGTTAGACAAGTGGGCTGTACAGGGCAGCGCAAGGATAGTGAGGAGGCGCAGGAACACAAGGGACAAGAAAAGACAAAAGAAGGTGCACTACAGGAGCCTCAAAGAGACTTTATCTTCCCCAGTGACTACCCGGCCAGCTACCCCTTAAAGCACTGTGTAGACTGTAACTTGAAATGCCATCTGAACCGGTTCCAGTAAAGTATTAGTATAGAGACACACGGCCTCAGTGTCTCCTTTCAACGTCGCCTGGGCCAGCATCTCCACCTGCAGAGCCACTTCCCTGTGCAAAAGCCCCATCCATCTCATCACAACCCCGGGGACCCAGCTCCACCTGTGGGGAGCTATACGTTTCAGCTGCCCGACCTTCATCCCCGGAGGCCTACACCAGACACCACAGGTGGCATCACGAGACATTTATTAATTTTATTATGTTTCCCCTTTTTCAAGTGACCCCAGGGTGCGGATCAGGGCAAGCCACCAGTGACATCCCCATTACAACGAATGCCCGGATACCCGAGTCCGCATAGACTCCTGGGCGGGTCAGAGTTGTGGAGTCAAAGTCAGTGTCCATTTTTCCCCCTTTGTCCGTATGTCCACAGGTCGAGATTTTTACTAAACTTGTCCATGAGGATTTTGAAAAAATCCCCAAGTATCCATATAAAAATAACCTCACAAAAAAACAACGTGAGGCTATCCAAGAGTTAAAAAGGATGGACCAAGTTGTAATAAAAAGTGCGGATAAGGGGGAAATGTGGTCTTATGGCCAGTTAACAAATATGACAAAGAGGCTTTTTCGTCAATTAAAAGATCAAGAGACATACACAAAACTTGCATATAATCCAGTAAAGTCTTTCAAGAGTAAGTTGATTGGGACTTTGGAGAAAGCCTTTGAAAAAGGAATAATAACACAAAAAGTCATGGAGGGTCTAATTGTAGACTGTCCAAAGATCCCAACTCTATACCTGTTACCCAAGGTTCACAAAGATGCCCTTAATCCTCCAGGATGTCCAATCGTCTCGGGGATTGGGGGCTTTTGTGACCCTATCTGTAGGTTTGTGGAATATTATTTATATCCATTGGTACAGACACTTCCCTCATATGTGAGGGATACTTTTGATATCTTGGGCAAGATAGAAGGTTTCTCTATAGCTGGGGACACATGGTTGGTAACTGCGGACGTTGAGTATATACATACATCTCTCACGATCATGGCCTGGCTGCGGTCCGTCTCTTCCTGGGGGAGAGCTCATTGGATGGACCTCTGTGTGAATTGATTTTGGAATTACTTCACTTCACTCTGACTCATAATCTATTTACATTCAAGGACGGATTCTACCTGCAGAGACGTGTCCACTATGGGGGCAGCATGTGCACCATCGTACGCCAACCTATTTTTAGGTGGGTGGGAGAAAAACATTTTTGGATGTAATCCCCTTGTACAAAGGGTGGTACATTGGTTCCGGTATATTGACGACGTGTTGCTCTTGTGGCGGGGATCCGCGTCTCTGCTGGGTGAATTTATGTCGTATTTGAATAGTAATAATTTGAATATAAAATTAACATACAAAATGAGTCAGAGTGAGGTGGATCTCCTTGATATTAAGATCGGGGTGCGTGGGGAAGGTGTTCTGCAAACGGATGTATACAGAAAGGAGACTTCTGTTAATGCACTATTGCATGCATCATCCTCACACACCCCAGCCACCATTGGAGTTGTGCCCCTTGGGCAATTCCTCAGGATTAGATGGATATGCTCTAATAATCAAAAATTTGAAGCACAGGCAGAAGATCTACGTGAGAGATTCAGGAGTAGGGGCTACAGCGCACGCAGTATCAAGAAGGAATACCTCAGAGCAAAAAGAACAAAGAGGGAGTGCCTTCTGTCTAAACAGGAAAGGAAATCAGAGAGTAACATGATATGGTTTGTACCAACGCATAATGGTCAATGGGGTAAAGTACAGGAAGTACTCCAAAAACACTATCCAATTTTACAGACCGACAAATTTTTGGCTGATAAGATAACTGACAGACCAGCAGTCTCAGCCCGCAGAAGTAAAAATCTGAAAGATTTGTTGGTGGAGAGCCACTACGTGGCTAAACCAAACAGCCTCTTTGGGATAGAGCAAAGGACAAAACGAATCAGCTGTTATACGTGCGGGGACTGTTTGGCATGCAATTCAGGCAATGTTGTGACAGGTCACTCATTCATGTCCGCCGACGGAAAACGATCCTTTTCCATAAAGCAATATATCTCGTGCAGTAGTGCTTATGTCATTTACTATGCGACATGCCCCTATCAAAAAATATATATTTGGTTGACGTCCAGACAACTACGAGTTAGAGCTCAGGAACATGTCTGTGACATTCAGAACGCTGTTAAAAATACTGATGTAGATTTGCTCAGGACATTACCCAGACACTTTAAGGTGGCTCATGGATGTGACCCAAGTGGGTTACACATAATCGGGATTGATGCACTCCACTGTGGTGTCCGGGGTGGTGACCTGAAAAGAGAACTTGCAAAAAAGGAATGCAGGTGGATATTGACCTTAGGCACTATTACACTCATATTTGTAAAGAGGTGTTCATTCCATTTTTTGATAACCTCCCTTATAGTGATAGTGCATGATGAAATTATACATATGTTTTGAGTTGTAGTATAAAATAACTAGACACACTCGACCTTAATGGTACCTTTACACGCCACTACATAAGGTTAGAAACCACCGGGTGTCGCACGTGCACATGCACGTTTCAACGGTTCCTAACGGTACCTGATACCGCATTTACACGCCGCTACAAGGTGCTCCACAGTAGGTTTTTTCGATCCCTGGAAGCACCGACGGGTGCCGCAGGTTACCTTCTGTAGAGCACCTTCCCTGATTTACACGCCGCTACCTCGCGGTGTTTTGAAGGTACAAGTTACAATTGTCTCCGACACCCGGTGGTTTCTAACCTTCCGTAGCGGCGTGTAAAGGTACCATAAGATATGATTTTTTTATGTAATTTGGATTAATAGAAGGATATAGCACTCTGTTCCTATTACATTGGCCTAAAACTGTACACCACAGTAAGTTCCCCTATGTTGGAATAGTAATTTGTCTTTTTGTATGTTATATAAGATAAATAAAGAAAGTATGCAGTACAATAACTCCATTGTGTGTTTTTCACATGTTTTAAAGTCTGTGTCCATTTTAGGTGGAGTCCGATTTAGGGAAATTAAAGAGTCGGAGTCAGATGTTTGGCTTACCGACTCCACAGCCCTGGTTATAGAAGTAGCACTGGTGCAGGCTCTGATCTGTGTATCGAGAGCTGTAACGGCACCACCCACACTGACTGACAGGTGGCTCTGTGGTTATGAGACAGTGTTACTCACCTACACAACTAGCTAGCTAAGACAAAAACACTATGCTGGGCTGTACAGCTTCTTTTTTTTTTTTTTTGCTGTCTGCCTAGCTCTTTGTTTATATGTGTTCATCATCAACTGGCAAGAAACATAATTTTTTAAGAATACCATAGTGGTATAGTGGAGGCACTCATCACTCACAGGAGTGGTGGACATCCCCACTCTCTTAACAATAGCAGTGTTCTCTTATGCATTGACTGGTCTCCCTCACCTAGGACAGGCTATGTGGTGACAATACAAGCTACAATTTCCTGCTTTGCACTTCTTTGGCTTTACCTATAGTTCCGAATCAGTGCACCACACAAAGCAAGTGGTACTCACCCCTATTTCTAGCTAGTGACGCGCCCCCAGACCGTGGGGTACTCGGCAACCGGGCCAGTGTAGTCTCTCTAGGGGGTTGCGGTGGTCAAGACTCAGTCCCGTGGCCTGGATCAGCCCAAAAATGGTGGGGATTATTTACAAGGGATTGTCGTGACGCCACCCGGAGTGTTGTGGCCAATGAAGCCACCGCTGCCTGGTCGCTGCTGGGGAAGGTGACTTAGGGGCAGCTGAGATGGCAAGCCCTCTCTGGGTAGGGCTGGAGGTCCCCAGGGCAGGAGTAATAGTCTATGATGGGGCTTAGTGAGGGATTATGGTTCACACAGTCACTTACTTTGCTGCAGCTCTCCACAGTGCTGATGGTCGGCAGCTCTGTAGGTATAAGGCTCTGTTACAGGGCACAGGGTAATCGACGTAATTAACACACACAGACTCCTGCTAGCCATTTCTTAGTCTGTTTACTGGAGTTAAAGCAGATGTTATAAGCTGTCCCTGGAGTCTGGAGAGCAGTTCAGGGTATTTCTCACCCGGCCGGGTCATGTTGGCTTCCTCACTGCGCTTGTGTGGTGGCCCCTGCAGTTGCTTAAGCTAGGCTGCCGGCCCTGTCTCTGTCTGCGTCTACCAGTATGACAGGCAATTTGAGTCCTTCACTTCACTACCCCACTCCGGGAAGTCAATTTTTCTGGATTCTATAAGTTGTTGTGCCCCTGGTATCGTGTAGGTGGAGAATCTGGAGTCCCCCACTCTCCGGTGTTGACTGTCGGTGTGTGAACCTGCACAGTTCGTTCTGGCGTTGTTGCTCTCAGGGAAGGGAAGCACGGAGTGTTGCAGCCTCTCGGTAGGTTTCTGTCTCTCCTCCTTACTCAGACCCTAGCCTTAGGCCTGGTGTTCAGCAGTGGTCCTTGGGATGAGCCTCGCACAGCTCGATAACACCCAGGTCTGGTCCTCAGTTTGCACAGAACCTGTGCTCTTCACTGCCCTCTCAGGGACTGAACTGATCTTGTTGCTCCTCAGACCAGAATATATAGGGGAGCTCACCCTGAAGCCGGGTTTGGTCTCCCTCTTCTGTCTGGGAGGTGTTGGTGTTGTTTGTGTGTTGCCTGAGTGGAACACCCTTTACTACTCTCTGGTGACACCTAACAATGGTGACACTGTGGCACTATGACTCTGGGGTGCCACATTCCCCCTTAGTGAATGACAGTACTCCAGGTCTGTGGCAATTTTTCAACAAATAACATGGTAATAACATTTTTAAGTGTACAGAGTCTTAAAAGTAAAAATTACAAAAACCAACAAATTCAAAAAGAGTTCAAAAAGAGTTCAAAAGCAGTTCAAAAGCAGTCTCTCCAGAGATTAGTTTATTTCCCTCTGGGGCTGGTCAATATTTATTTACAAGAAGTCTGTACCACATCCAGTCCAGTGGTATGTAATGGTCCATTTTTAAAAGTAAAAAAAGGTAAAAGTTCAAAAATTTGCAAAAGTTCTTACAGGAAAGTCTCTGTAGGTACTGGGCTTACTGTTTCAAGTTTCTTAACGTTGCATATATATAATAATATATAATAGACATCACACATAAATAAACAACTTCCCTATGGGTGTCTTGGCTTAGGAGCCCTGGTTACCTCCATCCCACCCCAGGCACTTTCTCTCCCTAACTTAATATGCATGGGGCTGGGCCAAGTTCCTCCACCCTTCTGTACACTAAGCTGTTTGAATTCTGTTTCTATTTATTTTACACTAACACATGTATATTCAAATTTCACTATTTAGTCTTTGTAGCGAGCTGGTAACTGACCCTCTTTACTACGTAGTGATCTTCTTACTACAGGTGTACCTGGTGTACTAAGCAAGATACTGTGAGTAGAAGTGTACCTTACTGATGTTTCTAGTTCTGATGGGGATGAGGATCTGCTAGCAGGACTGGCAAGTTCACTGGGTTTAGGAATCTGTTCTTCCTCTATGAGTTCAACTTCCAATTCTTCTAATCTTGGGATTTCTTCATGTTGCTGCACGGGTTCAGATGGTAGCGCAGGCACTGGTTCAGGTACTACTACTTGATGAAATTCGAGCATTGGGACTAATATTGCTCCATGATAGTGTGGCGTCCTGCTCACGCAGGTAACCACAGATCTCCCTAATGCACAGCTGGGTTTCCACAGCAGGTACCTACTACGAACAACACCTTCCACCCCGGCACAGTAGGGGGAGCTCCATTTGCAGCCCTTTGGCAAGAGCCCCTATATATACTGCTGCTGGGGAGGAGCTAGTTAGAGTGTGTGCAGTCCCGAGCCAGTGACCCGGAGTGGCCCTTCAGCGTCCCACAGCCTAAGTGGGACTGAAGGCAGGGAGCTCAGAGCAGAACAGGGAACAAGTAGCTCAGAGGGAGTTTGTTCCTGGAGAAACGCCGGATATTGGGGATCCGCACCTGTGGGGAACTATAGGCCCACAGAAAACACTGTGGAAGCTTCAGCTACCCGGTCTCCCAGGAGGGTCAAGAGAGGGAGCCAGGAACAGCAGGCCGGAGTTGTTGGTGTTGTTTGTGTGTTGCCTGAGTGGAATACCCCTTACTGCTCTCTGGTGACACCTAACAATGGTGACACTGTGGCATTATGACTCTGGGGTGCCACACTAGTCATAATGCAGACTTAGACTGTGTTTACATGTTCAGTTTTTGCTCCGTTTTTCACATCAGTTTTTGTAAGTCAAAACCAGGAGTGGATGATAAATACAGAAGTAGTGACACCTTTCATTTCACATGTTGAGTATTTGGTCAGTATTTTAAATCAGTATTTACAAGCCAAACCCAGGAGTGGAACAATCAGAGGAAAAGTATTATAGAAATATGTGCATCGCTTCTATATTCTTCACCCACTCCTGGTTTTGGCCTACAAAAACTGATGTGAAAACTGACCAAAAACTAAACATGTGAACGTAGCCTAATTGTGTTGAGCCAGATAGCCCTCATAACATTGTCTGGCTACACCAGTTACATGTGTTTGACCCCTACTTTGAGAAACATTACCGTTTTAGGCTGAGGTCACACTGGGTTATGGACCCACGCTTCCAGCCAGTGCTGAAACCGGACAACGTTAACGGCATGTGCTGCCTGGAAACGGAGGCCCATAGCAATCCATTGATTACCTTAGTAGCAGCCGCACACAGAGCTGCATGACGGCCGCTTTTCAGGAGCGCCCAGGAAAATGCTGCAGGCAGCGCATGCCGTTAACGCTGTCCGGTTTCAGCGCTGGTCTGCAAACGTGGGTCCATAACCAAGTCTGACCCCAGCCTTAGAGAGGTTTTTAAATCCAGAAAGAGGCTGTTACTTAGAGTAGGTGTCAAGTAAAAGAGACACACCTCGACATAGCAACTGGGTGGTTATTGATATGGCAATATTTATGAGCTAAATGTCTCACTTTTTCATGTTTCCTTAACTATATTATTGTTCTATATTATGTCTTAGTACAGAGGTCCCCAACTCCAGGCCTCGAGGGCCGCCAACAGTGCAGGTTTTCAGGATTCCCTTAGTAATGCACAGGTGATAATGTGACCACCTGCACTGGTGATGATTCCAACTCCTGTGCAATACCAAGGAAATCCTGAAAACCGGCCCTCGAGGCCTGGAGTTGGGGACCTCTGTCTTAGTATTTCAGAGTGTCGCTATTTTTTTGTCACAATGTACCGTGTTCCACGTTGCTCTTGTACACACTATATGATGGAGTGACGCAGTTTGTTTCTTGTTTTGATAATGGAGTTACACTCTCTGTTGTGCACCCTTCACCCACTGGCTGTAGGTATTATTGTTCTTTGTTAGCAGGTTCCTACTCACCTATATAAAAGGAGATTTTTGAATCCAGATAGAGGCTGTAACTGAGCATAGGGACCCAGTAAAGAGACAGACTTCAACGTGGCTACTGGGAAGTTATCAATATGGCCATATTTATAAACTGTCTAATTTCTTAATGTTTGATGTTATATGTATCATAAAGTAAATGTATGTGATAAAAGTTATAATATAGTTTAGCAATTGCATAGTGAAAGCTGATGGAATCTCCACTACAGCAGGGTCAATGGTAATTAGTGCTCACAAGCACTAATATGTAAGTTGTTGCCAGTCCTTAACATAAAAGTGGGGTTTAAATATACAAGTTTTTCATTTTAGTAATACTATAGCAGTAATGATAATAGAGAAGTGTGTGTGTTTGTGCATTGCGCACATGGCTGCAGAGTTCATTTGTGAAAAGAATCGTAAAAAAATATAAACCTGTAAAAAAAGGGGAAATACTGTAAGTCACGTACTGGCTTGTGAAAGTCATACTTACAGAAGACTGAACAAATGTGTAATAGATAAGAGACAAAATAGATGACAAATATACCGTATGTAGCTGAAAAGTCATAGCAGACAAAAAAGTAATTGTGCGACTACACAGTAAAAATATTTAATGTTGCCCTAAGTTTTATGACTTCTCAGGGGACATATTAAGTAGCAAGTGTGTGTGTGTAAAATATATATATATATATATATATATATATATATATATATGCCATCGCAACATAATATGATCCCTGTGAGCAGGGGTGCACCAAGCCCCTCTGCCGCCTGAGCCACAGGCTGAGGACCGGGGGTGAGGCGGGGGGGTGCTGTTAGAGACTAGCACCGTCGCCCCTGCATCCGCGGTGGGGAGGGCCGCCGCTCGGCGGGTCTTACCTGCCCTGAGCCGCCGGCGCCCTGACAGGGGGACGCTGTGTGCATAGGGCGCCGCCCCCTTCTGCACAGCCGCTCCCACTGCCTGTTGCCGCCTCAGTGAAAGGGCTCACACTGTCCAATGGACGGTGTGGCCCTGCCTGTGAGATATTGTCCCATGGCGGGTATGTATCGCACAGGCTGAGGTCTGCTGCGATGTAAAATCCAGGGTGTAGTGCTTTCACAAATCTGCTATGCTATTAAGGGCTAGATTTTATAGGTTAGTCAAAGAGTTGGTTTGGCCTGACTAACCAGATACCTCCCATAGGTGTCTCTCATGCATATAGTGAAACTGTGGTAGTATCACACAATCTGTGATGTAAGCAAGGTCCTGCAGACTTCATGGAAACACACTGACACAAGGGTATGTTTGGAACCTGAGTCAGTTCCTGGAGCCAAACCCTCTGAGGAGACAAGGGGAGGGGTACCTGTTATGTTTGAAGGTTAACCCCAGGAGAAAGGGGTTATGTACTGAACGTGGTGAGTAATGGAAGGTTGCATTACCTTCACTGGGACATACAGCGGAGTGGAATCTAAAGCTGTTCAGTCGTATCCGCCATTGAAATTATGAGGACTGATTATATAATTTCTGTGCGTGTAAAGCAGTAGTACAATATAAACTGTGTGCTGAAAAGCTGGTTTATGGCTGTTAATAATCCTGCTGGACTGATTTAAAAAAGAAACTATTTCTGTGTGCCTTATTATTTCAGCAGCCAAGCGAGTACCCCCCGTTCTTTCAGTGAGTGCTACCTCACACCCCATAAAAAGTCCTAAAACATTTATTCATGATGCAGTTGCACTGCAATTATACATATATGATATATATGTATATATAGCAATATCTCTCTCTCTCTCTCTATATATATATATATATATACCGTATATACTCGTGTATAAGCCGACCCGAGTATAAGCCGACCCCCCTACTTTTGCCCCCAAAATCTGGGAAAACCTATTGACTCGTGTATAAGCCGAGGGTGGACCCCAGCACAGGTATACAGCCCCCAGCAGTGTGGTATACAGGCCCCCGCAGTGGTGTACAGGCCTCCCCAGTGGTAGTATACAGCCCCCAGAAGTGTGGTATAAAGCAGCCTCCCCAGTGGTACATACAGGCCCCAGCAGTGTTACAGCAGCCTCCCCAGTGGTATATACAGCAGCAGCCCCAGAGATATATACAGCAGCCCCAGTGGTAGAATACAGCAGCCCCAGAGATATATACAGCAGCCCCAGTGGTAGTATACAGCAGCCCCAGAGGTATATACAGCAGCCCCAGTGGTAGTATACAGAAGCCCCAGAGGTAGTATACAGCAGCCCCAATAGTAGTATACAGCAGCCTCAGTGGTATATACAGCAGCAGCCCCAGTAGTAGTATACAGAAGCCCCAGTGGTAGTATACAGCAGCCCCAGTAGTAGTATACAGCAGCCCCAGTAGTAGTATACAGCAGCCCCAGGGGTATATACAGCAGCCCCAGTAGTAGTATACAGAAGCCCCAGTGGTAGTATACAGCAGCCCCAGTAGTAGTATACAGCAGCCCCAGTAGTAGTATACAGAAGCCCCAGTGGTAGTATACAGCAGCCCCAGTGGTAGTATACAGCAGCCCCAGTAGTAGTATACAGCAGCCCAGGGGGTATATACAGCTGCAGCCTCAGGGGGTATATACAGCAGCAGCCCTAGGGGGTATATACAGCAGCAGCCCCAGAGGTATACAGACCCCCCCATAGGTAGTATACAGGGGCCCCAGCTGTATACAGCAGCCCCAGCTGTATACAGCCCCCCCGTGGTATCCAGGGCCCCCCTTGCTGCACCTGTAAAGGAAGAAGTCAGTATACTTCATATATACTCCGCTTCTTGGTCACCGCGCTGCTCCGGGTCTTCATGCTTCCTGTTCCTTCTCCGGCGCTCGAACAATGACGTCATTTCCTGAGCGCCGGAGAAGGAACAGGAAGCATGAAGACCCGGAGCAGCGCGGTGACCGAGAAGCGGAGCGGCGGCAGCGATAAGTATACTGACTTCTTCCTTTACAGGTGCAGCAAGGGGGGCCCTGGTTACCACGGGGGGCTGTATACAGCTGGGGCTGCGTATACAGCTGGGGCATATATATAAGTTATATGATTACCGTATATACCCGTGTATAAGCCGAGGGGGGACTTTTCAGCACATTTTTTGTGCTGAAAAACTCGGCTTATACACGAGTATATACGGTATATATATATATATATACATATATATATATACAGTCATATGAAAAAGTTTGGGCACCCCTCTTAATCTTACTCTTTTTTTGGTTTAAAATTGTTTTTTTGCAACAGCTATTTCAGTGTGATATATGTAATAACTGATGGACACAGTAATATTTCAGGATTGAAATGAGGTTTATTGTACTAACCAAAAATGTGAAATATACATTACTTCAAAATTTGACAGGTGCCAAAGTATGGGCTTCCTTCTGCTTTTCATGATTTGAATACTCCTAACTACTTTTTACTGACTTACTGAAGCACTAAATTGGTTTGGTAACCTCATTGAGCTTTGTACTTCATAGCCCGGTGTATCCAATCATGAGAAAAGCTATTTCAGGTGTCCACTTGCAAGTTGTTCTCCTAGTTGCATCTTCTCTGAGGAGTGGCATCATGGGCTCCTCAAAACAGCTCTCAAAAGATCTGAAAAAAAAGATTGTTCAACATAGTTGTTCGGGGGAAGGATACAAAAAGTTGTCTCAGAAATTTAACCTGTCCGTTTCCACTGTGAGGAACATAGTAAGGAAATGGAAGACCACAGGGACAGTTCTTGTAAAGGCCAGAAGTGGCAGGCCAACAAAAATATCAGAAAGGCAGAGAGGAAGAATGGTGAGAACAGTCATGAACAATCCACAGACCACCTCCAAAGACCTGCAGCATCATCTTGCTGCAGATGGTGTCACTGTGCATCGGTCAACAATACAGCGCACACTGCACAAGGAGAAGCTGTATGGGAGAGTGATGCGAAAGAAGCTGTTTCTGCATGCACGCCACAAACAGAGTCGCCTGAGGTATGCAAAAGCACATTTGGACAAGCCAGTTTCATTTTGGAAGAAGGTCCTGTGAAATGATGAAACAAAGATTGAGATGTTTGGTCATACAACAAGGCGTTATGCATGGCGCCACAAAAACACAGCATTCCAAGAAAAACACTTGCTACCCACTGTCAAATTTGGGGGAGGGTCCATCATGCTTTGGGGCTGTGTGGCCAATGACGGCATCGGGAATCTTGTTAAAGTTGAGGGTCGCATGGATTCCACTCAGTATCAGCAGATTCTTGAGAATAATGTTCTAGAATCAGTGCCAAAGTTGAAGTTACGCCGGGGATGGATCTTTCAGCAAGACAATGATCCAAAACACCGCTCCAAATCTACTCAGGCATTCATGCAGAGGAACCATTACAATGTTCTGGAATGGCCATCCCAGTCCCCAGACCTGAATATCATTGAACATCTGTGGGATGTTTTGAAGCGGGCTGTCCATGCTCGGCGATCATCAAACTTAACTGAACTGGAATTGTTTTGTAAAGAGGAATGGTCAAAAATACCTTCATCCAGGATCCAGGAACTCATTAACAGCTACAGGAAGCCACTAGAGGCTGTTATTTTTGCAAAAGGTGGATCTACTAAATATTATCCTGGTAACATCCTGGTAGATGACAGATTTTTATCAAGAATGTCTTGGAACATTTGTTTTTCATCCTTCCTTTAATTATATGAAGTTTGCCAGTCCCGTGTGCTGCAAAAAGAACCCACATAATGATGCTCCCACCTCTAAACTTCACTGTTTGTATGGTGTTTTGGGGATGATACGCAGTGCCTTTTGGCCTCCAAACATGGTGTGTATTATGGCATCCAATCAGTTCAATTTTGGTCTTATCTGACTAGAGTATATTCTCCCAGTGTTTCAAAAGCTCATCTAAATGTTGTTGCATATTTTAAATGCATTTGAATATGGTTTTTGTTCAGGAAAATCAAGATAAACAGTAAATGTGCTAGGTCAATAACAAGAGAAACAGAACAAACTAGCACAGACAGGAACTAGAGGCAAGCTACTAGGAACCTACGTTTAGGTGAGGTGTGGTGGGAGGAGCTGCCTAATAGATGCCCTATTGCCTTGGGATAGGCTAGGGAAGTTAAATCCAGCAGGACAAAGCAGGGATACGTTTCTGGAAGAACTGGCCATACCTCCATATAGCCAGGTGGAGACAGCAGGGATAGAAAACAGAGTTGGAAGAGCTGCATGAGGACTCAGAGCAGCGTCCTGTCATGGGAAAGATGTGTTTCGTGGTTACGACACATCTCCCATTTACTGTATAAAGCCTTGTTTCGACTTAAGTGGTCTTGCGTCGTAAACGTCGTAACGCGAACTTCCTGTTTGGTGTGCGCGGCAGAAGAATACAGTACAGTACACGGTTAAAGTAAACGTTTTGCCCTTCATTATGGCTCCTAAGCGTAAGGTAGACTCTTCTGATGGCAGTGCATCGAAGAAGGGGAAAGCCATCACCATGAAAGTGAAATTAGATATCTTGGAGGAGAAGATGGTCTCCTTCCAGACTAACCTGCAACAGTATTTCAAGAAGATAGAGAGATCCTGCAAGAGATCCTGTACCCTCTACCTCAGCTGCCTCTTCAGACTTAACTTCCCCAGTATCTCCAGAATCTTCTGCAGGTTCTACCTCTCTTGACTCACCTCCCTTGCAACGCCCCTTCCAGTGTGCAAGCCAACCATAGTAATAAATACAGTACTGTACTGTACTGTAATCTCTTTTTTTTATTACTGTTTATTATTCCTGTTTCATTTCATTATTAAACATATTTTATATGTGTTTTTTGATAATATGTGTTAGGATGGTGTTAGGATAGGATAAGTGCTTACAGTATGTTATTTATGTGCAGTATATAGGTATGTTCTGACTTACACCGAAAATCGGTTTACGACACGACGTAGGAACGGATCAACGTCGTAAGTCGAGGACCCCCTGTATATTCAGATCAATAGCCAATCATAATGAACCACATGTCAATGACATCATGAGGAAGAATACAAATGACCTATAGCCAATCACAGCAAGCCACACGTCTATGACATCATAATGAAGAATACAAATCATCTATATATATGAACAACCATTGTTCTAGACCAATAGTGGCACACCATAAAGATCTAAAACATATAGATACAAGACAAATATAACCATGCAGTCCTGAGGAAATATTAAAATTATAAGCTAGAACCAGCACATAAAAATGGGAAAAATCAACATCAGGTCTGGATGGTCTTTAACGCTAAACATTTGTATTAGTGAAAACCTGTTGCACTGAATAGTAGCATTAACCATTATCCCAGAGTGGTTATCAAATGAATTATACCTT
Source organism: Allobates femoralis (assembly GCA_033576535.1). Classification (NCBI taxonomy): domain Eukaryota; kingdom Metazoa; phylum Chordata; class Amphibia; order Anura; family Aromobatidae; genus Allobates; species Allobates femoralis. The sequence goes on along the minus strand of JARQOC010000006.1, from coordinate 446,814,421 downwards.
ATTATTATTATTATATATTTACATAGCGCCATTAGATTCCATGGCGCTTTACATGTGTAAGGGCAAACAAGGACAAGAACAAAAAGTTGTCTCAGAGATTTAACCTGTCAGTTTCCACTGTGAGGAACATAGTAAGGAAATGGAAGACCACAGGGACAGTTCTTGTAAAGGCCAGAAGTGGCAGGCCAACAAAAATATCAGAAAGGCAGAGAAGAAGAATGGTGAGAACAGTCATGAACAATCCACAGACCACCTCCAAAGACCTGCAGCATCATCTTGCTGCAGATGGTGTCACTGTGCATCGGTCAACAATACAGCGCACACTGCACAAGGAGAAGCTGTATGAGAGAGTGATGCGAAAGAAGCTGTTTCTGCATGCACGCCACAAACAGAGTCGCCTGAGGTATGCAAAAGCACATTTGGACAAGCCAGTTTCATTTTGGAAGAAGGTCCTGTGAAATGATGAAACAAAGATTGAGATGTTTGGTCATACAACAAGGCGTTATGCATGGCGCCACAAAAACACAGCATTCCAAGAAAAACACTTGCTACCCACTGTCAAATTTGGGGGAGGGTCCATCATGCTTTGGGACTGTGTGGCCAATGACGGCATCGGGGAATCTTGTTAAAGTTGAGGGTCGCATGGATTCCACTCAGTATCAGCAGATTCTTGAGAATAAAGTTCAAGAATCAGTGCCAAAGTTGAAGTTACGCCGGGGATGGATCTTTCAGCAAGACAATGATCCAAAACACCGCTCCAAATCTACTCAGGCATTCATGCAGAGGAACCATTACAATGTTCTGGAATGGCCATCCCAGTCCCCAGACCTGAATATCATTGAACATCTGTGGGATGTTGTGAAGCAGGCTGTCCATGCTCGGCGATCATCAAACTTAACTGAACTGGAATTGTTTTGTAAAGAGGAATGGTCAAAAATACCTTCATCCAGGATCCAGGAACTCATTAACAGCTACAGGAAGCCACTAGAGGCTGTTATTTTTGCAAAAGGTGGATCTACTAAATATTATCCTGGTAACATCCTGGTAGATGACAGATTTTCATCAAGAATGTCTTGGTACATTTGTTTTTCATCCTTCCTTCAATTATATGAAGTTTGCCAGTCCCGTGTGCTGCAAAAAGAACCCACATAATGATGCTCCCACCTCTAAACTTCACTGTTTGTATGGTGTTTTGGGGATGATACGCAGTGCCTTTTGGCCTCCAAACATGGTGTGTATTATGGCATCCAATCAGTTCAATTTTGGTCTTATCTGACTAGAGTATATTCTCCCAGTGTTTCAAAAGCTCATCTAAATGTTGTTGCATATTTTAAATGCATTTGAATATGGTTTTTGTTCAGGAAAATCAAGATAAACAGTAAATGTGCTAGGTCAATAACAAGAGAAACAGAACAAACTAGCACAGACAGGAACTAGAGGCAAGCTACTAGGAACCTACGTTTAGGTGAGGTGTGGTGGGAGGAGCTGCCTAATAGATGCCCTATTGCCTTGGGATAGGCTAGGGAAGTTAAATCCAGCAGGACAAAGCAGGGATACGTTTCTGGAAGAACTGGCCATACCTCCATATAGCCAGGTGGAGACAGCAGGGATAGCCAACAGAGTTGGAAGAGCTGCATGAGGACTCAGAGCAGCGTCCTGTCATGGGAAAGAGCAAAGCGGCGAATGCACATAGCACAGAACTGGGAACATTACCACTGAAAAAACAACAATATGGTTGTGAAGGTCTCGAGACAGCTCACTGGTTTTACCCTTCAAGAGATGTTTCTTGTGTGGCACCTTGTTAATGAGACACCTTTTTATAAGCCATCAGTTGAACCAGCTGATATTATTTGTCTCTAAATAGCAGTATTGCTAATTACTAATAGATATCCAAAGGACTGAAGATGAGGAGTAGCCCATGCTGCTGTTTGCAAGGAAAGACCAGAATCTCATAAAAGGAAGGTGCTTATTCTACGCGTTTTGAGGCTGTCCCAGCCTCTTTCACAGGAACACACCACACAAATGACCAGCAAGAAACAGGACACAAAAATACAGGAGGTCCTCGGGGTACGTCAGTCCCGAGTAACGATGTTTCGTGGTTACGACACATCTCCCATTTACTGTATAAAGCCTTGTTTCGACTTAAGTGGTCTTGCGTCGTAAACGTCGTAACGCAAACTTCCTGTTTGGGTGTGCGCGGCGGAAGAATACAGTACAGTACACGGTTAAAGTAAACGTTTTGCCCTTCATTATGGCTCCTAAGCGTAAGGTAGACTCTTCTGATGGCAGTGCATCGAAGAAGGGGAAAGCCATCACCATGGAAGTGAAATTAGATATCTTGGAGGAGAAGATGGTCTCCTTCCAGACTAACCTGCAACAGTATTTCAAGAAGATAGAGAGATCCTGCAAGAGATCCTGTACCCTCTACCTCAGCTGCCTCTTCAGACTTACCTTCCCCAGTATCTCCAGAATCTTCTGCAGGTTCTACCTCTCTTGACTCACCTCCCTTGCAACGCCCCTTCCAGTGTGCAAGCCAACCATAGTAATAAATACAGTACTGTACTGTAATCTCTTTTTTTTATTACTGTTTATTATTCCTGTTTCATTTCATTATTAAACATATTTTATATGTGTTTTTTGATAATATGTGTTAGGATGGTGTTAGGATAGGATAAGTGCTTACAGTATGTTATTTATGTGCAGTATATAGGTATGTTCTGACTTACACCGAAAATCGGTTTACGACACGACGTAGGAACGGATCAACGTCGTAAGTCGAGGACCCCCTGTATATTCAGATCAATAGCCAATCATAATGAACCACATGTCAATGACATCATGAGGAAGAATACAAATGACCTATAGCCAATCACAGCAAGCCACACGTCTATGACATCATAATGAAGAATACAAATCATCTATATATATTATTATTATTATTATTATTATTTATTTATATAGCGCCATTGGGTTCCATGGCGCTTTACATGAGGATGAGGGAGACAAGAACAAGTACACTAAATCTAGGCGATCAGGACGTACAGGTACAGGAGGGGCAGGGACCCTGTCCACGAGGGCTCACAGTCTATGAGGGGTGGGTTAGGATACAGTAGGATGGGGGAATGTCAGGTATGGGGCGTTCGCCTGGGTCTCATGGCAGGTTGTAGGCTTGACGGAACAAGTGAGTCTTCAGGTGACACTTGAAGCTACTCAGGGTAGGAGAGTGTCTGACGTGTTCGGGTAGGGAGTTCCAGAGTAAGGCAGATGCCCGGGAGAAGTCCTGAACTCGGTTGTGTGAAGAGGTGATGAGGGGGGAGCAGAGGAGGAGTTCTTGGGAGGAGCGGAGGTTGCGTGAGGGTAGGTATCGGGAGACCAGGTCAGAGATGTATGGTGGGGCCAGGTTGTGTATGGCTTTGTACGTCATGGTTAGTGTTTTGAATTGGGATCTCTTGGAGACGGGGAGCCAGTGAAGGGCTTGGCAGAGGGGGGAGACAGGGGAGTAGCGGGAGGACATATAGATGAGTCGGGCAGCGGAGTTGAGGATAGACTGGAGAGGTGTGAGGGAGTTAGCCGGGAGGCCATTGAGAAGGAGGTTGCAGTAGTCAAGGCGGGAGATGATAAGAGCATGGATGAGTGTTTTAGCGGTGTCGTGGGTGAGGAAGGAGCGGATCCGTGAGATGTTCTTGAGCTGGAGCCGGAGGGATGTGGTGAGGGCCTCGATGTGGGGTTTGAAGGATAGGGAGGAGTCGAGGATTACCCCGAGGCACTTGGCTTGGGGGACTGGGGAGAGGGCGCAGTCGTTGATGCAGATGGATAGGTTGGGAGGTGGGGTGGAATTTCTTGGGGGGAAGACTATGAATTCAGTTTGTCCATGTTGAGTTTAAGGAAGCGGGCAGAGAAGAAGGATGAGATGGCGGAAAGGCATTGAGGGATTTTCGAGAGTAGGGAGGTGATGTCAGGGCCGGACAGGTAGATTTGGGTGTCGTCGGCGTAGAGGTGGTACTGGAGGCCATGGGACTCGATGAGTTGCCCTAGGCCGAGAGTGTAAATGGAGAAAAGTAGGGGTCCCAGGACCGAACCTTGGGGGACTCCGACAGAAAGGGGGTAGGGTGAGGAGGAGGTGTGGGAGTGGGAGACGCTGAAGGTCCGGTCTGCTAGGTATGAGGAGATCCAGGAGAGGGCAAGGTGGGTGATGCCAAGGGATTCCAGGATCCGGAGAAGAAGGGAGTGGTCAACCGTGTCGAAAGCGGCAGACAGGTCAAGGAGTAGCAGGATGGAGTAGTGGTGTTTGTTCTTGGCGGTCAGTAGGTCGTTGGTGACCATTGTTCTAGACCAATAGTGGCACACCATAAAGATCTAAAACATATAGATACAAGACAAATATAACCATGCAGTCATGAGGAAATATTAAAATTATAAGCTAGAACCAGCACATAAAAATGGGAAAAATCAACATCAGGTCTGGATGGTCTTGAACGCTAAACATTTGTATAAGTGAAAACCTGTTGCACTGAATAGTAGCATTAACCATTATCCCAGAGTGGTTATCAAATGAATTATACCTTATTATTATTATTATATATTTACATAGCGCCATTAGATTCCATGGCGCTTTACATGTGTAAGGGCAAACAAGGACAAGAACATAAAATGATGACAATCAAATCGTGCAGGTACAGTAGGGCAGAGGACCCGGTCCACGTGGGCTCACAGTCTATAAGGGATAGGTGGGGAGACAGTAGGAGAGGGAGGGCTGAGCGTGAGATGGTGGGTGTGACCATATCCTTCTATATGTTTGACTTGGTGGCTACAAACTTTTTAAGGTATAAGGCCCCTTTCACAATGGCGTTTTTATCCAGATCCGGACAAAAAAATGCATCTGTCGCCTAACGGCCGCACTTGCGGTAGGCCCCATGTATTGTCTATGGGGCTTGCGGCAGGTGCGGCAAGTGCGGTTTTAGCCATGGTACTGGCACTTGCGGCAGTTGCAGACGCGAAAAAAAACGCGGTCAGCCGTGGTTTCTTTCGCAGCTGCAAGTGCCAGTACCATGGCTATACCGCACTTGCCGCACCTGCCGCAAGCCCAATAGACAATGCGTGGAGCTTGCTGCAAGCGTGCCGCAAGTGCGGCCATTAGGCGGCAGATGTGGTAAAACTGCCGCAATCAGCAAAAAATGCTGATGTGAAAGGGGCCTAACTTATTTGGAAACCGCTCTGGGATCATGGTTAATGCTACTAGCCAGTGCAACAGGTTTTCACTAATACAAATGTTTAGAGTTCGAGACCATCCAGACCCGATGTTAATATTTTCCATTTTTATGTGCTGGTTTTATGTTATAATTTTAATATTTTCTACGGACTCCATGGTTATATTTGTCTTGTATCTATATGTTTTAAATCTTTATATTTTTATATGTTTTATGTTCTGATTTTTATGTAGTGCCACTATTGGTCTAGAACAATGGTTGTTTATATATAAGTCATTTGTATCCTCCCTTATGATGTCATAGACGTGTGGCTTGTTGTGATTGGCTATAGGTCATTTGTATTCTTCCTCATGATGTCATTGACATGTGGTTCATTATGATTGAATATTGATCTGTATATATTTTGTGTCCTGTATCTTGCTGGTCATTCTTGTGGTGTGTTACTGAGGAAGAGGCCGGGACAGCCTCGAAACGCGTACAATAAACACCGTCCTTTTACAAGATTCCGGTCTTTCCTTGCAAAGAGCAGCGCGGGCTACTCCTCATCTTCAGTCCTTTATGTATCTATGCACGTTGTTCCTTGTGGAACGGTGGGTTCTGCAGCAGCTGTATGAGCCATTTAACCGATTGTGGGGCACACAACCGAACAAGGGGAGCAGTGTCTTAATAAAATTTCCATTTAATAAAAAGATAAGACCCTACTGCGCCCTTGTCTGTCCCTATTTAAATGACGTTCCATGGCTTTTCACCTCTCTTTCTTCATGAGTTCAATTCTTTTTACCTGTGTCATTATTATGTATAACTTAATTTATGGTCATCTATGGTTTAATTTCTTTGCTTGTGTGGATTGGTTGGGCTGTTATGAACATCTATTAAGAATTTAGTGTCAATAGCCCCTTTAGAAATACTTAGAAAATTGGAGACGTGTTCAATACTAATTTCACCTGCTGTATATTACAAAGTTGATTATTTTTCTGTGTACTATTGATTCATGAAATAAAAATTAAGATGAAAGAAATATATATGTTACCCAAAAGGTGGTGAAAAATAATAAAAATAATTGACTGGAACTGTAGATGTGAAATGTTATTATGCTGTAGATGTCACTGCAGATTTCAGTCTTTCCAATGCAGTAAGTGAAATTTTCAGGGAAGTCCACACCTTGTCGGCAATAAAAGTTTGCCATCGAACCATTAACCTTCAAATCACCTCTCAGGTTAATATATTTATCAGAAATTTAATTAAAAATATTACATTTCTTTAACAAAAAAATGGGATCACATATCGAGTTCCTATTTTCTTCCTTTTACTGATATTGTAATAAGAATGCAAAGGAAGTCAGCATATGACACTAGATTAGATAGAGACAACCACAAACCCACAACCATCCTAAACAGCAACATACATCATAAAATCTAGAATATAGAGTATATAGAGTAAAGAGGACTAGCACATTCATAGGACGTGATAACGTTGGCTAATAGTATGGGGCTGTTATGCCGAAAACAAGTCTATAAAGGGGGTCTGTGCCTCTTTCATTAGATTGTAGGGTACAAAGGCTCTTTGATACAGTGGGCTCTGGATTCCCCAATCATTGACATCAGAAGGAGTGCAGACAGACACATGCAGGGTTCAAGATAAGTTTATTGAAAAGGAGCCTGAGTACTAAATCCGCAATAGACATTATACCCTTTATCCTGCAGCCATCTTGTCCGAACTCTCCCATGAACAGGAACGCACCAGTCTCAACAACAGTTTGGTGACGGCAATCTTCTTTATGAAGATACATCAGCATACAAACCACCACTGGAGTAGTATTCCCTAGCCATTTGTGTGCGGCAATCCTCCACGTCATCACTCCTAAGAGTTAGTCTTAATTCTCTGTTCTGTGGTGATACATCTCACCCTCTCTCAACGATGGTAGTAGTCTTGAAGATGGGCCGATCTACCTCACTTTGGAGTGACTAAGGAAAGACAAAATAAGTGATAAGTTACTGGTTTGCTCTTTTGTTGCCCCCCTCTATAACTCTGGAACTCTGCATCAGATATATACCAAGTGTTACTCATCCCTACTTCTATCTAGCTGTGATACAGACACTTTCCTCTTAAATCACAATAATAGAAAAGGTCGGGCACCACCGTCAGTCAGCGCTTACATCTGGATCCACAGACTTCGCTGTTATTAGCCTCCAGAAGCTGTACTTGTGCTCCCGGGTGCATACTCACAGAACACCGTCCATAATTATATGCATCAGAAAAAGAAAAGAGTAGCCCTCACCAACTCAAGGGCTGAACCCTTTGACGCGCTAGATCATCGTGAAATGGCCATAGTTCCCATCCTCCCTCCTGTTCTTTGTCTCCGTTTTCATGCTGAAACAAAGCAGTTCACCAGCAACCTGGTACCTGGTAAGTGCTACTCTTTTCTTCTTCTGATGCACACTTTTCTCTTTGCATTTGCTAGGCAGCGCCTTCTGCATGTGTCTGACCTCTGCAGTTAAAAAAAAACAAGCATCTTATAGACTCACTTTGGCAAGACTAAGGAAAGACAATATAAGCTGCATGTTACTGCTTTGCTCTTTTGTTGCCCATTTTATAACTCTGGAACAGTGCATCAGATATATACCAAGTGTTCAGTGGCCTTACTAAAGTCTGGCGGACCCCAGTGCGAAATTTAGACCTAGCACCCCCCACCTCTCGCATGTTGATGAAATGCATGGGCCTCATGTAACGTTCTAAATCCTTTAAAGACTCACAAATTGACCCCTCTCTTCCTTCATTATGTATTAATGTCCCTCATCCTGCTATATATGGTCCTCCTTCTGAAAGATGGCCCTTATCGTGGTATATATGTCCCCCATCCTGGTTTATATGGTCCACCTCCTCCCGTCACCATAGTCGTCCAATTATTATAATGCATCCCCATATTCCTCCATATGTTACAATGTACCCCCATAGTCCTCTATGTATTATAATGCATCCCATAGTCATCCATTCATAAGGTAGTGACTATAGTCATCCAATTATTATAATGAACCCCCATTATTCTCCATATAATATACTGCAGTCTCACATTTCTACATATATCATAATGCAGCCCATAGCCCTCCTTATAGCATAATACAGCCTCAGATCCTCTACATATAGTGTAATACAGCCTCATAGCCTCTCCATATATTATAATGCAGCCTCATAGCCTCTCTGTATAGTATAATACAGCCTCATAGCCTCTCCATATAATCTAAGGCAGCCTCATGTCCTCTCCGTATAGTATAGTACAGCCTCATGTCCTCTCCATATAGTATAATGCAGCCTCATAGCCTCTCCATAAAATATAGTGCAGCCTCATGTCCTCTCCATATAGTAGAATACAGCCTCATGTCCTCTCCATATAGTATAATGCAGCCTCATAGCCTCTCCATATAGAATAATATGGTCTCATAGCCTCTCCATATAGTATAATGCAGCCTCATAGCCTCTCCATATAGTATAATACAGCCTCATAGCCCTCCATGTAGAACTGTCACAAAACTTTCGATATAGTGCAGCCTTTTATATGCAGCCTTATATATGCAGCCTCATATCTCTCCATATAGTGCAGTATTTTGTACAGCCTTATATCTCCCATATAGGGCAGTATTATGTGCAGCCTTATATCTCCCATATAGGGCAGCATTATGTGCAGCCTTATATCCCCCATATAGTGCAGTATTATGTGCAGCCTTATAGCTCCCATATAGGGCAGTATTATGTGCAGTCTTATAGCTCCCATATAGTGCAGTATTATGTGCAGCCTTATATATGACCCCTCCCCCCATACTTCTCTGGCCATACTGCACTCACTTATTTAAAAAAAAAATCTGTACTTACCTTTCCTGGTTCCCTCACTTCTCCGGCGTCTCCTCTTTTAGAAACTGAGGATTCAATCCTCAGGAGAAAGAGGTGCAGCCGGACTGTGCTCCACTGTGCACTAAAGCAGGAAGTGGGAGGAGGCCGCACAGTGGGACGCAGGCCAGAAAACCGGCAGGTCAGATGAGGGGAGGGGCGGGAGCAATAGCAGGAGTAAGAGGCTCCCCTCCTCTCCCTGACACATGGAGCCTGTGCTGCCACACTGTCACATGGATGTGTGTCCTCGGGGACGCACATGCTTGTGAAACAGGAGCTCTGATCGAGGTCGCAGGAGGCGGTAGGAGGCGCGGGTCCCCTACAGGTCCAGGCCCCATCTCAGCTGCGACCCCTGCGACCGCGATCAATACGCCCCTACAAGTGTTACTCACCCCTACTTTTATCTAGCTATGGTACACATACTTGCCTCTTTGCATTTACCAGGCAGCACCATATGCATGTGTCTGACCTCTGCAGTTAAAAAAAACAATTGCCAGGGGATAGGAGATGGGCGTGGCTTTTAATGTTAAAGGGATTTTATTTATGGAAAACCCAAAATGCCAAGACCAATTTGTTTAAAAAAATACTTACCTTTACTCAGCCTCTGTGAATAAATAGCTGAGTGTGCATTTCTGACCCTGGTCTGTTATTGTCTAGAGGGCTGTGCTACTGAAAGCGCTACAGACTATCAGTGCCGTGGCTTGTGCTATTGACTCGGGCAAAACTGCTGAGCAAGTGGATGGCCAGCAGCCATATCAATGTGACTTCAGTGTGTCAGACTATAGCAGACACCAGGAGAAGCAACTGTGGTGTCCCTGAGCTCCGGCTGCCACACATGGTATTTTATGTATATCATTTGTAATGCCATGTCTAGGGAGAATTGGAGTGCCCCCTGCTGGAAGCCTGAAGGATCCAACATAAACCAAAATTCAATCAAGAAGCTGAAAATTGAAAAGGCCTCATTTGGGCAGTTACCATTTTTTGGTTAGAGGGAGGGGTTAGAGTAACAAGGCTGAGGTAAGCAAGAGGAGAGGGTCAGTTGGAGGAGGGCTGGGTTGCCAATCTGAGGGACCAGCTGCAGACAGGGTTCAAAGCCCTAGATTGCTAGACCTTCAAGGTCTAGCAGCAGAAACTGGAGGCTGCTGGATTTTATGCCCAGTAGCCACACTTAGGTGGGCGTTCCGGGGCACAGTGATAAAGAGGGCCAGAGAACTGTTGGATGATACAGCTGCTGACAGGGTCCATATTGCCTACCCAGCTGGAGGTAACCCATAGTAACATAGGAAGTACAGGAAAGCTAACTGGCACCTAGAAACCTTAATAATGACAAGTCAGTGGGTAGGCCAATGTATCTCACCCAGCAGAGCATTCTTCATAGACTGGCTTGACCATGAGCGTGGTGATGCTTGTAACCTGGACTTGCTGCAACATCTTCAGTTAAAGGTAAAGAGCACAGAGATTGACTTGTGTGCCTCCTTTTCCTATGCACTATCACACCTACTACCCTCATCATCATCACCCCTGGGACCAGCCCTGGTTGGGAAGGGTTAATCATCATTACTGCTATGCCTTCTATCTCCCAGGGAGCTTCTGCAGTGCCGGCCACCTAAAAGCTGGAAATCCCAACTGGCGTCACAAACGTATAACTTTTTTTTGTTTATTTTTCTCCATTTTTACTCTCCCCTTTTCAATGTGAGACAGGGCTACAGCACTGGGTACTGCCAGCGAGATCTTGACTACTGGCCCAACTGCTGGGTATCCCAGCCTTTTGTGCTCCCCACAACAGACACTCAGTACTGGACCCAAGGAGGAGGAATAAAGTGTAGGGGTTTTCTGAAAATGGAAAATTCCTTTAAATCCAATCTGCCCTTTGAATTCTCTGATCCGCAGCAATCAGTGTATTAGCTTTTACAAGGACACAGCTGAACCCTAGCTCCTAATGAGCATTCATGTCAAACCTCTATGCCATTTTTACGGGCCTCCTTCCTATTAACTTATCACTCGCTCATGTGTAGTGCAGTTTTTCGCACATCTGTAGTGCTTCAAATGCAGCATTACACTTTATGGCAGCATCGAACAAGAAAACATTACAATGAATTTATGTAGAATTTGCATAGTAATAAGACAATTTGGATAATCTCGTGGGCCTATCACATCAATAGGGTCAACAGTAACCCACTGCAACAACTAAAGATGAGTGAGATCTTGAAAGTCCATGACATAACAGTAGGGTTTGGGTAGTGCAAATCCTAAATTATTGTAAGACAGTTGCAAACTCCATTTCCCCTGTCTTATTATACCGAACACCATAGCTAGAGTAGAAAGTTCATTTAGGAGGTACATTTTGTTGAATATATCTTAACTCCGATAGTCTCAGACTGAATTATTCTTGCTAAGGGAATAGTGATGTCAATGGTTAACATTTTAGGAGATCTGAAGATCTAAACATTTTGCTCCGGGCAAAACTCCCACACAAAAATTGTTCAAGAATCCAATGACTTCCCTGACAGTTAAAGGCAATCTGTGAACTGGTTTATGCTACCTCATCTGAGAGCAGCATGACATAGGTAGAGACTCTGAATCCAAAGATGTATCACTTAGTTTACTGGGTGCACCGGTTCTGACACAGAGTTTTTAGATTTAGCCATGCAGTAGAGCTCAGAAAGTTAACCCGGTTCACACCAGGCTCTCTATGTACAAAGTATATTGACAGTGAGGTGCTAATCAGAGGGGAGGGGACATGGTCGGACTAGTGTAGCCTGGGCAATGATAATCCCAGTGATAAAATCTTCAATAAAAGTAAACAACAGCACAGCTGTCACAGGTTAGCACTTCGGTAAGGGAATCAGGTAGCAGGATGGTAAAATAGGTTAAGGGTGTTCAAGGAGGCTAATTTGACCCTTAGACTGGAGGTCCCTGGCTCACCCTGCTCCCAGAAGGTGAGGAGGTCTGGATCGCCACCCTTGCCTTATGCTCTCAATAAGCCCTAGACTAAAAGCCCCTACCTCCACCCACGGACCAGGAAACATCAACTTTCCCAAGGAAGGTAAACTCCAGGCAGGATCAGATGGAAGGCATCAGCACATTGCACTACGTTCTCACAGCACACACGGTCAAGGCAGAGTGAACTCTATCAACGACACCTGGTGGAAGGAAGTGGAACTACTTGAAGGTTGGTATTTCTTGCAGTGTGGAACTTTTATTCCATTAAAATCGTGGGTACAGAGAGCAGGGAGGGAGTCAGCAAAGTCACTTCAAAAATGATAGGGAATGTAAAATCAGGGAATTTAAATTCATAAGAATGTTCCAATCCCTAACAAAAGGGCTCAATTTGACACCTGGGTTCATGAGTCATTACATAGACACAATTAACACTTCCACACGAAGGTCTTCTGATGTGTAAAAGACCACTCCACCCCATCTACATCAGTAACAAAGACTTCATTTCAATTTCCTTAGCGCACCTCGACTTAGCATCACCTCATGTCCTGCTATATTTTGTATTTAAATGTCTCAGTAAGTCATCTGTAATATGTCTGATGAAGGAGCCTTGAGCTTTGAAAGCTTACAAATATAATTGTTTGGTTAGTCAAAAAAGGTATCACACCTAGAATACTTTTCTCAATTTTGGGGGGGACATAAGTATTTACACCAATTTCTCTGGCTAACATGGTACACAATATTATTTTGTAGTGTACTTCTTCACGTCATCTTATATATAAAACCCGAAGGCCACTTCCGGAAAAGGCCACGCCCACTTCCGTGATGGTCTTCGCCCAGGCTCATCCAGTGCACTGTAGCCGAGCTGCCCCCCGGCTACAGGCACCGGCACACGGAACGTTCCGATCTCGGAAGTTCCGTGTGCCCTCCTGCCACTCCCCTCCACCCTCTGCCCTCCAGCCAGTAGCTACATACCGGGGGGGAGGGGGGCCCATTGCCCGCCACCTCGGGGGCCCACACACACCCTGGGGATACCCGTGCTCCCTGCTGTCTGCCTACAGAGGAGGGAGGGCGGGACTTCCTCTCCTGCAGCTCTGCCCGCCCCTCCTCTCCTGCTACAGTACACCTGATGGCCGGCCCGCGGTGAGTCTGCCCTGCCGACTCCAGCAGCCACTCCTGCCTACCGGCCCTGCCTCTGCCCTCCAGCCTCCTCTGCCCTGGCCTCTGCCCTCCAGCCTCCTCTGCCCTGGCCTCTGCCCTCCAGCCTCCTCTGCCCTGGCCTCTGCCCTCCAGCCTCCTCTGCCCTGGCCTCTGCCCTCCAGCCTCCTCTGCTCCTCTGCCTCCAGCCTCCTCTCTGCCTCCTGCCTGCCTCTGCCCTCCAGCCTCCTCTGCCCTGGCCTCTGCCCTGGCCTCTGCCCTCCAGCCTCCTCTGCCCTCCAGCCTCCTCTGCCCTTCTGCTCTCTGCCCTGCCGTCTGCCCTCCAGCCTCCTCTGCCCTGGCCTCTGCCCTCCAGCCTCCTCTGCCCTGGCCTCTGCCCTCCAGCCTCCTCTGCCCTGGCCTCTGCCCTCCAGCCTCCTCTGCCCTGGCCTCTGCCCTCCAGCCTCCTCTGCCCTGGCCTCTGCCCTCCAGCCTCCTCTGCCCTGGCCTCTGCCCTCCAGCCTCCTCTGCCCTGGCCTCTGCCCTCCAGCCTCCTCTGCTCTGGCCTCTGCCCTCCAGCCTCCTCTGCCCTGGCCTCTGCCCTCCAGCCTCCTCTGCCCTGGCCTCTGCCCTCCAGCCTCCTCTGCCCTGGCCTCTGCCCTCCAGCCTCCTCTGCCCTCCAGCCTCCTCTGCCCTGGCCTCTGCCCTCCAGCCTCCTCTGCCCTGGCCTCTGCCCTGGCCTCTGCCCTCCAGCCTCCTCTGCCCTCCAGCCTCCTCTGCCCTTCTGCCTCCTCTGCCCTCCAGCCTCCTCTGCCCTGGCCTCTGCCCTCCAGCCTCCTCTGCCCTGGCCTCTGCCCTCCAGCCTCCTCTGCCCTCCAGCCTCCTCTGCCCTTCTGCCTCCTCTGCCCTGGCCTCTGCCCTCCAGCCTCCTCTGCCCTGGCCTCTGCCCTCCAGCCTCCTCTGCCCTGGCCTCTGCCCTCCAGCCTCCTCTGCCCTGGCCTCTGCCCTCCAGCCTCCTCTGCCCTGGCCTCTGCCCTCCAGCCTCCTCTGCCCTGGCCTCTGCCCTCCAGCCTCCTCTGCCCTCCAGCCTCCTCTGCCCTTCTGCCTCCTCTGCCCTGGCCTCTGCCCTCCAGCCTCCTCTGCCCTGGCCTCTGCCCTCCAGCCTCCTCTGCCCTGGCCTCTGCCCTCCACCCTCCTCTGCCCTGGCCTCTGCCCTCCAGCCTCCTCTGCCCTGGCCTCTGCCCTCCAGCCTCCTCTGCCCTGGCCTCTGCCCTCCAGCCTCCTTTGCCCTGCAGCCTCTGCCCTCCAGCCTCCTCTGCCCTGGCCTCTGCCCTCCAGCCTCCTCTGCTCTGGCCTCTGCCCTCCAGCCTCCTCTGCCCTGGCCTCTGCCCTCCAGCCTCCTTTGCCCTGGCCTCTGCCCTCCTGCCTCCTCTGCCCTGCCCTCTGCCCTCCAGCCTCCTCTGCCCTGGCCTCTGCCCTCCAGCCTCCTCTGCCCTGGCCTCTGCCCTCCAGCCTCCTCTGCCCTTCTGCCTCCTCTGCCCTTCTGCCTCCTCTGCCCTGGCCTCTGCCCTCCAGCCTCCTCTGCCCTGGCCTCTGCCCTCCAGCCTCCTCTGCCCTGGCCTCTGCCCTCCAGCCTCCTCTGCCCTGGCCTCTGCCCTCCAGCCTCCTCTGCCCAGGCCTCTGCCCTCCAGCCTCCTCTGCCCTGCCCTCTGCCCTCCCCTCTGCCCTGGCCTCTGCCCTCCAGCCTCCTCTGCCCTGGCCTCTGCCCTCCAGCCTCCTCTGCCCTGCCCTCTGCCCTCCAGCCTCCTCTGCCCTGGCCTCTGCCCTCCAGCCTCCTCTGCCCTCCAGCCTCCGCTCTACTCTCCCTGTCCTCTGCCCTCCACCCTCCTCTGCCTTCCAGCCTCCTACCTCCTCTCCCTGTCCTCTGCCCTCCAGCCTCCTCTGCCCTGGCCTCTGCCCTCCAGCCTCCTCTGCCCAGGCCTCTGCCCTCCAGCCTCCTCTGCCCTGCCCTCTGCCCTCCCCTCTGCCCTGGCCTCTGCCCTCCAGCCTCCTCTGCCCTGGCCTCTGCCCTCCAGCCTCCTCTGCCCTGCCCTCTGCCCTCCAGCCTCCTCTGCCCTGGCCTCTGCCCTCCAGCCTCCTCTGCCCTCCAGCCTCCGCTCTACTCTCCCTGTCCTCTGCCCTCCACCCTCCTCTGCCTTCCAGCCTCCTACCTCCTCTCCCTGTCCTCTGCCCTCCGGCCTCCACTCTCCTCTTCCTGTCCTCTGCCCTCCAGCCTCCACCCTCCAGCCTCCGCTCTGCTCTCCCTGTCCTCTGCCCTCCAGCCTCCGCTCCCCTCTCCCTGTCCTCTGCCTTCCAGCCTTCGCTCTCCTCTCCCTGTCCTCTGCCTTCCAGCCTCCGCTCTCCTCTCCCTCTCCTCTACCCTCCACCTTCCGCTCTCCTCTCCCTCTCCTCTACCCTCCACCTTCCGCTCTCCTCTCCCTCTCCTCCGCCCTCCAGCCTCCACTCGCTTCTCCCTGTCCTCTGCCCTCCAGCCTCCGCTCTACTCTCCCTGTCCTCTGCCCTCCAGCCACCGCCCTCCTCTGCCCTCCAGCCTCCGCTCTCCTCTCCCTGTCCTCTGCCCTCCAGCCTCCGCTCTCCTCACCCCTCCATATGCAATGTACACTATGTGTGTATATGTGTGTATGTACGCACTTCCGTCACTTTGTCCACACTTCCCTCAACTTTGTACACACACACACATACACACACACTCCGCTATACTTACCACCGGCCCTGCGTCCGCTGCCTGGATCCTCAGTCGACATGTCGCTGCCCCCAAACTACTGGATCCAATATAGCGTCCAAGATGTCTTGAAAAACTACCCGGACAACATATTGGATCCAGTCGTCCGGGGGCGGCGACATGTCGACTCAGGATCCAGGCGGCGGGGAAGACGCAGGGTCGGTGGTAAGTATAGCGGAGTGTATGTGTGTGCTTACCACTCTGCCCACGGCGCTGCGCTGACCACTCTGCCCACGGCGCTGCACTGACCACTCTGCCCACGGCGCTGCACTGACCACTCTGCCTACGGCGCTGCACTGACCACTCTGCCTACGGCGCTGCACTGACCACTCTGCCCACGGCGCTGCACTGACCACTCTGCCCACGGCGCTGCACTGACCACTCTGCCCACACCGCTGCGCTGACCAATCTCACCGCACTCACTGCTAACCACTGAGCCACCCCACTCACTGCTAACCACTGAGCCACCGCACTCACTGCTAACCACTGAGCCACCGCACTCACTGCTAACCACTGAGCCACCGCACTCACTGCTAACCACTGAGCCACCGCACTCACTGCTAACCACTGAGCCACCGCACTCACTGCTAACCACTGAGCCACCGCACTCACTGCTAACCACTGAGCCAGCGCACGCAGTACTAACCACTCAGCCACCGCACGCAGTACTAACCACTGAGCCACCGTGCAGTGCTACCCACTGAGCCACCGCACTCACTGCTAACCACTGAGCCACCGCACTCACTGCTAACCACTGAGCCAGCGCACGCAGTACTAACCACTGAGCCACCGCGCAGTGCTACCCACTGAGCCACCGCGCAGTGCTAACCACTGAGCCACCTCTATACACACAATTAATTTCACCGCACTCCCCTAACTATTACTAAATAAACTATATATGGATTCTAGACTACCCGATTCTTTAGAATCGGGCTGCCATCTAGTACTAATAATAATGTTTAATCATTTATATAACCCTATTAATTCCTTAACAGTTTACATACATTTACAACCCTCTCCCCATTGGGGTTCACATTTCATACCCTACATTTACAATACAGACTTTTGGCAAGTGCACAACTGTGTTATATGTAAAATTCACATTCAAGTCGTCCTTGCATTCCTGCAGTGCCCAGTGCTCATCAGCCTTATCCAGCATTCCAGATGAATTGGTGGTGAATGGTGACCTGAATAAACTTATTTATTTTCATCTTCATTATATCTTCTACAAAGATGGCACACTTCAATCATGACTGAACCTAACTGTCTGCAATCCAGTTGTTATACCTTGTGGCCTGGGGAATTGGATTTGTGACAGTGACATTAGTTCTGCAGAGCATCACATAGCGGGGTAAATTAGGACCTAAGCATTAGGCAACAAGATTGTCCAAACATGAAAATCCGGTAGTGATTGCTCGGGTCTAAATCCTGTCACTCACAGGAAGAGGAGGGCCCCTTAGGAAAAGCAAACACACAAAGGCGCGGAAGTCAGTCAGCATCTACCCGCTGTATTACATGTGCAGCTCCAGGACAACGCTGGTACACTTCTACTACTACATTTCAACTTGCTACTGTGTGGCAGTTTTACACAGTAGTTTGGAGATGAATCCCCAGCAAGGTATGCCTGATCTTGACTCGGAGGATGTCATCTTCCTAACCACCCCAGGGGCAGGGCATGATTCAGCAAAAACAGACCCGAAGCACCATGTTGCTCAACCACACTACCCACTTTGGGCCTCATCTGCCATGAGGTGCGGATCCAATCCTGGGCTCCAATACCAGATGAGGACCTGAGGAGATTACTGCAATCAAGAGGTGACCCTTTCCTTATAGCATCCGGGACCGGCAGCACCAGATGTCAGACTGCACATGATCTTGCAGCATGCCTGGCTGGATTCCACCTGCAGCCAGTGTTGCAGCTACTGGATTCCAGTCCCCAATGCCACCAGGACAGGACCCTGATGTGAAGTCCGAGGAGGAGGTAGAGAAGGCAGAAGAGCCTGTTTTCCGGCCGTGTGGATCACTACTCCCTGCATGCAACTATCAGACAAGGCATCAACCACCCCTTTCTGTCTCCTTCGTTGAGGAGGTTCAGCTCTCGGATGCCATCGCCCAGGACTGGTTACATGGGCCTAAGGCCAATGACTTCTACTACCAATTAGACCCAAGGCAAGGTGGTGGCATTCCTGCAGGATAAGGGGTTTGGTCTCATAGTGGAACATGGTACTGTACATCAGTGCTATGTCAACCAGTCCACCCTGCTGCGTGACAATCTTCCCCAAAGACTGTGTACCATCTTTGTTGGGGAAGAGGTCACTTTCATGAAGGTGTGTGGCAGCAAGGGGTGGTTTGTAGTTGGTATATATCGAGTTGGATACTCTGAATTGGGCTGCAGTACTGCTGGGGAGTCACAGGGGTCGAGACCCGGCTCCATTTCCATGGTGGTGCCAACAAAAAATGTTCAGGGGGTTTGGGTTTGGGGATTGTTGTCGTGACACCACAAAGTCAAAGGTGTAGATGGTGGTGAAGTTTCAGTGCAGGGCAGGGGACACTGAAATAATTCGAGGACAAAGCTGATGCAGTTCCACATTTTAAGGGTGGAGGTACACACTGTGCAAGTGACTCGCACGAGTGCAATGCAAGGGAAACTCACATTGCACTCGAACCAGTGTTGCCATATCAGGCAGGGCACACTGATGCATGTCCCCTGCACTGAACTCGCACTGCGAGTCAAATGTGAGTTCACTCACAGCATGCTGCGACTGAACGCGAGTCACTTGTTTGTGCTATTCTCTCGACACAGGAATGCCTGATAGCTATATACCTACAGATAAAGATCTGTAGATATAATAGCTATGTCTAGGTTTCTGCTGCTTTGACAGCAGCGTTTTTTTAATTTCCCGGGATAACCAGCATATTAACCCTTTCTGCAGTTTCTGTGCTGCATGTCAGCCAGGAGTCGGCAGATGTGGTTAATATGCCGATTATGTCGGTTTAACACCATGCTTCTGTCCTGCCAGTTTGTGTCCAGTTTTG
The DNA here is from genome assembly GCA_033576535.1 of Allobates femoralis. Taxonomy (NCBI): domain Eukaryota; kingdom Metazoa; phylum Chordata; class Amphibia; order Anura; family Aromobatidae; genus Allobates; species Allobates femoralis. The sequence continues at coordinate 446,795,437 of JARQOC010000006.1, read as the reverse complement.
TCAAGACTCCCTGGACACAAACTGACAGGACAGAATGTGTCCGAAGATGTTATTTATTTAATTAAAAGATGGCAATTTCAGCACTTCTGTGAGGAACTGAAATCACTGGCAGCTGCAGTTCAGGACTCAGTAGCTCTCCATGGTCCTTAACATTAAAGCTGGGTGTTGACTGTGGTGCTGAAGCTGTTCAGATTGCTTGCCGACATAACCAGCAGGTATTACTGTTTTGCATAAATTGCATTGGTGATCGCTCCCTCATTATGCATGTTTCTTTTTCTCCCTTGTTACTGCCCAGCTGAGGGTTTCCACGCTGGTCTCCCCGACCCGTGCCTCGCTAGAGAACCCCATGAGGTCTCTGCTCCGATTCTGCCAGCTAAACACCACCAGCTCCCTGTGTACTTCCTCGGACAGGGGTTCTGGGGTTAGCGGGACTGCCAGTCCTTCCCCGGTGATGGGGTCTGTTACCAGACCAGGTCGTTCAACACCTGACCAGGTTTGGGGGCTTCAGGGGTCTTTATGGGCCCGATGAGGGTCTCCTCAAGCACCAGGTCAATATTCGCACCTGCATTCTCATCTGGCGTTGCACTGAATCTCTCCTCTTCATCCCCTTGTTGGATCGGGGACACCGAGCACGAGGCGGCCCACCACTGTGACATGTTCTGCAGCAGGGCCTCTCTCCTTCTCCCCACCACAGTCATCTGGGTTCTTATGAGCTGGCGGTTCAGCTCTTTCATCTCATTCCGTAGAAAGTCTGGATCTATCACGGTCAGCTACCTCAGGTTCTCCTCCGGTCGGCTGGGGGAGTCCTCTACTTCCACCCCACACTCTGGGTTCTGCTGACCTCCACTTGCCATGGCGCCAACCGGGTTCCACACCACGTCTCTCGCACCACACCCGCTGCACCGCTGTCAGAACTCTCCTCTCCCTTTTCATGAGCAGATCCTTTCTCTTTCGCTGTCAGCCACACATTGGGGTGGAGCAATCCAGTCTCTTTGCAAGCCCTCCTAGCTCTCGGAGGCGAAAGGGGGTGAAGGCCATTTTTCCCTCTCTGTGCTGGCCCAGCCCATGATTGGGGACCGTGGCACGCCCACCAGCCAGCACATGGTTTCAGTTTTTTGCGGATGCCATTACTCCGGTTTCAAAAACACAGTCTTTTCAATACAGCCCTGTAGCCGCACGGGACCCGGTGACACCGGGTCGGTAGATCCTGTTCGTGATGCCAGAAATGACATGCCCCCCAAGGCTGTGGGATACTTGGAACCGGGCTGCAGTACTGCTGTGGAGTCAAGGGGGTCGAGACCCGGCTCTGTGACCATGGTGGTGTCAGTAAAAAAAGTTTGGGGGGTTTGGTTTTGGGGATTCTTGTCATGACGCCACCTACAGTGCTCGGCATGGGATGGCCAACGCTGAAGTTCAGACCTCCGGGGCAGATGATGATGCAGCTATATGTTGTCGCTCCTCGTAGGTGGAACGGTGCCCTGGGGCAGGTATAAAAGTCAATGGTGTAGATGGTGGTGAAGTTGCAGTGCAGGGCAGGGGACGCCAGAATAATTTGAGGACATAGCTGATACAGTTCTCACTTTTACTCACGGGTTTCAGGTGGTAAAGTACATCTGGGTGCTGTGTCTTACGAGCCAGGGGTCCAGCCACTCCCAGGTAGATTGTAAAACACTTAGCCGACACCCCATCCTGTGCACCTTTTCTGGCTCATCTCTCTTGTTCTAGATCTCTCCCACCTGCCCTGCACCTCACGCTCAGTCGTGCGTCGGGGGCCTCGGACCCTACTGGGCAACATTCTCTCTGTCTCCTTTGGCCCTATCTGGCCACCATTGCAGTGAATTACATGGATTTGGCTGCTACCCCTGGAGATGTAGCAGCCTCAGGTTAGCTAGCTGAGGCCTTAGGTCCCCTCTACTAGTCTTGGCCCGGTGACCCTCTGCGGCCCCGATCCCTCCACATGCCTGCGACCAGCAGTGAATGCGAGCGCCACAGGTGGATTTATCACTTCCCGTGCCTCTGGGACACCTTCCTTCTCTCTAGCTCCTGCCTGACTCCCTCCATCTCTCTCTCTCAGGGACGAGCTCCTCCAGTTCCAGTCCCCTGGTACTCATCATTCTCAGCTCCCTCACTCGAGATCACCTCTCCTCCTCCTTCCTCCTTCACTGCTCTCTTACTTCTCTCTCACTGAATTGAACTGAACTCCCACTTCCTGCTGTGCCCCTCTAAACTGTCCTGCTCTCCCTATCACTTCTGATGCGCCCCCAGGGCTATAGGGTACTCGGAACCAGGCTATAATATGTCTGGGGAGTCAAAGGGGTCGAAACCCTGCTCCGTGAACATGGGTATCAATTAAAATTCAGGGATTTTGGTTTTGGGGATAGGAGTCCTGACGCCACCCGTGATGTTCAGCTATTGATGGCCGATGCTGCGGTGCGTGACTTCTGGGAATGATGGATTCGCAGGTAAAGTGATATCGCTCCCCACAGGTGGAGCGATTCCCCAGGACAACCGGTAAAGTCTGTGGCGGTGGTAGGCCGTTGGGGTGCAGGACTGAGGGCATGGAATAACAGACACACAGTACATAGTCTCCTTTACCTTTACTGGTAGTTGCAGGTTCAGACCAAGACACTGTCAACAGGAGATATTAGAAATCCGGGTGGCCTGGTAGCAAGTTGGGGATCTCCTAACCTGGTGAGGTCTGAGGCCTCCCTGCTGCGCTCCTCTTTGCTGGTCCTGGCTGCCTGTAGCCAAGCTGTGACCCACTCTTCCTGTTTGTGAGTCTCTCACCCATTTGGAAGGCAGCTTGAGCCCTTCCCGGGCACCACTCCTCTGGAAACTGTCCCTGAGCTCTCCAATGCTGCTGTTCCTCCAGGTACTTTGCTGTGGCCGGGAGTCTCCTATCCTCTGGTTTTGGCTGCTGGGTCAGTAGTACTCTCACAACCTCAAACTCCAGTGTCAGTTTCTGGCGATCTGCTCTGGGGTGAGCCGGACAACTGGCTCCACCCCCCAGGCCCTCTTCTCTCCTTCCTCAGACCCTCTGCTATGGGTCAATCATGCTTGCTCTTCCTTTGCTCTCTACTCTGCCTGGGACGAGCTTAGCACTGCTCCAGTCCACAGGTCCTCTTCACAGTCCTCCTAGGAACTGAACTCACTAACATTCTGTCTAACACCTCTCCCCGGCCACAATTTATAGGGGAGCTCCCCTGAACCCGAGTCTCTGATCTCCCCCTTCTGGTCTGGAGTCAGGAAAAGTGTTGCATGTTGTGGGCTTACCTGGTGTGGATACCCCTTCTTGCTTCCAAGCATGACATCACCCTCAGAGAGAGGCAATGCCATTGTGGCAACCGGACTCTGGGGTGCTACATTCCCCCCTAGTGAAATTCAGTACTCCTGGACTGAGGAAACATTTTAGAGAAATAACAATAGAAAAGTTGTACAAAGTCTCAAAAAATTACAAAAATCAATATAATATGGAAAAACACAGTCACTACGGTGCTTAATCCTTCCACCGCTGGCTGATAATGAACTTTATACAAGATTGGGTGGACCACAACCAGTCCTGTCACCTTTTGGCCCACATTTAAATTAAATGTTCAAGAATGCTCAAACGTTCATACAGTAAGTCCTGTAGGCACGGTACGTTTGGAGGTTGCTTACTTACATAGTTACATGAAAACAAAACATATTTACATTTTATTCTGGTTTACACCTTAGTTTTGGTATCTAACAGGGACTTGACCCTGGTACTGCGCTGAGACCTTCACAGCACGGATGTTTCTACTAATGACCTTACTTGGTCTAATGTGTCTGTTGGGAACCCATTAGTGACTGTACTGAAGGTAGGCCTATGTCTCACGGTTAGGCTAAGCAGCTTTCTACGACTCCTTAGATGTACCATGGGTATGACAGGTTCGCCGCTAGCAGGGGGTCAATTCTCTTGTTCCACTGCAGGTGTGATGACTGTTGCTTGAGCTGTTGGTTCTTCAGGTCTCTCTTGAGTCTCAACTGGTTCAGGTACAACAAGCTGGGGAAACATCAGTACAGGTACTACAATTGCTCGATTTATCTGTGTCCATAATCTGGGAAAGTCTCCAAAAACAGCATGGATCATCTCTTCCTATTTTTCTAAGGGCTGAGGCTTTTCTTGAACTTCTTCTCTGTTTCTTGGTTGGTCATGGCATTTCTTTAGATTATCTCTTGAAACTGCGGTGGGGTCTCTCCTCCGTCTTTACTGATTAAGCAGATTTTGGCATTGTCAAAATTTGAAGGCAATACGGTATATGGCTCTGCCTCCCACTGGTCATCCAGTTTGTTTGTTTGTCTCTTCCGTTTGAGGACTTGTTCTCCAGGTTTTAAGGGAACTGCAGGTGTGTGTTTGTAATAGGCTCTCTCTTGCCTTTCTCTTGCTTGAGACAGGTTTTTCTCTCCGCACTCTTGCACTTTACGGTGGTGTTGTTGACGTTCTGTATACCAATCTGCATCTGGTGAGTTTGTCTCAGGTTTCAGCACTCCCATGTCCAGGTCAATGAGCAGCTTGCCAGGTCTTGCCCTCATCAGGTAAACAGGATTACAGCTGGTGGAGTTCACAGAATTATGATTGTATAAGTCTACCAAGTCTGGCAACTTCTTTGGCCACATACTTCTTTCTTCCAGTGGCAGTGTCTTCAACATGTCTATTACTACCTGATTCATCTTCTCGCACATGCCATTGGTTTGTGGGTGGTACGGCGTTGTTCTGATTTTCTTGCAGCCATACAAGTTGCAAAACTCCTGGAACTCCTCTGCCTCGAACGCTGGACCTTGGTCTGTAAGAACCTGTTCAGGGTAGCCATGGGGTCTGCAGAAATGGGCTTGAAAGGTTCTTGCCACTGTCTTCACTGTCAGGTCTTTCACTGGCACTACTACCAAGAAACAGGAATAGTGATCTACGATGGTGAGTGCATAGACATAGCCCGACCGGTTCAGGTCAGCTGTACATGGTCGAAGGCTAAGAGTTCAAGTGGTTGCCTGGTGACAATAGGCTGTAGAGGAGCTCTCTGGCTGTCACAATCCTTCCTCCGCAGGTTGCACAGGCCACAGTCTCTGCACTATTTCTCGATGACGTTCCTCATGCCAACCTAGTAGAATTGTTCTTGCAACAGAACTTCAAGCTTCTTCGACTCAAAGTGCCCTGCCCCATCATGGTATGCTTCTAGGACCATCTGGACATCTCTCTTCGGGACCACTATCTGCCAGACCAGTTCATGGGTTCGTGCATTGATGTGCCGCCTGCACAGCTTACCTCCATAGATGAATAACTTGCTCTTCTCTTTCCACAACTGTTGTGTCTCTTGCGGAGCATCTGTACCTGGCATGATTTGGCTTGTATCAATAGCTCCCTGACTAAGCGGATGGCTAGGTCGCTATTTTGCATCTACGCCCAACCATGGTGGAGTAACGTGGCTTCTCGCATGACAGGCCACTTGTCTCTAATACCATGGGAACACTGGGACACACTACTGCGGTGAAAAGCCAGTAGCTGTATCTCTTCCAGCTCCTCTGGGTCTTCTCCCGCATCTGGCAAGTTGGGCATCGTTGACAGCGCATCAGCGTTGCCCTGCCCGATACTTGATGGTAAAGTTGTAATTGGACAACTGGGCCATCCATCGCTGTTCCAGTGCACCTAACTTCATGGTTCCTAAGTGAGTCAGTGGATTATTGTCCGTATAGATGGTAAACTTCGCTGAAGCCAGGTAGTGTTTAAAGCATTCAGATACAGCCCAAACTATGGCTAGGAACTCTAGCTTGAAATAGCTATAGTTGTCGGGGTTCCTTTCTGTAGGACAGAGCTTCCTGCTGGCATAAGCAATCACCCACTCCTTGCCTCTCTGCACCTGGGATAACACGGCCCCCAATCTCACATTGCTCGCATCTGTGGAAGGCACAAACGGTTGACCATAGTCAGGGTAGGCCAGGATCTCGTCCTCCGTAAGGGCCCACTTCAACTGGCTGAAGGAGTCTTCTACTCTGCTGCCCCATTCATAGGGAGGACACTGATTCTTGGCCTTCTTGGACTGGCCCACCAGGAGGCCTTGCAAAGGCGTTGCTATCTTTGTGAAGCCCTTGATAAACCTTCAGTAGTAGCCTACCAGTCCCAGGAACTGTCGTACTTCTTTGATGGTAATGGGCCTCGGCCAGTCTCTGATTATTGTAACTTTATCAGGATCTGTAACATTATTAGGACCTTCAGGGCTGACCACGTGTCCTAGATACTGTACCCTGGGCTACAGTAAGTGGCACTTGGACAGCTTCACCTTCATGCCAAAATTGGATAATGCCTCGAATACTCCAGCCAGGTGCTTCAGATGGTCTTCGTACCTCTTGGAGTAGACTATTACGTCATCCAGGTACAGTAACACGGTTTCAAAGTTTCTATGCCCCAGGCAACACTCTATCAACCTCTGGAACATTCCCGGTGCATTGCAGAGTCCAAACAGCATGCAGTTAAACTCACAAAGGCCCATCGGTGTCGTGAATGCAGTCTTATCTCTGTCTGCTTCTGCCACAGGAACCTGCTAATACCCACTTCATGAGATCTAAGGTGGAAAAATAGTTAGCAGTTCTCAGTGCAGCTAATGATTCTTCAATTCTGGGTGACGGGTAAGCATCCTTATGTCTAATTTGATTAATCTGCCTGTAGTCAACACACATTCTCATTGTACCATCTTTTTTCTTTACCAGGACTAGTGGAGCTGCCCAGGGGCTACAACTATCTCTGATCACCCCAGCCTCCTTCATTTCCCAAAACATCTCTTTGGCACATTGATAGTGAATGGGTGGTACAGGCTGGCACCTCTCTTTAATGGGCACATGGTCTCCAGTGGGGATTTCATGTTGTACCCCTTTTACCTTCCTAAAGTCTAAATGATTTTAACTAAAGACCAGATCAAATTCTTGAACTACCCGGTAAACGCCATGCTTCTGGTGCGAAGGGGTGGAGTCAGTGCCTATGTGTAGCTTCTGACACCAGTCCTCCAGCTGCCTCATGGAGCCATTGTCCTCCGCCTAGTCAAGGGTTTCACTGCCATGATCGTGTTGTTATTGATAGTGAACAGCTTAGCAATGGTAGCATACCGAGGTAGCTTGATCTCTTCTTCTTCACAGTTTTAGATACGTATTGGTACCCTCCCCTTGCGGACATCGACTACCCCACTGGCTGTTGGGACAGTGGGCCTACTATCTGAGTACACGGGCTCCACCAGAGCTTGGTAGTCTTGACCCCTAATGTCTATTGCTGCCCTACACCAGATTAACATTTCACTTTTCGGGGGTATTGCAATGGGGACCGGATCACTTACTCTTACACTGCCCACTTCTCCACCAGACAGCTCCACCTGCTGCCTTTGCATCAGGGCCTTTATCTCTTTCTGTAGGACCCTTTGCTGCCCGGTGTTTGTAGTTTCGGCAACCTGTTGCAACAAACCAATAATTTCTCCTAGACAATTCTCAATTATATTAGTGCCTAGAGTAATCATTGGGTTACATTCTCGCCAGTCAATATCAACAATTATCATTCCCTGGGCGTTTAATTCCACACTCCCCACCTTAATAGTCACCTCTTTGAACCCCACTTGTGGTAGAGGTTGACCATTGTTGGTGTATATTGTAAAGCTTTCATTTGGGCGACGTCGAGGTCAGCGTCGGCCCATTATCTAAGCTCAACTACCAGGCGCTGTCACCAGGGTTGTGCAGGTGTTGCACAACCTGTAAAGGTGAGTGCACTAGCACTTTGATTAAGCACCACTTTTGATGAGAAAGTTTCACACATTGCGCCTCCATTATTCATCTTATTTTAAAACTCCAAGACCCGATGAGGGCCATGAAGCATGTAGTCTCGGCAGTGCACGAGATGAAAACAAGCTGTTGGCTGAGTAGTTTATTGAGGGGCTTTGGTCTCATGACCACCGGACACAGCTACGTATATTGGCCCTGCAAAACCCTGACCTGGACTTTATGTAATTTAAAGACCAGGCCATTCGACTGCTGCAAGAACCAACGGTCAGTAGCAAAGCACCCTCCCAGCGACTGGCTCTAACGTACAACCCGGTGGTGGTGCGCTTTTCCTCGGCCAAAGTGGGGCCATTGCACAGACTCTAGAAACTGTTACCCCTGATGCCTTACAATCGCAGGTGCAGCAGCTGACCAAAGGTATGGCTGCACTAACAAAGGCTGTACAGTCCATGCAGGGGCCCAAATCATTGGAGAAAATACAGTTGCCCTCCAGCCCTGATGATGTCCCGTGGCTACACCAGAGTGCCGTCAATTTTTTCCTATAAACAAATAGTATAATACAGCCTCATATCCTCTCCATATAATATAATACAGCCTCATAGCCCTCCATATAGTATAATGCAGCCTCATAGCCTCTCCATATAGTATAATACAGCCTCATATCCTCTTCATATAGTGCAGCCTCATAGCCTCTCCATATAGTATAATATAGCCTCATAGCCCTCCATATAGTATAATACAGCTTCATAGCCTCTCCATGTAGTATAATACATCCTCCTAGCCCCTCCATATATTATAATATAGCCTCATAGCCCTTCATATAGTATTATATAGCCTCCTAGCCCTCCATATAGTATAATGCAGCCTCACAACCCTCCATATTGTATAATGCAGCCTAATAGCCATCCATATATTATAATGCAGCCTTATACCCCTTCATATAATATAATGCAGCCTCAAACCATCCACATAATATAATGCAGTCTCATAGCCCTTCATATAGCATAATGCAGCCTCACAGCCCTTCATATAGCATAATACAGCCTCATAGCCCTTTATATAATATAATGCAGCCTCATAGCCCTTCATATAATATAATGTAGCCTCATAGTCCTGCCTAAAGTATAATAAAGCCTCATAGCCCCCCAGATAGCATACATTCTCCCCACACAGACACACTGCTCCCTGCACAACCCCCCTCCACACACAGACACACTGCCTGCTGTACAAACCCCCACAGACACACAATGCTCCTGTAAACCCCCCACACTCACAGACACACTGCCCCTGTAAACCCCCACACACAAAGAAACACTGCTCCCTGTATAACCCCCCCCCACACACACACACACACACACACAGAGCCCCCTGTACAATCACACGCACATACTCCCTCTCTAGAAGCTATCAGAGGCACTTTGGCTCCTGAATGGCGTCCACGCTTACCACTTCCGCCAACAGCTGTGTCCTGACAGTGATGAGGTCGTAGTGTGATGACCTCATCACGGTGCTGCACGCTGGGCCACCGCAGGAGTTGAAAGGTGCAGTGCCTCCCAGCCCTCCGGCAGCCATGAACAGCCGCCTGGGGCCCGGCCAGGCAGTGACATGGATATACGTCCTCGGGGATGCACATCCATGTGAAGCAGGCATTGGGGGTGCAGGGGTCAGCGGGCGCAAGGCCCCTGTACCTCCGTGCCCAGTCGCCGTTGTGACCCCTGCAACCCCGGTTGTTACGCCCCTGCTCAGTATACAGCAGCAGGCCACACACAGCCCCCAGTATATAGCAGGAGGCCGCACCAAACCCCCAGTATACCGCAGGAGGCTACACACAGGCCCAGTATACAGCAGGAGGCTGTACACAGTCCCCAGTATACAGCAGGAGGCAGCACATTGCCCTCAGTATAGAGCAGGAGGCAGCACAAAGCCCCCGGTATACAGAAGGAGGCAACATACAGCGCTCAGTATATAGCAGGAGGTCACACACAGCCCCCAGTATATAGCAGGAGGTCACACACAGCCCCCGGTATACAGCAGGAGCCTACACACAGCCCCCGGTATACAGCAGGAGGCTGCACACAGCCCCCAGTATACAGCAGGAGGCTGCACACAGCCCCCAGTATACAGCAGGGAGGTTGCACACAGCCCCTAATATACAGCTGGAGGCCGCACACAAACCCCAGTATACAGCAGGAGGCTGCACTTAGCCCCCAGTGTACAGCAGGAGGCTGCACACAGCCCCCAGTAAACAGTAGGAGCCTACACACAGCCCCAGTATACTGCAGGAGGCTGCACATAGCCCCCAGTGTACAGCAGGAGGCTGCACACAGCCCCCAGTGTACAGCAGGGTGGTTGCACACAGCCCCCAGTATAAAGCAGGAGGCCGCACACAGCCCCCAGTATACAGAAAAAGGCTGCACATGTAGTGCCCCGCTAAGAGTGTGCTGCAAAAGGGTACTGCACCCTTGACTGAAGGTGTGGTATGCTTTGTTTTGGTAATGAGTAGAATAAGGCTGAAGCTTTAGCACCACATGCAACACCTAGTGATAGGCGACCAATCAGACTGCCCATTACTAGGGTGGGAGGAGAAGTTAGGTTATAAAGCAAGTTGGGAAAACAGCAAGGAGTTAGTCAAGAAGGTCTGCCGGAGAGACAGTAAAGAGGAAGCAGCAGAATAGCAGAGCTGCAGGAGGGAAAGAAAGAACAGCAGAAGTGAAGCTAACAGGGAGGGCACCTCAACCTGGTGACCCAGAAGAGAAAGGTGCCAAGAGAGAGAAGGGTAACCGAATATCCTAGCCCAGTCCAAACCAGAGTACCGGCTCCGAAGTGGCTAAGCCAGCTGAATCCCTGAACCACAAACCCGGAGTGGTCGATGACTTTTTAGGAGCACGATCCAACCGCCCTACACAAAGCACGGTCCCCACCAGAAACGCTAAACTGAGTTGGGTTCTCCTTGGAGAGATAAGGGGATCCCAGATATCTTGGCAGGCCTGGTCTAACAAGTGGGATCTAAGCAGGGCAGCAGAGCAAGGAACAGTGAGTATGGCGCCCCTGTGACCAGGGTGGCCACAAAGGGAACTGCAGCCAGGCAAAAGGTAGATAGTTTGTGCACCAAACACCCTCACAGCACACACACCCACAGGAGCACAGCACCCAACCCGGAGCCCGGGACTATAGGCAGGCAAGGGGTGGAGGGGTTTAGAGGAAAGTGGGCGGGAAGGAAGATCAGGTGACAGACCAGCACAAAAGGAGGAAAAGAGGAGGAAGGAGTGAGTAGGCCAGAGTGAGCCGAGAGGTAAAGACCAGAAGAAAGTGACACATCCCAGTGGGGTTGGGCTCCCTGGAGACGCAGAATCCAAATGTGGCACCCCAAGGGTTAATGTGCGACAGTAACATCACACGGGTTCCCTCCCCACACAACACTGACACTACACTAGCACCTCTGGGCCAGGAGGGGGAGCTAAACCAGCTCCCTTATATACTCCAGGTCAAAAGGAAGTAGCTAGTTCAGTACGTAGCAGTACTGTGAAAAGTCCAGTTCCTTGGAGAACCGAGAGAGACTGTAGTGTAAAGAGGCTGCCTCAGGCTTCTCTACAGTCTGCTTATCGATTCCAGGCCTAGCCAGGGTCTGAGGGAAGGAGTACAGAAGACAAAGGAACACATCTGGGAGACTTAGTGACATCACCACTCGCCCCGGAGGAGCGCACAGATCAGACACCGGATCCGAAACTGTGACTGACACACACAGCACAGTAAATACCAGGATAGTGGAGGTTGTAGATTGATACTGTACCTCAGCGAAGCAACACGACGGGGTCAGAAGCACAAGGAAGACCCAAGTTGCCTACCAAAGGGGGTACCTGTGAGGAGAGACAGTGCCAGCAGCTCAGCTAAAAGCAGAAGCAGGGCCACACACACAGCGCAGCAGTGGGAAGCCAAGGACCCGGACATGGTGGGAGCAACCCGGCCCCATTACAGACTCCGTGGACAGTACTTGCTGAACAACAACTACAGTAAAGCTTTGGGGAACTACAAAAACGTGAGTCTGAGTGTTAATTTCACCCTTTGCCCTATATTCAACAATAGAGATCGCCATTTGCAGAGCTGAACACTGCTTTCACCTCAAGCTGAGGGACAAGGCTGCAGCAGCAGGAAAGTAAGTGAATTGCACCTATTACTATACCTCATCCAGTACCAAGACAACTAGTTCTGCCAATGCAAAGTAAGTGCCTGTGTTGACTATGTGGCGCCCCGCAACGAGTGCGTCACCGGAGTGTATTGCAGCCAAGAGAAGAAAGCAGCAGCGATATTCTCTGACTAAGCAATGACATGGTTAAAACTCAGAGCTCCATACCCTACATGCACATCAGCATAGAGGGCCAATAAGGTCCTGGTGGGTGGAGTGTAGAGGTAGAGAGTGTGAAGAAGACAACAGAAAAGGAAGGTGGTCGAGGTCTGGAACGTAGGAGAGGGGGCCTGCACAGTTCCGTGCAGCCCCCTGGCCACTACCCCGGTTAGGCGCCATTACCCTGGTGCCTCAGAACCAGACTCGGGGCGAATGCATACGGGTCAAAACATCCCCATGCCCATCTACAACCGGATTACTGGTTCTGAAGTTAGCAGTTGTTCAGCACTGCTATGCAAACCAGGAGTGGAGGGACCGCTCTACAGGAGCACCCCACCACCGCCGCACACAGAGTTATCTTGCCAGCGGAGTACCCACCAAAAGGACCCAAGGCTCCCCACACATTCCGGTCAGAATTCACCGGTAGGGAAATTGAAGCAGCCTCCTTGTACCCGATCTGGCACCCCAAGGCGACAACGGCAACACAACTAGCTTAGAATGGAGGAACACCGCGGAGCTCTGAGAAACACTGGTCATTGCTGAGTCCACCCAGTCCGTTATCCGTTAACTGTATACCATGTATCACCTGCTGGTTACAGTAAAGTACCCGTTACAGAGACTATCAGTGTCCGTGCCTTCTTCAGAACTGTCTATCTCCGCATATTAGAAGGTAACTGCAGCTGCTTCACAACATCTTGTGCAGCTCCTGGCTCCGGGGACTCCCGCTCATCCTGTGGGGAGTGTCCCATCTTGCTGCATCCCATCCCCCGGAGGCCCAAGCAGCGCCGGTGGATATCACCGGAACTCTCACAGGTGGCGTCACGAAACAATTAACCCCTTAACTGTTCAGCCAACACTTTTGAATCTGGACCACCGGGCCCCACTACCGGTAGGCACGGTTTCCGTGACAAGGAGGAAGTAGAAACGCCTGTCCCTCGGAGTCCCGGCCACGGTGAGTCAGACAACTATAACCCCCATTATAATCCTTGCAAACCCTGCTCTCCCTCACAAGCAGCCACTGTCTCCACTATCATCCCTATCCTGCAACATCTATAGCATCAATCATAGACTTTAACTACCACTGCCCCGGGGAACCCAGCTCTACCCGCGGAGAGCTATTACATCTCCAGCTGCCAAACATCATCCCTGGAGGTTCTGCAGCAGCAGTGGTCACCCTGACCACAACCCGTGGGCGGCGTCAATACAAACTTTATCCCTTGTAAATATTCCCTTTACTTGTGTGAACCCGGGACACGGACCGGACCAGGCCCTCTGTGACATCCCCAGCAGCAACCCGGTCTGGTACCGAGTACCCCGTCCCAGTGGGCTCCACAAAAAGAGACACAGATCCATCGAGAGAAAGCTCGTCCATAGCCGGCATCCCAGGGGAGTGTGAGGACAGAGACCAGACCGGTATCACCGGGTCCGAGGAACACGGCAGCACGACCAACTACAGGTGGGGTAGATTTCCCTTGAAGTAACTGGAAGTCACACGGGATAGAAGGAGCCTGGTAACACTTTGAAATACCAGAGTGTCGGCTCTGGGGGGGACAGAAGTTTCACACCGGCTCCCCAGACAAACCAGCGGGGAACACAGATTCCAGGTCCATGTTCCTACTACAGGGTTGGAGGCACAGCAGCAACCACGAGGACCCGGCTTACCGCCCACACACACAGGGGGAAGCTACATACAAGGGGCCGAGCTGCCGCCATACAATCCGCAGAGAGACAGAGAAAGACAAGTCTGAAAGGACATATAGACGGAGTGAGGGGTCTCAGAGCGACAGCCTGGCTGCAGAGGGTTAAGAGTTACATAGTAACATAGTTTTTAAGGTTGAAGGAAGACTTTAAGTCCATCTAGTTCAACCCATAGTCTAACATGTTGATCCAGAGGAAGGCAAAAAAAAACCATGTGGCAACACTAAGCTCCACATTGGGGAAAAAAATTCCTTCCTGACTCCAGATACGGCAATCAGACTAATTCCCTGGATCAACGCCCTATCAAAGAATCTAGTATATATAATCGGTAGTATTATAGTTTTCAAGAAAGGCATCCAGGCCCTTCTTAAATGTTAGTAGTGACTCCCTCATTACAACATCATGTGGCAGAGAGTTCCATAATCTCACTGCTCTTACAGTAAAGAATCCGCGTCTGTGATTATGATTAAACCTTCTTTCCTCCAGACGTAGAGGATGCCCCCTTGTCCCAGTCTCAGGCCTAAGAGTAAAGAGATCATTAGAAAGGTCTCTGTACTGTCCCCTCATATATTTATACATTATTATAAGATCACCCCTAAGCCTTCGTTTTTCCAAGCTAAATAACCCCAAGTTTAATAACCTGTCTTGGTATTGCAGACCCCTGTGTGACTTGGAAGAACTTGAGAGTAAACCCGGTGAACCCTGCCTCAGTGTCCGTGTCTGATTCCGGGTATACAGAACTGTGCATTACATACCTTTTATCCTGCCAGGAGCAGCCCGACCCGCGGCGGTCTCAGCCATCTGGCTGCAGCCCATTCATCCCTCCATCTTCCTGGCAGAGCTGCGCTGCAGCGGTGGTCCCATCACTGACCACAACCCATGGGTGGCGTCACGACAAACAATCCCCTGTAAATACCCCCTTTACTTGTGAGAACCCGGACACAGTCCGGACCAAGACCGCCGTCCCAATGGGCTCCACAGAGCGTGATAGAGAAGGAACACCAGTGGAGCTTCAGAGGGACACTGCTCACTACCAGAACCACCCGGTCCACTACCTTAGCTGAAAGAACTGCATTACCCTGTAAACCTGCAGATTACCAGAGTAAAGTACCCGTTCAGAGTGAGCAACGTGTCTGTGCTTCTTCTCAGAGAACTGTAATTTACTTGCTTTGCTCCACAGTGACTACGCTGCCCTACTCCACCATCTACTCCTACTTCCAACACCCCGGGACATTGTCCTACCTGTAGAGGGCTATCACATCTCGCTGCCGTCCATCACCGCGGAGGTTCCCACAGCGCCGGTGCCATCACCGGGACCTACAGTGGGAGTCACAAATAAACAATTCTTACAACTTTATTATTTTTAACTTTTCCCCTTTTTTATTGTCCCCCGCAAGAGCACAGGCTCGGGCACCAACCATGCGTGACACCCGACCGCCCGAGGCCTGAGTACCCAGACCCTTGTGGGCTCGACACACACAGCCCCCAGTATATAGCAGGGAGATTGCACACAGCCCCTAGTATACAGCAGGAGGCCACACACAGCCCCCAGTATATAGCAGGAGGCTGCACATAGCCCCCAGTGTACAGCAGGAGGCTGCACACAGCCCCCAGTATACAGCAGGACCCTACACACACACACCAGTATACTGCAGGAGGCTGCACATAACCCCCAGTATACTGCAGGAGGCTGCACATAACTCCCAGTATACAGCAGGAGGCTGCACATAACCCCCAGTATACAGCAGGAGGCTGCACATAACCCCAGTGCACAGCAGGAGGCTGCACATAACCCCCAGTATGCAGCAGGAGGCTGCACATAACCCCAGTGCACAGCAGGAGGCCGCACATAGCCCCCAGTATACAGCATTAGGCTGCACATAACCCCCAGTATACAGCAGGAGGCTGCACATAGCCCCAGTATACAGCAGGAGGCTGCACACAGCCCCCAGTATACAGCAGGAGGCTGCACACAGCCCCCAGTATACAGCAGGAGGCTGCACATAACCCCCAGTATACAGCAGGAGGCTGCACATAGCCCCCAGTATACAGCAGGAGGCTGCACATAACCCCCAGTGCACAGCAGGAGGCTGCACACAGCCCCCAGTATACAGCAGGAGGCTGCACGTAACCCCCAGTATACAGCAGGAGGCTGCACATAACCCCCAGTATACAGCAGGAGGCTGCACATAGCCCCAGTATACAGCAGGAGGCTGCACATAACCCCCAGTATACAGCAGGAGGCTGCACATAGCCCCCAGTATACAGCAGGAGGCTGCACATAGCCCCCAGTATACAGCAGGAGGCTGCACATAACCCCCAGTATACAGCAGGAGGCTGCACATAACCCCCAGTGCACAGCAGGAGGCTGCACATAACCCCCAGTATACAGCAGGAGGCTGCACGTAACCCCCAGTATACAGCAGGAGGCTGCACGTAGCCCCAGTATACAGCAGGAGGCTGCACACAGCCCCCAGTATACAGCAGGAGGCTGCACATAGCCCCAGTATACAGCAGGAGGCTGCACATAGCCCCCAGTATACAGCAGGAGGCTGCACACAGCCCCCAGTATACAGCAGGAGGCTGCACATAGCCCCAGTATACAGCAGGAGGCTGCACATAGCCCCCAGTATACAGCAGGAGGCTGCACATAGCCCCCAGTATACAGCAGGAGGCTGCACATAACCCCCAGTATACAGCAGGAGGCTGCACATAACCCCCAGTGCACAGCAGGAGGCTGCACATAACCCCCAGTATACAGCAGGAGGCTGCACGTAACCCCCAGTATACAGCAGGAGGCTGCACACAGCCCCCAGTATACAGCAGGAGGCTGCACATAGCCCCGTATACAGCAGGAGGCTGCACATAGCCCCCAGTATACAGCAGGAGGCTGCACACAGCCCCCAGTATACAGCAGGAGGCTGCACATAGCCCCAGTATACAGCAGGAGGCTGCACATAGCCCCAGTATACAGCAGGAGGCTGCACATAGCCCCAGTATACAGCAGGAGGCTGCACACAGCCCCCAGTATACAGCAGGAGGCTGCACATAGCCCCAGTATACAGCAGGAGGCTGCACATAGCCCCCAGTATACAGCAGGAGGCTGCACATAGCCCTAGTATACAGCAGGAGGCTGCACATAACCCCAGTATACAGCAGGAGGCTGCACACAGCCCCCAGTATACAGCAGGAGGCTGCACATAGCCCCAGTATACAGCAGGAGGCTGCACACAGCCCCCAGTATACAGCAGGAGGCTGCACGTAACCCCCAGTATACAGCAGGAGGCTGCACGTAACCCCCAGTATACAGCAGGAGGCTGCACATAACCCCCAGTATACAGCAGGAGGCTGCACATAACCCCCAGTATACAGCAGGAGGCTGCACATAACCCCCAGTATACAGCAGGAGGCTGCACATAGCCCCAGTATACAGCAGGAGGCTGCACATAACCCCCAGTATACAGCAGGAGGCTGCACATAGCCCCCAGTATACAGCAGGAGGCTGCACATAACCCCCAGTATACAGCAGGAGGCTGCACATAACCCCCAGTGCACAGCAGGAGGCTGCACATAACCCCCAGTATACAGCAGGAGGCTGCACGTAACCCCCAGTATACAGCAGGAGGCTGCACATAGCCCCAGTATACAGCAGGAGGCTGCACACAGCCCCCAGTATACAGCAGGAGGCTGCACATAGCCCCAGTATACAGCAGGAGGCTGCACATAGCCCCCAGTATACAGCAGGAGGCTGCACACAGCCCCCAGTATACAGCAGGAGGCTGCACATAGCCCCAGTATACAGCAGGAGGCTGCACATAGCCCCAGTATACAGCAGGAGGCTGCACATAGCCCCAGTATACAGCAGGAGGCTGCACACAGCCCCCAGTATACAGCAGGAGGCTGCACATACCCCCAGTATACAGCAGGAGGCTGCACATAGCCCCCAGTATACAGCAGGAGGCTGCACATAGCCCTAGTATACAGCAGGAGGCTGCACATAACCCCAGTATACAGCAGGAGGCTGCACACAGCCCCCAGTATACAGCAGGAGGCTGCACATAGCCCTAGTATACAGCAGGAGGCTGCACACAGCCCCCAGTATACAGCAGGAGGCTGCACATAGCCCCCAGTATACAGCAGGAGGCTGCACATAGCCCCAGTATACAGCAGGAGGCTGCACATAGCCCCAGTATACAGCAGGAGGCTGCACATAGCCCCAGTATACAGCAGGAGGCTGCACATAGCCCCCAGTATACAGCAGGAGGCTGCACATAGCCCCAGTATACAGCAGGAGGCTGCACATAGCCCCAGTATACAGCAGGAGGCTGCACATAGCCCCAGTATACAGCAGGAGGCTGCACACAGCCCCCAGTATACAGCAGGAAGCTGCACATAGCCCCAGTATACAGCAGGAGGCTGCACATAGCCCCCAGTATACAGCAGGAGGCTGCACATAGCCCTAGTATACAGCAGGAGGCTGCACATAACCCCAGTATACAGCAGGAGGCTGCACACAGCCCCCAGTAATACAGCAGGAGGCTGCACATAGCCCTAGTATACAGCAGGAGGCTGCACACAGCCCCCAGTATACAGCAGGAGGCTGCACACAGCCCCCAGTATACAGCAGGAGGCTGCACATAGCCCCAGTATACAGCAGGAGGCTGCACATCGCCCCAGTATACAGCAGGAGGCTGCACATAACCCCAGTATACAGCAGGAGGCCTATTTACTATGCCTGGGCAACTCTGGGCTACTATGTCTATATTAATGGAAAATAAAAAATGTTATGGCTCTTGGAAGAAGGAAAGGAAAAAATGTAAAATTTGCTGAAGGGGTAATGTTGAGAAGAGAAATAAAATATGGAACGCTTCACGAATTTGCGTGTCATCCTTGCGCAGGGGCCATGCTAATCTTCTCTGTATCGTTCCAATTTTAGTATATGTGCTGCCGAAGCGAGCACAGACTGCAGGGGGAAAGCGCCCGTATTTATAGCCCCAACAGGGCGGAAATTGTAACTTAGGGAGATTGTTTTCTCTGCTTGCTTGTGAGAGGCCTCAGTGTAGAATGTGTGACTGTGGAGAGCGGAGTGTAAGAAAGGGACCGAAAAGGGAGGAAATAAAGCCTTAGTGTCGTCAATTTACTATGCAAATGACTATGCCGCAGAGGATGCTGGGAGGAAGTGAGGAGAATCTACTGAATAGATAGAACGTGCGGGTGTGACGTTCTAATACAAGCGGGAGGAAACGTAGCCACGCCCACCAGCCCAGACGCCCACGCCCACTGTGCAGTCAGGACATGTATACCACTGTATATACACCGTGTGCTGCCCCCCCTCCGCAGATCATACAGTTGGTGTATTCCATGCTCTGTGCACACTTGAACTTCTTGGCTGTAACAGCCGTCTGTTACGTTACTGTCAATCACCGTGAGTCAGAGGGCGGGGCTTTGCTTCCGTTTTGGAGATGTGTTTACTTATCAGGGGATTGGCTATCGCTCCCTTCCGGTTCTAGCAATTGATTGGCTATCGCTCCGAGTCCGAGCCGCTGATTGGCTATTGATCCGCATCCCAGAAACTGATTGGGTGGTAGCACCGAGTACCAAGCAGTTGATTGGCTACCTAACGCTGTGTCCGAGAAGGCTGATTGGCTGGCTTTTCATACACCCCAGCGCGGGAACGCTTGGTGCCTCCGTTTCTTCTTCCCGCTCTCTGCAGACATGAACTGCCTGAATGTGGCGGAGATCATGCCCGGCTCCCCCAGCAAGATGCGCGGACAGATCCAGGTGACGGCACGGGTCCATTGTGTGTGTGGGGCGGGGGTGGATGGTCTGCAGAGGCTCTGTGTAGTGATGATCCTGTGTATATATATATTTATTCATTTATATAGCGCTATTAATTCCGTGTGTAGGGGGTCACACTGCGGGGCACAGACGCCTGCTGAGGGGAGGGGGGACAGGTGAGGGGGTTTGTTTTTAAATAATGTTTCTTTTTTCCATGTTCCGGCAATTTGCAATAATGTGACCCCCCCCCCTCCTCCTGCACATGGTCTGTCCTCCTGCTCCCGGGATCCTCATGGCGCCACTTCTGTCCTGCAGGTGATCTTCGGCCCCATGTTCTCAGGGAAAAGGTGAGATGATGGGGAGCGGTGAGGGATTATCTGAGGGGGGATGATGGGGGCAGTGAGGGATTATCTGAGGGGGGATGATGGGGGCAGTGAGGGATTATCTGGGGGGGATGATGGGGGGCGGTGATGGATTTTATGGGGGGGATGATGGGGGGAGGTGATGGATTATATGGGGGGGATGATGGGGGGCGGTCATGGATTATATGGGGGGGATGATGGGGGGAGGTGATGGATTATATGGGGGGGATGATGGGGAGCGGTGAGGGATTGTCTGAGGGGGGATGATGGGGAGCGGTGAGGGATTGTCTGAGGGGGGATGATGGGGGCAGTGAGGGATTATCTGAGGGGGGATGATGGGGGCAGTGAGGGATTATCTGGGGGGGGGATGATGGGGGGCGGTGATGGATTATATGGGGGGGATGATGGGGGGCGGTGAGGGATTATCTGGGGGGGATGATGGGGGAGGTGTTGGGTGATTTTTGGGCACTGACCCCTCTCTGTTCTCAGTACGGAGTTGATGCGTCGGGTGCGGAGGTTCCAGATCGCGCAGTACAAGTGTATGGTCATCAAATACGCCAAGGACACGCGCTACAGCAAGGAGCAGCTCGCAACACACGACCGGTAGGGGGCGCCACCAATGCTGATGTTATGTCGGTGTATTCTGAATGTAAACACTGTTTTTATACAGCAGGGGACAAGTATCTGCTCACTATAAAAAGAGGGGGGCAAATGCTGCAAACCTCCATAGCTAAAGACTAATATTTAGTGCTGTATTTACCTGTAGACATCACTAGGGAGAGCTCACTGTGTATAGATCGAGAGAGATGATGCCGCCACTAGGGGGAGCTCACTGTATGGAAGGAGAGAGAGATGATGCTGCCACTAGGGGAAGCTCACTGTGTATGAATGGAGAGAGAGATGATGCTGCCGCCACTAGTAGGAGCTCACTGTAGATGGATCGAGAGAAATTATGCCACCACTGGTGGGAGCTCATTGTGTATTGATGGAGAGAAATGATGCTGCCACTAGGGGGAGCTCCCTGTTTATGAATGGAGAGACAGATGATGTTGCCACTAGTGAGAGCTCACTGTGTATGAATGGAGAGAGACAGATGTTGCCACTAGGGGGAGCTCACTGTGTATGGATGGAGTGCGAGATGATAATGCCACTAGGAGCTCATTGTATGGATGGAGAGAAATGATGCTGCCATTAGGGGAAGCTGTATATGGATAGAGTGAATTGATGTTGCCACTAGTGGGAGCTCACTGTGTATGAATGGAGAGAGACAGATGTTGCCACTAGGGGGAGCTCACTGTGTATGAATGGAGAGAGACAGATATTGTTGCCACTAGGGGGTGCTCACTGTCTATGAATGGAGAGAAACAGATATTGTTGCCACTAGGGGGAGCTCACTGTGTATGGATGGAGTGCGAGATGATAATGCCACTAGGAGCTCATTGTATGGATGGAGAGAAATGATGCTGCCATTAGGGGAAGCTGTATATGGATAGAGTGAATTGATGTTGCCACTAGTGGGAGCTCACTGTGTATGAATGGAGAGAGACAGATGTTGCCACTAGGGGGAGCTCACTGTGTATGAATGGAGAGAGACAGATGTTGTTGCCACTAGGGGGAGCTCACTGTGTATGAATGGGGAGAGACAGATGTTGCCACTAGGGGGAGCTCACTGTGTATGGATGGAGTGCGAGATGATAATGCCACTAGGAGCTCATTGTATGGATGGAGAGAAATGATGCTGCCATTAGGGGAAGCTGTATATGGATAGAATGAATTGATGTTGCCACTAGTGGGAGCTCACTGTGTATGAATGGAGAGAGACAGATGTTGCCACTAGGGGGAGCTCACTGTGCATGATTGGAGAGAGACAGATGTTGCCACTAGGGGGAGCTCACTGTGTATGAATGGAGAGAAACAGATATTGTTGCCACTAGGGGGAGCTCACTGTGTATGATTGGAGAGAGACAGATGTTGTTGCCACTAGGGGGAGCTCACTGTGTATGAATGGAGAGAAACAGATATTGTTGCCACTAGGGGGAGCTCACTGTGTATGAATGGAGAGAGACAGATGTTGCCACTAGGGGGAGCTCACTGTGTATGGATGGAGTGCGAGATGATAATGCCACTAGGAGCTCATTGTATGGATGGAGAGAAATGATGCTGCCATTAGGGGAAGCTGTATATGGATAGAGTGAATTGATGTTGCCACTAGTGGGAGCTCACTGTGTATGGATGGAGAGAAATTATGCTGCCACTAGGGGAAGCTCACTGTATGAATGGAGAGAGAGATGATGTTGCCACTAGTGGGAGCTCACTGTGTATGAATAGAGAGAGATGATGTTGCCACTAGTGGCAGCTCACTGTATGGTTGGAGAGAATTGATGCTGCCTCTAGGGGGAGCTCACTGTGTATGGATAGAAGTGATGTTGCCACTAGGGGGGCACTCTGTGTATGGATATATACAGCTCCCATTAACCATCTGTTTGCAGTAGTTTCCGCTCCCCCCTTGCTGGAACCTAGGCATATGACTAATGTATGACCCTGTCTGTCCCCCAGGCACACCATGTCTGCAGTGTCCGCCTGTAGCCTCTCTGATGTGACGACGGAGGCGCTCGGCTGCTCCGTGATTGGGATTGACGAGGGCCAGTTTGTAAGTTTCTCTATGTGACCTCCAGGATGTGGCGTCTGTGTGCAGTGGAGTGACCTCTTTGTTTTTAAATTTGCAGTTTCCCGGGGTAGTTGAGTTCTGTGAAAACATGGCCAATAGAGGGAAGACTGTGATAGTGGCCGCCCTGGACGGCACATTCCAGAGGAAGGTGGGTAATTGTTTGGTTTTCTTTGCTGTGCAGTGTATGTTTTAAAGTGAACCTGTCACCTAGATAAAGCACCCCAGGCTATCCGTACCTGCCCCTGCATCTTCCTATTACTACAATCCCTTTCTGTGCTAAATATGAACTGTGAGTGTTTAGTAAAATGTTTCTAAAACTTACTGGGGCATATGTTAATGAACCAAGGGGCTACATTACTAGCCCCCATGGGCGTGATATTGAAATTAAATTGCACGCCCCCCAGCCTGGCTCATAGCCGTCCTTTGCATTCCGGGCATGACTCAGACCGTCATTTCTGGAACTGTGGGGATCGCCCGACTTCAAGCTGCGCTTTGCGCATGCTCTGTGGAGCGCACTACGTCAGCTCATCTGTGATCACAGTGCAAAGCGCAGCTTGAAGTCGGACGATCCCCACAGTTCCAGAAATGACTCGTTCGGAGTCATACCCGGAACGCAAAGAACAGCTATGAGGCAGACTGGGGGGCGCAAAATTTAATTTCAATATCACACCCATGGGGGCGTGGTAAAGCATGCTGGGGGCGGCAAGAGGGACCAAAGGAGGACGCCCAGGGGGCTAGTAAAGGTAGCCCCCAGTTCATTAACATACGCCCCAGTAAGTTTTTAAAATATTTTATTAAACACTCACAGCTCACATTTGGCACAGAAAGGGATAGAGTAGTAATAGGAAGGTGCAGGTACAGGTAGTGATAGCCTGGGGGGCTTTATCTAGGTGACAGGTTCACTTTAAGCCTTGATCGCTCACTACAGCTCTCATCTCACTGCAAGACAGTGCGGGCAGATGTGAGCTGCAGTGTGTGATCAGCGCTTATCGCATCATACTGCATGAATTCCAGAGACCACTGCCTTATTTATCCAATACCCAGGATAGATGCAGAGCTCTGTTTGTAATATATGTTTGGGGGGGGATGGGGGGTGAAAGTTTTCCCCCCTCCATGGTGGGGGATACTCTTCTTAACTTACAACTCTACGCATAAAACTTTTCTCTATTTAATTCTGGCTATAGATGTTAGTTATAGTGCCACCTAGTGGGAGACAACAGGTTCTCTGATGAGCAGGGCTTCCTGAAGGGAGGGCTGGATCCAGTAAAGTCACAGATGTTATTCGGGTGTAATCTGAGCGCCCCCCGGTGGTGCAGTCGGTGATATCTCGTCCGGCTTCTGTCTCAGGCTTTTGGTGACATCCTCAACTTGGTGCCGTTAGCGGAGAGTGTGGTGAAGCTGAACGCCGTGTGCATGGAGTGTTACCGGGAGGCGTCGTACACCAAGCGGCTGGGGGCCGAGAAAGAGGTAACAGGGCTGTCTTTATACACTGCTGCAGTTTTAACCACTAATTGGTTTTTATTTTTTTTCCCCCCACACTGCACCCTCCCAAAATCTGTTTGTATTGTGGCTGTATGTACAAACAAGTCTCACGCTGCACTACCCTTTCCTTCCTGCAGGTGGAGGTGATCGGAGGAGCAGATAAGTATCACGCCGTGTGCCGGCCGTGCCACATCAGGAACCAGCCGCCTGAGGGGAAGGAGAATCCGCACCTGTCGCTGAAGGACAAGGGGTCCGGAATAATCAGCAGTAAAACGACGCCGCGTAAACCTCTGTCACAGCTGCAGTGCTCGTAACGGTACGCACCACACTCTGGTCAGCAGGAGGTGGCGCCAGAGGATGGAGCTGAAGATATTAGCTGTTGCTTAGCTGGGACTGGGCGCAGGGTGCACTACACGGGGGAGGACATGGGATTTTATGTCAGAACTTTACTTTTTTGGTGCTCATATTCATTTCAAGGGATTTTTACTGTAAGTAAGGGAGAACAAATGCTCAGTGTACACAGGATCGCAGCTCTGAGGTACCGCTCTGGTGAACGAGCCCCCCCCTCCATAGTGTGGAACACAAGCTACCACTGCCAGGTACGTGTCACTATGTTATATAGTGACTATCCAGAATACATTTCAACCCAGCACCTGCGCATACAGGTGCAGCTGAAAATCACTGCCCCCCCCCCCCCCCCCCCCCTCCATAGTGAGGAACACAAGCTACCACTGCCATGTACATGTCACTATGTTATATAGTGACTATCCAGAATACATTTCAACCCAGCACCTGCCCATACAGGTTCATCCGAAAATCACTGCCCCCTTCTTCCACTCCTGATTCTTCTGCATCATCTTTTCCTTTTAGCACTTGTCTCCTGGCAGAAAAACCTGCGTTTTATACATCATGATATATGTGACGCTGTAAGTAGAAGTCCATTGTCTGTCACCCGCTTCTTATCTCGCCTCCGCTTTTGCTTTATTTTTTTAATCATGTATTTATTTATTTTGTATTTAATAAAATCTACTAATGCATTGTTTTCCTTGTTATTCATTTTCAGTGTTGACTTTCAGCACAGATATGGAGGTAGCTGTTTTAAGTGCCTCCGCCAAGTAATCTTAACCCCTCTATGATGTAAACTTATGTCATATGTCGTGCCGCAGCTTTTCAAGCAGATGATGGCTGAAGGTTTTCAATACAGTAATACCTTGATTTAGGAGATTAATTTATTCTGTGACTGAGCTCTTAAAGGGAACCAACCAGCAGGATTTAGGGCTATAAAGTGAAGGCAGCACCTTACAGGCTGTAGGATACTGAATGCAATCATGCATGTACTTGGATGATTCAATGTTTGATTGCAGAGAAAAGTGTCATAAAACTCCCTGGAAAACAGGGCAGCAGATTATTGAGGTCACTGGGGTTATGTTTCTTTGTTTTACTGCCCTGTGGGCTCTAAACCAAACCCTCTCCCCTCACTCCTGTGATCACTCAGTCACAAGCAGGAGAATACCCCAAACTCCTCCAGTCTCTGGATCTGCAGATCCTGAGCCAGTAACACTACAACCCCCAGCATGCTCCATCACAATCTGCAGATCCAGAGACTGGAGGGGGTTGGGGGTCTTCTCCTGCTTGTGACTGGGTGATCACAGGAGAGAGGGAGGGTTTGGTTTAGAGACCACAGGGGAGTAATAAAATAAACCTAACCCCACAGAGATGCGCCGCTGCACACTTCCACTCTTTGCCATAACTTTTATAACCGTTTCCCAGGGCTCTATATATATGATTTTCCCCATCTTGGTACTGTATATGTGATCCCCCAACCTAGTATACGGCTGCTGCACTGTATATATGATTTCTCTTTCCCCCCCCCCCCCAAGTATGGCTGCCATACTGTACTGTGGGTGAGAATGATCAATCGTTTACTATTTTATTGTGAGTGCCAGCATGGGGGCCTGTGAAGGGGAATATGGGGGCTATATACCAGGAAGGATGTGGGGGTGCTGCTGCATTCCCACCCAAGGCTTATACTCGAGTCAATAAGTTTCCCCAGTTTATAGAGGTAAAAAAGAGAATTTTGTTTACGTACCGTAAATTCTTTTTTCTTTAATCATCAATGGGAGACCCAGACAATGGGGTTTAGGGCTCTGCCCTCCGGAGGTCACACTAGGTACTACAAGTTTGTAGACACCGCCTCCTCCGCTTATAAACCCCCACCGCAGGGAACATCCTCAGTTTGGTCCATAAGCTGCGAGGAGAAAATAAACCACACCCGAAACATCGGGAAGAATGCCGTGCACAGACGGTTTAACAACCCGGAAAAAACACTGTCTCAACAGAGAAGAGATCAAATGCAAAACATGCAACGGAACAACTGGGTGGGTGCTGGGTCTCCCATTGATGATTAAAGAAAAAAGAATTTACGGTACGTAAACAAAATTCTCTTTTTTCTGGTCATCATAATGGGAGACCCAGACAATGGGGATGTCCTAAAGCAATACCCCAGGGCGGGAAGAGTTCCTCAACAAGACGGATAACACATGGTTCCCCTTAAAGGTGGGCAACCGCCGCCTGGAGGACCCGCCTGCCCAAACTCGCATCCGCAGAGGCATGGGCATGCACCATATAGTGCTTAGAGAAAGTGTGAAGGCTGGTCCAAGTGGCCGCCTGACACACCTGTAGAGCAGACGCTCGATGTCGCAAAGCCCAGGAGGCACCTACAGCTCTGGTAGAGTGCGCCTTCAATCCCACCGGGAGAGGCAAACCAGAAGACCGGTAAGCCTCTTGAATGGGAGCCTTGATCCATCTGGCCAAGGTCGACTTCGATGCCGCGGACCCCTTACAGCGACCTGTCGTAAGGACAAATAAGGAATCCGAACTCCGAAAGGAGGCGGTCCTGGACACATAAATGCGTACAGCCCTCACGAGATCCAGAGTATGGAGGTCGCGCTCAACCCGATGAACGGGAGCGGGACAAAATGATGGGAGAACAATCTCCTGGTTCAGGTGAAAAGTTGAAACCACCTTCGGCAAGAATTCTGGCCGTGGGCGCAATACCACCTTGTCTTGGTGAACTACCAGAAAGGGTGACTTACACGATAGTGCAGCCAATTCTGAGACCCTTCTCAGAGACGTAATCGCCACCAGAAAGACCACCTTCTGGGACAGACGCAAAAGAGAAATATCTCTCAGCGGCTCAAACGGCGGTTTCTGCAGTGTCGCCAGGACCATGTTGAGGTCCCAAGGGTCCAGAGGTCGCCTGTAGGGCGGAACCACCCGAGACACCCCCTGTAGAAATTGACGGACCTTTGGGAGAAGCGCCAAACGCCTGTCAAACAGCACTGAAAGTGCTGACACTTGACCTTTCAGGGAGCCAAGAGATAATCCCAACTCCAACCCCGACTGTAGGAAAGCCAACAATGTCGGGATGGACAAGGGCCACGGTGACCGTCCACCAGAGGCACACCAGGAGAAAAAGATTTTCCACGTCCTGTGGTATATCTTCCTGGATACGGGCTTCCTAGCCCGATTCATAGTGGCAACCACTGTAGGAGAAAAACCCCTGGATGTCAGCAGCCAGGCCTCAAGAGCCATGCAGTCAATCTGAGGGCCCTGGAATTGAGGTGGAAGAATGGGCCTTGCGCGAGTAGGTCTGCGCGTTCTGGAAGAGCCCACCTGTGTCCGCCTGACAGTTGCCACAGATCCGGGTACCAGGACCTCCTGGGCCAATCTGGGGCCACTAGAATGGCTACTCTGCATTCCGTCCTGATTTTCCACAGCACCCTGGGAATCAGAGCCAGAGGCGGGAACACATATGGCAGCTGGAAGCTGGACCAACTCAGGATCAGGGCATCCGCCCCCAGAGACTGAGGATCCCAAGATCTCGCCATGTATTGCGGCACCTGATGATTGAGCCGCGAGGCCATCAGATCCACGTCCGGAGTGCCCCATCTGCCGCAGATGTCCCGGAAGACGTCTGGATGTAGAGACCACTCTCCGGCGTCCATCCCCTGCCGGCTCAGGTAGTCGGCCTCCCAGTTCTCGACCCCTGGGATGTGAACTGCGGAGATCAGGCAGTCGTTTTCCTCCACCCAAGCTAGAATGCGGTGGACTTCGGCGAGGGCCTGAGCACTTCTGGTCCCTCCCTGATGATTTATGTAGGCGACGGCCGTCGCATTGTCGGACTGAACCCGAATGGGCTGTCCTGACAGGAACTTCTGAAACGCCAGGAGCGCCAGATAGACCGCCTTGATCTCCAGCACGTTGATTTGCAACGCCGACTCCGACTGAGTCCAGAGGCCTTGAGCCCTGTGGTGTAAGAACACCGCTCCCCAGCCCTTCAGACTGGCGTCGGTGGTCACCACTAACCATGACGGTTTTAGGAAGGACCGGCCCCGTGACAGGTGATGTGGCTGGAGCCACCACTGCAGGGAGTCCCTGGTCGGTTGTGAAAGTGTCACCAGCCGATTCAGAGAGATCGTCCTCTTGTCCCATCGGCGAAGAATCTCCAGCTGGAGAGGACGGAGGCGAAACTGTGCGAAGGGCACCGCCTCTATCGCCGCTACCATGCGTCCCACCAGTCTCATCAATACCCGTAGGGATGATTGTGGTGACAGGAGAACATTCTGCACTCCTGAGTGGATCGCTAGCTGCTTGGCTTGAGGTAGGGACACCAGGGCTGAGTCCGTGTGGAAGTCCATGCCCAGATATGTCAATGACTGGGTCGGAACCAGGGTCGACTTTGGAATGTTGAGAAGCCACCCGAACTGTTCCAGAGACTTCATGGTCACCTCCAGGCTCACCCGACAAAGGTCTTCCGATGGCGCCCTGACCAGCAGGTCGTCCAAATAGGGTATGACGGCGTGTCCCTGCACATGCAGGAGAGCCATCATGGAGGCCATCACCTTTGTAAACACCCGCGGTGCCGAGGCTAGCCCGAATGGCAGCGCCACAAATTGGAAGTGCTCTTCCCCCACTGCGAATCTCAACCAGCGTTGATGAGCTGGTGCAATGGGTACGTGAAGGTAAGCGTCTCTGATATCGATAGACGCTAGGAAGTCCCCCTGAGATACAGCCGCGATCACGGAGCGCAGGGATTCCATGCGGAATTTCCGAACCAACACGTGACGGTTGAACAACTTGAGGTCCAGAACCGGGCGAAAAGAGCCGTCCTTCTTTGGGACAATAAAGAGGTTGGAGTAAAAACCCCTGAACCTCTCTTCCGTGGGCACTGGGACCACCACTCCGTCTCTGCGGAGTCCCTCCAACACCAGGTGAAAAGCCTGAGCCTTTTCTGGCGATGGGACCCGACCGATGGAATCGGGATATCGGTTTTGACGTCAGCTCTATCCTGTAACCTCGTGAGACTACGTCTCGAACCCACTGATCTTGAACGTGAAGGAGCCACCTGTCCTGAAATCGAGACAGGCGGCCCCCCACCTGTGGGGAGGTAGGATGAGAGAGCGAGTCATGTTGAGGCGGGCTTGGGGGTGGCAGCCGCTGCCCCCGCCGGCTTCTTCTGACGACTCTTGGAACGCCACTGAGTCGCAGGCTTGCCCCCTCGGTCCGAGCGAGCGGACGTCGTTGATGACTGAGAGCTGGAGCGAAAGGACCACTGCTTAGGGTTCCTTTTCACGGTGTACCGTGGCTTAGGCTTATTCTGCGGGATCTTAGACTCAGCAGAATCCTTTATCAGTTTGTCCAGCTCGGTGCCAAAAAGCCTGTCACCAGCGAATGGAAGATTCTGCAAAATCTTCTTGGATGTGGTATCTGAGTCCCAAAGACGCAGCCACAACAATCTGCGGATCGCTATAGCATTGGCAGAAGCCACAGCTGAGCGAGTGGCAGTTTCCAGAGTCGCCGTCCTGGCGTAGTCCGCATAGGCCCTTGCCCTCTCGGTAAGTGCCAGGACCTCTGGACTGGATCTTGCCAGGTCAGAGATACCATCCAAGCAGGTAGTAATCGCTTGTAAGGTCCAGACCGTGGCAAAATTAGGGGCAAAGGAAGACCCCACAGCCTCATAGGAAGACTTGGCGAGTTGCTCGACCTGTCTATCAGTAGCATCCTTCAATGAGGAGCTATCAGAGGCAGAAAACAAGGAGCGTGCAGCAATCCTAGTCATGGAAGCGTCCACCTTTGGGGACTGCGACCATTCCTGAAGCACCTCCTGGGGAAAGGGAAAGCGATTGTCCTTGGGTTTGCGGACATAACGCCGCCCAGGGTGTAACCTGGGTGCTCTAATCACCCTTCCAAAATTAGTGTGGTCCATGAAGGAGCCACTTGGTCTAGCCTCCGGCCGCAGCCATTGATAGACCTCCTTGGGGTGTACAGTCACCTCCTCAGGAGGAGTGACAAGACGTAATGTCTCATTGATGGAGGACACCAGATCCTCCACCCCATCTGGAGGTTCAGACACAGACCCGAGAGTAAACCCCCATCATCTTCCTCATTATCAGAGGAACGCTCCTCCTCAGAGAGAGCCTGGAGCTCGGGTGAATCCTCACGACGAGCTCGCTTAGGGGGTCTCACAGTAGAAGTAAGAGACACCCGGTGGTAACTGGGAGGAGTAGCTGGGTTCTCCAGTCTCCTATGAAGTGCCTCCAGGGACTGCGACATGGAGGACATCTGGGACAGCAGGGATTCATTGATCCTATTCTGCGTTTCCCATGGCCCTGGGATCACCTGGACCTCAGGGTACAGCACCGGAGCTGCTGACTCAGTAGTGGCAGTCCGGGTCTCTGGGCGTCCGCAGTTATTGCAGGACCCCTCCACCAGTGTCCCGTTGCACGTAGCACAGGTAATGGTGACATCCGCCGCTTTAGCAGCATGCTTCCCAACTGAGGACATCGCCACAGTAGGGGTAAATAAGCCAATTTGCAGTTCACAAAACAAACCGGGAATCCCGGTGGCTTACCGACCGCAGTAAAGCGGTAGGAGGAAGCGGTGTGTGTGTGTGACCTCCGCGAGTTCCGGTCTCCCCTGAAGTGCAGACACGCGCTGCCGATAGATCCCAGCCGGGAAGTGAGGGAGAAGATGGCCGCCGCCAGTATCGTGGGCGCGCCTAGAACACGCGGGAAGCACACGCCCATCGGTGACGTCACCGCAAGGGCTGCTTCCTATCCTCCAGGCAGCCTCAATAATGGAGGTGACCAGAGCCCGCCGCGCGGGAAAGTGTGAAGTACAACACCCACACACAGACTGTCAGTACATACAAACACCTGCAGTCCGCAGCCGCAGCCCCTGTGTCACACAGGGCGGTCAGCCAGGGTGACCCCAGCACAGGGTACACCAGCAGATCCGCGGACCCGAGGGTACGCGCGGTCTGAGTGTCAGGACACATATAGTGTCAGACACTACCCCCAGGCACACAGGAGACACACGGGCCTCAGTGCCGGTCCGGTCTGTAAGCACCATTTAGGGAGGCCTCGGACGGGGGTGCAGCACCAGTCCGGAGTGTAAGCACCATTTAGGGAGGCCTCGGACTGGGCTGGCTCCAGTCCGGTCTGTAAGCACCATTTAGGGAGGCCTCGGACGGAGCGGAGCTGTGCAAGGCTCCCAACTCCCATTCTCCAGAGCCCCCATGGAGGGATGGAAAGGGAGTGCGACAGCGTACCGGGAGAACACCAAGTGTCCAGGCCTTTAGCCCTCCGGTACCTCCACCAGCGTGTGCCACAAGGGTGAGCGGGGAGGCTGTCGAGGATCCCCGACGGGGACCATTTTACCTTGTCTTCAGACGCCATCACGTAAGTTGTGAGAATGCAGTGAAGTGCAAGCAAAGCGTGATCCTCCGAGCACACTAAGTTTAAAACTGAGGATGTTCCCTGCGGTGGGGGTTTATAAGCGGAGGAGGCGGTGTCTACAAACTTGTAGTACCTAGTGTGACCTCCGGAGGGCAGAGCCCTAAACCCCATTGTCTGGGTCTCCCATTATGATGACCAGAAAATTATGGGCCTCAGCTTATTATAGTTGAGTATATACGGTAATATCATTATTTTATAATAATTGTAATATTTATATATTTCAGCCTATTGATTTGGCCTCCACACCAGTCAATCTCTTATGTGGCCAATCGGGAAGTTAATATCCCCATCCACGTTCTATAACGTATTCTTAAAATGCATCTAAGAACACACACGACATTTTTATAGATGTGTGCTCACAATCATATGAATAGGAAACTTGTTACATTGTAGATCTTGATGCAGAATCGATGCCAAGATCCACATCAGAATGCTCCACGTTAATACATCCCAAGGCTGGAATCACCAGTGTCTGCCAGTATTTAGGCAGAATTAAACTGGGGCAGTTGTAATAATCGTAGACAACCAGCAATCCGCAGATTGGCGTGGTCACCCATACATGCAGGATCATATGATTTAAGTATAGTGGGATATCGCGTGATCATACTCCTGCTGCAGATTTGGCGCTATATGTTGTCCAGACGGAACAAAGCTCCAACCAGGGTCGTATTTGCAATTCGGCACTGGAGGGCAAGTGCCTGGGGTTTAGGCGGCAGGGGCAGCACCAAAACTGGGAACACATTTTTTTTTTAACCTCCGTTACAAAATCTAGGTAATCTGCTGTGGTTACGGAGCAGTTCAGCTCCACATACCGCTGAGGAAGCTGCCATGCGCAGCGGAACGTGTGGGGCCCCCAGCCACCCAGGTTGCAGCATCTTATTTGGTATGACCTATTGCACATGAGGGTTGCCCTCTTGGGATTTGATGCATATGCCACTGTACCCTCTATGTTATCTCCTAACTCTGATTAATTACACAATATAAGAGTTGGTTGTGGTAAATTCCCTACTTTATGGGCACCCACATGCCATTTGGATGTGACACTGTTATATTTGCAGTTGGTACGCTGGGTCCTACCTGATTTTAATTGTACCTGCACCTTCCTAGCTGCTCCCTATCTATCCCTCTCTGAACTAAATCTGCCCTATAAAACAGCAGAAAAATAACTTGTAACTTACAGAAGTCCCTGAGGCTGGGGACTGAAAAGGCGGCCCCAGGCTCCATTCTGCCCCTCCTCGATGCAGCAGCACACGCCCCGCTGGGTGGCGTTATTCTTTCTTCATCGCCGCCGCCTCCTCCATTTGGAATCTCCCGCCTGCTCTACCCCTATCATGTTGTGGTGATGCGACCTCAATGTGTCTCCTGACGGGGACACAGCATATGGGACATTGTATCTTCTGCTCGGTAGCAGCACACACAGGGTGAGCTGCTGCTGGAGCTGAGTGCTGATTGAAAGCACCGACACCCAGGTGTGCGGGTGAATAGATGATATGAGCTGCCCTGGGCTGTGGGGAGGGGGTGGAGTGTGTCAGGACAGCAGCAGGAGCTGTGTGAAGATTTAACAGAGCCTGGGAGTGGACGTTCATGAGGCTAATGAGCAGACGGTGAGGAGAGAGAGGTTGTGTGCTGACCTAACACAGCCTACCTGGGGGAAGGTACAGAGCTTCTATATCAGCTGTTGGGATTTTATGAGGTTGTACTCGGGCTGCACCTCGGAACCTGGAGGTCTGTGAATACCTGAACTGTGCCATTAAACTGTGCTGTGTGAGTAAATACCTGAGTCACTGCCTTCTGTCGTGCCGATCCCAACCGCTACCTTACAGTGTAAAGTGGGTGGGAGATTCCAAATGGAGGAGGCGGCGATGAAGAAAGAATAATGCCACTCAGCGGGGCGTGTGCTGCTGCATCGAGGAGGGGCAGAATGGGGCCTGGGGCCGCCTTTTCAGTCCCCAGCCTCAGGGACTTCTGTAAGTTATAAGTTATTTTTCTGATGTTTTATAGGGCGGATTTAGCTCAGAGAGGGATAGATAGGGAGCAGCTAGGAAGGTGCAGGGACAGGTAGTGATAGTGTAGGGGCTTAGATCCAGGTGACAGGTTCTCTT
Organism: Allobates femoralis; assembly: GCA_033576535.1. Lineage (NCBI taxonomy): Eukaryota > Metazoa > Chordata > Amphibia > Anura > Aromobatidae > Allobates > Allobates femoralis. Next base: position 446,761,436 of record JARQOC010000006.1, on the reverse strand, counting down.
TAAGTGTCATAAGGTTTGGGGTTTTTTTCAATGAAACCCATTGATGGTATTGTGTCTCAAGGCCACTTCACACAGATATCTGAGTCCAATATCTGACAAATCTCTGGTTGAAGTGAAATCATGGATACATTGCTCCATTTTGTGGCTGTGTACAACATGGAGCAATGTATCCATGATTTCACTGCAACCAGAGATCTGTTCAGATAATGGACTCAGATATCTGTGTGTGTGAAGTGGCCTTAAGGGTTCTTTGATTTCAATGATCCAATCTCAGATACCTGTGATAATTAGTTTGGCAGGTGAGCCCAATAAAAGGAAAACTGGGTGTTCCACAATATTACGCAGGCCACAGTTTTCAAGTAACATGGGAAAGAAAAATGATGTCTCTGCTGCCGAAAAGCAACAAATAGTGCAATGCCTTGACCAAGAGATGAAAACATTATATATTTCACGAAAACGTAAGCGTGATCATTATATTGTGAAGAGATTTGTGGCTGATTCTGAGCACAGATGTGTCCGTGCAGATAAAGGCAGAATGAGGAAGGTTTCTGTCAGGCAAGTTCATCAGATTAAGAGAGCAGCTGCTAAAAAGGCCTTACAAACCAACAAACAGATATTTGAAGCTGCTGGTGCCTCTGAAGTCCCTCGAACCTTAAGGTGTAGGATCCTTCAAAGGCTTGCTGTGGTGCATACACCTACTATTCGGCCACCCCTAAACAGTGCTCACATGAAGAAACGGTTGCAGTGGGCCCAGACATACATGAAGACTAATTTTCAACCAGTCTTGTTTACTGATGAATGCCGAGCAACCCTGGAAGGTCCAGATGGATGGAGTAGTGGATGGTTGGCGGATGCCACCATGTCCCAACAAGGCTGCAACCTCAGCAAGGAGGTGGAGGAGTCATGTTTTGGGCTGGAATCATGGAGAAACAGCTGGTAGGCCCCTTTAAGGTTCCTGAAGGTGTGAAAATGACCTCTGCGACGTATATAGAGTTTCCAACTGAGAACTTTCTTCCATGGTACAAAAAGCAAAACCGTGCCTTTAGGAGCAAAATCATCCTCATGCATGTCAATGCACCATCTCATGCTGCAAAGAATACCTCTGTGTCAATGGCTGCTATGGGCATAAAAGGAGATAAACTCATGGTGTGGCCACCATCTTCCCCTGACCTCAACCCTATAGAGAACCTTAGGAGTATAATCAAGCAAAAGATCTATGAGGGTGGGAGGCAGTTCACATCAAAACAGCAGCTCTGGGAGGCTATTCTGACATCATGCAAAGAAATACAAGCAGAAACTCTCCAGAAACTCACAATATCAATGGATGCAAGAATTGTGAAGGTGAGATCAATGAAGGGTTCCTATGTTAACATGTAACTTGGCCTGTTAGGATGTTTTGGAGTTCAATAGCTTTTTATTTCAGCGAATGTGACCTCCTAATGCTGCAAATTTAACAAATGAGCATTTTCAGTTCTTTCAAACATATCAAATGTTTACAAACTCTACTGTGCCTAATAATTTGGAACAGTGCCTTTAGAGTTTTTCTTTATTTTGAAGATTATACTGTTATCATAGGGAGATTTCTTCAATAAAATTAGATGTATACTCTAACGTGTGATGACTTATTACACGGATTGTCATTTGCACCAACCATTTAGAAAAATCTGAGAAAAAGAACATTTGCATAATAATTTGAAACACAGTGTATATAGCCACATCAAGGTGTGTCTCCCCTACTAGGATCCTACAGTCGCAACTTCTCTTTAGATTTAAAAACCTCCTTTTGAATTAGCAGGTTCCTACTCGCCCATTCAAAAGGAGGTTTTGAAATCTAGAGAGGCTGCGACTATTGGATCCTAGTAAGGAGACACGCCTTGACGTGACATGGCCATCTTTATGTCAAGTGTCTAATTTTTCTATATGCAACCTCTCCTGCACTAGCCTTAGGTGCTTTTATTCTCTGTTAGCAGGTTCCTACTCACCCATTCCAAAAGGGGTTTATAAATCCAAAGAGAGGTAGAGACTGAGTGTAGATTCCAAATCAGGAGAGACACCTCAATGTGGCTACTAAAGATGATGGACTACCGGAATGGCCACTCAACCAGGGTCTTCCAAATCTCCTTAGTGGCCTAAAAACTAGCTTCAGGAATGCTCTACATTCCCAAATATAAAAGAACCAATTCGGATGTGAGTATCCCTTTAATTTTTTTTTTCTTACTGCCACCTTATTGGGAAGGAAGAAAATCATTACACATGTCAGACAGCAGGGGGCGCCATGACTTTGGTGATAAAAATCTTTATTGAAATTCAAACCTGTGCAAAGTGACACAGCAAAATGCTTCATTTATCCCAGCACCAGAAAAACTTCCCCTCCCCCCACTATAGACATCTCCAATTGCTGGATGCAGCCGCCCATGGTAGCAAGTGGAAGCCATCGCTGTCACATCACCCTGGGGGAGGGCGACGTGCTGAGACTTCTGCCCTTAGTAACAGTTTGGCACAATGTATAAGGCAGTGGTTGTATAAAATACATTCATTATTATGACCTATGGGGGAGGGGTGATATTGGCGAGATTTATCCATATCTTCAGTGTCCAAACTAGTGAATAAAGCTGGAGGCCATACTGTTTGGCAGGCTTAAAATAAAATAAAAAAAAAAAGGAATATATAATACACAAATGTGCTATAAATGAAAAGAAAAACCCCACCACCGCGCCAATACCGTGAGCTAAACATGATCGCCATCAACATTATCCTCAGGCATTCATATACCCGTCTCAGTGCCACTAGGAGGAAAACCAGACACTAATGAGCCTGGCATCCAACTGGAAATTACCTAGGGGAGGGGCTTTGTCAGCAGTTAGCTGTGCTCAGCCAATTAGAATCAGGGGGTGTGTCCTCAGTAATGCTGAAGAGGAGGAGTCTGCTCATTGTCCTTTTCAGCTGGACTCTAGTCTCTTACTTAGAATTAAGTGGAGCTTTAACCCCTTCATGACCTTGCCATTTTTTGCAATTCTGACCAGTGTCCCTTTATGAGGTTATAACTCGGGAACGCTTCAACGGATCCTAGCGATTCTGAGATTGTTTTTTCATGACATATTGGGCATCATGTTAGTATTAAATTTAGGTCGATAATTTTTGCGTTTATTTGTGAAAAAATCAAAAATATGGCAAAAATTTTGAAAATTTTGCAATTTTCAAATTTTGAATTTTTCTTCTGGTAAACCAGAGAGTTATGTGACACAAAATAGTTATGAAATAATATTTCCCACATGTCTACTTTACATCAGCACAATTTTGGGAAAAAAAAAAAAATGTTGTTAGGAAGTTATAAGGGTTCAAAGTTCATGAGCAATTTTTCATTTTTCCACCAGAATTTACAAAACCATTTTTTTTAGTGACCATATCCCATTTGAAGTCCCTTTGAGGGGTTTACATGACAGAATACACCCAAAAGTGACACCATTCCAAAAACTGCACCCCTCAAGCTACTCAAAACTACATTCAAGAAGATTATTAACCCTTCAGGTGCTTCACAGGAACTAAGCAAATTGGAAACAAAAAAATGGATATTTTAATTTTTCTAACAAAAATGTTCTTGTATCCTCAATATTTTCATTTTCACATGGGCAACAAGATAAAATGGATCCTAAAATTTGTTGGGCAATTTCTCCTGAGTATATCGATACCTCATATGTGATCATAAACCACCGTTTGGGCGCACGGCAGGGCTCTGAAGGGAAAGAGAGCAATTTGACTTTTGGAGCTAATTTTCCATTCAAAAAGTGAAATGGCGCTCCTTCACTTCTGAGCCCTGCCGCGCGTCAAAACAGTGATTTATGACCACATATGAGGTATCGGTGTACTCAGGAGAAATTGCCCAACAAATTTTAGGATGAATTTTATACTGTTACCCATGTGAAAATGAATGAATTGAGGCTAAAAGAACATTTTTGTGAAAAAAAAAAAGTACTTTTTCCATATTCACAGATCAATTTGTAAAGCATGTGGGGGTTCAATATGCTCACCACCCATCTAGATAAGTTCCCTGGGGGGTCTAGTTTCCAAAATGGGGTCACTTGTGGGGGAGCTCCAAAGTTTAGGCACACAGGGGCTCTCCAAAAGCGACATGGTGTCCGCTAACAATTTGAATGGAAAATCACCTCAAATTGTTAGCGGACACCATATCGCATTTGGAGAGCCCCTATGTGCCTAAACATTGGGGCTCCACCACAAGTGACCCCATTTTGGAAACTAGACCCCCCAGGGAACATATCTAGATGCATTGTGAGCACTTTGAACCCGCAGGTGCTTCACAAATTGATCCGTAAAAATTAAAAAGTAATCTTTTTTCCACAAAAATGTTTTTTTTCATTTTCATGAATTAATTTGTGAAGAACCTGGGGGTTCAATATGCTCACCACCCATCTAGATATGTTCCCTGGGGGGTCTAGTTTCCAAAATGGGGTCACTTGTGGGGGAGCTCCAAAGTTTGGCACACAGGGGCTCACCAAACGCGACATGGTGTCCGCTAACAATTTGAATGGAAAATCAGCTCAAATTGTTAGCGGACACCATGTCGCATTTGGAGAGCTCCTGTGTGCCTAAACATTGGAGCTCCCCAAAAGTGACCCCATTTTGGAAACTAGACCCCCCAGGGAACATATCTAGATGCATAGTGAGCCCTTTGAACCCCCAGGTGCTTCACAAATTGATCCGTACAAATTAAAAAAGAAAATTTGTGTGAATAAAAAAGTATTTTTACCTTATTACGGATCAGTTTGTGAAGCACCTGGGGATTCAAAGTGCTCACTATGCATCTAGATAGGTTCCTTGGGGGGTCTAGTTTCCAAAATGGGGTCACTTGTGGGGGAGCTCCAATGTTTAGGCACACAGGGGCTCTCCATACACAACCTGGTGTTTGCCAACAATTGGAATTGTTAGCGGACACCAGGTCGCGTATGGAGAGCCCCTGTGTGCCTAAACATTTGAGCTCCCCCACAAGTGACCCCATTTTGGAAACTAGACCCCCAGAGAACATATCTAGATGCATAGTTAGCACTTTGAACCCCCAGGTGCTTCATAAATTGATCCGTACAAATTAAAAAAGAAAATTTGTGTGAAAAAAAAGTATTTTTACCTTATTATGGCTCAATTTGTGAAGCACCTGGGGATTCAATGTGCTCACTATGCATTTAGATAGGTTCCTTGGGGGGTCTAGTTTCCAAAATGGGGTCACTTGGGGGGGAGCTCCAATGTTTAGGCACACAGGGGCTCTCCATACGCAACCTGGTGTTTGCCAACAATTGGAATTGTTACCGGACACCAGGTCGCGTATGGAGAGCCCCTGTGTGCCTAAACATTTGAGATCCCCCACAAGTGACCCCATTTTGGAAACTAGACCCCCCAGGGAACATATCTAGATGCACAGTGAGCACTTTGAACCCCCATGTGCTTCACAAATTGAGACGTATAAATGAATAAAGAAACTTTTTGTGAAAAAAACATACTAGTCTAGTAGTTACAATACGCAGCATAGGGGACCCAATACATTTGGGTCTCTCCATGCTGAGGATTCCAGCCCCCTAGCTGCCAAGTTGTACCTGGCTGGCAACCAAAAATACGGCAAAGCTCCATGTCATTTTATTTGTAGAATTTAAAAAAAAAAAAATGACATGGGGCTCTGCCATATTTTTGGTCCAGCCAGGTACAACTTGGCAGCTACGGACTGCCACCAGCCCCCAGCTGCCTCATTGTACCTGGCTGGAACCAAAAATACAGCGAAGCCCTTTTTTTTTTTTTTAATTTCTAGAACTAATTCTAGAAAAAAAATTACGTGGGGCTCCGCCATATTTTTGGTCCAGCCAGGTACAACTAGGCAGCTGGGGGATGGAATCCTCAGCATAGAGAGGCCCAAGCGTTCTGGGCCCCCCCTGGTGCGAATTTCAGCCCGCAGCAACCCCAGAAAATGGCGCATTCATTGAAGCACCATTTTCTGGCGCTGTACCCACGCTCTTCCAGTTGCCCTGGTGCCAGTGGCTAACTGGGTAATAAAGGGGTTAATGCCAGCTTTTTATTGGCAGCTGGCACTAAGCCCGAGATTCATAATATAGGGCCAATGTTAGACCCGCCATTAGGAATCTCTAGTACGGTAAATAGTCAATAAATACACACAGAGAAAAATCTTTTTATTTGAAAAAAAAACACAGACACAATTCGGACTCCATCTTTATTATAAAAAAATCCGACGTAGTCCACAACGAAGGTCCCACGACGCCCGATCGCTCCGACGTAGTCCATAATGAAGGTCCCACGACGTTCGATTGTCTCCGACGTAGTCCACAACGAAGGTCCCACGCCGCTCGATCGCCTTTGCTTTCAGATCGCTACTCTGGAGCCCAATCCGCCAGCATGGTGATCGAGCTGCAGAAAGTGATCTGACACCCCGGGCGCAGTGACTCACTATGTGCATCACTGCGCCTGGGCTGCCAGATCGCTTTCCGCAGCTCGATCCCCATGCATGGGGATCGAGCTGCGGAAAGCGATCTGGCAGCACAGGCGCATTGACCCACTATGTGCATCACTGCGTCCGGGCTGTCAGATCGCTTTCTGCAGCTCGATGCCCATGCAGGGAGATCGGGCTGCAGAGCAGCGATCTAAGAGCCTGGGCACAGTGACCCACTATGTGCATCACTGCGCCCAGGCTGTCAGATTGCTTTCTGCAGCTAGATCCCCCTGCATGGGGATCGAGTTGCGGAAAGCGATCTGGCAGCCCAGGCGCATGTGATGCACATAGTGGGTCACTGCGCCCGGGGTGTCAGATCACTTTCTGCAGCTCGATGCCCATGCAGGGAGATCGGGCTGTAGAGCAGCGATCAAAGAGCCCGGGTGCAGAGACTCACTATGTGCATCAGTGCGCCCGGGCTGTCAGATTGCTTTCTGCAGCTCGATCCCCAGGATCCAGCTGCAGAAAGTGATCTGACAGCTCCAGCACAGTGATCACATAATGGTCACTGTGGATCACTGTGCTGGAGCTGTCAGATCACTTCCTGCAGCTAGATCCTCAGGATCCAGATGTAGAAAGTGATCTGGCAGCTCCAGCACAGAGCTGTCAGATCCGGAGGCGGTGAAGAGGAGGAGGAGGAGCGGGACGCAGTGGAGACAGAGCGGCCGCCGGAGGGTGAGTGGGAGAGGCAGGAAGGGGGAAGAGGGGGGGTGACAGGAGAAGTAGGGGGGCACTTAGGAGGAAGCGGGGCAGGCAGGAGGAGGCGGGCGGCAGGAAGAGGAAGCGGGCGGCAGGGACAGGAAGCAGGCGGCAGGAAAAGGAAGCGGGGGGGGTAAGAAAGATGAAGAGGGGGCAGGAAAGAGAGGTGGGGGGCAGGGGACAGTTAGAGGATGACAGGGGAGAAGATTGGAGGGTAGGGATAGCAGCGGCAGACAGGGAAGCATTACAGGTGCGGTGATTTTCACTTTCACTTTTGAGTGCCAATCACTGCGCCTGTAGCCGGGGGGGGTGGGGGTGGGGGCAAATCGACCCCCCTGGGGTGTTGTACAACTCCCCATGTACCTGCAGGCCGAGTGACAGGTCAGTGACACCCTCACTCGACCTGCAGGAGCCCGATCATTCCATGGCCCAGGGGGTGGGCCAAGGGTCTGGAAGGGGTTAAAGAGGTTGTGCTAACATCATAATATGTACTTCTTACATTAAGTTGTATCTATTAAAGTGAGTGAAGCCGGATAGTAATGGCAGCCAATTCTGGGCAACCCCCTTAAAAGGTGTCATTTGGTTTACATGAGAAGACTTGGTGTAGGCATGGGGTCCATCAATCAGTTGTGCACCACCCTATTAGAATAGGATACATGCACAATTGTGATGAGGGTGCATGATCCCTGGCAAAAAGATACCGATACGAAAGTGTAAGGCATTGGATAACCCCTTTTAGTAAACGTGAAGGCTAAAGCCTGCCCCCCGGTGGTGACTAGAGGTACTCATCCTATGCAAGCAGCAAATTAACTGAGCCCTATAATCTGAAATGGGATCATCCAAACCAGAACCCCCCCACCCCATATTTAAGGCAGCAGTGGACCCACAAGACCCCTCAAATGGCACAAAGGAGTTTAGAAGGGGTTAATGGCAGCCATAATATAGAAGGGAGTACCTGAAGCTTAAATATCCAGTGACTGATCCTAGATCACCACCCGGTGACCCTCCATGTCAGGTTTGGATTGAGGCGGAAAAAACAAACATCTACATTTCATCAGCTAATACAATAAAGAGTTACAAACATATGGCGGCGACGGAACGCTATTGGCGCCCCTGGACGTGGCGAGGACCACTTGTCTGTCTGCTGGTGGCACTGGATAAGGCACTTGGGAAGCAGAGGAGCATAGCCAGGCTTGCAAAGCCGTAGAGCTGACAGTCGGCGACCGAAGGCCGCCGGAGACTCCGTGTCTATACAGCTCTGAGGCCGGCGGCTCAGTACGTCGGCGGCTTGTAGCCGTCGTCTGTCTCTGGGCTTTGTGTGAACGGCGGTCGCTGGTAGTTGTCGCTGACTGCGTCCGGGTAGCTGGAGTAAGGTGAAGCGGGGGACAGGTTAGGATCCACATAGCTGGTGTTGAAGTCTTCCACTCCCATCCTGTACTTCTTAAAGGCTATGCTCGCCAGAGGGAACTGTGGAGACAGCAAGAGATCAACATGGCAAGGGGTGAACTGCAGTGGAAATGCACCTATCAGACAGAATGGGAACTCCTCAAAATCCATATTAAGGGCTTTAAATTTTAAGGTGAAATTAAACCACCAGGAGGTGGAAATGTGCTATCGACCATTGCAAATCTACAGTATATTTTGACCTCCCGGCTACAAAGAGTGGCTCTTGGAGGACACAGAAAACCCAGTGATATGAATGAACACAGTAATGCTTCATCTCCCCTGTGGTGGTGCTGCAGGGAAATTATACACTTACAGGATAGAATGATTGTTCAAACCAAGTGCAGACGCTCTGTGCACCATGGCAGGGGCCAAACATTTAAGTGCAGCTTCCCACCTACTTGTTTTCCCTCCATCCCCCCTTCTCCCCTTTGATTGACATTTTAGCTTTGGCTCCATAGAGCCAGAAATGTCAATCAAAGGGGAGAAGGGGGGATGGAGGGAAAACAAGTAGGTGGGAAGCTCCACCTAAGTGTTTGGCTGACACCATGGTGCACCGAACGCCTGCACTTGGTTTGAACAATCATTCTGTGCTGACAGAAGCTCTTTATGAAGCTGATCACATTTTTATCTATGGATCCTAGTGATTATTAAAAATGGAGAGCCCCTTTAAGCGATACCAAATTAAGCCGCCAACCCCATAGGTTTGTTCTGCTGCACCACTGAGAGCTTTGTCCAACTTTGTGCCGATATTGGGTGATATCAGTGGAAAAATATAGGAAAACAAAGTCTTTGTGTTCCTATTTATTTTTATTTGACCACTAAAATATATATAAACTCAAGATACTTTATTGGGAAGGGGCTAAGTAACAGCAATTTAGGTTGACAGTGGTATTTTTATTAACTATATTTTAATTTTATTTTAATCTATTTCGTTTTCATTCATTTTACACATTATGCCCTGAATAAGGTCATAAAGATCTTAGGAGGCATTTAAATATTGAAATATGTTTATTTTCATCTTAATTTCCCCTGTAACTGGGGCTGGTGTATTAGCTCCAGTTACAGGGGATATGAAAGCCTCTTGGCTGTACAGCAGAGCTGTCGGGGCTCCCGGCTCCCTTTCTATACACGGTGATAACATCATCAATTCGTATGGAGGAGGAAGCAAAGTCAGCGCTTGTTTGGAACAACGTATACAGCGATGGAGAAGGCAGAGACAGTAATAAACAGTCTCTGCGCTCTCTGTGAGGAATTTGGCTGTGCCAGACAGCCGGATTCCTACGATGGCATGTAGCTACACTCCTATGCAGTGACGATTTGGAACATCTTTGCAGTGTAGGTGGGGGACTGTCTGAAAGCTTATATACTTTAAGGAGCCGAGACACTCCACCCAGCGCCTGTTTTTACCAGCATTGATCAGAGAGCGGTCTGGTTACTGCTGCTTAACCATTTAAATGTCGCTAACAATCTCAGACAGCAGAATTTAACTGGTCTGATCCTGTTGGAGGATCTGATTGGGATACAGCTTCTTATGCGTAATACCGTAAGCCTGAGAGCGAGTGGAGACTTACCCAGGACAGGATGGAGAAGAAGCTGAAGGCGATGGCAGCCCGAGCGTTATCAGCCCCCGTATGAATAATTAATGTTGTGGACGCCCACTGATTGGCCAAGAAGCAGAACCCCACAAACCACAGGAAACTCCAGAGACCTGAAAAACAAATGTACAGTGTAACGGTAGGACCATCCGCCCCAACGCCGGGTAGGTAAGCTGTGAAATAACATTACAGATTTGTATTGTAATATTCAATGTATTTATTTTAATATAGGATTTTCAAACTTAGATCAACTAATCGTAGGTACAAAAACAGCAATAATTCTTAGGCGCCGCTTTACCACGACAATAACAGGGAATCAGATGTAGTGATGAGCGAGTAGTGAAATATTGGTGATCACCATACTAGTAACGAGTACTTTGTAATACTCGCATACTCGTCCGAATAGCGAGACCAATGAAAGTCAATTAGAGATAAGCTCCACTCACACATATCCGCCCATAAAACGAGCATTTCCGGGGCAGGGCAGGAGGGTGGGCTTTCTTGCGTTTTCACTCCATACAACACCTTGCTGTGCCCCCCAGGAAGACCCTAACATTCAATCTGCTCCCACTGCGGAGCACTGAAGGGAGCCGGCAATATGTGTCAGATTGATAACGATCGGCTCATGAGCACCAGCGATACTCGCCGAGCAATGAGTATCGCGAATACCGTACTATCCGTGCCAGTAACTCGCTCATTACTAGTCAAAGGGAAGTCATTTGATGACTCCACTTCCAACAGCTGCCAATAGAGGGAGCCCAGAGAACTCAGATCCTTTTAGTGGTGATCAGCAGGAAATCACACTTTGAATTAGGCGGCGTTCACACATTTGCGTATTTTGCTGCGCTTTTTGCCGCGTTTTTTGGCCACGCAAAAAAGCGCAACAAAATACGCAGGGGCTTTCACAGACTGCGCTTTCTTTACTCCAGAAAGCGCAGTGATGTCACAGAGGGGAGGAAGAATCCTGCTTCCTCCTCCCCTCTGTGACAGCTCCATTAGATTTCACAGTGTATTAATATACACTGTGAAATCTAAATTAAACAAAAGCAAGTGAATGAAAAATAAAAAACAATGAATACTTTACCTGTCCGACGCCTTTTCCCGCTGTTCGGTCTCCAGTTCCAAGTGAGAGGTCTTCTGCCAGGACCTGTGGTGACGTCAGAGGGGCGTTCCCGGGGCGTTCCCAGCGCTGATTGGCTGCTCGCGGTCATGTGATATGACTCACATGACCGCGAGCGCCCGGGAACGCCCCTCTGACGTCACCACAGGTCCTGTCAGAACACCTCTCACTTGGAACCGGAGACCGGACAGCAGGAAAAGGCGTCGGAGGGTAAGTATTTCATTCTTTTTTATTTTTCATACACTTGCCTCTGTTTAATTTAGATTTCACAGTGTATATTAATACACTGTGAAATCTAATGGGCGGCCACAGCTGTCACAGAGGGGAGGAGGAAGCAGGATTCTTCCTCCCCTCTGGGAGAATACGCAGGAGCAGCTGCGTAAACAATTGACGTATCAATTCTTTACGCAGCTGCGCTTTCTCCCTGAAAACGCACTGCGTATTTTTGCACAATGTCTGCACTGCAAAGTGAATTTCACATTCACTTTGCAGGCAGACAAAAGGCACATTGCGTATTTTGAAAAGCGCGCGTAAAAAAGTGCAGCAAAATACGCAATGTGTGAATGCAGCCTTAGCATCATTTTAACTTCATCCCTACCAGGCAATGATTTAACCATACAAAGGTTTGTTCTTTGTAGCATGAGTTTCAATTCTGAATTCATTATTGTTAGAGTATTATATTGTTGTTATTATATGAATTTATTACATTAATAAAAAAAAAAAAAAAAGGTAGAATTGAAAGAAGAAATAATTTTGCAATTCTGCCACTCTTATTTTTACAGCATTTATTTTGCAAAAAAAAACCTGCAACTCGTTTTGGCAGAGGCGTGGAAGGCAGAGGCGCGGAAGGCAGAGCGCGGAAGGCAGAGGCGGGAAGGCAGAGGCGGGGAAGGCAGAGGCGCGGAAGGCAGAGGCGCGGAAGGCAGAGGCGCGGAAGGCAGAGGCGCGGAAGGCAGAGGCGCGGAAGGCAGAGGCGCGGAAGGCAGAGGCGCGGAAGGCAGAGGCGCGGAAGGCAGAGGCGCGGAAGGCAGAGGCGCGGAAGGCAGAGGCGCGGAAGGCAGAGGCGCGGAAGGCAGAGGCGCGGAAGGCAGAGGCGCTGAAGGCAGAGGCGCGGAAGGCAGAGGAGCGGAAGGCAGAGGCGCGGAAGGCAGAGGCGCGGAAGGCAGAGGCGCGGAAGGCAGAGGCGCGGAAGGCAGAGGCGCAGAAGGCAGAGGCGCAGAAGGCAGAGGCGCAGAAGGCAGAGGCGCAGAAGGCAGAGGCGCAGAAGGCAGAGGCGCAGAAGGCAGAGGCGCAGAAGGCAGAGGCGCAGAAGGCAGAGGCGCAGAAGGCAGAGGCGCGGAAGTCAGATAGGAATTATATTTAATTATATTAGACTTGTGTCATTATTTTCTGAGACCCATAACTTCTATTTTGCCATCGATTAGGGCTCGTCCTTCAAGCGGGGAGTTGATATTTTCATTGAAGACATGTAGTGTTTAGTTTGCTTTTTATTGCAAGCTGTGTGTGTTGGGGGGTGCATGCAGTGATAGGAAAATTGTAATTCAATTGTTAGATTTAAAGTTTGGCTGTAAATGTTATATTTTGACAGACCAGACATTTATGGACATAAACTTGTTTTTTTTTTTTTTTTTTTTTTTATGCGTGGAATACTTTTTTCTATAATCTTTGTTTTTTTTTCTAATTGTAAATACATTTTCAAACTTTTTATTCTTAGCTTTTCTATGAATTTTTTAGTCCTCCAAAAGGACTCGAACCTGCAATAATCTGATTACTTGGACTTAAGGCCCCGTCACACACTACGATATCGTTACCGATATCGTTGCAACGTCACCGGTTTTATGAGGTTGCAGTGACGTAGAAACAACATTGTTGCATGTTACACTTAGCAACGACCAACGATCGTGGAAGAATGGCCAGGACCATTTTTTTATCGTTTGTCTCCTGCTGGCTGACCAGCATCGGCCTGTGCGACTATCTCCCAGCGCCGCACAGTATACGCTGGGAGGCTGGTAACCAGGGTAAACGGGTAACTAAGCGCAGCGCTCTGCTTAGTTAGCTGATGTTTACCCGGGTTACCAGCGTTCTTGCTGGCCTGTGTGACAGCTCACCAGCGATCAGATAACGATGTCCCGGCGACCCCCATCGTTGGTCGGATCACTGGGATATCGTACTGTGTAACGGGGCCCCTCTCACACTGCCGTTTTTGTCAAACTGCGGCAGATCCGACAGATTTATTGTATCTGCCGCCTAACAACCGCACTTGCGGCACGCCCCATGCATTGTCTATGGGGCGTGCGGCAAAGCCGCGGTCAGAGGCGTTTTTTTTCGTGGGGCCGCAACTGCCACAAGTGCTGGAACCGCAGTTGTACCGCACCTGCCGCAAGCCCCATAGACTATGCATGGGGCGTGCCGCAAGTGTACCGCAAGTACGGCCGTTAGACGACACATGTGGCAGATACGGACAAAAACACCAGTGTGAAAGGGGCCTAAATCCTGCAAGTACTGATGTAATATAGACAGCTGAGTGTATGTGTGTGGTAAGCCCCGCCCACTCCATATAGCCATGCCTAATCAGCATAGCCCCACCCATGCTTAGCCACCCCACCCCATATAGCCACGCCTACTCCACATAGCCATGCCCCCCACTTTACATCCTGCATCTCCACATATCCTCACCTCCTCCATATAGCCTCACCCCTGGGACTTTGTTTGGAGGGGTGGATGTATGAAGGGGCTGGGGCTATACATGGGTTTGTGCTATGAAAGGGGTGTGGCATCAAGAGGGGTGGTGCTATGTGTAGGAGCAGAGCTATGAAGGGACAGGGCTATGATACACACACACACACATACATAAACATATATGGGCGATATTGCCATATATGAGTATTATGACCATATATGGGCATTACTCCATAGCCACAGCCATGCCCCTCCATTGTGATTTCACAATAGAATGTAAAATACTATACATTACTTGGGCAATCACTTAGTTAATTTGTTGCATATCTGTAGTGTTGAATACATGATGCGAATATGATGTAAAATAAGCACATTTACTATGCCCAGGCAGCGCCTGGCCATACTGCCAGTCTCCTATACAGCCCAGCCAAGATGGTGATGATGGACATCTCTAGTTATGCGTCGTGGGCTGGATGGCGGTTGAGCTATGGACCAATTGCAACATTTAAGTGCCATGGTCAGAAGCTGACAGCAGCATTATACAGATGTACTTACTGGCGAAGCCCAGGTCTGAGATCACAATGTACTTCCGAGTGTTGACGTTGCTGACTGTCGGGAAGTAGACGTCCAACCCGATGAAAGCGAGCGCTCCCAGGAAGGCCAGGACCCCGATCCCTATGCCGTAATGACAGGCGTCCATGTTATCATTGAAGATGCAGATGAGCGTGCCCTCGCCTCGTTTATTCATATAACCGTCCGTCAGAATACAGGCGAAGACGATGAGCGCGAAAATCTGAAGAAGAGGGAGATAAAGCATTAATCTGGGATTCTCCCGTCCCCGTATACACCAGATCCGGTCAATGGTGAAGTGCGATGTGGATCCACACAATGAGCGATCACAACATGACGGGAGCTGTCAGGAGGCTCTGGGAAGTCGAAGCATTTTTATCCCAAAATACTGCCATAAAATGCTCGCACACTGCAGCCATCCAGAACCCAAATAATAACGGCATATAGTGGCACTAAAACCCAGCCATATATGTCACCCATAATACGAGCACTGATGTCCAAACATTACATATATACACCCAAATAATGCCACGTTATAGTGCTCACATGGTGCTGCCATACGTTTCCCATATAATGCTTTATTACTGCCATATACACTCCTGATTATCGTTATTGACCCCATGAAGTGTAAATACATACTGGGGAATATCTCCTGAAGAAAATGAATCAAGTGAATCATCTTTTCTGTATAGAGACTCGTGTTAAATACAAAAGAGCAAACGATAAAGTACAATTAATAACAAAAAACAGTGGGAGGGAAAGATAGAAAAACCTAAAGCTGCTGTGACACTGGTATTGGTACCTTTACGTTAAATGAGTATGGAAACACATTTTAACTCACCTATGATAAATTGTCAGTGCCCATGTGACATGAATTAGCTAATGAACGATGACTTTAATGTGTTAGGCTGGCTTCACACTTGCAGATGGATCTGCAGCGTTTTGCAGATGCATCTGCAAGTGTGAGCATGCTGACCGCGGCCCCTATGTTTATAATAGGGCGCACGCGGTGTGAAAGCTCTCATTCACTCCTATATGTGTACTGTCAGCAGGCGTATGCCTGCTGACAGATCACACACTCCCGTCCGCACTGTGGACGCGAGATGTAGCGTCCATGCTGCGGGCGGGAGAGTGTGATCTGTAAGCAGGCATACGCCTGCTGACAGTACACATATAGGAGTGAATGAGAGCTTTCACACCGCGTGCGCCCTATTATAAACATAGGGGCCGCGGTCAGCATGCTCACACTTGCAGATGCATCTGCAAAACGCTGCAGATCCATCTGCAAGTGTGAAGGCAGCCTTAAAAAGCCACATGTTAGGGCCTGTTCCTTTATCACAATGGTGAAGACAAAAGAGCTGTCTGAGGACATCAGAACTGCTATTAATAGCAAACACAAGACTTCCAAATGGAACAAAGCCATCTCCAAAGACCATGGTATCCCAGTTTCAACATGGCACAATGTTATTAAGATGTTTACCAAGCAGGGAGCAGTCAAGAACCTTCCTGGATGTGGAAAAAATTGGCAACAGATGTCTTCAAAGGTTGGTGTGAATGGTGGAAAAAATACAACCTCAGACATTCAAAGACCTGAAGGCCAACCTGGCACAGCCTGGGGTCATGGTTTCAACAAGTACCATACAACGCACACTAAACCAAGCAGAGCTTTATGTGCGATAGCCAAAAAGAAACCATTGCTGAAGAAAAGACATAAAAAGAAACCACTGATCTTTGCCTAAAAATACCTTGACAAACCACAATCCTTCTGGGAAAATGTTCTGTGGACAGATGAAACAAAAATAGAGCCATGTGGCAATGCAAAGCAACAGTTTGTTTACAGACAGTGGAACGAAGTGTAGATGAAAAAGAACACCCTACCGACAGTTTTGCATGGTGGAGGATCCATAATGCTGTGAGGTTGCTTTGCTGTGTCTGGTACTGGAGGCCTTTACTGTATCACAAGAATTATGAAATCAGAGAATTGTCAAGATGTTTTAGAGGAAAAGGAAAAAAAAAAAAAAAAAACTTGATTTCAGTCAAAGATCATGGGTCCTCCAGCAAAACAATGACCCAAAGCAACATCCAAAAGTACACAGGAATGGTGCAAAAATAAAAATGGAGTGTTCTAAAGTGTCATCAATGAGTCCTGACCTTAATCCCATTGCAAATTTTAGGGGTGAAATGAAATCAGCCATTGGGAAAAGGAACCCTGCAAACATTCAAGAGCTTAAAGGGATCCTGTCACCCCCAAAACGCCTCATAAGCTATTAAAACATGTCCCTAGTGCATATTCACACTTATCCTACACTCCTTTTGGCTCCTAAATGCATCTAGTGAAAATGTATAAAAACGTTATTAAACTCACTCATTAGGTATGTTAATGAGTGGCTACTATATTCATAGTCACCCAGGAAGGCTCTCCCTCTTCATAATATCACGCCTCAATAGGCGTGATCTTCAACGCTGATTGAATTGAACGCCTCCCCTCTCTCCTCTGTGCCGGCCAGGCTGCAGTGTGCGGCTGTATGATGTGAATTGCGTAATTTCCGGCATCGGGTGACGTGGGTACACCCGCGCCGCTCTGTTATGCCTCCAGCACGCATGCGCAGTGCAGGGCTTGAAGCTAACAGAGCGGTGCAGGTGTACCCACGTCACCCGAAGCCGGAAATGACGCGATTCGCATCATACAGCCGCACACTGCAGCCCCGGCCGGAATAGGAGAGCGGGGAGGCGCGCAATTCTATCAGCATTCAAGATCACACCTATTGAGTCGTGATATTATGAGGAGGGAGAGCCTGCCTGGGTGACTATGAATATAGTAGCCACTCATTAACATCACTAATGAGTGAGTTTAATAACGTTTTTATACATTTTCACCCGATGCATGTATGAGCCAAAAGGAGTGTAGGATAAGTGAGAATATGCACTAGGGACATGTTTTAATAGCTTATGAGGCGTTTTGGGGGTGACAGGATCCCTTTAAACCAACTGCAAGGAAAGAGAACATACAGCTAAGGCTACTTTCACACTACGATTTTTTAAAATCCGATGCTGTCCGATATAAATCGGACAGCATCGGATTCCTCTGATGCCTGGAATCGGATGCCAAATAGGCATCCGATTCCGACAGAAAATAGGATGCCCGCACTCCTGTCAGATTGCTCCCTAGCTGTCACTGTCTCTCCCCCGGTCCTCTCCTCTTGGCCCCCGGTCCTCCCCTCTTGGTCCCCGGTCCTCCCCTCTTGGTCCCCGGTCCTCCCCTCTTGGCCCCCGTTCCTCCGGTTCCCCCCATGTGTCCTCCGGTTCCACCCCATGTGTCCTCCGGTTCCACCCCATGTGTCCTCCGGTTCCACCCCATGTGTCCTCCGGTTCCACCCCATGTGTCCTCTGGTTCCACCCCATGTGTCCTCCGGTTGCACCCCATGTGTCCTCCGGTTGCACCCCATGTGTCCTCCGGGTCCCCACATGTGTCCTCCGGGTCCCCACATGTGTCCTCCCCCTCTCCAATCTTTTCTCACCTGTCCACGACTCCTGCACGGTCCCGCGCGTCTCCCGGTATCTTGCCGTTATGTCTTCTGTGCTGCTAGGACCTCTCGTGATGTCACAATCACATGACTGCGAGTAACCAATAGCCGGCAGTCATGTGATTGTAACATCATGGCAGGTCCTGGCAGCACAGAAGACATAACAGCAAGATACCGGGAGACACCGGAGACGCCTGGGGCCTCGTGGACAGGTGAGTATAGATTTTTTTTTATTTTTTTAACCCTTTGTTTCACTTTTAGGAGCTATTTTAGTGTACTGAGCATGCTCAGTACACTAAAATCGGTCCGAGGAGACATCAGATGTTTCCTCGGACCCTGCTCCATAGGGCCCCATGTCAAATTGATCGGGTCAGATCGGATGTGCACTAAATGCCATCCGATTTGGTCCGATCCGAATTTGTCCGATTTTATTTTCGGTGCTAAAATCGGAGCAGGCGCCGATTTTAGCACCGATAATAAAATCGGACAGAATCGGATCGGACCAAATCGGATGGCATTTAGTGCACATCCGATTCGGTCCGATGCCCATAGGGATGCATGGGGCCCAAAATCGGTCCGATGCTGTCCGATTTTTATCGGACAGCATCGGAACTGATAAAATCGTTATGTGAAAGCACCCTAAGAAGTGCGAGAAGCTTATAGAGGCTACAGGAAACTTCTGGAGGCTTCAATGCCAAAGGGGCAACCAAGTATTAATTAGGGGCCTTTATTGCTGTTTCTTCTTTGAAATTGCAGCATGTAAGTTGACAAACAATGTTTTATTGTTGCATTACTTTGGACACTAATTGATAAATCCAGAGGATGTAACTTTGGTACATTCCCTTTTATTTCTGAAGATATTGTAAAGTGTATGAAAAACATGAAGGGAGGGAGGAGGGTGCCAGTAATGGTGAGCAGCAGTGTAGTGCCAAAACCTTATACCAATGCACAGTACCTAAATATCACCATATAGTGCCCATGTAATACCACCACACAATGCCCACACTCCATACCACCAGTGTATCTAAATATCACTATATTGTGCCTATACAATACCACCACAGTGTCCACACCCTATACCACCACACAGTGCCTACATACTATCATATAGTGCCCATAAAATACCGACATACAGTGCCTGCACACCACCACCATACAAGGTACAATTATTTTTACAATATATTGCCCAAAACATACCACCATATGGTGCCCAAATATCACTTACATATTACAACATAACAGTCATTCAATGCCTAAATAATGGCGCCATACAATGTCTGAATAGTGAGGCGCACTCCCAGTGACCACCCTTCATCTACGTCATGGTGCCAGACGCCCCCCTCCCTCCTGATCAGCAACATCTCATCCACATAATATCCTGGAAACCTGTAATCACCAGGTATAATTATGGGATTGTTCTGTTTCCAGTTTATCTTTCCCGCATGACGGTACTAAATCTGTATGGAGGGAACAGCAGAGCACACAGCCCTCCTCATCACACTGTCACAGACCTCCAGCTGCGGAGCAGGACAAAGGTCACCCACCTGCACCAATTGTACAGGTCCTGGTCTCACCAGCAGGGGGCGATACTGAGCGCTGCCCGTGATACAATGTTCCCGGTGACTATAGAACATAACAGGACGAGGTGCTGACTCATTTCACTCCCTGTATCTGCCTTCCATATCAGTGACGCCCAGCACAACCTCCTGGGGGCAGTACTGTGTATGACAACAATATCTGCATTACACCAGTACCACAGGCAAGATAAAAGGGCGTTTATGCGGAGCACTGACTATAGGTACTGTGTGATCAATAGCTACAGCCTCCAATCTATGGACTACTGAGCCACAGCATATAAACCACCAAAACAATTTAAGGGGCAGTATTACTTTTCTTTGCTCCTGTTTCTTGAGGCCATGTGCTAAAGTCATGCAACCAAAATGAGGGTGGTAATAAGCCTTTGTACCATCACAGCACCCAGGGCGTCCGAGACCTGCACGACAAGGTGGCCAAGCTCGTGTCATCTGAGACCCAGCCCCTGCAGCGTCCGAAACCCTGCGCAACAGAGTGGTCCAGCACCCGCGTCGTTCGAGACCCTGCACAACCGAACGGCCCAGCACCCGCATGGTTCGAGACCCAACACACCGCGCACACCGAGCGGCCCAGCACCCGCATGGTTCGAGACCCCGCGCAACCGAACGGCCCAGCACCCGCATGGTTCGAGACCCAACCCGCGCAACCGAACGGCCCAGCACCCGCGTGGTTCGAGACCCTGCGCAACCGAGTGGACCAGCACCCGCGTGGCTCGAGACCATGCGCAACCGAGCGGACCAGCACCCGAATGGTTCGAGACCCAGCGAAACCAGGTGGCCCAGCACCTGCATTGTCCAAGACCCTGCACAACAGAGAAGCTCAACAACCACTGCATCCAAGACCCTTTACCCAGTACCCACGTTGTCCAAGACACTGCGCAACCGAGCGGTCCAGCACCTGCATTGTCCGAGACCCTGTATAATCGAGCAGACCAGCACCTACAGCGTCCAAGACCCTAAATACATGTTAGCCAATGGTAATATATATGCCTATGGCTGGTTCAGCCAATTATTGGCATGTTGCAGCTCAACACTATGACAATTTGGTACAAAAAAAGACAGAAAGTGGACCTATACTGCTAATAAATGTATTATATATATGTTTAAAACGCCAGATAGTGTAACACAAATAGGTGCAGGATAAAAAGTGACAGCAGAGTCTGCAGATGGTTTACATGGTCATTCTGGTTCACACATGATTTTTTAAGGATTATATAAATACAATTGATGTACAATCAGAATGTTAAATGTACAGTTTTATATCCACATATGTCCATACATCAAGGCTTACATAGCCAGACTATTACAGGGTAAATACACAGGATCCAGACAATGCAGAGGATAAAAACATCAATTGTAGCCGGTAGCGAGGAAGGCAAAACTGATAAACTGTGTAGGGTAAAATAATGGCGGTATTTCATAAAGTGCATCAACCCACACAGTCAATAACAGAAGTCCCACCTCCCAATGAAGTTACCAGAAGTCCATGGCAGACTTAGTAGTGGGATAAGGATCCCAGGAGAAAGTAAGGTTCCAGTGCTGTGCTTCATCAGGGGGATGCCATCCAGCGCCATTCTAGGGCCTTAAATTCCGGAAAACTCCGGTCACATGTCCCAGTCCATCGAATCACCGCGCTGTATCCGGCGCATGCGCACTCATCTCAGCGCCCAGCTCTAGGTGACCTAGAGGCCTAAATGAAACCATGAGATTTGTCCCCTTTCTTTGAAAGCAGATACTTCCGATTTTTGTACCTAGTATAGTTATACATTAACACTGTAAATGTATATCTGAATAAGCCTGATGTTCCATCCCAGTCCGCCCTGTCTCCGCGCTTGTGCGCATGCGTGCTCCTCCGGGCTTCCCTCCCCCCTCCCTCCCAGCGTCAGTCACCCTCAGCGTCTGACCGCGGTTGTCTTGGCTACAGTCGGACATCTGGTCCGACGCTGATGACACTGTGTGGGCGGGAGCTGGGGGCTGCGGCGAGTGTGCATGCGCCGAATACGGAGCAGTGATTCGATGGACTGGGACATGTGACCGGAGTTTTCCGGCATTTAAGGCCCTAGAATGGCGCTGGATGGCATCCCCCTGATGAAGCACAGCACTGGCACCTTACTTTCTTAAGCGAAAAGTCCAAAGGGATGACTTCCTCCTGGGATCCTTATCCCACCACTAAGTCTGCCATGGACTTCTGGTAACTTCATTGGGAGGTGGGACTTCTGGTATTGACTGTGTGGGTTGATGCACTTAATGAAATACCGCTATTACTCTATGATATTTTACCCTACACGGTTTATCAGTTTTGGCTTCCTCGCTACCGGCTACATTTGATGTTTTTATCCTCTGCATTGTCTGGATCTTCTTATGGATTGTTTAATAGGTGTATTTACCCTGCACAACCAAGGGGCCCAGCAACAGCAGCGTCCGAGACCCTGCACAACTAGGTGGGCCAACGTCCGTGTTTTCTGTGATCCTGCGCAACTATGTAGCCTGAGGCCTACACTGTCTGTGACCCTGTGCAGCAGGCTGCCCGGCACCAAGATCCTGCAGAACCAGACGGTCCAGCATCTGCGCCATCTCAGACCCTGCAGAACCGGACGGCCCAGCACCCTCGTTACCCAAGCTCCTGTAGCCAGACGACCCTTTGCTTGTCTCCAAGTCCCTGTGACGGTGGAGGGGCTGCGCACCTTCCTGTACCCATCACTCATTAGGAGGCTTCATCAGAACGGCAGTCATGAAAGAGTTACTGTTATTCTCGAAACTGCTCCCCCCACATCCGCACAGACATCATGTGTATTAATGCTGCAATTCTAATCTTGAGGGGTTTTCCCGCTTCTGAGAAAACAGAACAAGAGATTTAAACACCAAGAAATGAGGATGGATATTGGAATACAGAGCGGTGGGGACGGCGTCCATTCTGGTGGAGTCGGATTCAGGGAGATTGAGGGGTCGGAGGTTTGGGTTATTGACTCCACAGCCCTTCCCATTCCGGGAGGTGACGAGGCGTCCGACGAATGTAACCGAACCGGTGTACACAAATTAATAACACCCTACACTCCCGCCATGGGTGGACGGTGACATCCGGGGGGTCTACGGCCACATATCGGCCTGGATCAGCCTGTAGAACCGGATCTACCCCAGCAGCCGGCAGTGAACGTGTGCGTCCCCCTCCCCCCACAGATTTCATATGATCCCCTGTAAACAGACCCCACGTGCCCCCTGATCATAAGCAAGCGAGGGGGGGGGGGGGTCATGTGACCACCCGGATAATCCCAGCATATGACGCACAGGAGAGGAGTCAGCTGATTCCAGCTCCAGTAGGGTTAATATCGGCATCTCCTCCGGAGCACGAGGGGTTAATAGGACATCCTCCTGACTCCTCCACCCAGAACTACGGAAACATTTAATTAACCCCGTCCTTCCCACCGATCGAGATTCTAACAGTGGCGTATCTTGAATCTCATGGGACCTGATGCAAGAACTCCACCGGGGCCCCCAATTATTGCAAATCTTTAATAACATTAGTCTTTTTCTATGGGCCAAAGAGACTTTTGGGGCCCCCTAGGCTCCAGGGCCCGGGTGCGATCCTATCCCCTGCACCTGTTGTAGGTACACCCCTGCTATTTAATTATTAACTCGGAGGTGGCGGACAGGCGGCGAGGCCCATTGTCTTACTTTGGGCGGTCGGAGGGGATTTGCACCTCCCTGGCACAGGTGACCGGAGTGTGAGGCTCACAAACAGCGGAACTAAAGCTGTACCACCCCCGTACCCGAAACCTAATATAGAAGAAATGGGACAGACTGGGAGATGCCCCATTATAAGGAGGGGCCGCAAACACCGGACTATCTGATGGGAGGAAAGGCAGCGATGTGTCATGTAGGGCCCAGAGCATATGGCAGAGCCGGGCCCGGTGTGATGAGGAGGGGTCACATGACCACAGGGCACGAGGTCACACAGCCTATAGAGCGCCTACAATGGGCACAATACACAAGCGTTATTACTGTGGTCATGTGACCTCCAGTATGAGACCCCGAGACTTACTGTATGGAGAACGGCTGAGGAGCCCCCCACAGTGCACTCCAACCCCAGCAGAGCCCCACAGTGCACTACAACCCCGAGCAGTCAGCCCCACAGTGCACTACAACCCCCAGCAAGCCCCACAGTGCACTACAACCCCCAGCAGAGCCCACAGTGCACTACAACCCCCAGCACAGCCCCACAGTGCGCTACAACCCCCAGCACAGCCCCACAGTGCGCTACAACCCCCAGCAAGCCCCACAGTGCACTCCAACCCCCCAGCACAGCCCCACAGTGCACTACAACCCCCAGCACAGCCCCACAGTGCGCTACAACCCCCAGCAGAGCCCCACAGTGCACTACAACCCCCCAGCAGATGCCCCACAGTGCACTACAACCCCCAGCAGAGCCCCACAGTGCACTACAACCCCCAGCAGAGCCCCACAGTGCACTACAACCCCCAGCAAGCCCCACAGTGCACTACAACCCCCAGCAAGCCCCCCCAAGCACTACAACCCCCAGCACAGCCCCCCACAGCGCACTACAACCCCCAGCACAGCCCCCCCCACAGCGCACTACAACCCCCAGCACAGCCCCACAGTGCACTACAACCCCCAGCACAGCCCCCCCACAGTGCACTACAACCCCCAGCACAGCCCCCCCCCACAGCGCCCCACTGACACAACCCCCAGCACAGCCCCACAGTGCACTACAACCCCCAGCAGAGCCCCACAGTGACTACAACCCCAGCAGAGCCCCACAGTTGACTACAACACCCAGCAGAGCCCCACAGTGACTACAACCCCCAGCAGAGCCCCACAGTGCACTACAACCCCCAGCAGAGCCCCCCAGTGCACTAAAACCCCAAGCATGCAAACACCCCCCAATGACAACAACCCCCAGCAGAGCCCCACAGTGGACTACAACCCCAGCAAGCCATATAAACCCCCATAGTGCACTACAACCCCCATCTTCAAAGAACCCCCCCCAGTGGACTACAACCCCAAGCATGCGAAGAACCCCCAGTGGACTACAACCCCAGCAGAGCATCCCACAGTGGACTACAGCCCCCAGCATGCTAAAAAGAGCCCCCTCAATGGACAACCCCCAGCAGAGCCCCACAGCGACTACAACCCTTAACATGTTGCACAGAGCGTCCACAACACACTACAACTCCCAGCATGTTGACAAGAGCCTCCATGGTGGACTACAAGTCCCAACATGCCCTGCACAAACCAAGGAGATAAGAAAACTACAACTCTCATCATACATGCTTGAAGCCCCGACCTAAGGGAAATGCAAAGCTCCAGATACTCCTGCTCCCAGCATGCCCCGCTCCACCGCTCCCCCAGCAGGTGCAGGAGATCCCCCTCTGCCCGGCACATGACATGGCGGCCCCCTGCACTCACAGCGCTCAGCAGCCTCAGCAGGGTCTCCGGGCGTCTGATGAAGTCCTGTAGGTTGAAGCTGCCGCCGGCCCGGGCCGCCCCGTACACCCCGCTCTCCATGACACCGTCTACACCGAGCGCTTCCTGGACGGGAAACCACGCCCACAAGTCACAAGACGTGTAGACACGAGTCTAGACGCCACGCCCACACAAGAGAGAGAGAGAGACGTCACCTCAGTTCAATCCAGCAAGCACAGCTCACACAGACAGCCGGGGCCGTTGTTGCTAGTAGCAACGTATTACCTCAGTTCATTACCTCAGCATGTTATCAAGACAATGACTGCACCAGCAGAATAGTGAGTGCAGCTCTGGAGTATAATACAGGTTGTAACTCAGGATCAGTAATGTAATGTATGTACACAGTGACTCCACCAGCAGAATAGTGAGTGCAGCTCTGGAGTATAATACAGGAGGTAACTCAGGATCAGTACAGGATAAGTAATGTAATGTATGTACACAGTGACTGCACCAGCAGAATAGTGAGTGCAGCTCTGGAGTATAATACAGGATGTAACTCAGGATCCGTACAGGATAAGTAATGTAATGTATGTACACAGTGACTGCACTAGAAGAATAGTGAGTGCAGCTCTGGAGTATAATACAGGATGTAACTCAGGATCCGTACAGGATAAGTAACGTAATGTATGTACACAGTGACTGCAGCTCTGGAGTATAATACAGGAGGTAACTCAGGATCAGTACAGGATAAGTAATGTAATGTATGTACACAGTGACTGCACCAGCAGAATAGTGAGTGCAGCTCTGGAGTATAATACAGGAGGTAACTCAGGATCAGTAATGTAATGTATGTACACAGTGACCGCACCAGCAGAATAGTGAATGCAGCTCTGGAGTATAATACAGGAGGTAACTCAGGATCAGTAATGTAATGTATGTACACAGTGACCGCACCAGCAGAATAGTGAATGCAGCTCTGGAGTATAATACAGGAGGTAACTCAGGATCAGTAATGTAATGTATGTACACAGTGACTCCACCAGCAGAATAGTGAGTGCAGCTCTGGAGTATAATACAGGAGGTAACTCAGGATCAGTACAGGATAAGTAATGTAATGTATGTACACAGTGACTGCACCAGCAGAATAGTGAGTGCAGCTCTGGAGTATAATACAGGATGTAACTCAGGATCAGTACAGGATCAGTAATGTAATGTATATACACAGTGACTGCACCAGCAGAATAGAGAGTGCAGCTCTGGAGTATAATACAGGATGTAACTCAGGATCAGTACAGGATAAGTAATGTAATGTATGTACATAGTGACTCCACCAGCAGAATAGTGAGTGCAGCTCTGGAGTATAATACAGGAGGTAACTCAGGATCAGTACAGGATAAGTAATGTAATGTATGTACACAGTGACTGCACCAGCAGAATAGTGAGTGCAGCTCTGGGGTATAATACAGGAGGTAACTCAGGATCAGTACAGGATAAGTAATGTAATGTATGTACACCGTGACTGCACCAGCAGAATAGTGAGTGCAGCTCTGGAGTATAATACAGGAGGTAACCCAGGATCAGTACAGGATAAGTAATGTAATGTATGTACACAGTAACTCCACCAGCAGAATAGTGAGTGCAGCTCTGGAGTATAATACAGGAGGTAACTCAGGATCAGTACAGGATAAGTAATGTAATGTATGTACACAGTGACTGCACCAGCAGAATAGTGAGTGCAGTTCTGGAGTATAATACAGGAGGTAACTCAGGATCAGTACAGGATAAGTAATGTAATGTATGTACACAGTGACTCCACCAGCAGAATAGTGAGTGCAGCTCTGGAGTATAATACAGGAGGTAACTCAGGATCAGTGCAGGATAAGTAATGTAATGTATGTACACAGTGACTCCACCAGCAGAATAGTGAGTGCAGCTCTGGAGTATAATACAGGAGGTAACTCAGGATCAGTACAGGATAAGTAATGTAATGTATGTACACAGTGACTCCACCAGCAGAATAGTGAGTGCAGCTCTGGAGTATAATACAGGAGGTAACTCAGGATCAGTACAGGATCAGTAATGTAATGTATGTACACAGTGACTGCACCAGCAGAATAGTGAGTGCAGCTCTGGAGTATAATACAGGATGTAACTCAGGATCAGTACAGGATCAGTAATGTAATGTATGTACACAGTGACTGCACCAGCAGAATAGTGAGTGCAGCTCTGGAGTATATAATACAGGAGGTAACTCAGGATCAGTACAGGATAAGTAATGTATGTACACAGTGACTCCACCAGCAGAATAGTGAGTGCAGCTCTGGAGTATAATACAGGATGTAACACAGGATCAGTAATGTAATGTATGTACACAGTGACTGCACCAGCAGAATAGTGAGTGCAGCTCTGGAGTATAATACAGGTTGTAACTCAGGATCAGTAATGTAATGTATGTACACAGTGACTCCACCAGCAGAATAGTGAGTGCAGCTCTGGAGTATAATACAGGAGGTAACTCAGGATCGGTACAGGATAAGTAATGTAATGTTTGTACACAGTGACTCCACCAGCAGAATAGTGAGTGCAGCTCTGGGGTACAATACAGGATTTAACTCAGGATCTGCACAGAATAAGTAATGTAATGTATGTACACAGTGACTGCACCAGCAGAATAGTGAGTGCAGCTCTGAAGTATAATACAGGAGGTAACTCAGGATCAGTACAGGATCAGTAATGTAATGTATGTACACAGTGACTGCACCAGCAGAATAGTGAGTGCAGCTCTGGAGTATAATACAGGAGGTAACTCAGGATCGGTACAGGATAAGTAATGTAATGTATGTACACAGTGACTCCACCAGCAGAATAGTGAGTGCAGCTCTGAAGTATAATACAGGAGGTAACTCAGGATCAGTACAGGATAAGTAATGTAATGTATGTACACAGTGACTGCACCAGCAGAATAGTGAGTGCAGCTCTGGAGTATAATACAGGAGGTAACTCAGGATCGGTACAGGATAAGTAATGTAATGTTTATACACAGTGACTCCACCAGCAGAATAGTGAGTGCAGCTCTGGAGTATAATACAGGATATACAGTAATACAGCAGTATGGATACATCTCTACTTTGTAGAGTGGTGTAGTAGTTGGAGAAGAGGGATTGACTCCGGACGCCCCAGTGTATTACATGAAAGTTATCATCCTGGCTGGGTGTGTGGACTTATCTCGTGTTGGCTGTACGCCTCTGCAGGCCTAATGTTACCGTTCGCTTTGGCTGTTCAGGACCGGATGGTGATTCAGACAGAGAAGGAGACCACTTGTTCACTTTAACTTAAAACAGTTTACTCAGCAATTCTTCAGTAACAATGTTATACATGGTTTTTAAATACATCAGATAGGGACTGTTCTGATACGGGTTACCTTGGCGAGGTAGAGCGGCTTAGTATACATTTTTGCAAAAAACGTATCAACTAAATACCCTGATTTTAACTACTTTTTCAGCAGCACTTGCTTTTTCACAGTTTTTTTTTACAACAGAGTATTTTTGCACATTTGTTTGATTGTTTTTATGTGACTTAGTCTTTTTGGTGGTGTGAACGCTGTCCTACAGATTGTTCACTGTGTGTATGGCTCATTCGTTTTTGTCTAATGTTATACATGAGATAGCGGGTTTGTAACTTCCAGCTCTGCTCCAACATCATAGAGCCTCATTCTCAGACAGCTCTAGCTCCTTTTGGGTTGTTTCCTATCTTACTGACCTGTGAGTCCCATTACCACCCAGCTCATGGTCCAATTTGTAACAATCACTCTCCACAGCTCCGTGTATGTTCTCCTCGTAGAGGAAGGGGATTTTTGGACATCCCATCCGCTGTGCTGATACTGTACAATGCAGCGTATTGGACGCAGCTGTTAGGGTACCGTTACACGACGCAATATTGCATGTCATTTCACTGGCAATTTGCTGGTTGCAGTGAAATCATGGTCACATTGTTCTATCTTGTTGCTGTGTACAAATGTAACAATGTCTCCATGATTTCACTGCAACGAGTAAGTTGCCAGTGAAATTACATGCAATATATCGTCGTGTAATGGTACACTTAGACTCTGTTCAAAAAAGGCTGCTATTCCGGATCATGTGTATGCAGGCTATAAGCCCTATCCAGTCTGTCTATGTGTCTGTATGTTTGTCCTGAAAACAGCGCCACCTATAGGACATTGTGTACCTTACAGTTAAATTGGAATGTGAAGCAGCCCATAGGTTTGGTTGATCAGTCAAAGAAGACAGGAGCCCCTACATGACATCTGTGACAGGGGCCCACACGCCATCTGGGACACTGACCACAGTGCTGGATCTGCTCCGTTGTGCCCATCCTGCTGCTGCACTTCCTCCATTTGTGTTCCTCTCTGGAACAGGCTGGCAACACGGTTCCTCAGTGTAAAGGGGGAAAGAGACCTCACACAGGGGTGAGTGAGACAGTGTGGCACCCCTGCGGGGGATTGCCACAGGATCCACCGGTGCAAGGAGGGAATTACGCCTTGGTTCACACAGCACACAACACCTTCCACCCCAGACCTGAAGGGGGAGCTCTACTGGCTGCCTTAAGCCAGGTCCCCTTTAAAACATCCAGGCCTGAGGGGAGGAGTTAGTCAGTCCCAGGAGAGAGTCTGAGGAGAGAGAAGTGAGGAGCTGGTCGCTGGGAAGGATCCAGGACTAGGGACCACTGACCGCTGTGCCGCACCCTAGGGAAGGGGTCGGAGGCAAGCGGAAGAAGCAGGGAATCAAGAAAAGGGAACCGGTTGCTACAGCCCTTTAGTACACCCGGACACCGGAGTCCGACGCTGATACCATTTATTGCTACAGCAAAAAGCCCAGAGGTCTCAGGAGAAGTTCTCCCCTGAAGAGAACAAGTAAGAGACGCTAAACTGACCAAGTATAGGACCAGGGGCCATAGGAGAAACAGGGACCCCGTGGAAGGACCTCATTGTCATTTCTAGAGCAAAGCCCTGAGAGGGAGAAGAAGCGGTGGGTTCAGGCGCAGGCAGGACTTACCCCAAGCCACAGTACACAGAGACAGAGGAGGCCTCACAACTTTCTAAGGTGGAAGTCCCAAGTTGCTCCGGGACCTGGTTATTACTCTGGACTGTACCTGTTACCCTGTCACCAGTAAAAGGTACCGAAACAACGATCACTGTGTGTCTGTGTGGCACCCTGGCACCTGTTGGGCACCACAGAAATCCTTAGTGCACAAATGGAGTAAGTAACAGCACAGCAAAACCCACAAACACCAAACAACACAACAACACTTAGAACACCTGGTTTCACCCCGAGCCTCTAGGGGGAGCTCCACTGGTGACTTTGAGCCAGTTCCCACTATAAATAGAGTCTTGGAGGGAGAAACTTCAGAGTGTGGTAGACGCTACAAGAGCTGCCAGCCGGTGTGAAACCTCCACCCTATGAGGAACACACTAGGCCCAACCAGCCTGTTAGCAAGTGGAGGTCCCTGCAATTGGGACAAGAGGAAGAAGGAGAACACCTCTCAGGAAAACAGAGTTATTCCGACTCTCTCCTTAACAACCGGTTACTGGAACCGAAGCTGTGAGAGCCACCAAGCCATCACAGAGAACCAGCATACTTCACAGGGAGTCTAGCCCCCTGTTCACCTGTCGCACCTACCAGCGAGAGCCCAGGGAAGAAGGTAGAATTATCATCACCCTTTTACAGTGCCCTCAGTGCTGACAACCAGGTGAAATCCGTTCTATTGAACAAACTGCCCGGTCCGGAGGGATTCCACATCCACCCGACCTTAGCACCAGAACTAGAGAAAGGAAGCCTAACACTGCTTGCTGTGAAACTCCAGAAGTGCAAACTTCACTATCCCGGTCCGAGTGTACATGATCACCAACCAGTAAAGGTACCTAAAAGAGACTTTGTGTGGTTGTACATTACTCCTGGATTCAGCGCGCAGCATCCCGCAGCTGCCTCACAACATCTTGCGCAGCTCCCGGCTCCGGGGATTCCCGCTCGTCCTGTGGGGAGCGTTCCATCTCGCTGTGTACCATCCCCCGGAGACCCGAACAGCGCTGGTAAAGTTACCAGAACACCCGCAGGTGGCGTCACGAAGACAAATCACCCCCCACTGTTCCGCCATTCCCCTATTGATCTGGACCACCGGGCCTACACCACCGCAGGCGCGGTTCCGTGACTGGAGGAGAAACAACGCCCGCTACGTGTACCCCCGGCTACGGTGAGTCATCTGTGTGCCTGTCTAACTGCCGCAATTCACCGCCTTGTCTGCAAAGACTTAACTACTACTCCCCTCATCCATCCCCGCTGCCCTGAGGTAAAGCTCCACCTGTGGGGAGCTGTACCACACTCTGCTGCACCCACCATCACCTCAGCAGCCGGCTGCAGCGCTGGTATACCCGTTACCAGGTACCATAGGTGGCGTCACGTTAACAACCCCCTTATCCCCCACCGTTCCCCGCCATTGAGGGTCCAGGGCACAGTACCGGGGATCGACCAGCTGTGATCCTCCCCATCGAAGCCGCCATCAGCCCCGGTACCCGAGTACCCTATACCCTGTCGACCGCATCAACAGCACACAGGGGGAGAGATGGGGAAAGAGCACACGGGACAGAGAGCGCACTGCGGGAGACAGACACACAGGGGGAGAGCGCACTGGGAGGAGAGGCAGCACAAGGGGGGAGAGAGAGCACATGAGGAAAGAGAGTGCATAGGTGAGAGAGGGCATACAGGGGGAAAGAGTGGCTCTGTGATTAGTTGTGGGAGTAGTTGAACTTATGTGTGATCGTACCTGTTCTAGAATCCCCCGACATGATAGAATTGGCCCCCGTGTAGTAATATAAATAATCAGTACACCTTAGGTTGCAGACCGGGGGGCACTTTACCAGTACTGAGTTGGGAGGAGGCAGGGTTTGACCTATGACATGTGGAGTGAAACACCTTAGTGAGGTTTCCTGTGAGCGGTCAGAGTCCTAGTTTGGGGCCAGGAGCAGCATGGAGAACTGGAGAAAGCTGGAGAAGGAGGTGAGGACAGAGGAGCCCAGACACAATCACATATACCGTATCTACCTGATCAGGTCATACCGGAGATTGAGATCTTTACAGCCCCCGAGAGATAATCACGGGGCAAAGTGCACAGAGCGACAGTCACCGGGGCACGGGCTGACTGCCAGCTACCGACATAACATGCCCCACGTGACCACAATAACAGCAGATTTTCAGTATCATTTCAATTTTATGAACACAATGGGGGAAATGTTGAACATATCACAAGACGCACCGTATATACCCTATATGTTATAATGAGTGCTGAGTGAGCTCAGCAGCACAAAGTATTTCAGATTAGGAGAATTGGCCTAACCTTTTTCTCGTGATAAGCTGATAAGGGCTATATATTGGAACGAGTACGTTCACTCACCAGCACAGAGTATTTCAGGGAAATGCAGACCTCAAACTGAGAGTTTAATACTGTAAGATGTACGTTCCCCCAGCAGTGCAGAGGATTTCAGCACACACTATATACTTTGTATTTCCAGGAGTTGGAGCATCAGTACTCACCAAGTCACTGGTCTCATCGTATGGACAAAGATGCCGTCATAGAGGCGCATGTGAAGGAAATGACAAAAGGTACTAGCGTGGGGCGGACGCCTGTGTTGACTATAATTATATGTGTACAGCACCAGTCAATAGTTTGGACACGCCTGTTCCTGCGGTGGTTTTCCTTTTTCTTATTGGGATGTGCATATTGTAGATTCAGACTGAAGGTGGCAAAACCATAAAGAACACAGCTGGGAACAGGAGGTAGAGAAACGTATGAAAGCAACCAGATGGTATGTTACTCCAATTACGGCTTTCCACCCCCTTTTTCACCAGCAGCTTCATCAGGTCGTCACCTGGAATGGCGTCCACCAGTCCTTTGCGTCGAGCTCATCCCAAACCTCCTCCATTGTATTGAGGTCAGGTGATAGAGGAGGCCATGAGATCTGATGTAATCTCCATCCCCCCTCCTTCATGGTCACATAGACCTTACATTGCCGTTAGGTGTTGTAGGTTATTGTCCTCTTACAGCATGAATCATTCCACTAAGTGCAAACCCGATGGCATGTTGTCGCTGCTGAAAGTTATGGTGGCCATGCTAGGTAATGTACCTTCAATATGGAATAAATCACCAACATTGTTATCATCACACGTTCCTCCAGGCTTCAGGGTGAGCACCACACATGTATAAATCATCCACTCACCTTGTCCGCATCTCACAAAGACATGCTGGTTGGTACAAAGAAATCTCAAATTTTGACTAATAAAACCACAGTACAGATGTCCACTCATCTTATGTCCAGTCATTGTGGAATGTGGCCCTTTTTCTTGTTTGTGGTCCTAAGTAGTGGCATCTTTGAAGCTGGTAAACTCTGATGAACTTATCCTCTGCAGCAGAGGTCATTCTCATTCTTCTTTTCCTAGTACAGTCCTCATGAGAGCCAGCTTCATCATATTAACTAATGATTTTCATTACTGCACTTGACACCTTCAAGGTTCTAGCAATTTTCCAGATTCACTGAACTTTCTGTCTTAAAGTAATGATGAGTTTCTGTTCACTTAGGTCAGTGGATCTTGGCATAATCTAGAATTCAAGTCATTAAGGTTGTCTTTTCTTCTTCTTCATTGGGTGCAGGCCATTGTTATTTCTTCCAGCCAGGAGTTGTCTCAACAAAAATGTAACAAACAGACATCTACGGCAGACTGCTCCTAGTGCCCCCTCCCCACATTTTCCCCCATTTCTACAGTAACAGTACTTCCCTTTTTCCCATCAATAAGAGTATCTCCCAAATGCTAATACAGTAGTGATGTGCCCCTATGTGTCACCCATACAGTAGTAATAATAGTGTTGCTTTTGTGCCCAAGTACAGTAAATTTGCCCCATACTGTAGTAGTGTCAATTTATCTCCCTATATAGGTGTAATGTCCCATTTTGTAGCTCCAATATAGTAGTGATATACCCCTATGTGGCCCCATACATTAACAATGTCCCCTATGTGGCCTCATACATTAACAATGTCCCCTACGTGATCTCCGCCCCTATGTCAATTGGTCCTGCCCTCTTTCTTGTTCTCCCGGCTGGCTCTCTGTCTCAGGTCTCTCCGGGACCCGCAGCTCCAGATCCCACCTGACGCCATTATACAGTAATGCTCTGTATCTGCAGCCCTCCAATAGGTCTCCGGGTGAAGGGAGCCAGGCCTCAGAGGCATCTGCAGTTGAAAACAGCGCTGACCCCGATGGAGCCCTGTCATCCAGGTCCAACCCAGACCCCATATGACCCTGATTGTTACACCCATGCTCAGCTCTGTACCAACTCTACCTCCCTGATGGTTACAAACAGTCTGTGATTCCGCAAGTAGACCCTTGACGAGGCGACCTGATGAAATTGCCTACTATAATGCCAAGGCGGTGGTAAAGCCATCATCAGAGTAAAAGGTGGGACTCTGCGGTATTAAACATATTCTGCTTGGTATCTCACATATGTCTTACGTCTTGTTCCATTTGTGCTCATTTGAGGTTTTGCCACCTTCAGCCTGAATCTGCAATATCCACATTCCAATAAAAAGAAGGAAAATCATCGTGGGAACAGCTGCATCCAAACTTATGGTCGGCACTGTACATACAGGTGCATGTCAATGAATTAGAATATCATCAAAAAGTTACTTTATTTCAGAAATTCAATACATAAAGTGAAACACATATATTACAGTGGGGAAAAAAAGTATTTAGTCAGCCACCAATTGTGCAAGTTCTCCCACTTAGAAAGATGAGGTCGGCCTGTAATTGACATCATAGGTGACCTCAACTATGAGAGACAAAATGAGAAAACTAATCCTGAAAATCACATTGTCTGATTTGGACAGAATTTTTTTTAAAATTTTGGTGGAAAATAAGTATTTGGTCACCTACAGACAAGCAAGATTTCTGGCTCTCACAGACCTGTAACTTCTTCTTTAAGAGGCTCCTCTGTCCTCCGCTTATTACCTGTAGTACTGCCACCTGTATGAACTTGTTATCAGTATAAAAGACATCTGTCCACAACCTCAAACATTCACACTCCAAGCTCCACTATGGTGAAGACCAAAGAGCTGTCAAAGGACACCAGAAACAAAATTATAGCCCTGCACCAGGCTGGGAAGACTAAATCTGCAATAGACAAGCAGCTTGGTGTGAAGAAATCAACTACGGGAGCAATAATTAGAAAGTGGATGACATACAAGACCTCTGATAATGTCCCTCAATCTGGGGCTCCACACAAGATCTCACCCCTTAGGGTCAAATTGAGCTCAAGAAGGGTGAGCAAAAATCCCAGAACCACATGGGGGGATGTAGTGAATGACCTGAAGAGAGCTGGGACCAACATTACACAGGCTACCATCTGTAACACACTACACCGCCAGGGACTCAGATACTGTAGTGCCAGACGTTTCCCCCTGCTTAAGGCTGGCTTCAGACTTGCAGATGCATCTGCAGCGTTTTGCAGATGCATCTGCAAGCATCTGCATGCAGACCGCGGCCCCTATGTTTATAATGGAGCGCATGGCAGTCTGCAGATGCTTGCGGACCGCCGTGCGCACACCATTCACTCCTATATGTGATCTGTGCGCAGGCGGATGCCTGCGTACAGATCACACACTCCCGCCCGCACCATGGACGCGAGATGTCGCGTCCCTGGTGCGGACGAGAGTGTGTGATCTGTACGCAGGCATCCGCCTGCGCACAGATCACATATAGGAGTGAATGGGTGCGCACGGCGGTCCACAAGCATCTGCAGACCGCCGTGCGCTCCATTATAAACATAGGGGCCGCGGTCTGCATGCAGATGCTTGCAGATGCATCTGCAAAACGCTGCAGATGCATCTGCAAGTCTGAAGGCAGCCTAAGCCAGTACATGTCCAGGCCCGTCTGAAGTTTGCAAGAGAACTTTAGGATGATCCAGAAGAGTATTGTCATATGGTCAGATGAAACCAAAGTAGAACTGTTTGGTAGAAACAAAACTCATCGTGTTTGGAGGAGAAAGAATGCTGAGTTGCATCCAAAGAACACCATACCTACTGTGAAGCATGGGGGTGGCAACATCATGTTTTGGGTCTGTTTCTCTGCCAAGGGACAAGGACGACTGATCCTTGTACATGAAAGAATGAATGGGGCCATGTATTGTGAGATTTTGAGTGCAGCCCTCCTTTCATCAGCAAGGGCATTGAAGATGAAATGTGGCTGGGCAGCATGACAATGATCCTGAGCACACCGCCTGGGCAACAAAGGAGTGACTGTGTAAGAAGCATTTCAAGGTCCTGGAGTGGCTGGTTACAGACCTCTCTCATCTTTTTAAGGGCCAGGTCACACACACAGATATCTGTGCAGATATTGTTCACAGATCTCTGGTTGCAGTGAAATCATGGACACATTGGTCTATTTGTATATGGTCACAACATGGAACAAGATGTCCATGATTTCACTGCAACCAGAGATCTGTGAACAATATCTGCCCAGATATCTGAGTGTGTGACGTGGCCCTAAGTGGAATAACTTGCACAATTGGTGGCTGACTAAATACTTTTTTCCCTGCTGTATATAGAATCATTACAGAGTGATCTATTTCAAGTGCTTATTTATGTTAATGTTGATGATTATGGCTTACAGCCAATGAAAACCCAAAGGTCATTAAAGTAGGGAGGATGACGAGTTAAAAACCGCGCCACCATATTCCATCAAACATCAAACAGTGAATATAATATTGATTTATTAGTCAACGTGTTTCAGGTCTCCCTGGCCTCTTCCTCAGGACAAATCAATGTCATATTGCCATGTTTCAGGATATTTCAGGGAGCCCTGAAACGCATTGACTAATACAGTAACACAATATTATATTCACCCTTTGATGTCTCATGGAATACGGCAGCGCGTTTTTTTAACCCTTCAGCCTCCCTACTTTCATTTTCAGAGATAATTACCTTTGGGTTTTCATTGGCTGAAAGCCATAATCATCAACATTAACAGAAATAAACACTTGAAATAGATCACTCTGTAATGACTCTATATAATATATGTTTCACTTTATGTATTGAACTAGCTGTACTACATGGCTACGCCCAGGTTAATAAATAACTGATGTTAGCTATAACAAAATATAATTTGAATATGTCATATTAATGACCTGTAGGAAAATAGAAGCTGAGCTGTGATTGGTTGCTATAGGCAGCCTGATAAATCTCCAGCCAACAGTAAACCCACCCCCTGGCCAGGCAGTATATGTTACCTCACACATACACAGAATAGACAGCTCATGTGACTGACATCTGCCTTAATTCCCTATATGGCACGTGTTACACATTTGCTGTTTCTAATCAGATGTTTATTTTTGGAAGTTAAAGATAGCACACGTATGAGGCGAGTTGTGTGAGGCGATTTGTGCACATCTGTGTCTGTCTGTGCGGTGTGTGTGACCCTGGGGTATGTGCGTGTGTGTCCCTGTGGGGTGTCTTCTTGTGGGGGGGAGGGGTGTCCCTGTGGTGTGTGTCCATCCCTGTGGGGGATGTGTGTACCTGTGGGGTGTGTGTGTGTGTTCTCTGTGTCCCTGTGGGGTGTGTGTATGTGTGTCCCTGTGTGTGTCCCCCTGTGGTGTGTGTGTGTGTGTGTCCCTGTGATGGGGTGTGTGTCTCTTTGTGGTGTGTGTGTGTGTTTGTTTCGGGTGCGTGGCGAGTATCCAATGTTGGGGCTGCACCTTAGCGACTATACACTTGCTGTTACTCTTTGTGAGCGTGTGGTGTGTATACATGTCCCCGTGCGTGGTGAATATCCCATGTTGGGGCCCCACCTTAGTGACTATATGCTGGTATGTGCTGTTAGTCGCAGGGTTAAAATTTCGCCTCACAACATAGCCTATGACGCTCTCGGGGTCCAGACGTGTGACTGTGCAAAATTTTGTGGCTGTAGTTGCGACGGGGTAGATGCCAATCCCGGACATATGTATCTAAATGGTTGAGAATGCGCAAAAATAGGGTCTTATCCTTTATAGACAGATATAAGTTGTCAATACTGGTATTGCTCACCTGATATGGTTGTGTGGCACACAACCAGCGTAATCGCTCAGGAAAAAAACAGCTGCTGCAGGGACCGTACTTCCACAGGATGCGGTGCTCAAATCACAGGTTATTTTTCGGACGAAGTACCTTTTTGTCCGCGCTGCTGTCAGAAACATATACCACCAACACGGGACGTCTAGGTATTAGTGATGATAAATCATCACTAATACCTAGACGTCCCGTGTCGGTGGTATATGTTTCTGACAGCAGCGCGGACAAGAAGGTACTTTGTCCGAAAAATAACCTGTAATCCCGGACATACACATACACACACACACACACACACATTAAGCTTTATACCGTATATACTCGTGTATAAGCCGAGTTTTTCAGCACAAAAAATGTGCTGAAAAGTCCCCCCTCGGCTTATACACAGGTATATACGGTAGCCCCAGCTGTATACAGCCCCCCCCCCGTGGTATCCAGGGCCCCCCTTGCTGCACCTGTAAAGGAAGATGTCAGTATAGTTATCGCTGCCGCTCCGCTGCTCGGTCACCGCGCTGCTCCGGGTCTTCATGCTTCCTGTTCCTTCTCCAGCGCTCAGGAAATTACGTCATTGTTCGAGCGTCGGAGAAGGAACAGGAAGCATGAAGACCCGGAGCAGCGCGGTGACCGAGCAGCGGAGCGGCGGCGGCAGCGATAAGTATACTGACATCTTCCTTTACAGGTGCAGCAAGGGGGGCCCTGGATACCACGGGGGGACTGTATACAGCTGGGGCTGCTGTATACAGCTGGGGCCCCTGTATACTTCTTATGGGGGGGGGTCTTTATATACCCCCTGGGGCTGCTGCTGTATATACCCCCTGGGGCTGCTGCTGTATATACCCCCTGGGGCTGCTGCTGTATATACCCCCTGGGGCTGCTGCTGTATACTACCACTGGGGCTGCTGTATACTACTACTGGGGCTGCTGTATACTACTACTGGGGCTGCTGTATACTACCACTGGGGCTTCTGTATACTACTACTGGGGCTGCTGCTGTATATACCACTGATGCTGCTGTATACTACTACTGGGGCTGCTGTATACTACCTCTGGGGCTGCTGTATACTACCTCTGGGGCTTCTGTATACTACCACTGGGGCTGCTGTATACTACCACTGGGGCTGCTGTATATATCTCTGGGGCTGCTGTATACTACCACTGGGGCTGCTGCTGTATATACCCCCTGGGGCTGCTGCTGTATACTACCACTGGGGCTGCTCTATACTACTACTGGGGCTGCTGTATACTACTACTGGGGCTGCTGTATACTACTACTGGGGCTGCTGTATACTACCACTGGGGCTTCTGTATACTACTACTGGGGCTGCTGCTGTATATACCACTGAGGCTGCTGTATACTACTACTGGGGCTGCTGTATACTACCTCTGGGGCTTCTGTATACTACTACTGGGGCTGCTGTATATACCTCTGGGGCTGCTGTATACTACCACTGGGGCTGCTGTATATACCTCTGGGCCTGCTGTATACTACCACTGGGGCTGCTGCTGTATATACCACTGGGGAGGCTGCTGTAACACTGCTGGGGCCTGTATGTACCACTGGGGAGGCTGCTGTATACCACACTTCTGGGGGCTGTATACTACCACTGGGGAGGCCTGTATACCACTGCGGGGGCCTGTATACCACACTGCTGGGGGCTGTATACCTGTGCTGGGGTCCACCCTCGGCTTATACACGAGTCAATAGGTTTTCCCAGATTTTGGGGGCAAAAGTAGGGGGGTCGGCTTATACACGGGTCGGCTTATACACGAGTATATACGGTATATTAGATATGGTACATTTGTTTCTCTTGTAGTTTTGCTGCTTATTAATCAGAT
The DNA here is from genome assembly GCA_033576535.1 of Allobates femoralis. Taxonomy (NCBI): domain Eukaryota; kingdom Metazoa; phylum Chordata; class Amphibia; order Anura; family Aromobatidae; genus Allobates; species Allobates femoralis. The sequence continues at coordinate 446,721,314 of JARQOC010000006.1, read as the reverse complement.
TTTTATTGTTGAAGGATAATACCAGACTTGTGTGTGTTTTAGGGCGATTATGTGGTGAGGCTGGTGTATGTGTGGTGAAATGTGTGCTGAGGGTGGTGTATGTGTTCAAGCACGTGGTAGTGTGAGGCGCATTTTGTGTGTGTGTTCATATCCCCGTGTGTGGTGAGTATCCTATGTTGGGGCCCCACATTAGCAACTGTATGGTATATACTCTTTAGCACCATCACTCTCATTCTTTAAGTCCCCCTTGTTCACATCTGGCAGCTGTCAATTTGCCTCCAACACTTTTCCTTTCCCTTTTTCCCCATTATGTAGATAGGAGCAATATTGTTTGGTGAACTGGAAAGCGCGGGGTTAAAATTTCGCCTCACAACATAGCCTATCACGCTCCCGGGGTCCAGACGTGTGACTGTGCAAAATTTTGTGGCTGTAGTTGCGACGGTGTAGATGCCAATCCCGGATATACACACATACATACACACATTCAGCTTTATATATTAGATTACTGAAATGAAGTAACTTTTTGATGATATTCTAATTAATTGAGATGGACCTGTATAATACATTCATCACCTGTCCTGTCCTGACAGCTCTCATCTTCCCAGGTACAAACCAATCTCGGCTTACGGCACAGACGGCCCTGAACATCCAATATGGCGACAGTGACAGCGAGAAGATGGACCTCTATCTACCAGACGGACAACCAAGCAGTAAGAGTTGTATGAGGTCACATATATGGAGGGGCCCCTCACCACCTTCAGTAATGCCCCTGCTTTAGAGCAGATGGTCCAGTACAAGTAGTTTATTTTCCCGCTTGCTCTGAGCTAATGTGTCCAGGGGGCGGTCCTACTCACTGATTGACAGCAATCTCTGTGTGCCTGCTCATACACAGAAGGATGTGACTCACAGAATGTCTCCGCCCACAGGACTAATGAGCTCCTTCATGATACTCTATATCATGCTGCCCACTGATTGGCCGAGGTTTCATATGTCAGGTTCCCTTTAAATCATTAGATAAATCGTTTCTACAGCTGATATATGGTTTTATCTTAGTAATTTGTTCCTTCGTTTCCATTCCAGATTTCCCAGTGCTGGTTTACATCCATGGAGGATACTGGCAGTTTCTAAGGTAGATTAGCAGTGACTGTACGCTGCTGCCATACATCCCAATATTGAAATCACCGATCACAGGACGTTTTATAGCCCCACCCATAAATAATACATCCCATAATCGCTTATTCCCTGGGTCCACACTCTTCACCTGAAATACTCTGTGCTGCTGTCATACTCTGCTCCCTCCACTGTCTACCTAATACAGGAGCATCTCAATGAATTAGAACATCATCAAAAAAACTTTATTTTGGTAATTCAATACAAAAAGTGACACACGTATATTGTTTAGAGTCAATAAAGAGTGATCTATTTCAAGTGTTTATTTGTGTTAATGTTGATGATTATGGCTTACAGCCTATGAAAAACCAAAGGTAACTATCTCACAAAATTAAAGAAGGGAGGATGAAGGGTCTGAGAGATAAAATATGACCTAAATAGGTATCAGAGGCTTCACCTTGTGTGGTTGTGAGGGTCACAACCACTGTAAAAGCAGATCACGGCTGCTGCAGTCCCCAGCGTGGTGCAAACAGAGTAGGGAGGATGAAGGGTTAAAAACCACGCTGCTGTATTCCACAAAACATTAAGGGTACCTTTACACGCGGCTACATTTCTTGGGTGGCTACAGGTAACTTACTGGTTGCAGTGAAATCATGGAGAGATTATTCCATTTGTACACAGCAACAAGATAGAACCTTGTCTCCATGATTTCACTGCAACCAGTAAGTTACCTGTAGCCACCCAAGAAATGTAGCCGCGTGTAAAGGGGCCCTAAGGAGTGAATATCATATTGATTTATTAGTCAGTTTAGAGACCTAAAATGCACTGACCAATAAATCAATATTATATTCACCCTTTGATGTCTCGTGGAATACGGCAGCGTGTTTTTTTACCTTTCATCCTCCCTACTTTAATTTCCTGAGATAATGACCTTTTTATGATGTCATTGGCTGTAAGCCATAATCATCAACATTAACAAAAATAAACACTTGAAATAGATCACTCTGTAATGACTCTATATAATATATGAGTTTCACTTTATGTATTGAATTACTGAACTTTTTGATCATATTCTAATTCATTGAGATGCAGCTGTAACTCTAACTCTGTGATCCATCATTAGATCAGCACACTCCTGAAATGCTCTGTGCTGCTGGCAGACCCTGCTTTTTCCACTGTGTATCTCTCTATCTGTAATCCACCACTAGATTATGACACTTCTTACCCTGAAATACTCTATGCTGCTGCTGTCAGACCCTACTATTTCCACTATATGATTCTCATTCTGTGATCTATCACTAGATGAGCACACTTCTTTCCTGAAATACTCTGTGCTGCTGTCATGCCCTGCTCCTACCACTATCTAAGGCCAGAGATGCACTGTGCAAGATACATGTGAGATACTCGCATGAGTCTCACATGACTCACCTGGAACATCCGCTGCCTCTCTGAACAGATGCGCGTCAGCTCCATAGAAACAGAAGCAGCTGATGCGCTCCCATTCAGAGAGACGGCGGCCGATCTAGGTGAGTCATGCGAGACTCATGCTTCCCTCCTCACATCTGAACCCCATTGCATGTAGCCTTGTTCTCACTAACGTCACCATACGAGCGGCGAGGTCACCGCCATGTTCAAGATCTCTGATTGCTGTCTATGAATGGGAATATGCACAAAGCCTCAAAACTGACTGTATATTTTTCAATGTTAAAAATGTACTACAATTTTATCCTATGTAGATGATATTCTGGTTATACTGACACATTCTAACTAACTTTTTCCCTGCACTGATACATTGTACCAAATAACACACACTCATTGGCCAGGCTGCTGGGGTTCATTATTACCCCGACATGCAGAATAAGTTGTATGTACCATGTGGTCACTGGTGGCGCTTCCCTGAGACATGTTGCACTGTCCTGTAAGATGTAGATAAGAGGATCCTGTGAACTGCTCCTCTGTATGAGGAATCCGCCATCTACAGTCATCAGACGCTGGTCGGAGATGGAGTATCGCAGTCCAAACACAGGTTGATATTTCTGACCTGTCTGATAAAATATTTTGAACAGGTAGGGGGCGCTGTGATAAACCGCACCTCGCAGGTCCGTCCTGACACCTCTAATACGTCGGGGTCACGCGATCGTCACTTCCATCATCACATGATGTTCTGAACCCCCTGGGGATACGTAACATCAGCTTGGCACAGTTTACACAGATACCCCCTGTCCACACTGACATTGGGAGTTGTCATGTGTTGACTACTTTCCAGACCATGAGTGCTGCTGCTGTGATTAAATCTGAGTTTTTATTTTCCTTAGTCTGTCTGTGTGCAGCAATGCAGGTGGAGGGGTGAGCCATAGCATTTAGGTGGAGGCGGAGGGGTGTGTCTTAGTATTCAGATCTCCACTCCCCCAACCTTGAAATAGCTACACTTCTCTCCACTAGGTGTCACAGATAGAGTTCATTTCTACTGGGACCCTGTGCTGTGAAGTTGTGCTGTGCTGAGTTGTGTTTTTGCTGCTGTTAACTTCCATTGAAGCAGCTGGGTTCTCCCAGCCTGTGGGTGGAGGTAGGGGCTCTTAGCCTAGGGCTGTTTAGGAGTGAAGGACTAGGATAGCGGCCTGAACCTCCTCACCTTCAGAGGTACCTTTGGGAACAGGGCTAGTCAGGGACCCCAAGTCCAGGGCCAAACTAGTTCCCCTGAATGCCCTTGCCCGCCTTACCATCCTGCCTCCTGATTCCCTATCCGTTACACCAGCCCATGACAGGAGTGAGAGGGGGTGATTCATACAGCCTCTGGTGTGGCACCACACTCACTCACAATCCTGACAGGTTGGGAGACCGTTTTCACTGGCTCCCATCAAACACAGTCCTGCCAGCCTGGTAGAGCTGCTGTCAGTTCCTCGTTAGATATAAACTCGTTCCATTAACAAGATTATATTGGACCAGAAACTAGCCTCAAGTAACATGTAATACTCAACCGAGAACACGGACGTGTGAATTCATGGATCGAGATAAGAGAGCAACCCCTGATTTTTATATATTTAATCGTTACTAGACTATTTTCACAATGGATATACAGATAATGGTCAGATATGATAATACAGGTAGGAGTACAACAATTATATGCAGACATACATTAGTCAGTTACCCATTTCGATGTTAGGCCTGGTTGTGGCATCCAGATGGGAGGTGATGTGGGGCCAGGGGCTTCAGGTTACTTCCAACACTTTAAGCCAAAATATGTATTATGTTCCTCTTGATATCCTGAGCCTGATAATATTCCTGCAGTATTTGTTTGAGCTACGCACACCCCAATATTTGTAACTTACCACTGGAGTCTATGATCCATTGCTGGAAAATGCACTTGCCCACCCCCGAGTACTCACTCCAGTCATTCTGTCTCCCTGAAATCCAACCATTCCTGCACTTAACTAACTTTCTCCCCTCATCATTTGTAATTGACACCATTTGTTGGTGGATGGCGGTATCCTGTTTTAGACTCCTACTCTGAATAAGATGACTTCTAGGTGAATGTAGAGATATCTAGGGATTTGATTTTTCATGACATGCGCTAATGAGTTATACTGTTGCTGTATATCTATGGCTATTTCCTTTCAGCAAAGAGGAGTCTGGATTCATGGCCGCTCCTCTCGTGTCACGTGGGATCGCTGTGATGGTGATGGATTATGACATCGCCCCCAAAGGTGAGGCTGATTAGCTATCTATCTAGAGAAAAATAACAAACACAATATACATTACCTATTAATTCCACATAGTGCCCAGATAAGTGTCATACATGGCTGCAGAAATCAACGTGATGTGCTGAGATAGGGCCACATAGGGCCCCAGATATATACTGCTCATAGAAAAACAGTACATACACTACCCATAATATGTCACAGGATGTTCACATAAGCGTCATACATGGCTACATAACTTAAACATGCTATGTTGAGATAGTACCACACAGTGCCCAGATAAATAGTGCAATACTGATATGAACTACCTATAATATGTCACAGAGTGCCCAGATAGTGTTATATAGCAACCAGATAAGTGAAATAAGTGTCATACAGTGGCTTCATAAATCAGCCATGCTGTGCCGAGATAGTGCCACACAGTGCTCAGATAAATACTGTATGTAGAAAAACTACCTATAATATGTCACATAGTGTCCAGATACTGCTATATACTGCCCAGATACATGAAGTATACTGTGCTAAGATTGTGCCAAACAGCATCCAGATAAAAGGTACTTTACAGTACCCATGAAATAGTGCATAAATCATACATGAACTGTTATAGTGCCCAGATAGTGACATACAGTGTCCAGATCAATGGAGCATACTGTGCCCAGATAGTGACATACAGACACAGTGTCTAGATCAATGGAGCATACTGTGCCCAGATAGTGACATACAGTGTCCAGATAAATGGAGCATACTGTGCCCAGATAGTGACATACAGTGTCCAGATAAATGAAGCATACTGTGCCCAGATAGTGACATACAATGTCCAGATAAATGGAGCATACTGTGCCCAAATAGCGACATACAGTGTCCAGGTAAATGGAGCATACTGTGCCCAAATAGTGACATACAGACAGTGTCCAGATCAATGGAGCATACTGTGCCCAGATAGTGACATACAGTGTCCAGATCAATGGAGCATACTGTGCCCAGATAGTGACATACAGTGTCCAGATAAATGGACCATACTGTGCCCAGATAGTGACATACAGTGTCCAGATAAATGGAGCATACTGTGCCCAGATAGTGACATACAGTGTCCAGATAAATGGACCATACTGTGCCCAGATAGTGACATACAATGTCTAGATAAATGGTGCATACTGTGCCCAGATAGTGACATACAGTGTCCAGATCAATGGAGCATACTGTGCCCAGATAGTGACATACAGTGTCCAGATCAATGGAGCATACTGTGCCCAGATAGTGACATATAGTGTCTAGATAAATGGAGCATACTGTGCCCAGATAGTGACATACAGTGTCCAGATCAATGGAGCATACTGTGCCCAGATAGTGACATACAGTGTCCAGATAAATGGAGCATACTGTGCCCAGACAGTGACATACAGTGTCCAGATCAATGGAGCATACTGTGCCCAGATAGTGACATACAGTGTCTAGATAAATGGAGCATACTGTGCCCAGATAGTGACATACAATGTCTAGATAAATGGTGCATACTGTGCCCAGATAATGACATAGAGACACAGCGTCCAGATCAATGGAGCATACTGTGCCCAGATAGTGACATACAGTGTCCAGATCAATGGAGCATACTGTGCCCAGATAGTGACATATAGTGTGCAGATCAATGGAGAATACTGAGCCCAGATAGTGACATGCAGTGTCCAGATAAATGGACCATACTGTGCCCAGATAGTGACATACAGTGTCCAGATAAATGGAGCATACTGTGCCCAGATAGTGACATTCAGTGTCCAGATAAATGGAGCATACTGTGTTCAGATAGTGACATACAGTGTCCAGGTAAATTGACCATACTGTGCCCACATAGTGACATACAGTGTCCAGATAAATGGAGAATACTGTGCCCAGATAGTGACATACAGTATCTAGATAAATGGAGCATACTGTGCCCAGATAGTGACATTCAGTGTCCAGATAAATGGAGCATACTGTGCCCAGATAGTGACATTCAGTGTCCAGATAAATGGAGCATACTGTGCCCAGATAGTGACATTCAGTGTCCAGATAAATGGAGCATACTGTGCCCAGATAGTGACATACAGTGTCCAGATCAATGGAGCATACTGTGCCCAGATAGTGACATACAGTGTCCAGATAAATGGAGCATACTGTGCCCAGATAGTGACATACAGTGTCCAGATAAATGGAGCATACTGTGCCCAGATAGTGACATACAGTGTCCAGATAAATGGAGCATACTGTGCCCAGATAAATGGAGCATACTGTGCCCAGATAGTGACATACAGTGTCCAGATAAATGGAGCATACTGTGCCCAGATAGTGACATACAGTGCCCAGATAAGTGCAGCACCGCATAGTGTCTGGTAGACTTGTTGATGACTATGTGTAGGCAGGGCCGCACCGTCCATTGGACAGTGTGAGCCCTGTCATTCAGGCGGCAAGAGGCAGGGGGAGCGGCAGTGCAGAAGGGGGCGGCGCCTCATGCACACAGCCTCCCCTGTCATGGCGCCGGCCGCTCACCCTGCTCACCGCAGGTAAGCGGCGACCTGCCGGAGGAGCAAAGTAGAAGGGGCGGCAGCGCTGGGCTCCACCAGCACCCCCCGCCCCGGTAATCACTGCTGCGGCTCAGGCGGCAGTGGCGACCCCCCGGAGGAGCAATGTAGAAGGGGCGGCAGCGCTGGGCTCCACCAGCACCCCAGCCCCCGGTAATCACTGCCGCGGCTCAGGCGGCAGTGGGGCTTTGTGTGTAGGGGTTGTACTTATTCACAATAACCAGTTTGAAGAAGCAGAGCTGCAGTGTAAAGCATGGGTAGTAATGTTACTTGTGAACCTTTGCAGGTGACATGGATCTCATCGTGACACAGGTCAGAAAAAGCATTGCTGCCATTTCTAGGCTCTGTCCGCACAATACGTAAGTCTATGCTCGAGGTTGTACCTGATGTGGCATCACCAGGGGCGTATCTACAATAGGTGCAGGGGTTACAATCACACCCGGGCCCTGGAACCTAGGGGGCCCCAAAAGTCCCTTTGACCTACAGAAAAAGACTAATGCTATTAAAGATGTACAACAATCGGGGGCCCCGTTGGATCTTTTGCATGGGGACCCATGAACTTAAAGTTACACCACTGGGTGTTACATAGATTAATCTCTAGTTTAACTGTTTACCTTCCAGAGGCGGCTTGTATTCTTCAGGTGGGAGGTGTTTGATTATGGGTAAACAGCTTCTTTCTCAGGCTCGGAGTCTACTTGAAAAAACACCAAAAATCAGGATTTTTTTCTGGTTCAATTCTTGCGCATGAATAACTTTGCTTTGACACAAGGTGGCGCTGCAGCATTTTCTGTGGTGCAGGATCAGACATATAACTCTTTATTAATAGCTATAGCCAATGTATATAGAGCTGGGCACTACAGTCCTAGGATCTATAGATCGCTTATAAATCAATAAACTCACATCTGCTCCTCAGCTCTCACCCCTCCCTTCAGGAGACAGAGAAATTCAGTCATGCATAGTGCTAAAGTCTCAGGGGACAGGAAGATACCAAGTTGATATGGGGGAGGGGAGACCATGCCAGTGTTGAAGCAACCAATGCAGTGCTTTGCCTCTGCTCCTGGCCTGAAACATGACAGCACACATTACGCACCATGATATCACTACACAGCAGCAGATCACAGCGTGTATTTATATCTGCTTGGTGACATGATTGATAATTGATGAGAGAACACCCCTATTCATAAATTACATAGAATGGAATAACAAGGGTAGGATTGTAGTGTGAACATGGGGCCCGAGGCCACGCCCCCTGTTCTTACAGAAGTATGAAGGGGCTGGAATGTAAGCCCCCAGGGTCCACACCCCCTGCCTATACAAAAGTGTGAGGAGGTAGGAATGTAAGATGATACTGGAGCCCCCAGGGTCCATTCCCCCGACACACTTCCTGTCACTGCTGCAGCATGAGGCTGAATTTCTCTGTCCCCGAAGGGAGGGGCGAGGGCTGAGGAGCAGATATGATTTTATTGATTTTTAAGTGATCTATAGATCCTAGAACTGTAGTGTCCAGCTCTGCTTCATCATGTAGTAGGGCAGGGACACTACAAACATTTTTGTTTATCTCCCCGGAGTTCCCCTTTAAGGATCTCTGCTTGCTGTAAGTAGATGAAAATATTCTAATTTACATCCTGAAGGTGAAAAGTCTGTAGCTTCCCTCAGTGAACTGATTTCCAGTTTGACCCTGTCTCCTTTACATATCAGCTCTGGCCTCTGGCCTTTGCTTGTTTTTTCTATGATATGTTATGTTAATCACTGATATGTTGCTCCTTAGTGGGATCTATCTATGTGGCCATTCCGCTGGAGCCCATCTTGCAGCCATGACACTCTGCACTGACTGGACGGAGTATGAGGTGACACCAGATATTAAAGGTCAGCCTTAATATAAGATATATGTCCACTATAATCCACATTACATTTCAGACACTTTCCCAGGAGAATTATGGTTACTCACGTACATTTTGGTAAACTGCAGTCTATCTTTTTTATGTCTGTGTGTCATCAGTGGGGTCCTCCTCGGTCTCCTCCATAGTGTTTCATTTAATTCAAATATGGATGGATAGTTTGGCTGACACTGATGCTCCCTGAGCCTGCAGGACAGCTTGGATTTCTTTGATACTTGATCGGACCAGCTTATCCACCATCCGGACTATCCTGTGTTGCAATCTTTCATCAATTTTTCTTTGCCATCCACGTCCATGGAGATTAGTTACAGTGCCATGGATTGTGAACTTGTTAATTGTGTTGTGCACCATGGACAAATGAACATTAAGATCTCTGGACATGGATTTGTAACCTTGAGATTGTTGATATTTTTCAAAATTTTGGATTTCAGATTCTCAGACAATTTTTTTCTTCTCTTTACTTTCTCCATGCGTACTGTGGCACACACAAATACACAATGTTAAGACTGAATCTGGACAAGCATCACATGACATTATTGATCCTATTCTGATCCTGAGTTACTTCCTGTATTATACTGCAGAGCTGCACTCACTATTCTGCTGGTGCAGTCACTGTGTACATACATTACATTACTGATCCTGTACTGATCCTGAGTTACCTCCTGTATTATACTCCAGAGCTGCACTCACTATTCTGCTGGTGCAGTCACTGTGTACATACATTACATTACTGATCCTGTACTGATCCTGAGTTACCTCCTGTATTATACTCCAGAGCTGCACTCACTATTCTGCTGGTGCAGTCACTGTGTACATACATTACATTACTTATCTTGTACTGATCCTGAGTTATATCCTGTATTATACTCCAGAGCTGCACTCACTATTCTGCTGGTGCAGTCACTGTGTACATACATTACATTACTTATCCTGTACTGATCCTGACTTACCTTCTGTATTATACCCCAGAGCTGGAATCACTATTCTGTTGGTGCAGTCACTGTGTACATACATTACATTACTTATCCTGTACTGATCCGGAGTTACATCCTGTATTATACTCCACAGCTGCACTCACTATTCTGCTGGTGGAGTCACTGTGTACATACATTACTTTACTTATCCTATTCTGATCCTGAGTTACCTCCTGTATTATACTTCAGAGTTGCACTCACTATTCTGCTGGTGGAGTCACTGTGAACATACATTACATTACTGATCCTGTACTGATCCTGAGTTACCTCCTGTATTATACTCCAAGCTGCACTCACTATTCTGCTGGTGCAGTCACTGTGTACATACATTACATTACTGATCCTGTACTGATCCTGAGTTACCTCCTGTATTATACTCTAGAGCTGTACTCATTATTCTGCTGGTGCAGTCACTGTGTACATACATTACATTACTTATCCTGTACTGATCCTGAGTTACATCCTGTATTATACTCCAGAGCTGCACTCACTATTCTGCTGGTGGAGTCACTGTGTACATACATTACATTACTGATCCTGAGTTACCTCCTGTATTATGCTCCAGAGCTGCACTCATTATTCTGCTGGTGGAGTCACTGTGCACATACATTACATTACTTATCCTGTACTGATCCTGAGTTACATCCTGCATTATACTCCAGAGCTGTACTCACTATTCTGCTGGTGCAGTCACTGTGCACATACATTACATTACTTATCCTGTTCTGATCCTGAGTTACCTCCTGTATTATACTCCAGAGCTGCACTCACTATTCTGCTGGTGGAGTCACTGTGTATATACATTACATTACTGATCCTGTACTGATCCTGTATTATACTCCAGAGCTGCACTCACTATTCTGCTGGTGCAGTCACTGTGTATATACATTACATTACTGATCCTGTACTGATCCTGAGTTACCTCCTGTATTATACTCCAGAGCTGCACTCACTATTCTGCTGGTGGAGTCACTGTGTATATACATTACATTACTGATCCTGTACTGATCCTGTATTATACTCCAGAGCTGCACTCACTATTCTGCTGGTGCAGTCACTGTGTATATACATTACATTACTTATCCTGAGACTTTCTGTGTTATACTTGCTTGTGTCTATCTTGTTTCCCCTTTATTATCAGGCACGTTGCTGGTTAGTGGGATCTACGATCTGCTTCCTATCCTAGACACCTATGTGAACGATGCTCTGAAGATGTCACAGTAAGTCGGCTCCTTTTGCTTACTAAGGCTGCCTTCACACTTGCAGATGCATCTGCAGCGTTTTGCAGATGCATCTGCAAGTATCAGCATGCAGACCGCGGTCCCTATGTTTATAATAGGGCGCACCGCGGTCTGAATGCTCTCATTGATTCCTATATGTGAGCCGTAAGCAGGCGTATGCCTGCTGACAGATCACACACTCCCGCCCCGCACCTTGGACGCAACATCTCGCGTCCATAGTGCGGGCGGGAGAGTGTGATCTGTCAGCAGGCATACGCCTGCTTACGGCTCACATATAGGAATCAATGAGAGCATTCACACCACGGCCTTGGTCTGCATGCTGATACTTGCAGATGCATCTGCAAAACGCTGCAGATGCATCTGCAAGTGTGAAGCCAGCCTAAGTATGTATTTAAAGGGAACCTGTCACCTGTAACTAACCCCCTGACCTATCACTAGCTGTCCCTACACCTTCCTTGCTGCTCCCTAACCATCCGTCTCTGCTGTAAATCCGCCCTATATAGATGGAAGAAAAATGACTTATAACTTACTGCCAGTCGCTCTCTCAGAAGACTGGAAAGGCGGCTCCAGGCTCCGTTCTCCCCTCCTCCGTGCTTCACCGCACACCCCGCTGGACGGCATATTTCTTTCTTCATCTCCTCCTGTATTTGGAATCTCCCGCCCTTTTTTCATGCTATGATGCACCGGCCGTTACGTCACATCTGGCCCGGTGCATTATGGGCTTGATCACGTGACCGGCCCGGCTCCGCGCATGCGCAGTACACATATTGAAGCTGGGTCGATCAAGCCCATAATGCACCGGGGCCGGTCATGTGATCAAGCCCATAATGCATCGGGCCGGATGTGATGGGAGAGGGCGGGATATTCCAAAATCAGGAGGAGATGAAGAAAGAAATATGATGCCCAGCGGGAAGCACGGAGGAGGGGAGAACGGAGCCTGGAGACGCCTTTCCAGTCTTCTGAGAGAGCGACTGGCAGTAAGTTATAAGTCATTTTTCTTCATCTTTACAGGGCGGGTTTACAGCAGAGACGGATGGTTAGGGAGCAGCAAGGAAGGTGTAGGGACAGCTAGTGATGGGTCAGGGGGTTAGTTATAGGTGACAGGTTCCCTTTAAATTTAGCTTCTTGATAAGATCTCTGCTGTCCGTTCATGGAATTAATTTTTTTTCTTTACCTGCTCACAGTTGAAGGTTTGTTGCAATTGAACCCAATCCTCTTAAACAGCCTGGACCCTATCCTGACACACTGTAACAAACCATCAGTGCAGTGCAGAGATTTCCTGTTGTCTCGTAGACCATCATGTATCTGCGGAATGAGGCGGACGGACATCCCGTCATCTGGCAGCAGATTATTGATGGCTTCCTGTTACTTTCCGTCGATATTTATAGCGCTGATATCGAAGTCAGCAACAGTAATACCCAGCGGTATCTCTGCTCTTAAAGGGGTGCTCAACTCCAACAGGCCCCCCAAGTATTGCAAATCTTTAATCACATTAGTCTTTTTCTATGGGCCTTCTGGGGCCCCCTAGGCTCCAGGGCCTGGATATGAATGCGACCCCTGCACCTATTGTAGTTACGCCCCTGATCACTGCCCATTGTCACCTATGGCCAGAGCTCAGATAAGGCTCCAGGGGTGATCAGAGATAGCTCTGGTCTCTGCTGTTTAACCACTTAGGTTCCGCACTCAATCTCGTCGACATTTAAATAGAGTGACAGCAATGTCCGACTGTTCCTGCATGGTGACAATGGCTTCCAGTAGACATGGGGGTCTAGTAAAAGCCCCCCCTGCTGCCATCTTTGTGCTCCTATGAAGCCCAGTCACAGACTGAGCTTTCTTAGAGGATCGTATAGCTGTATGAAGAAAAAGTAAAAGTTAAAAAAATAAATAAATAATAATAATTTTTTTTAAATAAATATGAAGTATAAAAAATAATAATGTCTTATACAGCATCATCAACGAAGAGTGAAGGGGTTAACAGAACAGATCTGTAAAATCAGGCACAACCTATAGATAAGGGTGGCGCTGTTTCCGGCAGAACACTGGTACAATTTTCAAATACTTGACCGACCCTATTGCAGCATGACAGAAAGCGATCACCTGATGTATGTTTTCACAGGGAGGTGGCGCTAAAGAACAGCCCCGTGCGATACGTGAGCCAGATGAATGCTGGGACCTGTCGCATGGTCATAGCGGTGGCGGAGCACGACTCTCCGGAGTTCCACAGGCAGTCACAAAACTATTTCCAGGTGAGAGTGATCATAGAGGTACAATATGGAATCCCCAAAATAACAGACATCAATGTGGGGGAGCATAAGGCGATTAAATGGTGCTGAATTTGAAATGACAGTTTTGAGCTGCAATACCGGATACCGCCTATGGACCACGGTGGCGCTGTAATTTTTAAATAGGGCCAAGAGGCTCCTGCTGCAGTTTCTGAATGAGAAACCTGCCCAGATATGGAGCAAGGAGCTAAAGCAGGAGGTGTCGCTGCATTCTGGAATCTTGGAATTAACTGTTTCTTCTCCCCCATCAGAGCCTAAAGGAATCAGGACTTGGCGTCTCCTATGTTCTTGTAGATGGAACCGATCACTTTGACGTCATAGAGAAGCTATCTCAAGAAGACTATGACCTCACCCAGGTAGGTCCGCTGCACAGACGTAGCAGAGCTGAGTGTGTTTCATGCAGCACATTCACATCCGGGCTCCATTTCCTTTACAGATCATCCTGAAGATGATCCTGGATCAGTGATCAGACCTTTCCCTCGGAGCCCCAATGGAGGAGCGGTACCAAGACACGAAAGCTATCACATGGCTTCTTATGTAGTCATGTCCTCTTAGGAAGCAGAGTGTCCCTGACCATGACCCTTGTGGGTCCTGAACCCCGGTACCCCCCTTATAACCAAGACTCCACTGAAATAAAATGTTCACAACCAAGTAGAATTCAAAGAGCTTCCATCAAAATCCTATTCTGTCAACATACACATAAAGGGAACACTAAAGTAACACATCCTAGATCTCAATGTATGAAATATTCCAGTTGCAAATCTTTATTCATTACATAGTGGAATGCGTTGAGAACAATAAAACATAAAAATGATCAATACAAATCAATATTAATATCCCATGGGGTCTAGATTTGGAATGATACTCAAAATCAAAGAGGAAAATCAAATTACAGGCTGATCCAACCTCAGTGGAAATGCCTCAAGACCATGAAATGAGGTTCAGTAGTGTTTGTGGCCTCACGTGCCTGTATGACCTCCCTAGAATGCCTAGGCATGCTCCTGATGAGGCTGAGTAGTGTGTGTGGCCTCCACATGCCTGTATGACCTCCCTAGAATGCCTGGGCATGCTTCTGATGAGGCTCAGTAGTGTGTGTGGCCTCCACGTCCCTGTATGACCTCCCTAGAATGCCTGGGCATGCTCCTGATGAGGCTCAGTAGTGTGCGTGGCCTCCACATGCCTGTATAACCTCCCTACAATGCCTGGGCATGCTCCTAATGAGACTCAGTAGTGTGTGTGGCCTCCACATGCCTGTATGACCTCCCTAGAATGCTTGGGCATGCTCCTGATGAGGCTGAGTAGTGTGTGTGGCCTCCACATGCCTGTATCATTTCCCTAGAATGCCTGGGCATGCTCCTGATGAGGCTCAGTAGTTAGTGTGGCCTCCACATGCCTGTATGACCTCCCTAGAATGCATGGGCATGCTCCTGATGAGGCTCAGTAGTGTGTGTGGCCTCCACATGCCTGTATGACCTCCCTACAATGCCTGAGCATGCTCCTGATGAGGCGGCGGATGTTCTCCTTAGGGATCTCCTCCCAGACCTGGATTAAAGCATCAGTCAATCTGTAGTGCAGGTGGATTCAATGATATATGATGTCCCAGATGAACTCGACTGGATTGAGGTGTGGGGAACGTTCAGGCCAGTCCATAGCATCAATGCCTTCATCTTGGAGGAACTGCTGACACACTTCACCCACATGAGGCCTAGCATTGTCATCAGAAGGAACCCAGGGCCCACTGCTCCTGCATATGGACTCACAATGGGTCTGAGTATCTCATCCCAGTACCTAATGGCAGTCAGGGTACCTCAGTCTAGCACATGGAGGGCTGTGTGACCCTCCAAGAAAATGCTTTCCCACACCATTACGGACCCACTGCCAAACCAGTCATACTGGAGGACGTTGCAGGCAGCAAAACGTTCTCCATTGTGTCACATGTGCTCAGTGTGAACCTGCTCTCATCTGGGAAAAGCACAGGGGCCAATGTAGAATCTGACAATTTTGGTGTTCTCTGTGAATGCCAACTGCCCTGCACGGTGTTGAGCTGTAAGCACAACACCCCATTGTGTACGTTGTGTCCTCATACCACCCTGATGGAATCTGTTTCTGACAGTATGAGCATGGATGTTAGTGGCTGCTGGAGGTCATTTTGCAGGGCTCTGGCTGCTTCTACTGTTTCCCCTTGCACAAAGGAGGACGTAGCGCATCTGCTGCTGTGTTGTTGCCCTCTTACGGCCCCCTCCACACTCCTGGTATACTGTCCTGTCTCCTGGTATCTGTTCCATGCTCTGGTCACTGTGCTGACACACAGCTATCCTTCTTGCCACAGCTCATATTGATGTGCCATCCTAGATGAGCTGCACTACTCGATCAACTTCTGTGGGTTGTACACATCGCCTCATGCTACCTCTAGGGGTGAGAGCAATGACAACATGCAAAAGTGACCAAAACAACAGCCAAAAAGGATGAAAACAGAGAAAAGGTCTGCAGCACCGCTCCTTTATAGGGGGTTTCTTGCCAGGGGCGGACTGGCCCAGGTGGCAGAGGGGCAATTGCACCCTGGGCTGGTGGTATAGCCCTCACCTGTGGCCTCCCCCCCACAGAAACGGGCAGGGCGGCGGCGCTGTGCGGCTGGCGCTGTGATACAGTAGCAGACGGCGGCAGCGACGGTGAGTGTCTGATAGCACCCCTTCCCCCTCCCCGGGCCATCAAAAATTTCTGAGGGCTGACTGACCAAAACTGCCACCCGGGTTCAGAGGCACCAGCCAGCCCCTGTTTCTTTCTAATTTCCTATCATTTTTACCATATGTCTGTTGCATTTGCAGAACAGCAGGAGAGATTCATTCACTATCAGTGTTGCTTCACAACTGGACAAGTTGGGCCTCTTTCACACATCCGTGCAAAATCTCACGTGTGAGAGAGAGACCTTTTTTTGTGCCTGTGAGTCCATGTGTTCCCGCTTTGTGTGACATACGTGTGCTGTTCATGTGCTATTGTGGAGCCCCAAGGGACGTGGGGTACTCGGTACCGGACCGATCTGCTGCTGGGGATGTCACTGGTGGCCTGGTCCGGACCGTGTCCCTGGCTCAGCACAATAAAAGGGGGATATTTACAAGGGATATTGTCACGGGTGACGCCACCCACTTGGTGCGGCCAGTGATGGGGCCGCCGCTGCTGCAGAACCTCCGGGGGTGATGCGAGGGCAGCGGAGGTGGTATAGTTCCAGTGGGGGGAACTGTATCCCCCGGGGCAGTAAGGAGTTAAAGTCTATTGTTGTGTGTTGGTGGAGCACACTTACTTGCAGACACTGCAGGGATCTCTCCTCAGCGTTAGTGCTGACAGGCTGTGGCTCTGCAGGTTGAGGTCTTCTTGGTGCAAGCCTGTATGGGAGAAAGGATCTGCAGATGGAAGTAGGCAAGAGGCTGTTCAGGGTTTCCAAGGCTTTACTTAAGGTCTTTCAAGCAGGTTACAGGTTATTCACAGTTGTTAGCACACAGTTGCTCTCTACTCCCTTTCCGGGTTCCCTTCTCTCCTGCAGCCAGGCTCCTCTCTCCTTGTGACCCCTCACACAGTCTCTTAGTGTACCTTTCCGGGCTATTACTCTCTCTCCGTCTTACACGGGGGTGTGCGGACACTGGACAGTATAGCGGTGACTCGGGCTTCTGTGAGTCCTAGTGCGTCACTGAGCTGCCTGTCCTTTGGGTTAGGAACTCCAGCATGAAACTGAAGCTCCCCGTCAGTGAATCTGGGGATGCCGGGTGAATCGTCGGTCCCCTTCAGAGCTGACACTCTGCTTTAGCCCAGCCTGCAACAGTCCTCTAGCATGAGGCTCTGCCAGGCTCCTTCCTCTGTTTACTTCGGTATCTAGGAGGGCTTTTCCACCTGCTGTTAGTAGCTTCAGCTGCTGTCTAGGGCACGGGTTGCACCGTCCCTTCTCTGTCTGTCACACTCCTGGTGGTTTCAGCATCTCAGACGGGCTTTCCCCTCATCTGGCTCGCATTGGCTCAGTACGGGTCTGCGCTCCTCAGCTTAGGCTCTTCCAGGCAGTGTGTGTCTTTCTGTCTTTTCAGCTCAACCACTTCAGCCTACTCTTGGTCTTTGCTGCTCAGCACCATGGCTTACTAACTTCCTTCACTCCTCCCCCTCTCTATATACTGTCAGTCACCTGACCTTCTGGTGTGCCCAACCCACTCCTCATCCACCACCCATCTGGTCTCATATAGTGTCTAACCTCAGGGCTGGATGTAACCCCTTCTATGCGTGGGATGTGGGCTGTGAGGGTGTAGTGTTTACTGTTGTCCTACCTGCCTGGCTGCAGTACCCTTCTGTGGCCACCTGTACGCAGGGGCGCCACACTATCTGTTTAACATCTGGATAGCACACGGACATTGTATGCAAACGGTCTTTGTTTACTTACCTGTCTCCTGCGCTGCCTGTGCATGCCTCTTCAGGGGCCACTTTAGCTCACAGTGCAGTGAATATTCATGAGACCAATGAGCCCCGGAAGTGAGAGGGACAGGACATTGCTGGAGTCAGGTGAGAATAAAATTCTTTATTTTACACTAAAAAGTATTTGCTCATGTCTGTGCACACTGATGTCAAACTGACGACATCCATGTGAAGGTTATTTTTTGCACAGACCCATTAACCTAAATGGGTCCATGCTGCCGCCCAAAAACAGACATGTCTCCATGCAAAGCACGCGGACACACATCTGATCCACACGGAGACACAGTCCGTGCAGAAACACAGACATGTCTGGCAGCCCAGAGTCCAGTTGCCACAATGGCATTGTCTCCCTCAGGGGGTATTACCGTGCTTGGAAGCAAGAGGGAGTATCCATACTAGGTAAGCCCACAGCTTGCAACACCTTTCCTGACCCCAGAACAGAAGGGGGAGCTCTGATCAAGGTTCAGGGGAGGTCCCCTATAAATTCTGGTCTGGGGGTGGGGTTAGGCAGTTCAGTTCCTAAGAGGGCTGTGAAGAGGTCCCGTGGACTGGAGCGGAATAAGGCTCATCCCAGGACAGAGACTAGCCAGCGTGAGGGACCCATATGAGAGGGTCTGAGGAAGGCGAGGAGAAGGCCTGAGGAGTAGAGTCAATGATCCGGCTCACCCCAGTGCAGAGCGCCAGAGCGTACACCAGAGTCCGAGGTTGTGAGGGTATTCCTGGCCCAGCAGCCCAAACTGGAGGAGGGGAAATTCCAAGTCCCCCGTCCACACCAAAGCCCAGGAGGCACAGCAGCACCAGAGAGCTCAGTGACAGTGACCAGAGGAGTGGTACCCAGGAAAGGCTTGAGCTGCCTGGCATATGGGTGAGAGACTTATCGCAGCCAGGACCAGTCCAGAGTAGCGCAACAGGGAGGCCTCAGAACTCACCGGGTGAGGAGATTGCTCAAACTTGCTTCCAGGCCACCCGGACTCCCAACATCTCTTGTGGACGGTACCCTGGACTAACCCTGCTACTTCTGCCAGAAACGGTAACGGAGACTACGTACTGTGTGTCTGTTGGTTATTCTGCTCCCTCAAGGTACCTTTACACGTGGAAACTTTTCTAGGAATTTCACAGGTAACTTACTGGCTGCAGTGAAATCATGGAGACATTGTTCCATTTGTACACAGCAACAAGATAGAACAATGTGTCCATGATTTCACTGCAACCAGTAAGTTGCCAGTGAAATTCCTAGAAAAGTTGTTGCGTGTAAAGGTACCCTCAGTCCTGCACCCCCAACGGCCTACCATCGACATAGAGTTTACCGGCTGCCCTGGGGATCTGCTCCACCCGTGGTGAGTGAAACCATCACAGCTGCACTCCCATCATCCCCTGAGGCCCCACACTGCATCATCGGCCACTAATAGCCAAACACCACGGGTGGCATCACGACTACTATCCCTAATTCACCACCCCCAGAACCTTTTAACTCGACACCAGGGGCCACAGAGCCGGGCCTCGACCCCTGTGACTCCCCTGAAAGCACCCAAAAGCCCGTTTCCCAGTACCCTGGGGTGCATCATATGTGAAAGGGGCCATAGTGTAAAATGTGTATACGTATGTACGTGTGTCTGGCATGTGGCTGCACTGAAGGCACACATATTGGAGATACGTACATGTGAAAGAGGCCTTGATGACACAGACGTGTGATTGACTTGGAGTTAGGCCTCTTTCACATGTACGTGTATCTTACGTGTGCCGTGCAGCCACATGCCGGAGACACATACATACGGTACATATACACATTTGTCTGTAACTTCAGCCATATTGGTTGTCATCCAGCTTTTCCAGAATCAGACACAACAATGAAGCAATGGGCGTCCTGTGTATGTACCTCCACATAATCTGTACAAGTCACATAATCAATGGAGGGTGGCGGTACCAGGTGTTTACAGATGCCAGGCCTCTTGCCAGGAATGTGCGCACTAACCCCCAGCTTCTCTCATTTACTACAATCCCCGTCCTGTCCTGGAAACCAGTCCGAGTTAATGATTGTCTATGACCAGGCGTGTTCTTTCTGGAGGTGAATCATTACTGTGACTGGAATGACGACATGACCACACATGAGAAATACAGATATCTGATCCTGGGAAAGCTGGGTGACTGCCAAGTACGACACTACCACAACTGTTGAATTTTCACACGGGTCAGTTGTGCAAAATGTAAGGGCACGTTCACACAGAGCAGCTTTTCTGCAGTGAATCATGCGTTTCATGAGGATTTTGATTTAGATTTCACCCTTTGTAACAAAAATGTGACATGCAGCCATTTTCGGAGAGGTTGTCCATTACTTTAATTCATAGAGTGATCAGAAAATGAACGTGACATATGTCTGGGCTACAAGGGTCGGGGTACTCGGATCTCGGGCGTACTGGTACAGGGATGTCATGGGTGGTCGGTGCCCAAGTCCGTACCCTTGAGCCGACAATAAAAAGGCAAATAAAATAAAGTAAATGAAGTTTGTGACGCCACCTGTAGGTCCGGTGATGGCACTGGCGCTGCTGGAACCTCCGGAGTGATGGGCGGCAGCAAGATGTTGTAGCTCTCTACAGGTAGGGCTGAGTCCCCGGGGAGTTGGAAGTAGCAATGGTGGAAAAGGGCAGCACGGTCACTGTGGAGCAAAGCAGTTCTCTGAGAAGAAGCAGAGACATGTTGCTCACTCTGAACGGGTACTTTACCCCGGTAATTAGCAGGATTACAGAGTAATGCAGTTCTTTGAGCTAAGGTAGTGGACCGGGTGGTCCTGGTAGTGAGTAATGTCCCTCTGAAGCTCCTCTGGTGTTCCTTCTCTATAACTTTCTCTGTCCTTATTCTGTGCTGCCCTGCACAGATCCCGCTTGTTGAACCAGGCCCGTCGGGTGATATGGGAACAGTTTATCTCTCCAAAGGGAACCCAACCCAGTTTATCGCTTCTGGTGGAGACTGTGCGTGATGTGGGTGGTTGGATCGTGCTCCTAAAAAGACATCGACCACGCCAGTAATTTGCGGTTCAGGGATGGACCTCTGATCCACGTCGGAGCCGGTACCCTGCTTCGGACAGGGCCAGGGTATTTGGTTGCCCTCTATCTGCTCCTTTCTCTTCTGGGTCACCAGATTGAGGTGCTCTCACCGTTACTTCTCTCTCAGAGCTCCGTTCTCGGCTCCGTTCTCTACTGCTTGTCTGTTCTGCTTCCACTTCTACACACACTCTGCTGCACTGTTCTGTTCTTAACTCAACTTGACTGTTCTTAACTAACTGTTCTGCTCTCCCCACTCACTTTATAACCTAGCTTCTCCTCCCACCGGGACCGGTTACCCTAGTAACGGGTGTCTGATTGGTCCCCTATCACTAGGTGTATGTGTGTGGTGATGGAGCTTCAGGCTTCTATTACCTCTTAGGCGGCCGTGACACGCAACGATTTCTTGCCCGATATCATTTAAGCGATCTCCTTTTTGATCGCTTAAGCGATATCGGGCAAGAAATCGTTGCATGTAATCAAGCGATTTACGATGTGAAATCGCTTGATCGTGACATCGCTGATCTGAGCTCTGGAGCTCACATCTAGCGATGAACGATTTAGCGATCTGCTTCATCGTGGTGTATGACACCACGATGAACGATCTCCCAGCGGCAGAGCCTATGCTGGGAGATGGTAACTATGGTACACGTCGGGTAACTAAGCGACGCGCGGCGCCTAGTAACCCGATGTGTACCATAGTAACCAGCGATCTCGCTGCTCCACATCGCTGGTGAGTCTGTCTGTGTGACAGCTCACCAGCGATGTGAGCGATATTGTAAGCGATCGCGCGTGCACGTGATCACTTACAATATCGCTAGAGATATCTGTGTGTGTGATGGCCGCCTTACCAAGACAAAGCATACTGCACCTTCTGTTAGGAGTGTAGTACCCTTTTGTAGCGCCTTGACTAGTGGAGCGCTACACAAACTTCACTCTGTATCCCCTGCTGGTATCTTGGCTTGGCTCCTGTGGCGCCCTGCTCACACAGGTAACCACTGGATCACCTATAGCATGGATGGATTTCCACAGTGGGTACATAGTACAAACAACACCTTCCACCCCAACCCAGTAGGGGGAGCTCAACTTGCTGCCCTTAGGCAAGATTCCCTATAAATACTGATGCTGGGGGCGGAGTTAGACAGAGTGTGCAGTCGCTAGGAGAACTGTGAAGACGTCCTGGTGGTCGGAGCCGCACTAGGCCGGAGCCAGAGACAACTGAACAGCCACCCATCTAGCTATTGCAGGGACCCAAGAGTGGGGGTCGAAGGCGAGACATAGGAGCAACAAGGAAGTAGCAGCCTGGGGACCGAGGCGCTGTCTTGGTTCACTCCAGAAAGCACCCCGAACACCGGAGTCCGAGTCTGCAGGAGAGCACCCAGCCCAGCAGAGAATACCGGTTTATCGTGGAGACTTCAGTCTTCCAGGCATTTGTGCAGTCACTGTCGAGCCCACTGGGACGGGGTACTCGGTACCGGACCGGGTCTACGTCTGGGGAAGTCACGGGTGGTCTTGGTCCGGACCGTGGCAAATAAAAGGGGATATTTACAGGGGATTGTCAGTCGTGACTCCACCCACTATGTGCGGCCAGTAGTGGGGCTGCACATAGAACCTCCGGGGATGATGTAATGGCAGCGTAGATGGAATAGTTCCAGTGGGTAGAACTGTGTTCCCCGGGGCAGTGATGATTAGAGTCTATTGTGTAGTGTGCAGGCTTGGTGCTGAGTGCAATTCACTTACTAGCCAGATGCCGCAGAAATCCTTCCTCGGTGCTGGAGCTGGCAAGCTGTGGCTCTGCAGGTGGAGGGTTCTTATAATCCTGTATGGAGGGAATAGTTCGCAGGCAGAGACACACCAGGGAAACATATTCAGGGTTCTCCGTGTTTACTTTCAAAGCTCTTCAGTACAGTTTACAACTCGGTTACAGTTCAGTTCTTACAAGTCTCAGTACACGGGCACACTCTCCCCTCCGGGTTCCCTTTACTCTCTGCAGCCAGGTCTCTTTCTCTGTGACCCCTCACACTGTCTCTGTGTCCTTTCCGGGCTGTTAACTCTCTGTATTCACTTGGTGTGCGTCTCCGGACAGTATGGCAGTGACTCGGGCCCCTGTGGGTCCTCCTGTTTGTCACTGAGCTGCCTGTCCTTTGGGGTAGGGACCCTAACGTGAAGCTGTGGTCCCCCGTCGGTGTCTGGGGATGCCGGGTGAAACTACGGTCCCCTTTAGAGCCGACACTCTACTCAGCCCAGCCTCCAGCAGTCCTCCCGTGTGAGGCTCTACCAGGCTCTCTCTACTGTGTCTTCCAGTGTCATAGGAGGGCTACTCCGCCTGCAGTCTGTTGTCTCGGCTGTAATTCTAGAGCCCGGGTATCACCGTCCCTCTCTGTCCTCTCACACTCCTGGGGATCTGGTTTCGAACGGGCTTTCTCTCTCCTCCGGCTCGCACTGGCTCGGTATAGATTCTGCGCTCCTACACCTCACTCTTCCAGGACATGTGATTCCTTCTTTCCTTCTCAGCTTAACTCGGCCTACTGCTGTCTTTCGGCCTGTGCCGTGCTCCTCAGCCTGCTGCTGGTCTGTGTCTTTGCTGCTCGGCACCTTGGGCCTACTGACTCCTTCCTCCTCCCCCTTCACTATTTCTACTGTTAGTCACCTGACTACGTGTGTGCCCAACCCACTCCTCTAAATCCACCACCCCTTGCCTGCCTAGAGTCTCCAAGCTCAGGGCTGGATGCTGCCCTCTACTGTACGTGGGTTGTGTGGGCAGTGAGGGTGTTGGTGTGCAACTGTCGTCCTAACTGCCTGGCTGCAGTTCCCTTTGTGGCCTCCTGGTCGCAGGGGCGCCACATTACCAACAAGGGAGCCAGGCACCGCAAGACAGTACATAGCGGCAGTCTAATAAGGGATACCCAACACAGCACAGGTGAGAGGACAGCAGAGGAGGCCAGCCAAGTTCCATACAGGGCAGGGGCTTTGCACAAGGGAAAAGAGATGAGGAGGCCTTATACCCACTCACTTTGGAGATCCAGAAGTGCTACCTGAACATCCGGCAGTGTACTGGACGTTTACCTGCAATTCCACCAGTAAAAGGTAAAGAAACAATCTCCCGTGTGTGTGTCTATTCCTCTACCCCTGAGCCTGCCACTTATAGAGACTATTCCAGTCACTGGACATCAAGGCTTGCACCCTACTTCCACCCCTAATCATAACTATATCCAGCACCACCACAATCAGTGCTGGTCTGCCCCGGGGACTCAGCTCCACCTGCAGGGAGCTGCTCCAGCCAAGCTGCAGTACCATTTTCCCCAGAGGTCTGAAGCGGCGCTGGTGCCCATCACCAGGATCTGCAGGTGGCGTCACAACAAACTTTTATATATTTTTCCTCATCACCATTCCCTAACCCCCTTTTCAGTTGATCACCAGGGCCAAAGGTCTGGGCAGGCCACCAGTGACATCCCAACTACAGCAAGGCCCAGATACCCGAGTTCCCATATAACCCTGGGTGATTCACTTCTTTATCCGGCAAGAGGTGGCCCCCAGAGCCAGTGGTGTAACTTGAAGCTCATGGGCCCTGATGCAAGAGCTCCAGTGGGGACCAATAATTATTGCAAACCTTTAATAGCATTAGTCTTTTTTCTATAGGACAAAGGGACTTTTGGGGCCCCCTAGGTTTCAGGGCCCGGGTGCGATTGCAACCCCTTGTTGTTGTAGTTTTGCCCTGGCTGCAGCTGATCAGGGTCACTGACTGACTGCAGTGGTCACGACACCTTCCTAGAAGAACAAATCATGAGACTGGCAGCGAAGTATGGAGGATTGTCAGCAGAGTACGGAGGATCGGCATCTGTTTAGTCGGTGCATATCGATCATTTTTCTATCATTATTAGTAGTAGTATTTCTCCCATCGTTAGCCTTTTTTAGTGTCATTTAACCCCTCCATTGAAGCTCATTTTCATTTCTGCGCTTATATTCTTCCTTTCCTTCTTCCAAAATCCATAACTTTTTTTATTTTACCTTTTACATCTCTGTAGGAGGACTTGTTTTTTTGCAGGACAAGTTGCCATTTTGATTGACACCATTCACTTTACCATATAATGTACTGAAAAACATACGAGAAAAAAATTCCACGTGCATGTAAATGGTGTAAGACTGGTTTCAGACTTGCATCAGGCCGAAGACACCTACACCCACATCCGGCGACACTGTGCCAAACGCAGGAAATGTATGTGCCGCACTGTCTTTTTAAATTAAATTAAATTAATGGATGTGGTTTTTTTTTTTTAAGGGATAAAAAAATGATAAAAAATTGTTACATTAGGAGCAAAAATAAAAATCAGTTTGTGTCGCCTTTTTCTGTCTGACTCGTTATTAGTGTGGTGAGCTGTAGATTTTATTGACACCGTATTGGAGTGAGCATGACATTTTGATACTTTTACAGGGGACAAAAAACCTGCTTTTGTCATTTTTTCCCGTTTGTTGTAAACACCAATAAAGTTGGTTGATGATGACGTCAGGACGCGTGTTCATACCGCGGTGCATGTCGGGCATTGTAGTTCCTCGTCATTGTGGTTTCTCTTTTCCCGTGGTGCTTTGCGTCCTGCCTGTTTGAATCGAGCGCCATGGTGAACGGCTATCCGCCTGCCCTGCCGGAGCCTCAGCCCGGGGAGCCCCGGCTACCGGACATATGGCGGCTGTACCTGCAGGAGACCCGAGTCCGGACATTCAGCAACTGGCCGTTCACCGAGGGCTGTGCCTGCACTCCGGAGCGGGTGAGAGGGGAGGGCGCCATAGCTGGGTATAGAGGGGATAGGAGACAGATGGACAGATCTGTGTGTATAATATGTCCAGCTATAGCTGTGTAATAGGAGATATGTATACTGTATGTATATTATGTCCAGCTATAGCTGTATAATAGGAGATATGTATACTGTATGTGTAATATATACATTTATCTACATGTTCACATAGTAATAATGTCTGTTTACATAGGGCTGCAGCGCTGTACAACTCCTATATTATCTGAAGGACTTATTAGAAGTTCATCTTAGTTGTACAGCGCCGCTATATATGTTGGCACTATCATATAAATACATTATTATAGTGTAGACATGTCACTATAGTAGGTGTATATATCTCTCTATCTGTATATAATATAATATACAGATAGATACATCTGGAACAAATATATATAATCAGCATATTCACACAATAATAATGTCTGTTTACATAGGGCTGCCATATACTAAAGCGCTGTACACCTCATGTATTATCTGTAGGAGTTAATGTAAGCTCATGTGAGTTGTACAGCGTCGCAGTATATGTTGGCGCTACCATATATAAATATTGTTGTGGGCATATCTATAGTAGGTGTATATAACTCCGATCATACCTAGACATATATACTGATTTGTCTCTATAATTATCTGTCAATAGGAAATGAAAATAATCCGGCGACTGGTGGAAACCAACTGCAATGACATGTTCTAAACAGCTCTACACAATCAGATGATGACCACCAAAACTGAATCCCCCCCCATAATAAGGCACTGCTGAAATGCGTCAGTTTTGGTGGTCATCGTCCGATTGTATTTACCTTGGATATATTATTGCTGTTTATATCACACCATTGACGTTTGTTTTCTTCAGTCGCTGGATTATTTCCTCTTCCGATTTGTGCGTTTCCTGCCCGGACCAGTGAGCTGACACACCCATATATACACATTCACAATGCTATAGACTAGGGGTAGACATTTTCTTTTCCAAAGGGGCCACATGACACCGTGACTGCTGAGGAGGCCAAACCAATAGGCTGAAATCAATTGATTAATGTTAACATATTACAATTATTATTATAACGTAATTATATCACTTAATATTGAGCAGAAATACTTATGCTACTTGTGAGCCCCTACATACAATAAAAGCTTCTCACATAGCCTCTTATATACAACTAGATGGAGGTTTGATGATCCTATATCAGGAGGGCATATATGTGTGTATTTGTTTGTATATGTGTATGACGTGTGCCGCCGTCACGTGACCCAGCGCTTGTGTGTATATATCTATATGTGTCTATGACGTGACCTGCCATGCCACATGATTCGCTGCGTGTGTGTATATATGTGGACCTGCTGTCACGTGTGAGCCACCACATATGTGTATGTAACGTGACCGTGTGTGTGTGTGTATATGTATATATATATATATTAGATAAAAACTCTCTGCAGCACTCAGCTACTACCAGTGGTGTACATATGCTAACAAGCTAAATATATATGAGAAAAAATTTAAAAACTTACGTTTTTTTCAAAAAACTCAAAATTCTTATATTTTTTTTAAACCTGAAGTTCTTAGTACACACATTGGCCAATGTCTGCTTGCTCATCGACTGCGACAAAGTGACTTCAGGCACGATGAGTCCTAACGCTGACACCCAAGTCCTCCTTGTCCACCCGACTCCACTACTAAGTGGGAGGACACCATCTATACCCTAGATCACCTGTAGGCAATGAGGGTGCACATTGCAGAAATGGAGCCAGCCACTCCACACGATATATATATATATATTTGAAAACACTTCTTACTATATATATATATATATATATATATATATATATATATATATTTTTGAAAACACTTCTTACAGCTACTACCAATGATGTACAAATGCTATAAGCTATACAAGCTTTTCTTGCTCTATATATATATATATATATGTATGTGTGTACGTGATACGGCAGCTCACGTCATTGGCATACACATATATGCGCACACACTATACACATACATCATACACATATAGGCACACACTATACACATACACACATCGGTGTCTGCTCCGCACTATCAGCAGCCTCCTCCTCCCCCCACACACACACACACAACACACACACACACACACCACTCGGCAGCCTCCTCCTCCCCCTCTCAGGATACTGAAGGACCTGTGTGACATCATGGGGTTGCATGATGTGCGGGGTCACATGATCCCGCCGGTTTCTCGAGACTCCTGAGAACAGCCAGCGGTAACACTGTGGGGGGAGGCTGATGAGTGGAGGGAGACTGGCGGTGGTAGCGCTAGCGGCCGCCATATCAGAACGCCCATCACTTGAGTATTGCAAAACGGCGGTCCACATACTTCCAGTGATTGAAATTGCTACAAATCTCGACAAACCGAATGTCAGGACATTATAAGGCAATTATACATAAAGATGAGCCCCCATATAGCACCATATATGCAGTATGAGCCCCTTATTTACAGTGTGAGCTGCCACATAGCCCCTCCATATACAGTGTGAAACCCCACAGAGCCTCTTCTCATACATATAGTTATTAACACATGTATATTATGCACACCCACCCACCCACCCTGGAGGAGCAGCACCTTCTAAGTGACACCAGTGACTGAGCAGTAGTGCATCGACCCCATGGGTCAGACATTGCTAATGATTTCCCTCAGCACTGTAGCTTGTGCCTCCGTCTGTCCTCCGCTCACTGACCATTTTCTTTCCCCTTACAGATGGCTGCTGCCGGATTCATCCATTGTCCTGGCGGAAACAGCCCTGATGTTGCGCAGTGTTTCTTCTGCCTGAAGGAGCTGGAGGGATGGGAGCCAGAAGATGACCCCATGTAAGTATGGAGGGTAGGGGGCGCTGTCGCTGGTTCCACTGTGAAGAAGCTGTGTGATGGCATTAGTGTGTGTGTTTATTGAAGATGCATAGCCCATCAAAACGTCTGTTCCACTCTTAGGCAGGAACACAAGAAGCACTCTGGGGCTTGTCCCTTCATCGGCCTGAAGAAGACACCAGAGGATATGACAGTCAGCGAGTTCCTGAAGCTGGATAAGGAGCGGATGAAGATAAAAATGGTGAGTATGTGCGGCCTCTCCTCCAATCAGTGCTCAGTATTGTGACAAACTGCTCCACATCTGTCCACGTCTGGTATTGCAGTTCAGTTACTTGCAATACCAGATGTAACACAATACTGGACCTCGCACTGTTTCCGGGGAAATTGCAGACCCCCTTGTAGTCACTGTGAGTTGTGGTTGTGACAAGTTGGACACCTGTGCCCCCTACATAAAGTCTAGTTTTGTAATCACACTGACCATGAAGTGACTTGTACTCGTGTTTATGTCCCTTTTAAGGCCCTCTTACACGGCACGACATTGTTAACGACATCGCTGATACGTCACGGGTTTGGAGTCGTTGCAGCAATATCGTTACGACCTCGTTGCGTGTGACTGCCAAGTTGTAACCATAAATTGTTGGATCCGCTGATCGCAGGTTTGAGAACATGTTCTCAAACCACACAATCAGCCAACCTGCTATATTGTTGTGTTTGATACAGCGATGATTTCATTTATGTCTTCGCCCATTCACAGCAATTAGCAGGGATCGTTCGCGGGATTATGCGAACAATACCTGCTCACATCGTTGGTGAGTTGTCCATGGTATGCAGACGTGTAACATCTCACCAACGTTGTCAAAATTATGTCAAAAACAACCGTGTGCCCACGAGATCGTTGCCGACATCGTTCCACGTCTTGCCGTTTAACGGGGCATTTAGTGGGAACTTGAAGGTTTTTTTCAAGAGCACTTGTCAGTTGTCCAGCGGAGGCCACCGTCTTTCACTATTGTATCTCACGTCCTGTCTTTTGTCTCCCAGAATAAAGTGATGAACCAGCACATTGAGAGCTTCCAGTCGGTGGCGCAGACGGTGAGAGCAACGCTGGAGAAACTGGATAAGGACGACTGAGCTGCTCCCCCGCTGTGCGGTGTATATAGTGTTAATATTTTCTTTTCTGTTGTCCCATTGTGTTTTTAATGAGGCCTGTAACATTCTCTTTAATAAACTATTCTGTCCGGGTGTAAATAATCTATTCTGCTCTCTGGTTATTCCTTTTACTTGCTCAGGATCATTGTTGGCATTGGTACAATATATTGGGGTCAGCAATAAACCTGCAGATTTCATGCAAGAGGTATAACATTTACCTGCGCATGGCGCCAGATCTTGGATGTCCGGATCCTACACCGGTCATCTCGCCACACAGCTTCTGTGTCTGTGCATGGCCCGGGTGGCCATAAAACGTGCACATATGCAGTTAGTTGCTGGACATTTTTTGGACTGGAGCTGCCATCTTTTGTCAACACTTTTGTGACAATTATACACAAAGTAAGATGCCTTTTTTTCTAAAGGGGCTATCTGGCGCCACTCGCTGGTAATCATGCATGTATTGGGTGTATGTATATATTAATGAAACCACTTTGGCACCACTCACTTTCTAATGTACAACCACTTTTAAGTCCTAAAATACCCTCTTTATGGTGCATTTTTGCAGGGTGAATGAGTGGTGGATTTGCCATCTTCAAGCTGCCAATAATAGAGGCTGCAGGGCTGAGTAAGGCTACTTTCACATCAGTGTTTTTCACCATTAGATCAGGGAGTTTGCCACGTAACAGATCACTTACAGCAAGACTGTGTTCGGCCTAACTCGTTCCCTATGGGGCTTGTGGTTATGTGCAGCACTTGCGGTTTTGCCACAATCCGGCACTTGTGGCAATGTACAAAAAAATCACTGCTAGCAGCATTTTTGTGATTTGCCGCAAGTGCCACACGTCTGCAAGTCTCAATAGGAATGAATTAGGCTGATCGCAGTCTTGCCACAAGTGATCCATTATGTGGCAGTTTTGCTGTGAATGGCGAAAAAAGCTAATGTGAAAGCCGCCTAAAACACTTTATTTTTAAAGGGGTTGTCCACTACTTCAACGTTCCCCATGTGCACCCCCATAAATGATGCCTATTCTTGCTCTGGCGATGTCAGTACTCTACGTTCCTGATGCCCACGTGACATTATAATGACACAAACCCAGTGAACTATCGGCTTTGGCTTTCCTGTCCCCTACCTTTGGACATGGAAGCAATTCACAGGAAGTGATTGGCAGCCGCAGCGCTCACTTGTTAATTACTTAACCATCCAAAGGCAGAGAGAAGGAAGCCAGAGCTGATCGGTCATGGGGTTTGTGTGTCAACAATGTCACGTGGCCCCGGGAATGGGAGTTCCGACGTTAAAGGGATCCTGTCACCTCCAGAACACATCCTAAGCTATCAAAACATGTCCCTGCAGCATCCTATCACTAATCTCACACCCCTTTTGTCTCCTAAAAGCATCCTGTGAAAGTGCATAAAAACGTTTTAATACTTACTCATTAGTGATTATAATTAGTAGGCTATATTCTTTAGTCACCATGGCGGGCTGTTTTGCAGGCTCCAGGATCCTCCCTTTCTCTGTCTGTGTGTTTTGCTTGTGTAGGCTTTACTCTCACCCCCTCTCTATCACTCACAGAATACAAATCATTAGTCCTGCCTTCAGCTGCACATAATGGCAACACAGACAGAGAGAGGGTGGATCATTCAGGCTGCAAAACAGCCCGCCCTGGTGACTAAAGAATATAGCCCCTGCTAATTATAATCACTAATGAGTGAGTATAAAATCGTTTTTATGCACTTTCACAGGATGCTTTTAGGAGACAATAGGAGTGTGAGATTAGTGATGGGATGCTGCAGGGACGTGTTTTGATAGCTTAGGAGGCGTTTTGTAGGTGACAGGATCCCTTTAATAGAACCGCACCGAAATCGGAAGGAAGGATAGGCTTCTTTATGGGGTTGTACATCAAGAAAGAGAAGGGTTTGATCATCAGGAACCATGCTGGCACTGGAGGGGAGGATAGGCTTCTTTATGGAGTTGTACATGAGAAATGAGAAGGGGTTGTCCAAGTAGTAGAGAACCCTTTAATTTTCTCTCGGTTGCAGAGATAATTGCTAGTCTACGGGGCATTACCAAAATTGTCGTTTCCCCCCCCTTTCCCTGGAGGTGTGTTCTTCACCTGTATAACCAATCATAAGCAGCTAGCAGCACACAGGGTGAAGAAGTACACACCCCACAATTGGTTAGACCAGTTTCTCAGTGGGAAATGTAACAGTGTAAGTACCACATGACCACGCCAGCTTCAATATGCATACTGCTCATGCGCCAGAAGCCGGGCCGTACAATGTGATGTGCCCCCACAATGCACCGGACTGGATGTGATGTACTGGCCGGTGCATCATAGTAGCAGAAGAGGGCGAGAGATTCAAAGAGAGGAGAACAGGAAACAATAATGACGCCCAGCGGGGCGTGCGGTGATGCAGCAAGGAGGGGAGAATGGAGCCGCCTTTCCAGTCTCCTAAGAGAGCGACTGGCAGTAAGTTATAAGGTCATTTTTCTTAATCTTTATAGGGCGGATTTACAGTACAGAAGGAAGGTGTAGGGACAGCTAGTGATGGGTCATGAGGCTAGAATGAGGTGACAGGTTCCCTTTAAATACATGTATGTTTGGCTAAAATAATTGCAATTGGGTTTCTTTAATAGGAATCTTTTTGGATGTGTTTTCAGAGAGCAGCATGATATAGGTGTAGCGATGTGTCAATTATTAGGCTGTTCTTGGTAACAATAAAATCAGTGTTTTCTCTAGTCACCTTCCACGACAGCATAGGAGGTAGCCTCGCCACGCCCTAATTGGGACAGGAAGCAGAAGAGGTTAAAAGGACCCTCCCACCTCCCACTAGCCAGTGTCTTTCCTGTCCCCATGGGGCATGGAGAGGTTTTTTTCCTGTGCTGTGGGGCCGGCGACTGCAGCATACCTGATGTTTAGCCGGGCAGCGTTGGTCGGTGCTACGGCTCTCCTCCGGCTGCTCCTACCGCATGTTTTTCGCGGTAGGACCGGGCAGCGTTGGTCGGGCTTCCGCTCCTCCTCCTGCTGCTCCCACGTATGTGGGACTGCTGCCCTGGCCCTCCGGATCCCCTCGGGGTGAAGCGGGCTGTGGGCTCCCTGGCCGGCGACCTCCCCTGTTCCGGAGCCCGCCGGCCGCTTCCCGCGCTTTCTTACTGTTCCAGCGCGACCGGAAGTGACGCTGGTGGGCGGGACTTCCGGTCACGCGCTCCCCGGCGGGAGCGTAGCGCTTCCGGGTTCCAGTGACGGGACCTGGCGATCAGCATGCGGCCACGCCACCACTGCGGGTGGCCTGGCCAGGACCCGGTGCGGGAAGCGGGGAACTCATTACAGACACTGGGGGGCAGGCCTTTCTTTAGGAAGGCTGCCCTGAAGACTTCTGAGCCACGGTAAGGTACTGTCCTATGTGTGCTACTGGGTCTTCTCCTGCAGCTGCAGTGCCAGTGTTTCCCCTGCCACAGTGTATGTCTGATGGAGTGTGGGGGGGGGTCCTCTTTTCTGCCTATGGGCAGTTGTTATTGTTGGTCCCCTTACCTGTGCTTTGGTTCAGGGGACGAGTCTGGCATCAGACCCCCTCTGGGAGGGCCGTTAATGCCTGTTGTCCTGGTTGGGCTTCACACCCTAGCCTAGTGTATGGCATGAGATCCCGGGTTTTCCTGGAGATTCAGGCTTCCCTTTCCTCATTCTCTCTGGCAGCTCCTTTTGGGGATGCTCCTGGGAGAGGGAAGGTCAGGTTTGGGCTGCTGTCGCTCCATCTTCCAGTGCCACTGAACTGTGTAGGTTCCTCTTCTACTTGGAGGAACTTGGGCTAGGGCTGGTCAGAGCTCTATGGGAAAGTTCTACCATCTGGGGATGTTGGCGGCTTTGGAGCTGCCAGCCCAGTCAGCTTTCCAGTCCATTCTACCATTGTTCAGGATTGGAGCTTTCCTGAGAATTCCTTCAGGGGTGATCCCAGTGGTTGGTTTCTCTCGTGGCATCTCTGATTCACGGGGTCCCCGGGGGGGGT
The DNA here is from genome assembly GCA_033576535.1 of Allobates femoralis. Taxonomy (NCBI): domain Eukaryota; kingdom Metazoa; phylum Chordata; class Amphibia; order Anura; family Aromobatidae; genus Allobates; species Allobates femoralis. The sequence continues at coordinate 446,687,301 of JARQOC010000006.1, read as the reverse complement.
GCAGGTTGGCATGTAGCTAACAAGACTGCGCTCCCCTTTGAGGCTGCCTCCCACCTGGGCCAGATGGGCTGCATGGTTGTGGGCCTTCTGCCTTTGTCTGTGGACGATGGTCATCAGGGGCTCCCTATGGTGGAGCTCCTTGTCTTCCTTCCCTTTCTCCGGTGAGCTTCCTGGGGGCTTGCAGATGCCTGGGTCCGTCTGACACCCTGTATCTCTGTCTATCCGTCTCCACCTGACGGACTTTGGGGCTGACTTTGAGGAGTGCCTTAATGAGACTCTACTCTCTACCCTTCATTGGGTTCTTGGTGTTTGGACCTGGCCTTGTTGCCTTTATGGACCAGGCAACTTGAGCGCAGGGCTCTTCCGGTGCGGCCTACTAGTTGGTGGTCCCTTTGGCACTTGGTACCTCGGACCTCCTAGCCAGGGGTTCCTGGGCGGTGGAGTTCCCTTGTAGGCCTTGGACTAGTTGTCCTCGTGCCTTGTCCGCTGCAGCTGCTGTACTCTGCCTCTCAGTGGCTCGGTGGGGGAAGGGGTAAAAGGGCGAACTCAGCCTTTCTTTCCCGGTCCTGTGTTTGAGCCTCCTACCCGAGGCACCACGGGCTCTAGTGGTATATTCATATTTCCCAGGAGGCATTACGCCTCGGAATTCTCTGTGTTGGGCATTTTCGCCTGCTGCCCGCAGTGGGTTCTTGGACTGGTCTCCCTGAGATCAGTACATGCTTCGTGGTGTTCTCCCCCAGTGGCTGACTTCGCCGCTTGCCGGGGGTTCTGAGGGTCTTTCCGAAGACCTCCTCATCGTGTTCGAGTTGCCTCCTCCGCCTGCTCTCCGGGTTCCTACCCTGCCCTCTCAGGGTACTTAGGTTCTTGTGTACTCCGGAGTTCAGGATCTCCTTCGCCCGACGGTCTTCTCGTCTGTCCAGGCTGTGAGGAGGGGTTGGGGGCTTTCCCGACTCTTCTTGGTCGAACTAGCCCTCTGGAGGGGCTTGTGTCATCGTCGGCTTCCAACGCCTCCCCCTTCATGGGGGCAGGGCTACGCCACCAGATGGCTCCACTCGACTGGACTGACGCATACTGCGGGTGCCCGTTCTCCCTCACCCCCAGATGCTCCTCAGGTTCACAATCCTGTACAGAGGAACAGTCCTCCGCTTTCTTTTCATGGGGGTTCTCCTCGGCTCCGGGTTTTCTCGTTCAATATGGCGGAGGTCGTTGCTTTCCTATTGGATTGCAGCCTCTGTCTGGGTGCTATGTCTGGGCTGTTTCCTTCTTCTTGCTCCTTCTCCCCTGTCCTTCGGGTGCAGGGTGGTGGAGTCTCTGCTGCGCTTCTGCGCAGTCGGGCGTCTCCCTCCTTTCGGGCGACGGTCGGCTCTGGGATCATTGACGTTCTCCATCCTGCCTGTCAGGTGGGCTCAGGCTCACTCAGGTTCATCTGGACCATGTCTTCTCCTGTTGGGGCAGTCTGCCGTCCTCTGAATCCCCGGGTTCGTCTCCCGGGGATTGCCTCCTCATCCCTCCTCTGGTAGTTGAATCCAACGGCCTGCTTTTAGGGGTGGCCTGGGTTTTGACTCCCCTGGTGGCTTTTCCTCTGGATGCCAACCTAGGTGGGGGGGGGCGGGGGTCGCCCTCTCCAAGGAGTCTGGGGTCTCCTCTTCATTCGCGGTCCTCTATTCGCTGGGAACTGAGAGTGGTACTTGAGGTCCTTTTTGACTGTTCGTGTTCCTTTCCGGGGATGGGCCATTCTAGCGAGTGGCTGCTGTGGCAGCAACAATGGAGCAGTGAATCCTGCCCCGTGCCCCATTCACCCAGCTGTGGCTGTGGGTTCAGTTCCTAAGCTGTACTTATCATCCGAGTCATGATCTATGGATGACACTTGCTGGCTACAGGCTCTCCCCCTAGTGGGCCCCGTTCCCTGGCAACTGTGGGCCACTTGCCATTGGGCGATGCTGTTGGTATTCGTCCGACCGCATTCCTCTTCCTTCTGTAGTCCGCCTGATAGGATCCCTGCCCCTTCAGGCTGGGTGTTCAGCCTCCGGGAGGTCCTCCCGGGAAGGGGGAGCCTGGTCCAAGCGGTGTTCTGCTCCCTGGTCGCCTGTTGGGATGCCCGGAGCTCGTCCTTTTTGCTTCCCGGGCGATTCATACTGTAGCAGCCTATGTCTCCCTGCACCTCGAGTTGAGGCCTGGTGGGGGATGGACCTCTTTCTCCCAGACTGAGGTTTTTTCTTATTGCTTCTGGCTTCCTGTCCCCCTTCTCCCTTCTCGTGAGATTCCTGGGGGGGGTCTGGTAAGGGGTCCACACTGTTCTGAGGGCCCCTCTATGGGCGAGGTGGTATTGGTTCATCCTGCTCATGGCGCTCTAGGTCGGTGGACCAGTCCTGTTGCATTCGGACCTCTGCTTGCTATCTCGTGGTCTTCTGTTCCTTCGGATGCTCGGCAGCTCAACTTAGCTGCAGGGTTTCTGAGGACCAGGGCTGAGGCCTCTGGGCCTGTCGGCCGAGTTGGTGGCCTCCTTGCGGACATTCCGCATTCCGGTCACTTCGGCACTTTGTCATGCGGGTGTGAAGTGGTTTTTCTCCTACATGTGGTTAGGGCCGGCGTCTTTGATCCGGCACATGCCGGGTTCGGCGTTTGGTTCTAGGTTTGCCACGGATTCGGCGGGTCCTCTTTGTTGGCCTGACTGGGCTTTTTCGCCCTTTCCTTTTGGACTTCTGTCCTCCTGTGATATCCGTTGTTGTCGAACGGGTTGGCGTTTCTGCTGGCGGTTGCTTCTGGCCTATGTGTTGGGGGGGCTTCAGGCTTTCTCTGGCCAGGACCCGTCGCTGTCTGTCCTGGATGACTGCTTTATCCTTCACCTGGACCCTTCGTTTCTTCCCGAGGTCTTCTCGGCATTCTTTCGCTCCCAGTGGATGTTTCTTCCTTCCCTTTGTCACCTTCCGCGGACTCCGTTGGTGGTGAACTTTCTTTATTTTTCTGTCCATGGTGCAGTGCTCTGGAGTGTGGGCGTCCTGGCGTGTGGCTCTATATGTTGGCCGCCCTTTTGGTCGTCATACGGGCGAGGCAATGGCTCTACGTTCTTTCGCCTCCTGGTTTCGGAATTTCTTTCCGGACTCCTTCCTTTCCCAGCTGTTCCTGCTCGTTTCTCCAGTTTTCCCTCTGTCTCCTGGGAGGAAAGGGGCTGGGACTTCTCCGGAGCAGTTTGCTAGGCTGCTTCCTGGGGTTCATTGCATGCTTCCCGAAGTTTTACTGTCTGGCCCTGGCTTCCCCTGGGGTTTGGCTTTTGGCAGGATAGTCCTGCAGGCTGTAGTCCCACCCTAAGTATTAGTTCGTTGGTATTCCTCCTATGCTGTCGTGGAAGGTGACTAGAGAAAATAGAATTATTCTTACCGTTAATTCGGTTTCTAGGAACCTTCCACGACAGCACTTATTTCCCTCCCTATGTTCCTCGATTTTTCCTGGAATGTATTACTGTTATTATTGCTCTCAGGCTATGGTTCTTTGTAAGACACTGGCTAGTGGGAGGTGGGAGGGTCCTTTTAACCTCTTCTGCTTCCTGTCCCAATTAGGGCGTGGCGAGGCTACCTCCTATGCTGTCGTGGAAGGTTCCTAGAAACCGAATTAACGGTAAGAATAATTCTATTTTATCAGCAGCAGTTTCAGTACAAGACTAGGTGTCTTAGGCTGCCTTCACACTTGCAGATGGATCTGCAGCGTTTTGCAGATGCATCTGCAAGTGTGAGCATGCTGACCGCGGCCCCTATGTTTATAATAGGGCGCACGCGGTGTGAAAGCTCTCATTCACTCCTATATGTGTACTGTCAGCAGGCGTATGCCTGCTGACAGATCACACACTCCCGTCCGCACTGTGGACGCGAGATGTAGCGTCCATGCTGCGGGCGGGAGAGTGTGATCTGTAAGCAGGCATACGCCTGCTGACAGTACACATATAGGAGTGAATGAGAGCTTTCACACCGCGTGCGCCCTATTATAAACATAGGGGCCGCGGTCAGCATGCTCACACTTGCAGATGCATCTGCAAAACGCTGCAGATCCATCTGCAAGTGTGAAGGCAGCCTTAATCCTCTTGGTACAACTCGCCTCCCACTGATTAGAAGCTTTCTGCCTTTGAACAGTGTACACAGAAATCTAACAATCAGGGATGTGGGCTGGGTCATTCAGAGCTCTGTAGCAGAGAAAACAGATTCTGACAACTGCTGCCCCCAGACAACTAAGTGATAAATCACTGGTTCCAGTGATTTATCTTCAGTGGATCCGTCAGTGAGCTCCTCTCTTCTGGATTTATGAACATTCAATTCAGGCTTAACTTTAATACTTTAATATAGTCTGTGGTTGTAAATCAGTGCGACATCTACAGGTGTTAATCCATTCAGTTATGATAAGACATTGGTAACATATAGGGCCCCATTCATTATTGTACTTTTATTTATTAATTTGGTATTTTTTTGTAATCTATTGTGTTCACATTTTTCTTTGTTGTTCACTGAGGGTCTGCTTTGTTTTTTTGGAACATTAATAAACTGTGACTTTTAAAAAATATAATCTAAGTATATATAATAATGTAGTATATATTAAGGCCTTGTTCACACATTGAGTATTTGGTGAGTTTTTTTACCTCAGTATTTGTAGCCTAATCCAGGAGTGGGTGATAAATACTGAAGTGGTGACCTGTTTCTATTATACTTTTCCTCTGATTGTTCCACTCCCGCTTTCAGCTACAATTAGGGCCTTTCCACATCTGTGTTTTTTCAAAAATGCGGCAGTTACGGTAAAAAAAAACGCATTTGCCGCATAACGGCCGCAGTTGCGACACACTTGCGGCAAGCCCCATGTATTGTCTATGCGGCTTGCAGTAAGTGAGCGGCAAGTGCGGTTGCGGCAGATGCGGCCGTGGAAAAACTCAGCTGATCGGTTTTTTTCGCGGCCGCATCTGCCGCAACCACCGAAACCGCACTTACCGCAAGCCCCATAGACAATGCATGGGGCTTGCTGCAAGTGTGCCGCGGCAGATGCATTTTTTTTTTTTTTACTGTAACTGCTGCATTTTTGAAAAAAAAAAAACAGATGTGAAAAGGCCCTTAGTGAAGTAAAAAAAACTCACCAAATACTCAACGTGTGAACGTAGCCTAAAAGCCGTGACCCGGCAGGAGTGTCAAGCTTCTATTCAGTCCTCTCGTTAGGGTGCCTTAGTTTTGTATTGTTGGAGCACCCACTTGAGCTTCTCCAGTGCCCGCTGGGTGTTCTCCGTGGTCACGTCCCGATGCCAGACGAGCCGTACAGTCTCAGGAGTGATGGCCAGTGCTTTCACTGCCACCCCGGTCTGCTGGTCGTCTGCGTTCAGTCGGTCACACAGATCCTCCCCAGTCAGCGGTGCTGAGATTGTGAGCAGCACCATGTTACTGTCCACTACGTTGGGGTCCGTGCTGCAGACGGGCGAGGCCAGGTCCTGTACAGCTGGAAGGAAAAGATGGTGGCGTTAGATAGCCGTTTAAAGGGGCCTGTTCAGGACCATGTACTGTGCACCTCTCCAGTGAGCATCAGGCCGGGCATTTCACAGTCTATATGGACCGCGTTGCCCTGAGCTGAACATTCGTCAGCCACACATAGCCTCAGACACAAGTTTGACCAAACCAGGCTTTATGGGGAACATAGAATGCATGGGGTAATATCTCCATGTCTGTGTAGAATAAGAGCACGTGCACATACTGAGTATTAGGGGATGGTTGTACCTCAGTATTTGTAGCCAAAACCAGGAGTGGACCAATCGGAGGAAAAGTATAATAGAAACACGTCACCACTTCTGTATTTATCACCCACTCCTAGTTTTGGCTACAAATACTGAGGTAAAAAACTCAGCAAATATTCAATATGTGCACATGAAGCTATACTGACTTGGATCCCACATTAGGCCACATGCAGACGCTGAGTATTTGGTGAGTTCTTTACCTCAGTATTTGTACCCAATACCATTAGTTGAACAATCAGAGGAAAAGTATAATAGAAACACGTCACCACTTCTGTATTTATCACCCACTTCTGCTTTTGGCTACAAATCCTGAGGTAAAAAACTCACCAAATATGCTCTGTGTAAGTGGCTGTATACTGACTTGAATCTCACATTAGGCCACGTGCACATGTAGAGTATTTGCATTTTTTACCTCAGTATTTGTAGCCAAAACCTGGAGCAGGTGATAAATACAGAAGTGGTGACGTGTTTCTATTATACCATTGTTCTAATTGTTCCACTCCTGGTTTTGGCTACAAATTCTGAGACAAAAACCTCACCAAATACTCAATGTGTGCACGTGGCCTAATGTGGGATCCAAGTCAGTATACAGCCATGGGCACACATTGAGTATTTGATGAGGTTTTTACCTCAGAATTTGTAGCCAAAACCAGGAGTGGGTGATAGAAACATGTCACCACTTCTGTATTTATTATACTTTTCCATTTCGACTTACAAATTCTGAGGTGAAAAACTCTTCAAATACTCAACAGGTGCATGTGGCCTAAAGGAGTTTTCCAGGCTTCTTATTATGGATGACCTATGCTTAAGAGAGGGCATCCATATCAAACAGGGGCCCGGCTCCCCCACCAATCAGCCATTTTCAGTTCTGTACACAGTCTCGTGGTCATTCCCTGGTACTGCTGCCCCCCACCAACTAACGCAGTCTCTCACCTTTGGCAAACATCTTGGTGTTCTGATGATCCAACTTCACATTCACTTTTGCGAGTCTCAATGCCACCAGTCCAGCAGCTGCCAGCACGCCTGCCTGCCGCATGCCTCCCCCGAGCAACTTCCTTGCCCGCCGTGCCTCCACAATAAACTCCTCTTTGCCCCCAAGTAATGAACCCACTGGTGCCCCAAGTCCCTGCAACAACAAAACATAAAAATAATGAATAGATATTGTTGGGGATTTTTATTTGTTTATTTTTCTTTTGATGGTGGGGAGTACTCCTTACTTTTGACAAACACAATGACACGGAGTCACAGAAGTGGGTGATCTCTGCTGGTTCCACCCCCAGCGCCTCAGCAGCATTGAGCAGCCGCGCCCCATCGAGGTGGATCTTCAGTCCGTAGCGATCTGCGAGGTCACGCACCTGCCGAAGATTATGGGAATGAAAGCGTCCGTAGGAGGTTATTACTAGGGGCGTAACTACAACGGTACAGGGGTTGCAATTGCACCCAGGCAAAAGTCCTTTGGCCTATAGAAATAGACTCTTGCTATTGAAGATTTGTAATAATTGGGGACTCCGTTGGAGCTTTCACATTGGGGCCCATGAGCTTCAAGTCACGCCACTTGTTACACATAATATGGCGGGGTGCACTGCACCCACCTCCTGCATGTAGGATAGGGGTAACACGCGGCCCCCCATACGGTTATGGCTGTTCTCCAGGCAGATGAGACGTGTCTGACCAAAGTGCACATCTGGGTAGCCATGCTGAATCTTGCTCTCCAAATCCTTCAAGTCCAGGCGTCCATCTTTCAGGGTCCGTATGGCACGAGGGAAGACTCCTGCCACCTGCGTGAAATGTGACACAACACAGAAGTGAGGAGGGTGCAATATTCCAGCTCATTCACTACTCTTCCCTGCCTATTTATTTCTGGTGATCCCTTCTGGAAGGAGCAATAGAGCATCAGTGCAGGATTAGCATGAGAGATTATTTTTTGGGGTGTATTCCCAACTTTTTGATCTTTCGGGTCACTGCCCTTTTTTTGTCTCCACTGGAGCAGCTCCTGCAATGTTTAAAGAGGACCTGTCACCCCTTGCTGCATGGCAATCTAAATGCAGCACTGAATGCAACATGTCTGCTGTTAAACTGTGTGTGGCAGGATGAGTGACAGAGAGCACACCAGGAGGTGGCACATAGAGGCAGAAGGGGAGGGAATGTCCCCCATCAATCGGGCTGGCTCCTGCACCAGGAAATGCCCTCATGGCTTCTAAGGGTGCCGTTATGCACAGCGATGTTCCAGCGATCCCGACAACGACCAGGTCTCACGTAGAGCTCTTTCAGGTGTCCGTGATCATCAGTATGATGGCTTGACTGCACCCCTCCCGAGTGTGACAGCCTCATACAAGTACATAAAGCTGTCACACAAGGGTCGGGAGATGCATGGTCAATCTGCGCGTCTAATGGTGGGTTTACACACACCAATCATTGTATCCAATATCTGAACCAATCTCTGGTTGCAGTGAAATCATGGACAGATTGCTCCATGTTGTACACAGCCACAAAATGGAACTATGTGTCCATGATTTCACTGCAACCAGAGATCTGTTCAGATATTGGATACAATGATTGGTGTGTGTAAACCCACCATAAAGCCGAGATGAGACTGATGATCATGGACGCATGAAAAACCTCATATTGCGATGAAGGCACTGAGGGTATGTGCACATCAGTCGTTTGTGGGCTGCTTTTGGACGTTTTCCGTCGGCGTTTTCAGCTCAGTTTTATGTTAATTTATGTTAATCCTAGCCTCCGGTTGGATTAACATGCTAGTCAATGGATTTTAGAAAACTCTGTCTTCACTAGAACGGTTTTCTTCTGGTCGTTTTCAGTCAAAACTGAGTTTTCTCAGTCAAAACTGAGTTTTTCCACCGGTTTTCCAAAAATAGAGCAAGTGACTTCTTTCCTCCGTTTTTCCAGCGGTTTCAGCTGATCAAGTGCACAAAAAACTCAGTTTTCAAAACCGCCGAGAAAACCGCCGAGAAAAACGCTGTAAAACCGGGCGGAAAACGAGCAAAAAACGAGGGACACTGCTGAGCACAGAAAACTCAGTTTCTGCTAAAAAAAACCAGGTTTTTGGATGGACTGCAGAGATGCACAAACGTCAGATGTGCACATACCCTGAGTCTTCTGGGACTTGCATGCCATTATGTGACGTGAGCTCTGCAGAGAATCAGCGGCCACTGAAGCAATTGACATCTGGAAGGAACGAGAGCTGCCCTCCGACGGGCTCACATCACATAACGGCATGTGAGCCCGGGCATCGCTTGAACAGCACTGACACTGGAGGCAAGTACAAGCTCTTATTTTTTTTTTGATGGAACATAGTAATTGAGTAGGGGTTGTCCAAGTAGTGGACAAACCGTGTACGCTACATTCAGATGAGCACATCTATAAATTGTGGATGTGACTTGCCCCCTGTGCTCAGGCCGGCTTCACACCACTGTTTAATCAGGTCCGGGGCTGTCCGATGTAAACCAGACAGCCCCGGACCTTATTTTGGCCCCATAGTATCCTATGGAGCCGGATGGCAGCTCTCTGCCATCCGGTTTCCATGTTTCCGGGAGAAATCGGATTTTTCTCCCGGACACAAAATCGGAGCATGCAGTATTTTTGTTTCCTCCCGGATCCAGGGCAATCCGGCGCTCCCTAACATGGGAGTCTATGGGGCCGGATTGCCCTGATCCGGCAACCGGACACCGGCGGCTGCATGTTGCTGTAATTTCAGGACCGAGGCTAGCTCCCTGCTAGCCGCGATCTTGAATAATTAGCGGCATCCGGCTGCACACCAGACCGGAGGGCTCATTTGCCCTCCGGTTCTGTTTGCAAATTCGGTCCGGGGCTGTCAGGTTCGCCCCTGACAGCCCCGGATCGGATTAAACCATGGTGTGAAGCTGGCCTTAGCTGCTCTGCAGGTGGAGGAGCTGCTTTGTATTTGCAGGCATTTGTTCCATAAATTGGACCAGACTAGTGCATGGTGCGTTTATTTTCCACAAGGTCTATGCGCTAACACATAAAGTGTCATTAGTGTGTTTACTGTCCATTACTGTATATGTGAACTATTTGTTAAAATCCTCAAACTCAGCAGGATAAAGCTACCGGTAGTATATCATCTCTGCTGTACCAGTAGTGGACACCAGGTGACAGCACAACATAAACTTGCATACAGTAGAACATATTGTAATGGGTCATATACAGACAGCATAGAGAGATCGGGGTGATGAGAGTAGCCCTTTAATGTCCCCGGGTGTCTTACCTGTGCCACACATCCCTGCTCATAGAAGAACATGTGAGATTCATCCCCAACCAGGACCTCCGATCCTCTGAGCCGGCAGTGAACCATGACTAGCGAGAGATGAGACATTAATGATAAACCCAGTGTTCTGCACCATCTATGCTTGCTGTCAGTGAATGACAAAGGCTCAAAGGTCTCGGTACAATGTGATGAGACTGGGACTAAATGAGTATCCCAGGCCTCTAGAAGATGCGACTTGTTCCATTGAATTATGGCAAGCAGACAAATGGCAATGATCCAGTAGAATTCTGCTAAAATTTTGATTGAAATCTGGCAGCAGGTTTTTGCTACCTCGTCTGACAGCAGCATCATATAGGCAAAGAGACCCTGAATCCACCAATGCATCACTTATTCGACTGGGAGCAACCGTTTTGACACAATCAGTTGTTACATTTAGCATGCGGCAGAGCTGAGAAAGCTGCCCCCCGCCCACATCAGGCTCTCTATATACAATGTCTATAGACACTGAGCTGCTAATCACAGAAAGGTGGAAACACACTATCCTACTTACATGCAAGTCTCTCGGACGAGACTCGAATCAGTGACCCTGGATGGCCTCTCCCTCTCCTTGTGTTTTTGCGCAGCATCACGCTCCCAGTCCAGAGATGGAGAGGCCGTTCAGGGTCACTGACCCGAGTCTCGTCCGAGAGACTCACATGGTAAGTAGGATAGTGTATTTCCACCTGAAGGGGGAGTGCTGGACTAGCTGACAGTCCAGCAATGATAATCTCCAGAAGCTAAAACAAACATTGCAGGTAAACTCATCGTTGAAATGTCTGTTAACCCTTACAGCATGCTGTCTTCACATTAAATAGCAAAAATCTGCTGACAGAGACCCTTTAAACTGACCTGAGATCAGATTTCCCATGGTCCCAGATGTCACGAACAGAGCGTCTTCCTTCCCGAGAAGCTGCGCCGCGTGTCGCTGAATCTCTATATGCAAAAAATATACTTCGCTATTAGCTGATTTGCACTTATATGGACGCTCCACTCGCAAAGATATTTTTTAAGGGGTACAATCAGCCGCATTTTCTTTAAAGTGACCCCCTACTCCCCCAAACACGACTCTGTACTCACCATTTACAGTGGGGTCTTCACCATAGACGTCATCTCCGACCTCCGCCTCGGCCATAGCCTTCCTCATCTCTGCGCAGGGCTTGGTGACGGTGTCGCTGCGCAGATCCACCACTACGGCGCTCATCTTAGCTCCGCTTTGGCCCTTTGTACACATGAGACGTGCTGGGGGGCAAAACGGGGCGCTCTATGTGCCGCACCTTTATAACGGTGAGGACTAACCTGAAGAAACATAGAAATGATTAACTATTCCCATCTGATCATCCAGAATATCTGATAATCCGGCACCTGCCCATGTCAGATGTGCAGAATATCACTGTATTATGAGTTTTACCATTTTGGATACTATTTGGGGAGAGTTTTAACTTCTGCTCCCCTTTCCCAAACAGTCAAATGGTGCAAAAAGTTTCCCATGTTACAAAATGCTCAAAATCCCTACATATGCAAAGCAAACATATGTATACAGCGATAATACAATACCCAGCTGGGGATCCCCAGGCACACAGCCGCCCTCACTGTTCTCATAGGACCAGTTACGAGTCACTGTATGGAATTTGGACCATAGGGGCCACCGTGCATCACGGGAAAGTACGCTGTCTCTATACATTGTGACAGCAGGACTACATTTCCCGTGATGCACCGGCTCACATCTGGTAAGTGGTGGGTGGAGAGAGGCAGACAGGCACGCTGGGAGCTGTAGTTTAACCCTCTGCAGGACAGCTGTAATTCTCTAGGTCGGAGTTGAATTGGAGAAAAATTGATAACGATTCTTTGATATCTACTTGTGGTTAGAACTTCTCAAAAAAACACCAAAAATTGGTGTAAAATAGGGCAGTTCCACTAACAGCCAATCAGATTCCGGCTCTTATTTTTCTAAGGCAGGTTAGAGAATTAAAGAACTGAGCTGATTGGTTGCTAGGGGCAACACATGGAGTTAATTATAATTGTATTAAGGAATTGGTAGATAAATGATTTAAAGGGACACAGATTTATTAGGCGCACTGATGCATTTGACAAGAAATACAGTAACATTAAAGAGTATGACTTTGGGGTACTCGGAGCTGGGCCTCTCTCTCTCATGACGTTCTCAGGTGTCTGGGGCTGTCACAGTGGCGTGACCTGGTCCGTGGCCATCCGGAGAGGCGCCTTAGTACAGCTGCCTTCTCGGCTGATGTGTCGGGAGTTGGCCACAGCTCCTCTGGACCTCGTGGCCACTGGTTCCGTGGTTGGAGTTTGGAGTCTCCTCACCACCTTTCAGGGCCAGGCCCCTGGTTCTCACCCTGCCCCTCCGCTTCACTTCAGATGCAGGCGCACAGGTGGATTGCTCACTACCCGTGCCCCTAGGGCTCCCTCTGTCTCTTCGCGGTCTCTGGCCTCGGGACCTGGGACGAACCTCATCATTGCTCAAGTCCTCCGGGTCCTTTCTCTCTGTTCTCTCCCCAGCTGACCTAATCCGATTGACCTCTACTTCCTGTGGTGTTTTTCCTTGGTCCCTTTCCCTGACCACTTCCTGCTCACTTTCCACTCACCACCTTTCTCCCCCCGCCGTCCCACGGGCTGCCTGAGCCGTCCCACTACCTGAGTTTACTCGCTATCCCTGGGACCGGGTGTGTTGAGTGTGTTTGTGGGTGAATGGACTTACCAACCCTGGTTGCCGCAGATGAGCATACTACCCCCCTGGTGTGGGTGCAGTACCCCTCAGTGGTGACCAGACCACTGGGGCACCACACTCCCCCTTAGCAAAGATTAGCACGTTCTCGTGCTAAGACACGGGTTAATGATGTGACAATTAGAACTTGTATTTTTGTAAAACATAAAACAATAATAGCAGTAATGAACAGTCTAAAAATGAAAAATTACAAAAAAAATGTAAAAAAAATTGAAAAACAGTCACCACGGCGCTTAGCCCATCCACCGTTGGCTGATGAAAAGTTATTTAAGAAACTGTCCTTACCACAACCAGTTGTCTGTGGTCTATCGGTCCATTTTTAAAGCTAAAATTCAAGAACTTGCAAAAGTTCATGAAGTAAGTCCTGTAGGCATGGTACGCTTGGTGGTTGCATTGCTACTTAGTTGCATAGAAAACAAAACAAAACAAAACACAATTACATTATAAACTGCTTAACTGTCCATATAACACGTATTTCTCCTAACTAATGGTTTTGCTAGGCATTATTACTAAACATTCACACCTATAACAAATTATAACTACTCACACGCAACATAACTAGGCTAACTTCTGTCTATGTACATTAAAGCGTTCTGCGGATCTGCTTACTGCCGGTGGTCCTGAAAAGTCTCTTGAAACGGCTCCACCTCAGAACGGAGTCGTCTCTCCCTATTTCTCTGATTCCACCCTACAAGTGCGTTCACTTGAGATCTGGTAAGGGCCGCTTCACACTGCGGCATGATCCGGTCCGGTTCTGTCCGGGAGGACCCAGACAGCTGTGGATCGGATCAGCACACAGGACTGGGGGGCTATTATGCCCTCCAGTCCGGTGTGCAGAGCACACAGTTCCCGCTGCTGATAAGTCAGGACCGCGGGCGCCGCGGTCCTGACCTGTCAGCGGCTGCAGCGAGGGCGAGGGCATAATAACCCCCCAGTCCTGTGTGCTGATCCGGTCCGCAGCTGTCTGGGTCCTCCTGGACAGAACCGGACCAGATCATGCCGCAGTGTGAAGCGGCCCTAAGCAGCCGATCCATCTCGGTGATCTCTGATGTCACCAGGAAATCGGGGGTCCGCACCACATAGGATCATAGCGGCTGACGTACTTGCCACCGATTTTGCAGGATTCCCACCTCCAAGTGAGCTGATACGTGACACATTGGGGCTACACTACATACTGGGGCACCCCGCGATCCCATCAACTCTGGTGCTGCATCCATCTTAAGTTTAAAAGTCACTGACCTCAATGGTTCCTGGGTCCTCTCCAGGCTACTGGGGGAGTCTGTCTCCTTGACCCCACATGTCGGAGTCCTCCGGGCGCCGCTCACCGTAGCGCTGCTACAGTTCTCTGCTTTCAAGAGCCCATGACCCCTTGGGGGCACCTGGTCTGGGTCCTCCTCAAGGCCGCTGGGGAAGTCCTCTGCTGCCACCCCACGCTCCGGGTTGCCTTGGCCTTGCTCCACCATCTTGGACGCCACGCAGACACTAGAGTTCCCTCCACACCGCTTCCAGTTCGAGCCAGAGTCCAGATCTCCCCCCTCCTTTCGTGGGCGTGCCTCCGCTCTCTGGCCGTCGGTCACACCCCTGGGTGGAGTGGCACAGTCTTTCAGCGCGCCCTCCTGACTCTTGGAGGGTGAAGGGGGTGTAGGCCATTTTTTGCACTGTGTGCTGGCCCGGCCCATGATGGGGGACTGCGGCATGCCCCCCAGTCAGGACATGCTCTCAGGCTCTTGCAGCTGCCATTACTTCGGCCTACAAAGCACAGTCTCTGGGCTACAGTTTGTAAGGAGCACGGGTTCCAGCAATGCTGGGTCGGTAGATGACTCGCCCCAGTGGGGGCCATGGGGTACTTGGAGCCGGGCCTCTCTCTCGACGTCCTCGGGAGTCTAGGAGCTGTCACGGTGGCGTGACCCGGTTCGTGACCACCCAGATGGGCGGTCAATAAAAAGCAAGGGGAATTTAAGAGTAAAGAGAGTCTTTGGAGTAAGGGGATTAGTGGGGGTGGTTATCGTGAAGCCACCCGTGGTATGCGCTGTTGTTACCTGTATTAGCCACTGCTGCAGGCCGGGACCTCTGGGGATGATGGAATGGCAGCTGGGATGGTGTCACTCCCCACGGGTGGAGCGAGGTGCCCAGGGCATCGGGAGTTAAGGGTTATTAGAGTTCGTGGAGAGCCAGCGGAGCTGAGCTGGCTCCAGGGTGAGATTGGGGCATCTCATAAGCAGACTCCTGCTGCCTGCGCGGCGTTGCAGTCTACCTTTCCTCAGACAATGCTGAGTTCCAAACCTGGTTTACTGAGCTCTTTTTTGCATGCAAAACAGGTTACAGCTTAAGTACAGTTGCAGTCCAGTTAGTCCTTAGCAACCAGGATGGCTTGTCCAATACACCGCTTTAGTGTGCTTGTCCCCTCGAGCCTTTCTTCCCCAGCACTGCCTGTTCTCCTCCTTCCTGCACGCGCCTCTGCGCACAGAGCCCCAATCCAGCAGCCACGGGCCTTCGTTGGGTGACCGTCTGTGTCCCCTGGCCCTAGTACGGCTGCGTTCTCAGCGGATGTGCCAGGAGTTGGCCACAGCTCCTCTGGACTTCGTGGCCACCGGTTCTGTGGTTGGAGTTTGGAGTCTCCTCGCCACCTTCTCACCCTGTCCCTCCACTTCACTTCAGATTCGGGCGCACGGGTGGATTGCTCCCTCTGTCTCCTCGTGGTCTCTGGCCTCGGGACCTGGGATGAGCCTCATCACTGCTCAAGTCCTCCGGGTCCTTTCTCTCTGTTATCTCTCCAGCTGACCTCCTCCAACTGACCCCTACTTCCTGTGGTGCTTTACCTTTGTCCCTTTCCCTGACCACTTCCTGCTCACTTTCCATCCACCACCTTTCTCCCCCCGCCGTCCCACAGGCTGCCTGAGCCGTCCCACTACCTGGGTTCACTCGCTATCCCTGGGATCGGGTGTGTTGGGTGTGTTTGTAGGTGATTGGACTTACCAACCCTGGTTGCCGCATACGGGCATACTACCCTCTGGTGTGGGTGCAGTACCCCTCAGTGGCGACCAGACCGCCAGACCGTTTCAGACCCTTTTCGCAATCGGTTAAATAGCAGTTCTGCGACAGCCGCAAGGGCCGGGGGGTACTTGGTAGCCAGGCCCGCTAGTGTTTTGGGAGGCCCTGGCCGTGCAGTGAAGGTGGTATTTACAGGCGAATTAGAAGTCTACTTTGTGACACCACCTGTAGTATTCGGCCAATCATGGCAGACGCTGCTGGTTTAGGCTTCTGGGGCAGATGGTGCAGCAGCCAGGATGGTATCGCTCCCCACAAATGGAGCGGAGCCCCAGGGACAGGGTGACAGTCTATGGGATTGATAATAATGACGCTCCCACCAGGGCCGTGAGGTACTCGGTATTGGGCGACAGTTTTGCTGGGAGTGTCACGGGGGTCCTGGCTCTGTGGCCCTGGGCGGTCAATAAAAGGAACAGTTTTTAGGAATAAACATGACGCCACCCGTGGTGTGGGGCTATGGGTAGCCGCCGCTGCTGCAGAACCTCTGGGGACAATAGACGGGCAACTTAGTCTGTACCTGTATAGCAGGCTGCGTGAGCCTTGTGTCGGGCCCACTGGGACAGGGGTACTCGCTGGGGAAGTCACGGATGGTCCTGGTCCAGTCCGTGTCCCGGGCTCGGCAATAAAAGGGGATATTTACAGGGGTTGTCAGTCGTGACGCCACCCACTATATGCGGCCAGTGATGGGGCCGCCGCTGCTGCAGAACCTCTGGGGATGATGGAATAGCAGCGTAGATGGTATAGTTCCAGTGGGTAGAACTGTGTTCCCCGGGGCAGTAAGGGTTAAGTATTGTGGAATGTTCAGTACACTTACTGTGTGGACGCTGCAGGGATCTCTCGTCAGTGCTGGTGCTGACAGGCTGTGCTGTGGCTCTGCAGGTGGAGGGCTTTCTGTAATTCTGTATTGAGAGAATCGCTTTCATGCAGAGACACAAGGGAGGCAATCTCAGGGTTTTCCGTGTTTACTCTCAGTTCTTCAGACAGTTCACAAGTCAGTTACAGTTCTTACAAAGTTCAGTACAAGTACACGGACACACTCTCCCTCTCCGGGTTCCCTTTACTCTGCAGCCAGGTCTCTCTCTCTGTGACCCCTCACACGTACTCTGTGTCCATTCCGGGCTGTTTACGTTCTCTGTTTTACTTCGTTATGTGCAACACCGGACAGTATGGCGGTGACTCGGGCCCTTGTGGGTCCTCCTCGTCGTCACTGAGCTGCCTGTCCTTTGGGTAGGGACCCTAACGTGTAGCTGTGGTCCCCCGTCGTGTTGTTTGGGGATTCCGGGTCAAAATACGGTCCCTTCTAGAGCCGACACTCTACTCAGCCCAGCCTCCAGCAGTCCTCAGATGTGAGGCTCTACCAGGCTCTTTCCCTCTGCGTCTCTTGGTATCATAGGAGGGCTACTCCGCCTGCAGTCGGTAGCTTCAGCTGTGTTCCTAGGGCCCGGGTATCACCGTCCCTCTCTCTCTCCTCACACTCCTGGTGGTATTGGCTTTGGACGTGCTTTCTCTCTCCTCCGGCTCGCACTGGCTCGGTACAGATTCTGCGCTCCTACACTGTACACTCTCAGGATATGTGAGTCTTTCTGTCTGCTCAGCTTCACTCAGCCTTCTGCTGTTCTCTGGCTTGTGCTCCTCAGCTTCTGGTCTTTGCTGTTCAGCTCACTATGGCCTACTGAACTCCTTCCTCCTCCCCCTCACTATTTCTATGTGGCACCCCATGGGTTAATGTGCCACAATAACATCACATGGGTTCTCTCCCCCACTACACACTGACAAACACTACCACCTCTGGGCAATAGGGGGAGCACCACCTGCTCCCTTATATACTCTTGCCCATGAGGGAGAGCTCAGTTCAGTTCCTAGAGAACTGAGGAAAGAACAGCTCAGGAGACCGTTCAGCACGGTGCAGTGCTGAGAAGAGAGCAGAGTTAGCTCAGTGCAGACCTAGCAAGGGTCAGAGGAACAAGGAGAACGAAAGACAGAGGAACACATCTGGGAGCTAGAGTGACACCATCACTTGCCCCAGAAGTAAGCACAGAGACGGACACCGGATCCGGTACTGTGTCTGGCACCCACAGCACAGCGAATCCAGGAACAGCGGGATCTCTAGATGCCCCCTAGTACCAGAGTGAAGCAACACGGAGGGGTCAGCACAGCATAGAGGACCCAGGTTGCCTAGCCAAGTGGTACCAGCAGAATACAGAGAGACGTGAGGAATCCCAGCAGCTTAGCTAGAAGCAGCAGCCCAGGACACACACACAGTGCAGCACAAGGAAGCCAACGACCCGGACAGGGTGTGGGGAGAAAGCTCAGCCCCATTACAGACTCCGTGGACTATAATCTGCAATAATATCTGCAGTAAAGCCTTGGAAAACAACTTTGGAGTCTGTGTATTGATTGCGACCTTTGCTCCAGATTCAGCACAGAGAGCCTCCCTACAGATCCAGCCTGTCAGCTCTGCAGCATCAGGAGAAGAGAATTGCAGTGTCTACCAAACGTGAGTGTGTGTCCTCCAACCCTTCTCCACCATCTATAACCCCAATAGACTTTACCCTTTACTGCCCCGGGGGATACAGTTCTCCCCACTGGAACTATACCATCTCCGCTGCCACTCCATCACCCCCGGAGGTTCTGCAGCAGCGGCGGCCCCATCACTGGCCGCACCAAGTGGGTGGCGTCACCCGTGACAAATCCCTTGTAAATATTCCCCTTTTATTGTGAGGGCCCAGGGACACGGTCCGGACCAAGCCACCCGTGACATCCCTAGCTACCGACCGGTCCGGTACCGAGTACCCTAGTCCCGCCTGAGGCTCCACATCTACTTTCAAGTCACCTGACTACATGTGTGCCCAACCCACTCCTTCAAATCCACCACCCCTCAATTGCCTAGAGTCTTCCAATCTTAGGGCTGGATGCTACCTTCTCCTACACGTGTATCAGAAAAACACGGTGATTTTATGCAAAAAACGTATATAAATTTATTATTCAAATAGTTTAAAAATTTACAAATAAATAAGGTTTTTTCAGGCAAAGTACACAAAAAAGTGTTACGGTATATACAATTATATATTAATTATAAAGGTAATTGTAAAATCCATAGACAGCACCCTATAAACTAGGAAAACCCGTGATCTTCTTTATGTGATAAAAAACTAAAAAGACAACAACTCATGAAAACAAGTGTCAAAAAATTCAATAAGTTTCCATTAGTCACCTATCTCTCACATAGGAGACAGAAGAAAAAGTGATAGTGAAACAACCAATAGGTTTTTATAAGTCACCTATCTCTCACATAGGAGACCATAGAAACAGTGAAAAAACTAAAATCAAAATGTGAAAATCAATCTAAAGGGTGATTACCTGGTGTATCTACAGACTCTGCTGCACTCTACATGCACGTTTCGGCTTACGCCTTCATCCAGGAGTGAATACAGCTCCCAACTTCCACCATTATATAGTGTGGAATGACCTATCCCTGAACCAGCCACACCGCACCCGCCCCCTAAAACAGCTGACCGAGATCAGTGTTCATTATTCTGTGGGGGTAGAGAAACAACATGGTTGCGCCCATAAAGCGTCACAATCACCATGGTAACCTTAAGACGGCGCATGCCCGGCGTCCTGCGTCCGGATCCGACCACCTCAGCGCGTCATAGTGGTTGCCGTGGATCCGAGGATCAACATCCGCCCAATCGGCGGAAGTCGTCATCGGAGTCCCGGTATTCACTGTGATTGACGCGCGGCTGGTCCTCTCCTAAGGCGCCGCCCCGAGCATGCGCACCAGGTCTCCCCACGGACTTATTACATAACAGAACACGGACGTAGCTGCAAAGAGCGGGCGCTACTTGAATGGCACAGGGGTAGTTATATATATCCAAGTGACATATTGTGAATCTTTTGCTCAAATTCAGAAATAAAGTAAGTACAGTGCATTAATTTATGAATAAACAGTGAATAAAACATATGCATATATCGGGCTGTCATTCATTGAATAGCTTATACTGGGGCACCTAACATCACAACAGAAATACCTATACATTTAATAGAGAGATTTCTCCTTTCCCACTACTATGACATTAATTATCGAGGAATAGGAAAATAGTGATATTCTTCCAATAATATATTCTTGCATTCAGATGGAGAACAAGACACATCTTCTCAAAGATCTCTCCTACGGCAACATAGGAAATCGCAATGTCACAGTATCCCAATACTAGAAAGTGACATAAAAAAAGAGACAAATTAATATCACAATTAAAAATTAATAAAAATAAATGAAAAAATTACTCATAAAAACTTTAATGGTGAAAGTCTGCATAAAAAATAGTAATAAAAAATTATAAACATAGATCAGTACTACTTATAAAAAGAGAACAAATTCAGAGTTCAGATAAGGGAATTCTTCAGAGGAATGGGACGAAACTAATATTTTCATTGAGCCCTTTGGGGTAAATCGTGTCTAGTGTCCAGATCCACTTTGTCTCACACTGTGCAAGGAGCTGACTCACATTACCTCCTCGTATCCCAAGTGCTATCCTGTCAATCCCTTTTACTCTAAAACCAGATGGATCACAGTTGTGGAATAGTTTAAAATGCTTCGGTATTGTCCTAAGTACCTCAATCTCTTCTTCCTTTTCTACCTTTGCTGCTGCAATAATACTCAAAACATGCTCCCGTACCCTCACCTTCATAGATCTTGTGGTAAGGCCTACGTAAATTTTCGAGCAGGGGCATGTCGCGTAATAAACAACAGCTTTGGTAGAGCAATCAATCTGTTGGGTGATTTTGAACTGTTTAGAGCCGTCCGAAGACGAAAAATGTTGGGCCCTCTCTACATTTGGGCAGGCAATACAGTTCCCACATGGTTTGCACCCCCATTGGCCACCACGCCGGTTCCCAAAGGGTAAAAAACTCTGGTCACTCTTATCGTAGTGGCTTCGTACTAGGATATCCTTAATATTTTTAGTTCTGCGTGCCACAACCGTAGGTCTTGGAGTGAGATACTGTTGCAGGATTGGATCCGTCATCAAAAGGGGCCAGAATTTGGTCAAGCCTTCCTGCATTTTTTCCCAATTTGAATGATATTTTGTAATCATTCGTACTTTCTGATCACCTTGCCCTTCTCTGACCGAGTATAGCAGTTCCTGCCTATTGCTGTTCCTTGCTCTATTATACGCTTTCTTCAAAGATCTCATGCTGTAGCCCCTAGCCAGGAATCTAGATTTCAATTCCTTTGCCTGCTTCTCAAAATCCTCATTAGAGGAGCAAATTCTTCTAATACGGAGAAATTGGCTCGTAGGGATAGATTTCACTATATGGGCGGGATGTGCTGATGAAGCCTGCAGGACCGAATTTGTTGCCGTACTTTTACGGAACAGATCCGTCTGTAATGTTCCTGTTACATCCCTCCTAACCATGACATCAAGGAATTCAATCTCATCCCTGCTGGACTTATAGGTCAAATGAATATTTTTCTCATTATTGTTGAGACGCTTAAAGAACTTATCCAATTCTTCTGAATTACCTTGCCAGATCAAGAACACATCGTCGATGTACCTTGTCCAAAAAAGGACCCGGTCCATCGACTGTGACTGATCCGACATAAAGAGGTCCCTCTCCCACAGCCCCAGAAATAGGTTGGCGTATGAGGGGGCAAAGGCCGCCCCCATTGCCGTCCCCTGGAGCTGTAGGTAGAGGGACCCCCCGAAGAAAAAGAAATTATGTTTCAATGCAAAGTCCAGCAGTTCCAAGATGAAATCCCTTTCCTCTCTTGGTCGTGTAGTCATGGATAAGAAGTACTCCACAGCATTTAACCCGTCTTGATGACGAATGCTCGTATATAGAGCTTCGATGTCACAAGTCACCATAAGTGAACCATCCCCTAGATGTACTGAGTCAATTTTCTCCAAAAAGCTCCCTGTATCTTTAATATATGAAGGCAGTTCTTCAACCAGGGGCTTCAGCATGTGATCTATGTATTTACATACCTTTTCAAGATAATTGCCCACCCCTGATACAATTGGCCTTCCGGGTGGATGTTCTTTACCCTTATGTATTTTGGGCAAAAGGTATAAAGTTGGAATTTTTGGTTCCTTTACCCATAAGGCCTCTATTAGTTCTTTTGTGGCTACATCATTGCTCACTGCTGTCTCTAGAATCTTCTTGTATTCCAGGGAAAAGGAATTCGATGGATTGTATGTTAGTTTCTGGTAACACGATTTGTCCCTCAATTGTCTATATACCTCCTTCTCCTACACGTGGGTTGTGTGGGCTGTGAGGGTGTTGATGTGCAACAAATGTCCTACCTGCCTGGCTGCAGTTCCCTTTTGTGGCCTCCTGGAAGCAGGGGCGCCACACTTGTTCCAGAGGGTCACTCCTCAGTGGAGGCCCCGGGCTCTAGGTGTTAGGTAGGCCAGGACTCCTGGAATCCCCTGCCTCTCTGGATTTCTGCTGCTGGGCCATTAGTACCCGAACAGTCTCGGACTCTGGTGTTCAGTTCTCGGCGCTTTTACCTCTGGGGTGAGCACGACACCGCTCCACTCCCCAGGCTCCCCTCCACTTCCTCAGACTCTTGCCTGTGGGTCCCTCAAGCTAGGTTCAGCTATCCTGGGATGAGCTTAGCGCTGCTCCAGTCCACAGGAAGTCTTCCTCAGTCCTCCTAGGGACTGAACCGACTAACTCTACCCCAGACCAGAATTTATAGGGGAGCTGCCCTGAGCCCGGGTTTTATACCTTCCCTTTCAGGGTGAAGCCAGAAAAATGTTGTGTGTTTTTGTTTGCCTAGTGAGGATATCCTCTGTTGCTCTCAGGTATGACACTACCCCCCGATGGAGATAATGACATTGTGGCATCAGGACTCTGGGGTGCCACAGTAACAGTCGTTGGGGTGCAGGACGGAGGGCACAGAAAATAATCTGAGGACACAAGAGGGTGTAATTTTCTTTACCTTTACTTGGCAGATGGTGGTGCAGTCTGGGGCTTTGGTTACCGGGTTGTAAAGGGGTCCGGTCAACCTGGAAGTGTGGCACTCCAGAGTCCGGTTGCCACAATGGCATTGACTCCCTTGTTGGGTGATGTCTTGCTTGGAAGCAAGAAGGGGTATTCACACCAGGTAAGCCGACAGCATGTAACACATTTCCTGACTCCAGACCTGAAGGTTGAGCTCTGAAACCCGAGTTCAGAGGAGCTCCCCTATAAATTCTGGCCTGGAAGTGGGGTTAGTCAGTTCAGTTCCTAGGAGGACTGTGAAGAAGACCTGTGGAGTGAAGTGGTGCTGAGCTCGTTCCAAGTAGAGTCGAGAGTGAGGAACGGCAAGCTTGATTGACCCGTAGGAGAGGGTCTGAGGAAGGAGATAAGTAGGCCTGGGGAGTGGACCCAGCTGATCAGTTCACCCCAGTGCAGAGCGCCATTAACGGACACCAAAGTCCAAGGTTATTATGAGGGTATTCCAGACCCAGCAGCCAAAACTGGAGGATAAGAGACTCCATATCTCCCGGCCACAGCAAAGCACCAGGAGGCACAGCAGCATAGGAGAGCTCAGGGCCAGCTGCCAGAAGAGTGGTGCCCGGGAAGGGCTCAAGCTGCCTGCCATACTGGTGAGAGATACTGTATAACAGCAGAGAGAGAAGGTTGCAGCTTTGCTACAGGCAGCTAGGACCAGTAAAGAGGAGCGCAGGAGGAAGGCTTCAGAACTCACCGGGTGAGGAGATCCCCGACTTGCTTCCAGGCCACCCAGACTCACATCACCTGTGGACAGTGACGCACCCAGGGCCGGGTACTCAGATCTCAGGCGGGCAGTTTGGGATGTCACGGGTGGCTGCCTGAGACTGTGGCCCTGGTGGTCAATGAATAAATAAAGGAAAATAAAGTATATAAGTTTGTGACGCCACCTGCAGTACCTGGTGATGTTCACCAGCGCCGCTACAGTCCTCCGGTGGTCAATGGTATGGCGGCAATGATGTTATAGTCCTCCGATAGAGTCACTTCACCGGGTACTTTATTGAAAAACCTTTCATCGTCATCACAGTTATTCAGTGCAGTAAGATGTTACGGCGACAAATGGCTACGGGTGCTGCAAGTGCATTTTCTGGTTGGTAGCTGGATCCCTCACTGTGTGCCGTTCCTGTTCCTTTCTTTCGAACCACCCATCTGCACAAGCGTAGCGCTCATAGGTGACAATATCGCCCCGGTATAGGTCGCGATCGGGATGTCCTCTTGGCAAGTTTGACTCAACGTCCCGGAGCCCCACAAACACCTCCTCATTCAAACCCACCTCCCAAGCGAACCCCCACCCGGTATGTAAATTAAAGGTGGAAATTCTACCTTCACGGCGGAGTTCAGCAGGCAGCGGCGGCTGGCGGCGAGCCTCGGCACGGGCCTCCATGTTGGCGCGTTCTCGGGCTTGCCACTGCTCTCGTCGTCTCTGGCGTACATCTCTGTCGTTACTGCTCGGGGTGTAGAGATGAGTAGTGGAGTTGGTGGTTTGGCGGGAAGCTTGAACTTGGCGGGCTGTCTGTATCGGCACCCGGTGGAACGGCACATGGGAAGGTGTCGGCATTGCACCCGACCAGTGTACCCGAGCTGTATGCCCGGTTGGAAGTTACTCGGTATCTCCCCAAGCGAACCCGGTGTCGAAATCCTCAGCGGTGCTGTGGGTCTCGTCGTCATCCTCTCCGACCTCTTCCTCGATGACCACATCAGGTTGCTCGATGATTGGAGATGTTGGAGCTAGTTCCGTTGTACAACAGGGCGGTGGTGCTGCGGATCCTTCCGTAGGGACGTCCTGCAGGCTTCCAGGCTGTGCCTGCCTCTTCATCTGTTTCCGCAGGTAAAGGTGTTTCAATCCCGGTTACCAGGTAGGCCTCGGCAGTTGCAAGGGAAGCCTCCGGTACGGGGACGAAACAGGCGACAGTCTCTGTACTTGTGAAACACGTCGCGAGTTCCTCGGTGGGAACCTGGTAGAGATCAAATTCTTCTGTGGAGCGTATTATGAGCTCCGGCTCAAGAACGGGGTCGGTTGCGATATTAGTCGCTGGAACGGGTCGAGTTGCGGCCTCCACCGGAATGATGCAGTCTATGGGCTCCGGTGACGAAGCAGGACAGGTGGTGGGCGACGGTGAGGCAGTTGAGAAGCTGGTGACGTCGTCTGGGCTTGGAGTAGCTGTACCCGGTCGGCTCTGCTGCATCGCATGGTGTAGTCGTCTGCCTAGGGTCGCGCTCCAGCTGCGAATCGTCCATTCCACAGTCTCTAGTAACCGCACCCGGAGGTCTTGTAGAGCCTCTAGCCAGAAGTCGGGGCTGCCGTCTATGGTAAGGGCAGGATCCGGACCCAGTTGGCCTATGGCTGCTCTGGCCTCCGCCTCGACCTCCCGCAATAGGTCTTGGAGTCTCACGCTGGACATTCTTCTTTGGAGGGAAACCACACCCGTTCAACCGGTAAGACGTTCTGGTAGAGCTGGTGAAGAAGTTCTCTCTACACTCCCATTTCCTCTGGGCTTTTGTAGTCCAATCGTGGGAAAAGTCTTTGGGGTCCGCCCCCATGGTTGATTCGAGCAATCAGGGCGGACAAAGAGTTTGGCGCCTTTTGTCTTTAGCCCTCCCACGATGAGGGGGGGTTGACTCACTCCTGGGCTTGCACGTGGCGGCTTCTTGTGGCGGGAACGCCATCTTGGGCGCCATCTTGGCCCAATGGTGAAAAGGCGGGAAAGTTCTTTTAGGGACGAACAAAGTCCAAATTGTAGACAATAAAGTCCAGTTTAAGCACATTATACCCGTTGGGTAACGGGCCTGCTCGTATCCTGTTCGTGACGCCATTTTCTGACTCACCGTGGCCGGGACTCCGGTTTAGACAGGCGATGCTTCCTTCCTCCTTGTCACGGGTGGACCGCGCCTGCCGGTAGTGGGGCCCGGTGTAGTGCAGATCAAAAGTGAAGACGTCTTGGTGGAACAGATTAAAGGGGTTTTAATTTATTCGTGACGCCACCTATGAGTAGATTCGGTAAGGACTACCGACGCTGCGGAGCCCCCGGGGGATGGACAGCAGCAAGATGTTACGCTCCCCACAGGCTGAGCGGTGATCCCCGGAGGCTGGAGCTGCTCAAGATGTTGTGCGGCAGCTGCGGTTACCTTTTAGTGCGGACGGACAGTTCATAAGGAAGCACAGACACAGAAAGTCTCTATAACGGGTCTTTACTGTAACCAGTAGGCAATACATGGCATACAGTGGTTGAGTAGTAGACCGGGTGGACTCAGCAGTGATAGTGTCCCTCAGAGATCCGCAGTGTTCCTCCATTCTACCTAACTTGTTGCCAATGTCGCCCAGGAATACCAGGTCGGGTACGGGGAGGCTGCTTCAATGCCCTATCCATGATGTACGTCCTGGATACTTTGGGGAGCCTTGGATCCCTCAGTGGGTACACCGCTGGTTAGATGACTGGAAACTGGCTGGTGGTGGGGTGCTCCTGTGAAGCTGCTCCTCCACTCTTCTGGTTCGCGTGGCAGAGGTGAACTGCTGCCAGCTTCGGTACCAGTGATCCGGCTGTAGGTTGTGGGCACGGGAGTCTTTTAGGAACCCGTGTAGATAATGCCCAATCCCGGTAGTTAAGGCCTCAGGTGCTGACACCTGACCGGTGACGGCCCAGGGGCCCGCACGGAGTGCGGAGCCCCCGCTCCTCTCCAAGCTCTGTGTTCTAGGCTCTGCTCTAGATCCCAGGCTGTTCTGTTCTCTGGTCTAGATTATTGTGTTCTGCTACACTACCCTAACACTCCACCCACCAGGACCTAGGATTGGCCCTCTGTTCTAGGTGATGCATGTTGGGTTGGATCTCAGAGTTAACTATATCACTGCTATGTCAGAGAATATTGCGGCTGCAATACTCCCTTGTGACGCACTCGTTGCGGGGCGCCACACCTCCCCGGTCATCGGGTTTCTGTGAGCCTTGTAGGTTCTCACAGGTGCGGGCCCTGGTACCCGGTTTCTTTACTGGGGCAAACTCTCTGGTTACTGTGCTCCCCATATTGAGTGAACTCCCGCCTCGAGTTACTTCTTTTTTCCTTCCTTCTGGGATCTCTTCTTGCTGTCCTGGGCCCCTCAGCCGAGGAGACCCTCCTTGCTCCCTCCAGGCCTACTGCCTGGCTCTTTCCTACTCGACTCTCACTGGTCTGCTCTAGACTCGACTCACTCCAGACTAGACTGACTCTCTAGTTCCCCCTGGAGGTCACTATGTTCCCTCCCGGGTCCCTCCTACTGCTGACTAGTGTGGGGTATGGGTTCTAGGGTTCCACCTACTGGCCATAACTCCACTTGCAGTGGGGCGACTACACCACTTTTATGGGTGTAGTACCCCTTTTGTGGCACCTACATAGTGGGTTTCTACCTGCAACTACCAGTAAAGGTAACGGAGACTATATACTGTGTGCCTGTGGGTTATTCTGCACCCTCAGTCCTGCACCCCAACGGTCTACCACCACCCTAGACTTTTCCGGTTGCCCTGGGTAACCGCTCCACTCGTGGGGAGCGACACTACCTTAGCTGCAATCCCATCATCCCCAGTGGTTCCGCACCGCAGCGTCGGCCCTTAATAGCTGAACATCATGGGTGTTGTCACGACAACCATCCCCTAAACCAAAATCCCCAAACTTTTAAGTTGATGCCCAGGGTTTACGGAGTCGGGTCTCGACCTCTGTGACTCCCCAGAAGTACTCAAAGCCCGGTTCTCAGTACCCCATGGCCCTGGGGCGTATCAGAAGCATTTGGGGATCCACCTCACCAGGTGGGTTCGGAGGCCTTCCTACTGCGCTTTCCCTTGGGTCCCTGCTGCTTGTAGCTATGCTGCGACCCTCTTCCTGCATTTTGGTTCCTATCCCGTATGGCAGACAGCACGAGCCTTTCATGCACATCACCTTACTGATGGCAGCTCCGGGCTCTTAATCCACTGTGGTTCCACCAGGTCTTAGGTGCGGCCAAGAGACTTACAGCCTCCTACCCTCCAGATTCGGGTGCGTGGACGTACAGTACCCGTGCACCCAAGGACTCTAACATCATCTCTAGCGCCTCTCTCTGAGGTGAGCTTGTGGTGCTCCTGTGGCCTGGTCGCCACAGAGGAGTATTGCACCCAATCCATGGGTGTGGTATTCCTGTTCTCAGTAAACGGGATGGTAAATCCGGACACTCACAAAAACACCCAACACACCGGTCCCAGGGATGGTGGGTGGACCCGAGAGAGGGAGGGCCCAGGTAGTCAGTGGGACGGATGGGGGGAAAAGAGAGGTGGAGGGTAAGAAGTTAGTTGGGAAGCATTCAGGAAGTAGAAAAGGAAAAAGAACAGGAAGTAGTTAGTCAGTAAGACGGAGAGAGAGGAGAATGTGGGAGCAGTGAAAGGAGAAGGTCCCGGAGGACTTTAGCAGAGATGAGGCTCATCCTGGGTTCCCGAAACAGCAGACTGCAGTCAGGCAGAGGGAGCCATAGGGGCACAGGGAGTGAGTGATCCACCCGTGCCACCGAATCTGAAGTGAAGCGGAAGGGCAGGTTGAGAAGCAGGGGACCCGCCCTGAAGGTGGCGAGGTAGCGCCTCCGCAGAACAGAGCTCAAGTACTGACAGCCACAGGTGCTCCTGTTCCCCTCCCAGCCACTGCTCCCTAGTTCGGCCGCCTTCCCCAAGTTGTGTCTGGTGTTCAGCCACAGCTCCCGTTAGAAGTCTGAGGCCTCAGGTTCAACGGTTCGGGCATGAAGCTTCCGCTCCGTGTTCAGGGCCAGGTCCCTGTGTCGTCCACCAGCCCCTCTGTCTCACCAGATATGAGCGTACGGGGATCTATGTCTCGTTCCATACTCCAAGGGCTTTCTTCTTCCTCCACATGTCTCGGTCTTTCCCTCCCGGGGTGAGCATGGTCGTGCTCCAGCCCACGGGAGTCGGCACCACACCAACCCGCCTCTACACTCCCGACTTCCACTCCGCTCCTTTTCCGATGGTCTCTCCTCTCCTGATTACTGACTACTTACTACTGACTACACTTCCGGTCTCCCTTTTGACCTGGGTCCTCCCTTAGGGTCCACACACCATCCGTGGGGCCTACGGGTTGTGTGTGTTTTGTGTGTGTATTTGGCTCAACTATACCGTCCCAGCACCTGGAGAGCAGAGGCACAACGCTCCCTAGTCTCAGGAGTGCAGTACCTCTGGTGGCGGCCTACCCGGTGGGGCGCCACACTTACAAGCTCAATAGATAAGTGCTTGTAAGCACTGCACCTGTCCTGTGCTTATAAAGCAGGAGTGGTCGGTCTCCAAGGTTACGAGCTGTAAACAAACAAAAAGTGTTAATAACTCAAGAACCACTGATAATTTTAATAAGCAGTTAATTTCAAAATTAATTATATTTACAAGCACTATCCGACGTATCTATATCCATATATGAAGATATGAATAATCCTTTAAGGTACGTTTGAGTGAAAGTTGTCACGGCGGCTAGATATAACTAATGAATGACTCAAGGACTCTTACTATCTTTTTAGACTCCATGTTACTGACAGAAACTTGATTGACCCTAATAAAATTAGTGACTTTAATATAACTGAGTGCAGACACCTTAAGGGGGTTGTCTGGACTTTTCCTAAAATGTGTCTGTGTATCTAGGCTGCAAAATGTTGACAGTTTGTAATTTACACCCTGTCAGCATTTTGCATGGTTACCTAGATATCACCTTTGTGTGTGGAGGAGCTGGTCACCCCCCGACTAGAGGCGTGTTCTTTTGGCACTTGCCTGTAACGTCACAACTGGACATTTACAGCCAGTCTCCAACAAGCCCTCCTCAGACTCCAACAGGTTTGCCTCAGCCTCCAATAGGACCACCCCTATTCAGCTATGAAGACGCTGATTGAGCCGCATTGCACTGACTGAGCAGTTCATCTCCTTCACAGAGGGGTGGCTTTGACTCATTGATGCGTAGAGAAGGAGATGACCGCTCAGTCAGTGCAATGTGCTTCAATCATTGTCTACATAGGTGAAGAGGGGTGGTCATATTGGAGACTTTGGCGGGCCTGTTGAAGTCTGGGGAGGGCTTGCTGGAGACTGGGTGTAAATGTCCAGTTGTGACATTACAGCCAGGCTCCAAAACAATATGCCTCTAGACGGGGGCTGAGCTGCTCCTCCACACATGCTGAATCGTGATATCTAGGTGACCATGTAAAATGCTGACAGGGTGTAAATTACAAACAATCAGCATTTTGCAGGCAAGATACACACATAGATTTGGGCAAAGCCTAGACAACCCCTCCTTAACGACAGCCGTACGTCTCTAGACGTCAGTCTGTCGTTACCCAGTGTTTGAAGTGAGCTCTGTCGTGGAGCTCACTTCAAACCTCCGACATCTCAGCTGATCTCACTAGCTGAGATGTGGGAGTAACAGCACCAATCGGTCCCGCCATCCGATCGGTTCTGTTAACCCCTTAGATCCCGCCCTCAATCTCTGAGAGCGGGATCTAAGGGAGCCGGAGAGGGCAGCACGCGCTTACCCGGCTCCAGTGGAGATCTCGCGATAGTATCGCAAGATCTCCCGTGCTGACGTGACAGGCCAGGGTCCTGGCTTGACCCCGGAGCCTGTCACTGAGCATTTCCTGGTTGTGGTTGGCAGGGGCTGCCAACCACAACAGGTCCGCGATTCTGACAGATACAGAGGAGCTACAGCTCCTCTGTATGTGTCAGAAGCGATCGGACTGTGCAGCTGCATACCTCTCTATGGGGCACTGTAAAAGTAAGAATCAATAAGCAAATAAAGTTTTTACAAAGTTGAAAAAAAAACAAAAAACATAAAAGTTCAAATCACTCCCCTTTTCTCCCATCCACAATAAAATTATTAAAAAAATAAAATAAAATACACATATTTGGTATCGCCACGTTCAGAATCGCCCGATCTATCAATATAATGAATCAAATAATGAGATCTGTAAACTGCGTAGCGCAAAAAATGGTTCAAACGCCAAAATTACGTTTTTTTGGTCACTGCAACAATGCTAAAAAATGCAATAACAGGCGATCAAAACAGCGCATCCACCCAAGTATGGTATCATTACAAACGTCAGATCGAGACGCAAAAAATAAGCCATCACTTATCCCCAAATCCTGAAAAATGGGGACGCTACGGGTCGCAGAACATGGCGCAAAAAGTGCAATGTTTTTTTTTCATGCTTTTGAATTTTTTTCCACCACCTACATACCAGTAAAGGTATACATGTGTGGTATCTACAAACTCGTACTGACCTGAGGCATCGCATTGTCACGTCGGTTTTACCATATAGTGAACACTGCGACTACAAAACCCAAAAAACAAACGTGTAATTGCACTTTTTTTGCAATTTCACTGCACTTGGAATCTTTTTGCAATTTCCCTGTACATTAAATGGTAAAACAAATTATTGCATCTGAAAGTACAACTCGTCCCGCAAAAAAAAGCCGTCATATGTCTGTGTCGACAGAAAAATAAAAAATGGCTCTTGGAAGCCGAGGAGCGAAAAAACAAAAATGAAAAATGACAAATTCCTTCGTCACTAAAGGTACCTTTACACGCCGCTACAACAGGATGCATACAACCCGCTACAGGCTACAAATGTGGCTTGTCGCGCCAATATCGCCCGTAGTAGCGGCGTCTGAAGACGGGACGACACAGCCAGCTACAGATACATCTGTATCCGTGCACTGCCCATAAACAAATGGCTACATCGCCGATTGTAGCGAGCTGTATCGGCGTGTAAAGAACCCACAGAAGGGAACTGTGGACACCCGGCGATGTAGCTGCAATGTAGCTAAGGCGTCACCCAAGCTCCGTGTTACCGCGCCCCATCTGCGATCATTGGTGGAAGATGCTGCGTTGCGATTGGTTGTCGCCGCACAGGGCGGCATATTTAAGGAGCTGACGAGTCACACTACACAATTGCTCGAGCGTCACGTATTAATCAGCCTCCTGCGATGCCTGCCCAATCATGTTATTTTTGCTTTCTCCTATCAGCGTACGGACGTCTCGTAATCCACAATTGGAGCACGCCTATGTGCTGTCCCTGCTGCACCAGGTCCGCCCATAGTAGCTGGTTGTAGCGGTGTGTAAATGAGCTACAGATGGCTACTTGAGACACCCGGCGATGTAGCTAGCTGTAGATGTAGCGTAGCGTAGCGCACCTTGTGGCGGCGCGTAAAGAGGGAGCGTTTACCGTTTGTAACCGTTTGAGCGTGCTCGTGCACGTGAAGTAGCCGTTGGTATCCATCCTGCAGTGGCGGCGTGCAAAGGTACCTTAAGGGTTAGGAGCTGTATAGGTGGCCATATTGGATATTTTGGATGATGAACTGAATGTGTCCTAATTAAAGGGGTATTCCAGCCAGAAACATTTATGAGATCAAGGGCAGTATTCAGCATTATGCAGGGGTCCATCCCATGGATGATAGAAAGGAGGCTCCCTTTTTGCTTTTGATTTTACCTCCTAGCCTTCCAAAACCTATAACTTTTTATTTTTCGATCTATAGTGTTGTATCAGGGCTTCTTCTGTCAATTGGGGTCTATATGGCTCTCCAGTCTATTTTTATTTTCTTTTTCGGAGGTGGAATGACAAAATATTTTTTTCTTTTTCGACATTCAACATATCAAATAAATATATAGTATTAGTTACGCACCCGGCGATACCAAATGTATTGTTTGTTTCTTTTTTTTTTTAATTTTATATATTTTCCAGGAAAAAGGAGTTGAAGGGGTGCTATGAAGTGGAATATATAGATATTTTTTATGTTTTTATTGGCCTCGTGTACAAAGCACTATAATAATGTAATATTGCAATGTATTGTAAAATTACGGATCCCCTATGAAACCCTTCAGAGGTGTTCAAACATGGCAGAAGCAGAGACAATCTTACCGGCTTCCGCCACCACCTTCGCAAGGTCTTTTGCTTTTGTTCTTGGTTTGATATGCACATGTTGGACCAAAACACGTGCATCTCTGGGATACAGAACCCATCTCCTTCCTGAGCGTTATAATAGCTTGACATTCCCATCTTGTTTGTACTTGCATATAATTGTTTGTACAGATAAAGGAGGCACCTTCGGGTATCTGGAAATTGCACCCAAGGGTGAACCAGACTTGTGTAAGGCCACAATGCTCTTTCTTATTACATGGCTGATTTCTTTAGACTCCCATTCGCGTTCAGGTCCGGTCCTTGTTCTAGACCACAACCCCTCCGTCTGATATCACCAATCCCAGATTCGGGTGCATGGGCAACTTCAGCTCTACCGGTGCCGCTAGGGTTCCTTCCTCTCAGTTTCCCAGGACGAGCGTAGCACAGCTCAAGTCCCCTTCTCTGCAGTTTAGGTATTCTCTCCTCCTCACTCGACTCGACTTCTCCACTCTCTCAGCTCTGCATGCTAGCTGTTTACTGTTTTGATCACTCCAACTGTTCTGTCTCCTCTCTTTCCTCCCACACTTTTCTTCCCCTGTTGTCCCACTGGGTCCTCCCCCCGGCGGTTTGTTCAGGGTCCCCTGGGTCCTAAGTGTGTGTGTTGAGGATCTTTACACCTACCATCCCCCATCTGTTGACTACTGAAGAGCCAAATCTTGGCTTGGGTGCAGTACTCCTCGTGGTGTCCAGACCGGTGGGGTGCCACATATCAATGATGCTACACAAAGAGGCAGTGTGTGAGGTTCTCAGACATTTTTGCCATATCTGCTGTCGTTTTTGTTTTGAATGTAGTTTTTTCCTTTCAGCCATCTTGCTTCTTGTCCTGCTGCATCCACCATGCCCTCCATAAGTATGGACTGGAGTCCTCAGCCTCTATGTTCCCACCCATTCCTTGCCTCTTGCTCATTTAAGCAGCCTCAGCTGTTCAATCAGTGCTTCTGAATCCTGCTTCCAAGCCTGCCAGAAGTCTGACCTCCTGAAGACTTTTGGGACATTGTATTTCAGCTGTCTTCTACTTGGACCCCTGGACCCCTTGTGTGTACATAGGAACCCTCCTGCTTGCCACAGACATTTACAATGGAAGTAAGAGTGACATTAAACCTAAGGCTGAAATCACACTGTCCATGTGATATATGACTAGTCTGATATACGACTAGTCATTGGACCAGTGGCGGACCTTTACCCCACGGGGCCCTGGTGCAGCCACGTTTTGATGGGGGGTGCTGGTGGTGTCGGCACGGTCCGGGCTGGGGGGGGTGCTCGTGGCATCAGCGCGGTCCCGGAGGGGGTGCGATGTATTGCCGGCGTTTGCGGCGGCTCTCCTACCTGCGCTGCGAGTGCGCTCCTGGGAGCCGGAGGAGGGGGGGCGGGATCAGGCAGGGGAAGCAGAAAGCTTTCTGCTTCCCTTGCCCTCCTCTCATCTGATGGCGGCTTGTGGGGGTTGGCTGGGGGCCCCCATGAAGACTTGAAGGGGTCTCCTAGCCGGTCGGGGCCCTCGTGCAGCTGCACCAGCTGCACCACGGTAGTTCCGCCCCTGCATTGGACATGTCACGGATGAGTAACTTGGAATGGCTCTCCCCTCTTTGGACGGTAGGAGCATCAGCTGCTTGTTTTTCTAAGCAGCTCCACACTCCTGTTCTGACAGGGGGGAGCCATTCCAAGTTACTCATCCGTGACACGTCCGACTTAGTCGTATATCACACGGACAGTGTGATTCCAGCCTAATGCTAGAACCTTATGCTAGACTTTAGGATTTACTCCTGCCTTGCTGTCTTTTCAGCCTCTACATCTGCAACTGTGTTTCACCCTGCTCCTATTTCTGCAATCACTTGAATAAAGTAATACAAGAACTTCATACGCAAGCCTGTGTCTCCTGTGTTCCGTTGCACCCATGCATTAGACTCTATACTGACAGTATTCTATACGTAACACAATGTGTTTCAGGTGTGCATTAAAATACATCCACAGGTGTGTCTCTAAATCGTATGTTGCCAATAAACCTATCAGAAGCTTCCAATCACATGACATCATCAAATGGGCTGTCCAAAATAATTTAAAGGCATAGTAATCTCAGTGTATGTAAACTTGTGACTTTGCAGAAAGTAATAAAACTTAAAACATTCCCTCTCTCTCACTATTCTGGCATCTTGTATGGCATCCTGGTGCCGTACACTATGTCTTGTGTCTATCCAGCTCCATCTGTGCTGTGTTCGCAGCTGCTTTGCTTTGTTTCTAGGATAGGGATTCCCCTCGGTCATTTCCTGCGTTTATCCCTCATCTTTCGCCCCCGTCCAAGTGTTCCCCGCAGCGATCCCGCCCCGCAGCTGCTTTCTGCCGTGAGCGCACGCTTCAGGAATCCAGTGTGGAAACATTTCTGTAAGCGTTTTGGAAACTGGGCGAAAACGAGCCTGTAACCATGGCGGTCACAAAACAAACGTGTCGTAATCTCACCCCCCTGCCGTATGCCCTTCCATGCCGCTGGAGAAGGCTTCTGGGAACTCTGCATCCTCGGAGTGAAGACTTAAGAAACCTAACCTATTCTTGTAAAGTAGTCGTCATTTGTAGTCACATATGACTAACAGATAAAGCTAGCCTTGGGGGGGGGTCATCTGACATAATCGCCTGTAAAGCCATTCTCCAATATATGTCTGTTTTCAGAGTTATTCTTTGTTCTTGTGATTGTCGCCATTCGGTAGATTGAGAAAGATGGATAACAGAGTAGAGATTATGGGGTGAAGGAAAGATGAATGGTAGAGAATATGGAGTCTAGGGAAAGATGGATGACATAAAGTAGGGATTATAGGGGCAAGGAAAAGATAGATTACAGAGATTATGGGGCAAAAGAAAGATGGATGACACAGATTATGGAGGTTAGGAAAGATGGATGACATAAAGTAGGGATTATAGGAACAAGAAAAAAATAGATTACAGAGATTATGGGCAAAAGAAAAATGGATGACACAGATTATGGAGGCTAGTGTAAGATAGATGACATAAAATAGGGATTATAGGGGAAGGGAAATATGAGTGACAGAGATTATGGGGTAAAGGAAAACTGGATGACACAGATTATGGAGGCTAAGTAAAGGTGGGTGACATAAAGTAGAGATTATAGAGGAAATGAAAATATGGATGACAGAGATTATGGACTGGAGGAAAGATGAATCACAGATTATGGAGGCTATGGAAAACTGGATTACATAAAGTAGGGATTATAGGGGCAAGGAAGAAATAGATGATAGAGATTATGGGGCAAAAGAAAGATGGATGACAGATTATGGAGGCTAAGGAAAGGTGGATGACATAAAATAGGGATTATAGAGGAAATGAAAAGATAGGTGACAGAGATAATGGGGTAAAAGAAAGATGGATGACAGATTATGGAGGCTAAGGAAAGGTGGATGACATAAAATAGGGATTATAGAGGAAATGAAAGATAGGTGACAGAGATAATGGGGTAAAAGAAAGTTGGATGGCACAGATTATGGAGGCTAAGGAAAGGTGGGTGACATAAAGTAGAGATTATAGAGGAAAAGAAAATATGCATGACAGAGATTATGGAGTGAAGGAAAGATGAATTACAGATTATGGAGGCTATAGAAAACTGGATTACATAAAGTAGGGATTATAGGGGCAAGGAAAAAATAGATGACAGAGATTATGGGGTAAATGAAAGATGGATGACACAGATTATGGAGGCTAGGGAATACTGGATTGCATAAATTTGAGATTATGAGGAAAGGGAAACTGGATGACAGAGATTATAGAGCAAGGGAAAGATGGATGACACAACATAGACATTATGGGGCAAATGAAAAACCGTACTAAAGTAGAGATGAAGAGATTATGGGGAGACTTTTTATATTTTTCATGATGGTTGATGAGCAGAAATAAGACTTGAGGTATACGGGAGCTGACAGTGACAATGGTCTGATTGTGTGATGAGAGAGCTCCAGACGCGTCTGGCACGCCACCCCTGGCTTTACAGGACTTGTTCATACAGGTGTTTGGGATCCAAACCACAAGGCCTCCCCCCTTCTCTTCCCCTTCTAAGTTTCCTGGCACACAGATAGGAATCCGTATGTTTCCTCAATGGGCTTGTTGTCGTGGAAACAAGGAAGTGCGTCCGAGGCGGCGCTAACAGGAATATAATTACGGATTATGACGCACGGGCGGCATTCCTAGCTGTGACAGAGGAAGGGATGACTTCCCTGAAGGAGACGGCCTCGCCTGTTAACCCTGCTGTGTACAATATACAGGGCCACTCATAATCCCACTGGCCGGCCATGTCATCGCTGCTTCACCTGGAGTCACCATTTGTCATTGTCATCCGGCGGAGGACTGGGATGTGGCAGAAGCCATATCCATCACCCAGCTTTCCCAGACTCTTGTATGGTGGGGAATATTTAGTTACCATACGGGTCATCACCAGCTTTCCCATATACAACTATATCTAAGAAAGGGCATTCAAGAGGGTTCAACCTGTACAGGATACTCGGGGGCTCACGGACACGGCTGGATGGATTCTATTAGCTGGTTATGTGACATCATCAGTCCACACATAGTGATGTCATCAGCGGAGAACACACGTAGAACTCACTCACCCAATATACACACACATAATATATTACACACAAGCATATATAAATACTGTATACATACACACTTCACATCGGTGTGTGTGTGTATATATATATTATATATATATATATATATATATATATACTCTTATATACACACACAGCATCTCAGACGCAAGATACAAACTAAGATATCTATATACTGTATAACCATACACACTAAAACATATACATACACACTACAGGTACCGTCACACTTGGACATATCGCCGGCGATGTTGCCGGGATCGCGGGAGCGCGCATCCCTGACAACATCCCTGGGGAGATGTCACACTGAGCAACTTACCGGCGATGTCGCCGGCTAGTTGCCGCGGCTATCGCTCGCTGAGTTGCCAGCAACCCAGCAAGCGATAACCCGCAATGTTGTAGATAGGCGGAATCGCCCGTAACATTGCAGGTTGCCACGTTACACAGGGCGATCAGGCAGGATCGCCTGAGCCACATCGCCAGGTTTCCCAACATTGTTGGGAAACCTGGCGATGTGACTCAGGCGATTCATCGCCTGATTATCGCCCTGTCACACGCGGCAATTCGCCGGCGATGTCGCCGCAACCTGGCCACGCCCTCAGTTGCCGGCAACATCGCCGGCGATATGTCCCAGTGTGACGGGCCCTTAAGACATCTATACTAATACATACACTCTAAGGCTGGGGCCACACAGCAACTTTGGTAATGACCACGTAATGTGGCCAAAAATTGTTACCGTAGTTTTCAGAGCTTTATCGCAGCACAACACAAGTCAATGGGGTCACATTGCTACCCCGAGTATACTGCGACAAACAAGTTGCAAAAAATCGTATTCGGTTGGATATTTTGCAACTTGCAGTAAAGTCGGGGGTCACCATTTGACCCCATTCACTTATATTGAGCTGGGGTGCAGCAGCGACACTTGATGAACTTTTACCTATAGGGGCAGACAAGGGTGCAATAGGGTCTCATCTCCTTTAAATGCTGTCAATGTCCAATGCAATACTGCTCACCTTGTCCAGTTGGGTGACCCACAATCAGTATTATCGCCTTATACAGCTGCTGATTGATCCACCATCCCTCTTGGATGGTCAAGCAAACGCTAAGGATCACAAACACAGAAGATGAGCATGATCTGCGCTGCTGTAGAAAGTGAAGATGGACCAAATGCTCGGTGGAAGCGGTGTTTATTTCTATGCGTTTCGAGACTGTCCCAGTCTCTTCTTCAGGAATACACCATAATACAGGGCTGTAATATGGTGTATTCCTGAAGAAGAGACTGAAAAAGTCTTGAAATGTGTAGAAATAAACACCGCTTCCACCGAGCATTTGGTCCATCTTCACTTTCTACAGCAGCGCAGATCGTGTTCTGTCTTTGTGATCCTTGGCATTTACTTAATGAACTATGACACAGCCAATGTCACCATCTAGCCCCAGTCTTTTACACATTCACACCAGCATACACTAACACATCCATATACACACACACATAAATATGTACACTAAGATGCATCCATGTACATACACTAATGTTCATATAGCCACATATACACATTACATACACATAAATGTATACATACATGTTCATATAAGCCACACATATAAATGTATACATGCACACATGCAGGTTCATATAGCATAGCACGCATGTAACATATACATTACACACACATAAATGTATACATACAAATGCATGTTCATATAGCCACATATACACATTACATACTCATACAATGTGTACATACATACACAATACATTAGACAGATCATTTCTTTGTTTCACCAAAAAAATACTTCTTTTTATTATAAATTATAAAGCCCGGTGTAAAATATAAATTAGTGCAAATGTCCCAGATAAGTGGTGCCTTTAGGGGGCGCCATGTAAACATAAATGAGGTCATGATGGCAACTGTTGCCCTAGGACATGGGGTTATTCTGGTCCAGTCTCTTCTTGTGCAATATTGTCCTGATGAAGACGGCTCACATTCACACCGCTGTGACAGGACGCTGTGTCGGCGTCCTCCATCTTGTCCCAATGGCATCCTCCCCTCTCCCAACCCCATCATCTTCATTCTTCTAAACATGGTCAAGTTTCTTCATAAAGTTGCCTCAACGCAAGGGGCCAAGTCGCTCGTTGGAAATTTGTGCAAAACATCCTGATGTGTCCATCACACCGCTGCCGGTTGTAAAGCCCCGGGCTGTGTGTACGGTTGACCCTTTCTCTTTCAGCGGACTAAGGCTATGTCGGTGACAATAAATATTTCTTCCATTTAACCGATGTGGACATTCAGTGCAAGGCGGGTGCTTGGCTCTGGTTTTGTGCCAGGGGAAGGGTACCAGAGCCAAACCTGCAGTCTCTATAGTCCTGCACCCGTGTAAACGTGTGGAATTAGGTATAGTCAGCGATGCTGGGGGTCTCGACCATCTCTCGTTTGGCATCAGGTCATGTTTAGACCCTGTGTCTGTCTCCATCTTAGTAGGCACTTGGTGATTCTTCCATAGTGATCAGTTGGCATCAACACCAACACTTGGCTCCTTCATTCAACCTCTGGCTCAAAGTGTCGCTACTTATCCCACCATGTGGCTCCTTCATTATACAGGGGAGTCGTATTCCTGTAGGAAGTCTTTATGGGCAGCGGAAGTTGCTCCTTGGCACCACACTGTTCTTTTTGCCCATTGACAGCCTTTCGGCAGAGATGTTGTAAGAAGAGACACTTGAGAACAGAGGCTTAGACAGTAATAATGGGACGCGCTCCCCTGCGGCGTAGATGTAATAAGACCGCTTGCCGTTGGCGGACATATAATGCATGAGAAGTTTCAGTACACAATCAAACCTCGGCACCGGCTGCGAACTGCGTGGGTCAGTCTGCAAGGAGAAGCCACGAGGATCGCACTGTATGCGCAAGTTCCTGGTGCCGGACTCTGTTTTGACGCTAAGGGTGAAGAAGTGCCTGTGATCCGAACTGTCCCGAATGAGGAAAGTTCCCGCCGGTTCGGCACTGAGGAGCAGGTTGGCCTGGGATCCCGATACGGTGCTCCAATAAAAGCCGCTCTCCTGCAGTTTATGTACCGAGCTCAGCACCAGGTTGTACTCGACTCGAGAGGTGAAGGTTTTGAGCCGAAGGTTGGAGTCCAATACCCGGGTCATACTCGGGAATTTGCTCTGAGTGACCATGACGGTAGGAGCCAGCTTTGCTTCGGGTCAGGATGGAGCCGGTGTGCCGCCTCGTGGGGAGCCAAGAGCTGACTTCTCTTACAATTTTCTGGAAAAGAAAGAGAATTTAGTATTTTCAACTAAGAAAAAGCACTTCTCTCTAAATGGGAAGCTGAGATATATGGAGCTGTATGGTAGACAACCCATCGGAGAGTTAGTCGTCAACACTTGTTTTTTAACTTAACCTCAAAACATCATCCCCGAGGAGCTAAACAATGCCTGACCACTAGCATCAGGACCCCCCCAGCAGACAGCAACCTATATCTCAGCTTCCTTAAAGGAGTCACACCAGAAAATTCCAGGTTTTGAATACAATCAGGCTTCACGTAAATGCAGCTGTGCTCTGCCCGCGTGTCATTTGCATAGCTTCCAGGTATTTACCACTGACATTCTCAGAAGAGACTATGAGTAAATACGAAATCAGCCTTCGCTTAACCCTTTAAATCATACAAATCCAACAAGGCATCGCTGCACGGGTACCCCGATGTGGCCACATATGACACACTCAGCTCTGCTACATCTCCTATCACGGTGGTAACG
Organism: Allobates femoralis; assembly: GCA_033576535.1. NCBI lineage: Eukaryota > Metazoa > Chordata > Amphibia > Anura > Aromobatidae > Allobates > Allobates femoralis. The sequence continues at coordinate 446,646,188 of JARQOC010000006.1, read as the reverse complement.
AAGAAGCTTAACATCGAATGAATATATATATATATATATATACATGTATATTTTTTTTAAATATATTTTTATATATATTAAATATATTATATATGTATATATATATTTTTCTTATACTTAATATAGTATATATATTTGCCTTTATTGTATCTCAGTATGCATTTTCTCTGTTTACATATACACTGTAATATCTCATTTTAATTAAACAAAAATGCAACAATTTGTTTTATTTAGATTTAGAAATTGGTGCAAAAAAAATAAAATTAGAAAATAATCTAAAATGCAAAAATAATATTATTTTTTAAGATTAGTTTTTATTTTATTTTTTTTTTTTTTAATTCAATATAAGTAAAAACTGCATAAAATGTAACATTTTAGAAATGTTCTATTAAGTTTGGCAGAAAGGTAATAAAATGTCATATATCTTATGATTTCTTACCAGGTATGTTTGCAGAAGTCAAGCGGAGTCCTGTAATATCCTATATGGAGAGTGGAATATTCCGCTTCGAGGGACGCTCTAATAATCCACCGTTGTGTTTGCTCCAAGTTACAAATGAGCATAGAACTCCATGAGATCACAGGCGCACTCTTTATACTGGTTGTGGCTCGTTCCTCCCCCCTGTTTCTTGAACACTCCTCTTCCCCATACACAGTATTAGCATTACAGGAAGAACCTCTTCCAGGAACCAGCCTGTATCATACACACAAGCTCAATGTGATGGCTGGGGGCCAGATCCTGCCTCCCTATTCCTGGCAGGGCTCAGAGGTTTCTCCCATTCTCTAGTAGTGTTTCCTTCCAAGAATCACAAAGGACACACACACACCGAGACCCTGACTGCAGCCTGTCAATAGTTTTCTGGAACTGTTATCGTTCCAAAAAACGTCGCTTTCTGGCAAATTTCAGCACAAAAAGAAATCACAGGAAACTATTGCTTCAAATGCAGATTATCAGTAGTTGCGGTGAAGGTTCTTCTTTCTTTGTAATTTTGAATGAACTACCCAATTCCTTTTTATGAATCCCCTTAGCGCAGTATTATTTTTCACATTTTTTTAAATTATAATTATTTCTATTTTTATTTTCTCATAAATTTTAGTAATTAATAATGTTTTATTTTGGCTCCTCTTTTGCCATTTGTATTAGATGAATTGTATTATTTACATTTAGTTTTATATCATTTTTTCTTTCATCTCATCCAAACACATACTGATAGGAGTTTATATTGTGAGCTCTAGTGGGGACTACAGTGTCCATTTTATGACATATCATATATCAAAGTCAAACATCAAAAATACTTTGTGTGATACCTGATAAATGATTATGATTAATGATTTTGATAAATGATTCTGATAATTGATATTGATTTATTTAGCAAAATCATTTATCAGAATCATTGATCAGAATTAGTAATGAGCGAGTAGTAATATATTCGGGTTCGGATAGCTCTAACCGAATGCTTTGGAATGTTTCAGTGTTCGGATATCAGAATCATTTATCAGAAATAGTGATAAGATAGCAGTAAGATATTCGGGTTCGGATAGCTCTAACCAATTACTTTGAACTGTTTCTGTGTTTGGATATCAGAATCTCAGAATCATTTATCAAAATCATTTATCAGAATCAATTATCAGAATTAGTGATAAGATAGTAGTAAGATATTTGGGATCGGATAGCTCTAACCGAATACTTTGGAATGTTTCAGTGTTTGAATATCAGAATAATTTATCAGAAATAGTGATAAGCTAGCAGTAAGATATTTGGGTTTGGATAGCTCTAACAGAATACTTTGAACTATTTCTGTGTTCGGATATCAGAATCTCAGAATCATTTCTCAAAATCATTTATCAGAATCATTTATCAGAATTAGTGATAAGATAGTAGTAAGGTATTCAGGTTTGGATAGCTCTAACCGAATACTTTGGAATGTTTCAGTGTTTGGATATCAGAATCATTTATCAGAAATAGTGATAAGCTAGCAGTAAGATATTCGGGTTCGGATAGCTCTAACAGAATACTTTGAACTGTTTCAGTGTTCAGATATCAGAATCATTTATCAAAATCATTTATCAGAATCATTAATCAGAATTAGTGATGACCGAGTAGTAAGATATTCGGGTTCGGATAGCTCTAACCAAATACTTTGGAATGTTTCAGTGTTCGGATATCAGAATAATTTATCAGAATCATTAATCAAAATCATTTATCAGAATCATTAATCAGAATTAGTGATAAGACAGTAGTAAGATATTTGGGTTCGGATAGCTCTAACCGAATACTTTGGAATGTTTCAGTGTTCGGATATCAGAATCATTTATCAGAATCATTTATCAGAATTAGTGATAAGATAGTAGTAAGGTATTCGGGTTCGGATAGCTCTAACCGAATACTTTGAAATGTTTCAGTAGTTGGATCCGAGTGAGTTTCCCATTGACTTACATTGGGCGAGTAATGAGTAATGAAACAGTTCAAAGTATTTGGTTAGATCTATCCAAATCTGAATATTCTACTACTCACTCATCACTAATCAGTATCATTTATCAGAATCATTTATCAGGGATCAGACAGAGTATTTCTGATGTCTGACTTTGATATATGACCATGTCCTAAAATGGACAGTGTAGGAGACAGTATTACTGATATATGTAAAGCGCTGTGGAATTAATAGCGCTATATACAGTATATGAATAAATATTATTATTTTATTATTGGAATCTTATTTTTTTTTTTTCTATTAACTTGTCTTATTAAAGGGGTCATCCAGGGGAATCCATAGGATAGGTGATAACTTGCTGATTGATTTGATCTGATTGGCAGAGCTGGGCAATTTTACCCCATTCATATGCTCGACCGCTGCTCCATTCATTGCCCATCATGCTGCGAGTGCTGCGCTCTGCTTGACTTTTTTCTAGCAGCCCCATTGAGAATGAATGTAGAAGCAGTTGGGCGTCCAACCTGAAGAACCATCTTATACTCATCGGGGATAACAATTCCTTATTCTGCCACTCGATGCAGGTCCCAGCGGTCCGGAGCCCCACAGCTAAGTAATTTATCACTGGACAATCCCTTTAATTTTGTTCTTATTTTACACAGGGGAATAAAAAATCATAAGTATTTCATCAAAATTTCTGTATTGTCATCCGTATGCATCATTATGTATTGTTTTTTGATCTCTGTATGTCCATTTTAGACAACTGTATGGCATCCATTTTTTTTACATGCCTACCAAAATCTATAGGTGAGTCTCATCAGAAATACGGATGAATCTAGAACATGCTCCTTTTTTCCAGTTTTGAGCCACCGCATTGAACACCATTAGTTTGTTTTCCACACGGACAGCACGTAGAAACCTTACGCAAGTTTAAGATTTTGCACGTGGCTCATTATTATATTTGTATAGCAATTATTTTTTTCTTTTACATATATTTTATTTAAGAATGAACACAATTTTGACCATTTTTATTTTATTTATTCTTCCTGATCTGCGCACTCCCACATCAGGAGGTAAGTGGGACCATTGACATCACTACTGACGCTGCCTACTGGGTCGCTTGTCTGATTAAGAATTATGTGACCAATTATGTATCAGTCACCTGTCCATTAATGAATCGGGCACGTGACCCACCAGGTATCGGTCACCTGTCCATTATTGAATCGGGCATGTGACCCACCAGGTATCGGTCACCTGTCCATTAATGAATCGGGCACGTGACCCACCAGGTATCGGTCACCTGTCCATTATTGAATCGGGCATGTGACCCACCAGGTATCGGTCACCTGTCCATTAATGAATCGGGCACGTGACCCACCAGGTATCGGTCACCTGTCCATTAATGAATCGGGCACGTGACCCACCAGGTATCGGTCACCTGTCCATTATTGAATCGGGCATGTGACCCACCAGGTATCGGTCACCTGTCCATTAATGAATCGGGCACGTGACCCACCAGGTATCGGTCACCTGTCCATTAATGAATCGGGCACGTGACCCACCAGGTATCGGTCACCTGTCCATTATTGAATCGGGCATGTGACCCACCAGGTATCGGTCACCTGTCCATTATTGAATCGGGCTTGTGACCCACCAGGTATCGGTCACCTGTCCATTATTGAATCGGGCATGTGACCCACCATGTATCAGTTACCTGTCCATTAATGAATCTGGCATGTGACCCACCATGTATCAGTTACCTGTCCATTAATGAATCTGGCATGTGACCCACCAGGTATCGGTCACTTGTCCATTAATGAATTGGGCATGTGACCCACCATGTATCAGTTACCTGTCCAATAATGAATCTGGCATGTGACCCACCAGGTATCGGTCACCTGTCCATTATTGAATCGGGCATGTGACCCACCAGGTATCGGTCACCTGTCCATTATTGAATCGAAGAAAAATGATGGGAGTGATGGTGTGCCACGGTCCGCGCTGCTCTGGGTTCAGAATAACTCACCAAAGAGCCAATCAGCTTTTCATCCTCTTTATTCCTTGGAGGAATAAAGAGGATGAAAAGCTGATTGGCTCTTTGGTGAGTTATTCTGAACCCAGAGCAGCGCGGACCGTGGCACACCATCACTCCCATCATTTTTCTTGGATCATACCACTATCCAGTGGTAGGTGGAGGTCCTGCAGCAGCTTGGAACATTGATTCCGAAACGCCTTCAAACCAGTTGTGGGGATCACAACTGGACCAGGTGAGCGGCTCCATAGCACCACCACACTACACTAGTGTCACTTGTGATAGGGCACTATTGCGCCTCTTGTCCCCCTCCCTTTTATATTTTACATTATTGAATCGGGCATGTGACCCACCATATATCAGTTACCTGTCCATTAATGAATCTGGCATGTGACCCACCAGGTATCGGTCACCTGTCCATTAATGAATTGGGCATGTGACCCACCATGTATCAGTTACCTGTCCAATAATGAATCTGGCATGTGACCCACCAGATATCGGTCACCTGTACATTAATGAATCGGCATGTGACCCACCAGGTATCGGTCACCTGTCCAATAATGAATCAGGCATGTGGCCCACCAGGTATTGTTCACCTGTCCATTAATGAATCGGGCATGTGACCCACCATGTATCGGTCACCTGTCCATTAATGAATTGGGCATGTGACCCACCAGGTATCGGTCACTTGTCCATTAATGAACGGGCATGTGACCCACCAGGTATCGGTCACCTGTCCATTAATGAATCCGGCATGTGACCCACCAGGTATCGGTCACTTGTCCATTAATGAACGGGCATGTGACCCACCAGGTATCGGTCACCTGTCCAATAATGAATCAGGCATGTGGCCCACCAGTATTGTTCACCTGTCCATTAATGAATCGGGCATGTGACCCACCATGTATCGGTCACCTGTCCATTAATGAATCAGGCATGTGACCCACCCAGTATCGGTCACCTGTCTATTGAATCAAGCATGTGGCCCACCAGGTATCGGTCACCTGTCCATTAATGAATTGGGCATGTGACCCACCAGGTATCGGTCACCTGTCCATTAATGAACGGGCATGTGACCCACCAGGTATCAGTCACCTGTCCATTAATGAATCTGGCATGTGACCCACCAGGTATCGGTCACCTGTCCATTAATGAATCCGGCATGTGGCCCACCAGGTATCGGTCACCTGTCCATTAATGAATTGGGCATGTGACCCACCAGGTATCGGTCACCTGTCCAATAATGAACGGGCATGTGACCCACCAGGTATCAGTTGACAGGAATCACTCACCCTTTGACAGATGCACAATTTTCCGCCAATTTCTGTCAAGTGTCAGTAGACGGGACATCACCAGCCCCGCTCACCTCCTGATGTAGAAGTGCAGCCAAAGTACCCCTTTTAAAAATATTAATTGTATTATTATCATCCCATGATTTTTTGCCAATTTTAAAATAAGATGAAAAATTAATTTTTTTTATAGAAAAATAAAAATGTAGATTTAGAAAATAAAAATTGTGAAAAAATTCTTGGTTATTTGTGTATCTATTTTGATAGCTGTATGGTCACACTTGGCATTACGTGATATGATTTTAAGCATATGATGTTGGCAGCTATCAGATTCATGGCAGCGCGTCGCCGGCGGGCAGTGCTGTTTTAGTAGGTTGTGTGCAGGATGTAGGTCCCCCGTCTCTCACGTGTCTGCGTGTGTCTGTACTGTAACTATACAAACACATGCCGCACTTCTGGGAACCGGGGCTCTGAAAAACACAGCTGTGAAATGCAAACCATGTGCTGGGGGCTGCAGGGAGCAGCGGAGGGCCCGTCCTAAGCTCATATTTGGCATCACCTCCTGGAGCCGTAGAAAAAACACTTTCGTTAAAATAAAAAACGAAAAAAATAAATAAATAAAAATGAGTGAATAGGCCTCAGTGTGCTGCCTCCGGGTGGAGGAGGGGGCAGCCCCAGCGCTCACGGCCTCGGATAAACTTTATGTATGCGCCATCGGAAAAAATGTTAATGAGAAGTAGGAAAACATTGACTTGACGTTAATGTGCCGAGGGAGCTCCGCATTCCTTGTACAGACGCAACTAAAACACTCTCCCCGAATGTTTGGTGCTGGTTTTTGCTGCGTATTACAATTTTGGAAACATAATGACACTGGATTGGCGCTGAGGTACAATGTGCATGTGTCACAGTCAGGCAACTGGCGCCAGTGTATTTATCCGATCTGGGATCCATGTTGAACATTGCCAGAAGCTCTAGCCACGATTGGGGCACGGTATTGTGCCGCCCCTGCGACCAGGGCGGCCACAGGGTGAACTGCAGCTAGACGAGGTAAGACGGTCAACTCGCAAAACACCCACAACACAGACACACTCCGACCCTAAGCCAATCACTCTATGTAGGGCAAGGGGTGGCGGGAGTTTAGAGCACTGTGGGTGGAGAGAGAAGAGACACCACAGACAAGTGGGTGGAGGAGCAGTAGCAAGTTAGCCACTGGAACACTAAGTTGGGCGAGACAATCGATCGAGGAGCCCTGGAGGTAGCATGCCCATGAGATAGATCGGCAGTAAGTCTCCCGGATAGCCTGGAGGTAATTGCCCAGGAGGGAGCCTGCCTGGGAGGAGGAAAGGGACCTATCCCCAAGCCGATACACCCAAAGAGTCAAGCAACTGTCGGAGACAGAAGGAGCCTGGTAAGCCTAAATTAAACCTTGGTCACTGGAAGGCTAGGCCAGGACAACCAGAAAGCCAGCTCTGTAGAAGTGGAATAAAACAATGTTTGGGTGAGCGCTGGGATATGAAGACAGCTACACTTCAACAAGTATTTTACCTGTAAGTTTATTGTTCAAATCACACTAGGTCCTCTCCCACGACATGTTTCGACGCTCAGGGCGTCTTCCTCAAGGGAAGACGCCCTGAGCGTCGAAACATGTTGTGGGAGAGGACCTAGTGTGATTTGAACAATAAACTTACAGGTAAAATACTTGTTGAAGTGTAGCTGTCTTCATATCCCAGCGCTCACCCAAACATCGCTTTATTCCATTGCCTGCATATCCATCTCCCTATGGGGAGAGCGGTGGAGCAGCTCCGGAGGAGAAGACAAATCTAACAGAGGAGAGGAAAACACGTGACGGATCACGTGCAATTACACAGGCGGACACCGAGGAAAAAGGGAAAGAAATCCACACCGTCCAGAGAGAGACCCCGTGCACTCACTACGTGAGCCCCCCTGTTGTGCGGACAGCACAACAGGAAAAGGTGAGTGTAACGGTGACATAACAGAGGGTGGATATAAAACATAAAGCAGCGTGGCGCAACCAATTTCTACGGCTCTGTAGAAGTGACTGGGGAGACTTCATGACCCTATTCATGAGACATCCCGGCGTGGTATGGGGACTCTACGACCCGTGAACTAACTACCGCAGCGAAGTAGGACAAAGCCATCGGACTAGGGCTAGTGACCCAAGAGAGTGGGAGACATCACTACAGAGCCCGTGAAGGCCGGGCCGAACCCGTGTGCGAGGACAGAGACTAACTGGACAGGCCTGAAAGGTACTTTGAGGGGAGTGACACAGAGGAACCGTCTGAGCTGCAGTTAAACCCGGGTCCCCGGTAAAATGTAAAAACGGTGACTGTAAAGTGTGCTGTAACCTGCTTTTAAGAACCGTGAACAGTAAAGTACCCGGTCAGCTCAAACGTGTGTGAGACTGTTATCATTGCACTGCAGTAGAACCCCCACCTGCGGAGCCACAGGATAGAGAAGCTGCTAAGGAGAGCGCGCCATTTGCCATCACTCCTGACCTGGGGACATCCAGCCCTACCCGTGGAGGGCTTTTCATCCAGTCTGCCCCTCACCATCGTCCCCAGCAGAAATCTGGCAGCGGTGGTCCTCACTAACCACTCACCACGGGTGGCGTCACGAAAAACTATCATCTCCCTTGTAAATGCCCCCTAAACCCATATGGTACCTTTACACGCGGCAACATTTCTAGGGTTTCCACAGGTAACTTACTGGCTGCAGTGAAATCATGGAGACATGGTTCTATCTTGTTGCTGTGTACAAATGAAATAATGTCTCCATGATTTCACAGCAGCCAGTAAGTTACCTGTGGAAACCCTAGAAATGTTGCCGCGTGTAAAGGTACCATTATTGTTTGCCGCATCGGTTTGCCACGGCACCCTGACACTCCAGAGACGGTACCCCGAGTACCCCGGTCTCTAGTGGGTGAGAAAGTATCTGATGTCAAACCGTTGCTTCCCTCATACATTTTTACTCAAATTTACTCTTGGAGTAAGTTTTTTTCCTAATTAGGCCGCATTACCTCATGTATCATAAAGGCTAAGGGTTACCCAATGTCCTAAACCAATACTTATGTAATTTTGCATCCACTGCACGAATACAAGAGAATTGGCCATTCAGGGCTGATGAAAGCTGTAGTGATGGCCATATTGGCTTGTCACCCAGCTTTCCTACATATCTAGTCTCTCAGTTTCAGAAAAAGTGGGTAGATGCAGTTGTGATGGCCATATTGGTTTGTTACCCAGCTTTCCAGTCACCCACATGACTAGCTATGTCCTTTTATATCCATCTCTCTCATATTTAGCATGTTTTTATTTTAAGGCAGCAATGTCAGCCTTATTTGTTTGTCACCCAGCTTTCCCAATTTCCAACACATCTAGTTCTGTCATTTTACATCACTACTCTTTCACTTTAAAAAAAAAAAGTGAGTAGATGCAGTTGTGACGACCATATTAGTTTGTCACCCAGCTTTCCCAGTCTCCTGCATGACTAATTTGGTCATTTTAAATCCACCTCTCCTATATCTAGTGTTTTTTAGTCAGGTTATAAGAAAAGCTCCCTTGTAGAGGCAGGAGTGGCAGCCATATTGGTTTGTCACCCAGCTTTCCCAGTCTCCTGCATGACTAATTCTGTAATTTAACATCCACCTTTCCTATATCTAGCATGTTTTTGTCACATTTAAGAAAAGGTTCCCATGTAGAGGCAGTAGTGATGGCCATATTGGTTTGTCACCCAGCTTTCCCAGTCTCCTGCAAGACTAATTCTGTCATTTTACATCCACCTTTCCTATAGCTACTGTTTTTATTCAGGTTTTAGGAAAAGCTCCCTTGTAGAGGCAGTAGTGGCAGCCATAATGGTTTGTCACCCAGCTTTCCCAGCAACCTGCATGACTAATCCTGCCATTTTACATCCACCCCTCCTATATCTAGCATTTTTTTACTCAGGGTTTAGTAAAAGCTCCCATGTAGATGCAGTCGTGACAGCCATATTGGTTTGTCACCCAGCTTTCCGAGTCACCTGCATGACTAATTCTGTCATTTTATATCCACTTCTCCTATAGCTACTGTTTTTTTAGTCAGGTTTTAGGAAAGCTCCCTTGTAGAGCCAGCAGTGGCAGCTATATGGGTTTGTCACCCAGCTTTCCCAGTGATCTGCATGACTAATTATGTCATTTTGCATCCACCCCTCCTATATCTAGCATTTTTTGTCACATTTTAGTAAAAGCTCCCATGTAGAAGCAGTCGTGGCAGCCATATTGGTTTGTCACCCAGCTTTCCCAGTCTCCTGCATGACAAATTCTGTCATTTTATATACAGTTCTCCTATACTACTGTTTTTTTAGTCAGGTTTTAGGAAAAGCTCCCTTGTAGAGCCATCAGGTGGCAGCCATATGGGTTTGTCACCCAGCTTTCCCAGTGATCTGCATGACTAATTATGTCATTTTACATCCACCCCTCCTATATCTAGCATTTTTTGTCACATTTTAGTAAAAGCTCCCATGTAGAAGCAGTCGTGGCAGCCATATTGGTTTGTCACCCAGCTTTCCCAGTCTCCTGCATGACAAATTCTGTCATTTTACATCCACCACTCCTATATCTATCATTTTTTGTCACATTTTAGGAAAAGCTCCCATGTAGAGGCAGTCACAGCGGCCATATTGGTTTGTCACCCAGCTTTCCCAGTCGCCTGCATGACAAATTCTGTCATTTTACATCCACCTCTCCTATAGCTACTGTTTTTTTTAGTCAGGTTTTAGGAAAAGCTTCCTTGTAGAGGCAGTAGTGGCAGCATATTGGTTTGTCACCCATCTTTCCCAGTCTCCTGCATGACTAATGCTGTCACTTTACATCCACCTTCCTATAGCTACTGATTTTTTTAGTCAGGTTTTAGGAAAAGCTCCCTTGTAGAGGCAGTCGTGGCAGCAATATTGGTTTGTCACCCAGCTTTCCCAGTCTCCTGCATGACTAATTCTGTCATTTTACATCCCCCTTTTTCTATAGCTACTGTTTTTTTTAGTCAGGTTTTAGGAAAAGCTCCCATGTAGAGGCAGTCGTGGCAGCCATATTGGTTTGTCACTCAGCTTTCCCAGTCTCGTACACATACAGTTCTCTCATATAAGATTACACACAGAAGTCACAGATGAATTTGCACAACATTTTTGTCACATAATACGATATCACAGTCACCGTGTATCCTTCAATTGTGTGGGTTGCGGGGGCAGCCATATTGATTTGTCAGCCAGTGTTTCTCAGAAACGGCTATAGATAAGTTTCTTTATTTTTTTTCTATTTTCAGGAGAAAAAAGTTATTCAGACTTATGGGGAAGAGGAACACCTGAGACTTTGACCTTTATTTTTAAGTGGAAGCAGACACGAGTGATTTCAGTATCTCTTCAGAGTTCCTCTTTCTTGTAAGCCAGAAGGAGACGGTCGTTTTTCTCAAAAAGTATGACACACCTCGGAAGGAGGACGTTCTGAAACATACTTTAGTCACATCTAGTCAGAAAGTCCTCATCGATTCCCCTAAACGGCTGAGCATAGTCCCAGAAGAATTTCCCTGCTTTTCCCAACTTCTGTCCCATATTGGAGAATTGTAGTCACCAGGGTGCATGCCAATCTCAATAAGGGCCCCGGGAGCCCATAAAGGAGAAATGAAGTAATCAGTATATAGAATCATCTCATCATTAGATACCAGAACGTGTGTCATTGTGGGCTGCTACCTACATAGAATACTCAGATTTTGCTTTCACTCTAAAGCCATGTGCACACGCTGCGTATTTGATGAGTTTTTTACCTCAGGAGTTTGTAGACAAAACCAGGAGTGGAGCAATCAGAGGAAAAGTATAATAGTAACACCTGCACCACTTCTGTGTTTAATTATCCACTCCTGATTTTGGCTATAAATCCTGAGGTAAAAAACTCATCAAATACTGAACGTGTGCATGTGGCCTAAAGCAAGCCACATACATAAGATGGCTGTCTGATGATTGCTCTGTGTTCCCTGAGAAAGCCGTCATGATGGATTATCTCTCATGGTGGGGTTACACGTCCCGATATCGCGGCGATATCGGAGGCAACGCCGCGGGAGCGCGCATTTTTTGAGCGCTTTTCCCGATATAGCATCGGCGGTTTACACGCTGCGATATCGGGAAACAACGTCCCTCCGATGTGTACGCCCACCAACCCAGTAACGACCATTTAACATGGGAGTTAATGGGTGAGGTGCGAGTACAGATCGGAGTTGGGCTGTCACACGCAGCGATGCTGGTGCAACGGCCTTGCGATATCGGGGAGTTGAATAGCTCTGCTATTCAACTCCGATATCGTTTTGGCATCGTTCAAGCATCGCGTTGTACACTGAAACCGTACAACGCGCACCCGATATCGGCTCCAACTCGCGACCCACGTGACTTTTTGTCGGAGTTGGGTCGGAGTTGGACGCCGATATCGCGGCGTGTAAACCCACCATCAGAGAACAAAGCACTTAATAGTCTGAAATCGGACAAACATAAGGCTGGGGTCACACACACAGATATCTGGGCAGATATTGTTCCCAGATCTCTGGTTGAAGTGAAATCATGGACACATGGTTCCATTTTGTGGCTGTGTACAAATGGAGCAAACTGTCCATGATTTCACTGCAACCAGAGATCTGCGAACAATATCTGCACAAATATCTGTGTGAGCGACCCCAGCCTAATACACATCTTCCCCTACAATCAGTTGTTCAGGGCTCCCATACAGATGAGACTGTCACCTGAACCCATCAATATTGGCCAGGTTGACCGCCATTGGCCAGATGTGTATAGGGGGGCTTAAGGTTTAGGGAAAAGTACAGAGTTCACTCTCCTACAGATACATATATTTAGAGGGATTACGCACTAATCCAACTTAGGCCCCTTTCACACTAGCGTTTCTGTCCAGATCCGGCATCTGCCGTTTTTGCCGCCTAACGGACACACTTGCGGCCCGCATCAGGCAAGCCCCATGCACTCTCTATGGGGCTTGCGGCAAGTGCGGTATTGCGATCCACACTTCCGGCCGCGAAAAAAAAGGCTGCTGGACAGCTTTTTTTTATTCACGGCCTTAAGTGTCACATCCGGTCGATCCGGCGAAACCGCACTTGCCGCATCGGAGCCCAAGCCCTATGGACAATGAATGGCTCTTGCCTGATGCGGGCCGCAAGTGCGGCCGTTAGGCGGCAGATCCAACAGATGCCGTAAATCTGCCGGATCTGCCACAACATCAGCGTAAACGCTGATGTGAAAGGCCCCTACGGGGGATTTTCCAAATTTACAAGTGATCCCCTATCCATACGTTGTCTGACCCCTTGAACCTCCAGCAATTTCGAGAATGGGGCTTCGAAATCAGTTGTTCAGGGCTCCCATACAGATGAGACTGTGGGCTGAACCCATCAATATTGGCCGGGTTGACCGCCATTGGCCAGATGTGTATAGAGGGCTTAAGGTTTAGGGAAAAGTACAGAGTTCACCTTCCTACAGATACATGTATTTAGAGGGGTTACACACTAATCCAACTTAGGCGGCCGTCACACGCTACGATATCTTGAAAGATATCGCTTGAACGCGCCAGATTAAACATCGCGTGAACGATGTCTCTGCGTGTGACGGCAAGATACGACGAGCGAGAAGTGTTCAAATCGCAAGATCGAGATCTGAGCTCCGGACCTCACATCTTGCGATGAACGATTTGACAAACAGCTTCATCGTGGTGTATAACACCACGATGAACGATCTCCCAGCGGCAGAGCCTATGCTGGGAGATGGTAACTATGGTACACGTCGGGTTACTAAGCGCCGCGCGGTGCCTAGTAACCCGATGTGTACCATAGTTACCAGCGATCTCGCTGCTCCACATCGCTGGTGAGTCTGTCTGTGTGACATCTCACCAGCGATATGAGCGATATTGTAAGCGATCGCGCGTGCACGTGATCGCTTACAATATCGCTAGCGAGATCGTAGCGTGTGACGGCCGCCTTAAGGAGATTTCCCAAATTTACAAATCATCCCCTATCCATACGTTGTCTGACCCCTTGAGCGATTTCTAGAAGAATGGGGCTTCGAAAAAAAGAAGGGGCACCCATTTTGAAAGAAGTGGAGATGCACAGCCTTGACACCTGCTCGATTCATTATTTATGGGAGTGATGGAAATAACTAGCATTTTTGGGGAAAATCACTTTAATGGTACCTTCAGACGCTGCAATCTCGCCTGGGAATCCTAAAGGCGATATGTCGCCCCGGATCAATCGCCGTGAAATTCCCTCACAGTTGCGGAGTGTGATTGGGGAATTTGGCTGAGATAAATCACCTATCGCTTGATTCCTGAGCAGTGCTCTGAAATCAGCCTCAATCATGAAGGCGATATTACCGTGTTGTGGCGTATGATAGGGCGATAGTGATGGAATCAGCGTCGCCTATGATTTCCCGTAAGGTGTGCCACAGCGTGCTGGAGTCCGCACCCTGTGTGACCTGTGGTGTGGGCTACTGTGTTCCCATTGGCTGTCAATTGACACAGCGCCATATTTGAAGAGCTGTCCGTCCAACACCACACAATGGCAATAGCGTCATGTCTTAGCCAGCCTTCCAGAGCAGGCTGACCAATCGGGACGCTGTTGCGTTGTCCAATAAGCGTGTATGGGGCGTGGTGTAAACCACAGCGGCACGCCTATCTCCTCGCAGCGTTGACCATGTACGCCCACATTGCTTTGGGGATTGCGGCATGTGAAGCGGCGAGGGAATTCCACCGGATTGGTTCTGCTGTGGGTTAGGCGATTTCCGGGGCGACACATCGCCTTTCTTTCAGGGCGAGATTGCGGCGTGTAATACGGCCATCGGTGATCTGAGGCGACCATGAAAATGTGGACGCGCACGTTAGATCGCCTCATATCGCCAGCCGAGATTGGGGCGTGTGAAGGTACCTTAAGGCTTATCATGTAGGCTATCTGGTTTATGTGGGGTCCGACGAATCTGACTTTTCCAGGTGCTGAAAATGGGGGCGTGATAGATGGACATAGCCAAGTGAGCAAAATATATTCCATAGACTCTGGCTCCAATTTCAGCAGTTTAACCTCTTAAATGCTGCTGTCAATCATGAGAGTGGCATTTAGGGGTTACAAGGTGAAATCCCTTCTGATGCCCATTGCTCACACGATACAGCGTTGCAGGGTGCTGAAAGGTTATTATGGCAGCTGAGGATGTGAGTGGCATGTTACTGCTCCTATGTAGAAAATTGGTGATGTGTTCAATACTTATTTCACCCGCTGTATATATAAAAAATATATAGTTAAATCAGCCTTCTTGTCTATAAATCACATAGCCAATAGCCAAATCATTAAAAAAAATAATAACGTATTTGTGTAATTGTCCCAACTAACAAAATATAAAAATATTTATCTAAAAATACCAGAAAATCTCTGCTTTTCGATGTCACGTGTAAACTGCTCTGCAGTAGTTTATATTAGTTTATTTCTGTTGGTTCCTTAAGGGTTAATGTCATTGGCTGTAGCTCGGCAGTATTGGCTTTCCATGGTATTAGCTGGCCGTGGCTCTCCATTATTAGTTAGCTGCTGTGTGTGTCAGGTGATGCAGTTGTCTACTCCCCCAGCCTTCAAGTAATCCAATGACCAATCACCTGGTGTCATTGAAAGAGTTCAGTCTCTACTCTGACTGTTAGCTGTTTGATGCTGTGCAGTTCTGCAGATGCCTTCCAGAAGTCTTTACCTTTGAGTCATCTTGTGGGGAGTTGTTGTTTCTATCCCAATTCCCAGGTGAATTTGAGGGGTGTTAGCCCAGGAAGGGTCAGAAGCAGGGCAAAGGTGGCAGCCCAGACATCCTCACCTTTAGAGGTAATTCTGGGAACAGGGTCAGCTAGGGACCACCAGTCTTATGGGGTCATACTAGTTACCCAGATTGCCTTTCCCATCACTGCCATCCTGCTACAATTCCCCTCGTCCACTATAGCCACCCATGACATTAGTTCACGTCACCTCTCCAAACACTGGAATAAAAAGAGATAAAATAAGCTGTATCGACCCTACCATGGTTACCAGTAAAAACTAAACACACACCACAAAATGCTAGACCTCATATAATGCTACCGAAGAAAAATGAAAAAGTCCTAGTAGAAATATAGAAAATGAAGCTAATTTTTTTTTATTTTTGGCAGTTTTATTTTTAACAATTAAAATAATAATCTATATATATTGGTATGAAAATAATCACACTGCCTTTAAGGGGACATAAAGAACATTGTAAAAAGTATCATTTCACCTCACTTACAATTAGTTTTCCCTGTTTTCAGTACAGTAAAAGGTGTCATTCAAATCTACAGTAAATCAAGCCCTCATACGGGTACGTAGATGATTGATCAAGGAGAGAAGGAAAAAATGAAGAGGAAACATTTTTTTAAAACACCAGTTATGAAGTGGTTAAAGTCCACTGTTGACGTCTGCCCCTGATTTCGGCATTCATCACCCATTCGTGTTTTCTGAGATGCCCCAGGTAATAGAAATGAACTTACTGGAACCAGCACTGATACAAATAACTAAAAACATATAGGTGATGTGTAGAAGACTTGACAGGGGGGACATTTTTAAAAATCCTCAGTTGATTCCTTTTTTTTTTAAAATCATATTAACAAGAGACAGATTTCCTGCACCGACTCTTCCTTGTGTCCACATCGTACATTCAGAGAAGACACAAATCACAGATTACTGTCGCGTTTCGGATCACGTGTCCCTTAGTCTGAGCATAACTTGATGTACAGCTAGACCAGGGGCGGACCTACCGCGGTGCAGCTGGTCAGCTGCACCAGGGCCCCGACGGCTAGGGGGCCCCTCAGGAACCTATAGGGGGGCCCCTCCACCTCCCTGTGTCAGAGGAGAGGTGCTGCTGGGGAATCTTCCTTTCTCCCGACCGCTGATCCCGCCCCCCTCTCTCTATCTATTTCTCTATTCCTGGACTGCGGGTGGCAGCCAATATCCAGCACCACCACCAGCACCGCAACCAGGGCCAACCACATGAGCTAGACATTTGTTTATTGTATACAAAAAAGGTACATGGAGTGATACAGATGAATACTAAGCTCTAAGGCTGGTTTCACACTGGCATTTCTTGCGATCCGTGTGATTCCAGCTTAAACTGGGTGCACTTGCATCCATTTTCAGCCCATTGACTTTCAATGAACTTGCAGGTGCCTCCAGTTTTGCACTTTTTTCCTGGATCTGGTGGTCACGTTTTTTTTCCCTGAAACAAAAAACGCAATTTGGTGCCTTTTTGGTCTCCGTGTCAAAAACCGTAACCACCTGGATCCGGGGCATTGCAGTAGAATTAGAATAGGGCTGTATGTAACCTGGATCCAGCAAACTCTGGATCCCACTGGATCCGGACCCCGGGATATGGGTTTTGGGTCTGCACATGCCTAGAATGCAGTTCTAAATGACACACCCCCTAGGGAGCATGTCATTTAAAACCGGATCCAGGAAAAACAGGTAATCACCCGAAGCAACTGTCTGCTCCCGCACCGGTATGATCAATGATCCATGAGCCCAGATAAGTGATAATACCAGTGCAGGTGCATCCAATTGCATCATTGCAGGGGAAGGAGGCTCGGTCCTGGGGGAATCCAGGGGGCTGCAGGCCCCGGATATAAATAAAATACAATAGCGTGAAACCAGTCTAAGGCTGGAGCTACACAGTGATTTGGCTATGGCACATCGCATGAAGAAATATCATATGTGCAATACAAGTGAATGGGGTCGGATTGTAAGGGCCAGGGTGCTGTGACAGTAACAGGCAAGTACAAGTGATTAATAGAGAAACACCAAAACACTTCACGATTAAAGAGCTGGGCCCAATTCATTATTACATTTCCAACATTTTTTGTTGCGTCAACACAACTCAATTAATGTCTTATGGATTTTCCACAAATTCTTCAAAGGATCTTCCCCTTTTTTCACGTTGTTTTTTGTGGTTTACCGGTAGTTAGTTTTCTGAGTTTTACGTCAATCTGGATTTTCCAGATGGGTAAGTATAATTAAAGAAACAAAATTGGCCTGATGGAGGAGTCTGAGCACTCCGAAACGCATTGACTAATAAAGTGATTGTCCTGATGGACTCTGAGAACTCCGAGCTTGCACTAAATAAATGTCGATTGTCCTGATGGACTCTGGGCACTCTGTTAAAGCAATTCACGATTAATAGAGCGATGTCCTTGATTATTACTCCTGGCGCAACACAACCAATTGACTAATACAAATCCGATTCCTCCTGATGGTATCTGAGCATTCGTTAACGCATGACTAATAAAGTTGATTGTCCTGAGGATCTGGCACTCCGTAACGCATTGACTAATAAAGCGATTGTCCAGATGGACTCTGAAACTCCGAAACGCATTGACTAATAAAGGATTGTCCTGATGGACATCTGAGCACACCGTAAACGCATTGACTAATAAAGTGATTGTCCTGATGGAGTCTGAGCACTCCGAAACGCATTGACTAATAAAGCGATTGTCCTGATGGACTCTGAGCACTACTGAAACGCATGACTAATAAAGTGATTGTCCTGATGGACTGTGAGCACTCCAAAATGCGTTGAATAATAAAGTTATAGTCCTACGAAGGAGTCTGAGCACTCGAAATGCATTTTACAATAAAGTGATTGTCCTGATGGAGTCTGAACACTCCAAAACGCATTGACTAATACAGTGATTGTCATGAATGGAGGCTGAGTACTCTGAAACGTATTGACTAATAAAGTGATAGTCGTGACGAAGGAGTCTGAGCACTCAAAATGCATTGTGTAATGACGTGATAGTCCTGATGGCGTCTGAGTGCACCGAAACAAACTGACTAATAAAGTGATTGTCCTGATGAGTCTAAGCACTCCGAAATGCATTGACTAGTAAAGTGTTGTCCTGATGTAGTCTGAGCACTCTGAAATGCTTGACTAATAAAATGAACTCCTGATGAAGGAGTCTTAGCACTCCAAAACGCATTGACTAACAAAGTGTTGTCCTCTTGAAGGAGTCTGAGCACTCCAAAATGCTTGACTAATAAATGAATAGTCCTGACGAAGGAATCTGAGTACTCGAAATGCATTGTGCAATAAAGTGATTGTCCTAAATGAAGTCTGAGAACTCCGAAACGTGTTGACTAATAAAGTGATTGTCCTGATGGAGTCTGACCACTTTGAAATGCATTGACTAATAAAGTGATAGTTTCTGATGAAGAAGCAGGCACTCCAAAACGCGTTGACTAATAAGTGATAGTCCTGACGTAGGAGTCTGAGCACTCGAAACACATTTGCAATAAAGTGATTGTCTTGATGAAGTCTGAACACTCCAAAACGGTTGACTAATAAAGTTATAGTCCTGACGTAGGAGTCTGAGCACTCGAAACACATTTTGCAATAAAGTGATTGTCTTGATGAAGTCTGAACACTCCAAAACGTGTTGACTAATAAAGTTATAGTCCTGACAAAGGAGTCTAAGCACTTGAAATGCATTGTACAATAAGGTGATTGTCCTGATAAAGTCCGAGCACTCAGAAACACATTGACTAATAAATCACATTTCAGAAATGCTTAGCCTGTCTTCATTCCGTCTGCAGCGCAGGATTAACCCCTTCCTCTCCAACCTCAGATGCTGATTACCTGTGCGGCTGCTGGAGCCATTTGTGTCACACACAAGTACACCAGGTGAGTGCGATTTTGCGTATGGTTTTACTGTATCTTGATAAGGCCCTATTTGCGCTGCCTATCTCTTCAGTTATCTTTCTATTAAAAAAATATAATTCAAAAGGCATAAAAATAAACATAGGGCCCAATTCATCATTTGCAGGGTTTTTATTAAAGGGACTCTGTCAGGTCATTTTTCAGGATGATACTAATAGTACCCTTAAATAGTTACTATTCACTTGTCCCAGGCTGACATTCCCTTCCCTCCCTTCTGTGCTGTGTCTCACTTTCATTTTCCTGTGGTGCTGCTACAGGCACCCCACACACGCACCCCTGGACCCCACACACACACCCCTGGACTCCCCACACGCACCCCTGGACCCCACACACATGCACCCCTGGACCCCACACATGCACCCCTGGACCTCCACACAGCACCACTGGACCCCTCACATGCACCCCTGGACCCCACACACACACCCCTGGATCCCACACACGCACCCCTGGACCCCACACATGCACCCCTAGACCCCACACATGCACCCCTGGACCCCACACAGCACCCCTGGACCCCACACACCACTGGACCCCCACCACCCTGGACCCCACACATGCACCCCTAGACCCCACACATGCACCCCTGGACCCCACACATGCACCCCTGGACCCCACACACGCACCCCTGTACTTGGATCTGCCGCACCACTTACAGGGTCTATGCACAATGCACAACCCACAGTCCTCCATAGACAAACCCCATGCATACAGTGCCTATATACTGTATAGACAATAATACACTCACCGTGTATAGCTGTGAGCACGTGGTCCACGTTCCTCCTGCAAGAAGCAAACAACAAAATGGAATCTGTGGGAGGGCCGGCGCATGGTCAGTACCGAAAATCAGATCCGAAAAAAGATCCGATTTTTCTGCGGATCCGATCTCCATAGACCACCATGTTAATTGCCACGGATCGAGTCGGATCCGATTCTGTCCGAGTATGCCCAAAATTGGAGCAGTCTCCGATTCTAGGTACAGCAAAAAATCGGACAGAATCGGATAGTACACAAATTGGATGCCAAGAGCGCACCAATCCGTGCTCATAGGGATACATAGGGGCCAAATCACATCCGTGGCTGTCAGGTTTACAAACGGACAGCCACGGATGTCCAAAATACGCTATGTGAAACCAGCCTAAGGACTTGGACACACTCTGCTACTTACATCTCGAGTTTGACAGACAGACTGAACAGGCTGGAGCAGTGACCCTGAACGGCCTCTTCCTCTCTGGACAGGGAATGCTATGCTACACAGAAACACAAGCAGCTGTCATTCCCGTCCAGGGAGAGAGAGGCCGTTCAGGGTCACTGCTGCAGCCTGTTCTGAGTCTTGTACGTCAAACTCAAGATGTAAGTAGCAGAGTGTGTCCGAGCCCTTAGGAGGAGAGACTGCAATCACATACCTAGCCTAGCTATCAGATAAGGCAATCTCCTTCATTTGTTGCTCTGAGCAGAAGCCGTGTTGTCTTTGAGAGATTCTATGTGTTTATTTGAACATTTGTTTTGCTGCAGGCAGAAGGATACAACCCCACACCATGTAAGTGATTTCTACTGAACCTTCCTTCTGTTCAGTGATGTCACTATATGAATATTCATTCCTTGGGGAGAGTGCAGCAGAGAAGCAAGTGATCACTCACTGTGATTGACAGATGGAATGGATCTTTTTATTTGCAGTTTACACAGGATAGGAGGGGAGTATAAATAATAGAAATACATGAATAGAAAGAGCTTCACTAGAGGAATTAGAACATGATATCAGTTACATATGGATTTTTGACCTGACAGATTCCCTTTAAGTCACTTTTTCTTTTGATGTATGGTTTTTGTTGATGTTTCTTGCACAACATGTATCGAAATGGCC
Source organism: Allobates femoralis (assembly GCA_033576535.1). Lineage (NCBI taxonomy): Eukaryota > Metazoa > Chordata > Amphibia > Anura > Aromobatidae > Allobates > Allobates femoralis. The sequence continues at coordinate 446,624,813 of JARQOC010000006.1, read as the reverse complement.
CAAACGCTTTATACATTTTGTGCAAAGCTCGATATTGTCTTTCTAACCGATTTTGCAACTTTTTTTGTCATTAAAAAATAGGCCAAAATGACTGTCGGATATAAAATCCCTCTGGTGGGAACTGGAGCGGAGTTGCGCCAAACGTTGTAACTTTTTGACGCCATTTATGATTCATAGTAGCTGAATGCGACGTTTTTATTGCATATCTGACACGTAATTACTAATCTGTGGCAGAATTTGCAGGCGGATATAAAATCTATGCAGAACATGGCAGCCAGGAGACTGACAGCGCCGATTATATCAGGTTTATGATCAGCTGTTGCCATGCAGATCAGTAAGGCGCCATTTTCAGTCACTAACTCGTTTGTGAGTCAGGGAGTTGTATTGATTATTGATATTTTTCATCCTTATTATTCATCGCAGACGTTGCTCAAAGCATCTAGTTAAATCGCAAAAGAACGCCAAAATAATGGTGGCTTCCCCCACACCAACCAATCAAATCACAGCTTTCATCTGGTAAATAGCACTGGAAACATGTAAAGTGCGATTTGATTGGTTGCTATGGGCAGCTTTTCAGGACATAGAAGATGCTTCTAGCAACCAATCAGAACCCGGCTTATAGTTTGTTCAGGGTCAGAAAGCAGCGCCCTGATTGGCTGCTCTGCCTCGGTGACGTCTATTACAGCCATGGCGTAGTGAGAAGCCGAGGCTTGGATGAGCGCAGAGCACAGCAGCCGCCACGTTAATATCTCCCCTCTGCGGCTCAGTGATCCGGGGGCTCCACAGTGCTCACAGGGGCCGAGGCTGCGCACTGCTCACTTCCTGGAAAGATGGCGGCGCCCGCAGTGTTGTGGCGGCGAATCCGCGGCCCGGGGCTCCTGGCTCTCTTGGCTCGGCTATGTGACCGGAACCGGGACCGTGGGGGCAGGTAGGGGCGAGGGACACAACAGGGACGACGGAAACTTTTACTGGACACCGCTGTCACCATCCCCCTCACATGTCCTGTCAGGAGGACCCTGTCACCCCCCCCATATGTCCTGTCAGTCACCCCCCGAGGTCCTATCAGGAAGATCCTATCACCCCCCCTCCCTAGAGGTCCTGCCAGGAGGACCGTGTCACTTCCCCCCCAGAGGTCCTGTCAGGAGGACCCTGTCACTTCCCCCCCAGAGGTCCCGTCAGGAGGACCGTGTCACTTCCCCCCCAGAGGTCCCGTCAGGAGGACCGTGTCACTTCCCCCCCAGAGGTCCCGTCAGGAGTACCGTGTCACTTCCCCCCCCCCAGAGGTCCCGTCAGGAGAACCGTGTCACTTCCCCCCCCCAGAGGTCCCGTCAGGAGGACCGTGTCACTTCCCCCCCCCAGAGGTCCCGTCAGGAGGACCGTGTCACTTCCCCCCCCAGAGGTCCCGTCAGGAGGACCGTGTCACTTCCCCCCCAGAGGTCCTGTCAGGAGGAGGTCCCCGTCACCCCCCCACCAGAGGTCCTGTCAGGAGGACCCGACACCCCCCCTCCCCCAGAGGTCCTGCCAGGAGGACCGTGTCACTTTCCCCCCAGAGGTCCTGCCAGGAGGACCGTGTCACTTTCCCCCCAGAGGTCCTGTCAGGAGGACCGTGTCACTTTCCCCCCAGAGGTCCCGCCAGGAGGACCGTGTCACTTTCCCCCCAGAGGTCCCGTCAGGAGGACCGTGTCACTTTCCCCCCAGAGGTCCTGTCAGGAGTACCGTGTCACTTCCCCCCCAGAGGTCCTGTCAGGAGGACCGTGTCACTTCCCCCCCCAGAGGTCCTGTCAGGAGGACCGTGTCACTTCCCCCCCAGAGGTCCTGTCAGGAGGACCGTGTCACTTCCCCCCCAGAGGTCCTGTCAGGAGGACCGTGTCACTTCCCCCCCAGAGGTCCTGTCAGGAGGACCGTGTCACTTCCCCCCCCCCAGAGGTCCTGTCAGGAGGACCGTGTCACTTCCCCCCCAGAGGTCCTGTCAGGAGGACCGTGTCACTTCCCCCCCAGAGGTCCTGTCAGGAGGACCGTGTCACTTCCCCCCCAGAGGTCCTGTCAGGAGGACCGTGTCACTTTCCCCCCAGAGGTCCTGTCAGGAGGACCGTGTCACTTTCCCCCCAGAAGTCCTGTCAGGAGGAGGACCCAGTCACCCCACCACCAGAGGTCCTGTCAGGAGGAGGACCCAGTCAACCCCCCCCCCCCCCCACCAGAGGTCCTGCCGGGAGGACCCCGTCACAACTCCTCCCCCCTTTCCCCCCTTCCCCCAGAGATCCTGTGTGGAGGACCTTGTCACCTCCCCCCCAAGGTCCTGTCGGGAGGACCCTGTCACTGCCCCCCCCCCCCCATAATTCATGTCAGGAGGACCCTATCACCCACTCCCTCGCCCCCAGAGGTCCTGAGAAGTCCTGTGAAGGACCCTGTCACCCCCTCTCCACCCAGAAGTCGTTTCTGGAGGACCCTGCCGTGCCTTTCTTAATTCTCTTTGATTATATAGGTCAGAAAGCTATTATTATTGTTTATTTATATAGTACCATTAATTCCATGGTGCTGTACTTGAGAAGGGGTTACATACAAAATTATAGTTATACCCGTATATACTTGTGCATAAGCCGACCCCCCTACTTTTGCCCCCAAAAGCTGGGAAAAGTTATTGACTCGCGTATAAGCCTAGGGTATGAAATGCAGCAGACCCCCATCCTATTATATAGCCCCCGTCACTGGTATACAGGCCCCCTCTGCAGTGGTATACAGGCCCGCTCTGCAGCGGTATACAGGCCCGCTCTGCAGCGGTATACAGACCCCCTCTGCAGCGGTATACAGACCCCCTCTGCAGCGGTATACAGACCCCCTCTGCAGCGGTATACAGACCCCCTCTGCAGCGGTATACAGACCCCCTCTGCAGCGGTATACAGACCCCCTCTGCAGCGGTATACAGACCCCCTCTGCAGCGGTATACAGACCCCCTCTGCAGCGGTATACAGGCCCCCCCCCTCTGCAGCGGTATACAGGCCCCCCCCTCTGCAGCGGTATACAGGCCCCCCCCTCTGCAGCGGTATACAGGCCCCCCCCCCCTCTGCAGCGGTATACAGGCCCCCCCCCCTCTGCAGCGGTATACAGGCCCCCCCCCTCTGCAGCGGTATACAGGCCCCCCCCCTCTGCAGCGGTATACAGGCCCCCCCCTCTGCAGCGGTATACAGGCCCCCCCCCCTCTGCAGCGGTATACAGGCCCCCCCCTCTGCAGCGGTATACAGGCCCCCCCCCTGCAGCGGTATACAGGTTCCCCCCTGCAGCGGTATACAGGCCCCCCTCTGCAGCGGTATACAGGCCCTCCTCTGCAGCGGTATACAGGCCCCCAGCAGTAATACACAGCCCCCCCTCCTTATTATGTGTCCCCCAGGCTGCGGCACCTGTCAAAATAACAAACATTTTATACATCACCTTTCCGGCGCAGCTCCTCCATCTCCGGCTTCTTCCTGCTTGTGCCGGCTTCTAGTGCTGTGACCAGGCGCAGGAGATGACGTCATCAGCTGCGCCCGGTCACATGACACCGGCACAAGCAGGAAAAAGCCGGGACCGGAGGAGCTGCACTGGAAAGGTGATGTATAAAATGTTTGTTATTTTGACAGGTGCCGCAGCCTGGGGGACACATAATAAGGAGGGGGGCTGTGTACTACTGCTGGGGGCCAGTGTATTGCAATATGCACGGCATCCCCCCGCCGCTGATGGACGAGGGATGCCGTGCATATTCATTACACTAATGAGGCGGCCCCACGTGACCGCCCGCCGTCACTGCGGCCCCCTCCAGCCCCCGGTCACAGCCCCCCCCAAGCAAATACCCAGTGACTCGCGTATAAGCCAAGGGGGGGACTTTTCAGCCCAATTTTTGGGCTGAAAAACTCGGCTTATACTCGAGTATATACGGTAGTTTACGCTGAACAAATTAACAATGACAGACTGGTACAGAGGGGAGAGGACCCTGCCTTTGTGGGTTTACATTGTACATGATAATGGGGAGGAGACAGTAGGTCAGGGGTGCAGCAGATCTGGTGTTGGAGAAATGGAAGCTCCGGTGGCGGTTGGGCAGCAGCTGCGGTGGCAGCTGTGGCGGTGGTGCAGCAGCTTCGGTGTTGGTGGGGTGGCGGCTCAAGCATTGCAGGCTGTAAGCTTTCCTGAAGAGATGGGTTTTCAGGTTCCTTCTGAAGGATCTGAGCGTGGTGGATAATCTGACGTGTTGGGGCGCAGAATTCCAGAGGATGCGGGATATTCGGGATATTATATGGATGGCTTTATAGGTCAGTGTTAGTAACTTGAACTGGATTTGTTGGGAATTGGGAGCCAGTGGAGGGATTTTCAGAAGAGAGATACAGGGGAGTAGCGAGGAAAGTGGTGGATTACCGTAATTGGGCAGCAGAGTTGAGGACAGACTGGAGAAGTGCATGAGTGTTAGCAGGGAGGCCACAGAGGAGAATATTTCAGTAGTCAAGGCTTGGAGATGATGAGGGCATGTACAAACATTTTAGTAGATTGAGGGCTGAGGAAAGGACGGATTGTGGAAATATTCTTGAGCTGGAGGCGACAGGATGAGGCGAGAGTTTGGATGTGTAGTTTGAAGGACAGGGCAGAGTCGAGAGTTACTCCAAGGCAGCGAATTTGAGGTGTGGGAGAGAGCATGATGCCATTTACCATGATAGATAGATCAGGTGGTGAAGATGAAAGATGGGATGGAGGAAAGATGATGAGTTCGGTTTTGTCTACACTGAGATTTAGAGAGGAGAAGGAGGATATGGCTGACACACTCCGGGATTCTGGACAGCAGAGAGTTGACATCTTGGTCAGAGAGGTAGATTTGAGTGTCGTCAGCGTAGAGGTGGTACTGGAAGCCATGGGACTGTATGAGCTGTCCTAGACCAAGGATATAGATGGAGAAAAGTAGGGGCCCCAGGACAGAGCCTTGTGGGACTCAAACAGAGACAGGGTAGGATGAGGAGGTAGCATAAGAGTGGGAAACGCTAAATGTGTGGTTGGAAAGGTATGAGGCAACCCAGAACAGGGCAAGGTCTTTAAAGCCAAGGGAAGAAAGAATCTGAAATAGGAGGGAGTGGTTGACTGTGTCAAAGGCAGAGGACAGGTCTAAAAGGAGGAGAATGGAAAATTGTCTGTTAGCTTTGGCTGTGAGTAAGGCGTTGGTAATTTTGGTTAGGGCAGTTTCGGTGAAGTGGTGGTGCCGGAAAACCGGATTGTAGATTGTTAAGGAGAGAGTTAGATGAGAAACCGGATTGTAGATTGTCAAGGAGAGAGTTAGATGAGAGGTGGGAGGAAAGTTGAGCATGGACGTGCTGCTCAAGGAGTTTCGAAGCAAACGGGAGCAGCAATATGGGGCGGTAGCTCGTCCTAGCAGTCGGGTCAAGGTTTTGCTTTTTGAGGCTGGGCGTGATGGTGGCCTGTTTAAAAGCTGAGGGAAAGGTCCCGGAAGATAGTGATAGATTGAAGAGGTGGGTTAGGGCTGGGATAAGCATGTTAGTGAGATTGGGGAGGAGGTGGGAAGGGATGGGGTCAAGTGCACAGGTGGTGAGGTGTGATTTGGATAGGAGACAAGTAAGCTCTCCTTCAGTGATGTTGAGAGGGAGGTCATGAGGGAAGGGCAGAAGTCAGGTATATGGAAAGGTTGGGGTGGTGGAACAAAAAAGGTTTGCCTTGTTTGGGCAATCTTATTTTTGAAGTATGTAGCGAAGTCCTCAGCAGAGATGAGGGAGGGCGGAGGAGAGAGTTAAAAGTGCTGAACAGTTTTTTGGGTTGTAGGATAAGGAAGATCTAATGTTTGTGAAGTAGGTCTGTTTAGCAGAGATGAGGGCTGATTTGAAGGCAAGTGTAGCTTGATGAAAGTTGTCTGGCAGGCGAGTTTTCTTCCAACGCCGCTCCGCAGCCCTGGACACTTGTCAAAGTTTTTTCAGTGAGATTGTTGTGCCAGGGTTGCCTACTGGTTTGTCGCACCTTGCGATAAACGAGAGGGGCGACTGAGTCTATGGCTGATGTGATGGTGGCGTTGTAGAAAGCGGTGGCACTGTCTGTGTCATGGAGTGAAGATATAGAGGACAGAGGTAGAAGAGAGTCTGAGAGTCTGTGAATGTCTAGGTGTGTGAGATTTCTGTGAGGATGAGCTAGTGGCTGGATATGGGGGACCAGTGTGGAGGATAAGCATGAGAAGGTGAGTAGATGGTGGTCAGATAGGGGGAAGGGAGAGGTTGTGAGATTAGATAGGGAACAGAGGCGGATGAAGATGATGTCTAGCGTATGTCCGTCTGTGTGGGTGGCTGTGGAGGACCACTGAGTAAGTCCAAAGGATGAGGTAAATGAAAGGAGTTTGGAGGCCGCTGGCTGGTGGGTGTCCATAGTAATATTAGTTACCCATGATGATGGTGGGAATGTCAGCAGAGAGAAATTGAAGAAGCTAGATGGGGAATTGGCCAATGAAGGTAGTGGCAGAGCTCGGAGGTCGGTATATGATGGCCATTTGAAGACTGGTGGGAGAGTACATACGGACAGGGTGAACATCGAAAGATGGGTGGATAAAGGAGGGTGGGGGTTGGATTGGGTTGAAGAAGCAGTTAGTGGAGGAGTGGGCTTCCTCCTCTCTGCAATGTCTGTTGCCAGGGCGAAGAGTGTGGGTAAAGTGAAGGCCGCCATAGCTCAGTGCAGCATTGGAGGCCGTGTCAGAGGCTGTCAGCCAGGTCTCAGTTATTCAGATATTCTTGGACGAAGTGCCTCAATGTCCGCGCTGCTGCTCCGGGATCAAAGAAGCCAAGACACCGGATAACAACCTGGATGTTCCCTGAGGAAGGAGCTCGGTAGGAGGCTCTGAAACGCGTCGGATATTAAAGGCTTGAGCTGATCCAGACATTCCGGTGTCTTGGTTTCTTTGATCCCGAAGCAGCAGCGCGGACATTGAGGCATTTCGTCCAAGAATATCTGCATCACAACCATGGTTACCAGTGGGAGTGCGGTCCCTGCAGCAGCTGCCTTAACGCTTTTCTACCAGTTGTGAGTATTACAGCTGACACAGGTGAGCAATTCCACATCAGAAAGTGAAAGTGTTTAATTGAGATAAGACCCTATATGCGCATTCTTTTTTCGCAGCCAGGTCTCAGTGAGCCCCAAGAAGGAAAAGTTCTGGGAAGTAAAAAGGTCGTGGATCATGTGGAGCTTGTTTAAAACAGAGCGGGCATTCCAAACTGCTCCAGAGAGAGGAAGCAGGAGGGTGGGGGTAAGGGGCACGGGTTTTACATGTGAAGGATTGTGGTAGTTTATCTTACTTTGGTGGAGGTGAGGATAGATGGGATGTATGGGGTGGGGGGAAACCAGGATTGGGAGATATGTCGCCAGCAATGAGAAGTAGTAGAGAAAGGGAAAGCAGGTGGGAGAAGGAGAGTGGCCAGCTTGCTTTATATTTCAGTAGGAGAGGTCTGAGGCCGCCTATACATTGTATGGGGCTTGCCGCAACTGTGCCGCAAGTGCAGCCGGTATGCGGTAATCGCGGCAGATGCGGTTTTTTTCACCGCATCTGCCGCGATTTAAAAAACCCGCTGATGTGAAAGGGGCCTTAGAAGACCGTTGTATCTCTCACCTTCTGTCCAATTTCTGTACTATTTCTGGAATATTTCTGCTGTACAATTTAAAGATATCACTTAAAGTGATAAGCGACCAACTTTTCAATGGACGTCTATTATTGATCCCTATAAATTAGGAGAATTTTTGGGATGTGGATCTGTATGAGCATTTGTCCATCAGTACAGTCATGTGAACCTTAAATCCACTGCTCTCCATTTACTGTGAAGGGGCCTGATGTTGCGGGCCCCCATTTCTGCAGGAGAAAATGGAATTGGTGTGAGGATCTTGTCTGTCCTGTCGTTTTCTAGCTTTGTAAACTTTCTTCCTAGATCCCCAAGTTTGCCTCCTGGGCCTTTCCTGCATTGATGAGATGATAAAGTGCTCTCGCCTTCCGGGATTTCATCCTTCTGTTGGTCTCACCAGGGTCGCCCTTTGTGCCCACAGACATTTTTACAGACAACTGTCAATATGACCAGGTTTATTGGCTTCCTGTATGTTTGCTCAGGGCTAACTTGCAGACACAGCTCTTTCCTTCAGTGGACTGTACGGATCTTGGGTTGGGGGTCAGCTGTGTCTCAGGTGATCTCACACTTTGAGGTTTCTCCTCTCGGCCAGTGTAGTAATATTTCCCAGCAGTGAATCAGTGTGGTCGGCTGCCCTCATATCCTGCGGGGTGAGCAATGGCCAGACGATTATCCTTGAGATTCCAGTCACCTCCTCCTGAGATTCGGGAAGTCTTTGTACCCTGTAGTAATGAGTGTCAGTGGCATTGTGCCATGTGTGTGTAGATACCCATCTTCTGTGATGACTTCTAGTGTCATGTGCACATCCTGGATACAGCAGGTCACATCACAGCTGCCTACATATCGGTGTCAGATGTGCGCACATGGCACACTCATAGCCGTACATCCTGGCGATGCTGTACGTTGCTGACAAGACACATGAAGGGATCGGTATGCTACTACTCTCAGCAATTGTAATCTATTGTGTTATTGAGGTCAGCACTTATTACTGTTCATAGGAAAGAGACGACACATTGGCGGAGGCTGAGAAACTTATGAGTAAACCATCAGCCTTCTCTAATGTTTTATGAAAAGCTGGAAAAAGGTTCAACCAATAGGTTCACTTAAGTATGTCTGGGTCATGGGTTCATGCCAAAAAAATCTGAGTTAAACCGTCATTAAGGCTTATACGGCATCGTTCCACGTCAGGAGGTGATGGGCATTGGGATACCCTATTGGCAGCAGGTCCTGTGGGTGGGATGTCTTCTGAGCGGTGCTGGAGTTTCCTCCTAAGCTGCTCATACATATTAGGTAAATGTTAGCAAAAAACTATTCTCTTCTTATCCTTGGCTGAACACCTAGAGTATAATGGAGTCACCCAATAAGTCAAATGGTAGTGGGAAGGATCGAGCATGTTGAGTTTCATTGTGTTTCTGCGAGAAATATTCTCAACCTCCCATGCACAAGTTTATGTATACCTTTATGCCCTTTCTACATGGCCGCTTGCTACACTTTCATCTGCTGATGAGGCCTAAAAACAACCTTCCTAAGATTTATTACATCTCGTCTGGACTGGCAGAATCTTCTGGTCCTGTGTTGGTGCAATTAGGCAATGTGGTGATATATCAATAAAGGTGGCAAGGCTTTGGCAGAGCTAGTGTGAATCTACTCATGCAACCCAGTCCATTGGCCATGTCCGTTTTGTGTGGCAGATGGACGGTAGATGTGAGAACCTTCTCTTCCCTCCTGCCATACACGTCTTTTTTTTTGATTAGCTGGCCTGGCACAGTGTCAAGCCGCATCGATGACATCACGTCAGGCTGGCTAATAAAAAAAAGAGCAGGCATGCTTTCAGGTAAGAGGCGGTTTTCAGGTCTCCTATCATGTGGCCAGAGACTACTGTTTTGGCTGATGTTCAGGGGCCTGCAACTCGATTTGTCATAATGTAGACCTGTCCTACAGGTCAGGGACAGGTATAACAGAAGTTATGGCGCTGAGACGGACAACAGCGCCATAGATGGGCTTAATTATAAGGGAGTGGGTCCATCAGCGGCCGATGGTGTTCTCCAGGTGTCAGCAGTTGGACATTAATTCTATTTTCCCATTGTAGGCTGCGTTCACACATTGCATATTTTGTTGCGCTTTTTTGCGCGCGTTTTTTGCCGCGTTTTTCAGCCGCGCAAAAAAGCGCAACAAAATACGCAGGGGCTTTCACACACTGCGCTTTCTTAACCCCAGAAAGCGCAGTGATGTCACAGAGGGGAGGAAGAATCCTGCTTCCTCCTCCCCTCTGTGACAGCCCCATTACATTTTGCAGTGTATTAATATACACTGCGAAATCTAAATTAAAGAAAGGCAAGTGTATGAAAAATAAAAAAGAATGAATACTTTACCTGCCTGACGCCTTTTCCCGCTGTCCGGTGTTCGGTGCCAGGAAATCTGCGAAATCTAATGGGCGGTCACAGTGTCACACGGGAGGAGGAGGCAGGATTCTTCCTCCCCTCTGTGACATCACAGGGAGAAAACGCAGGAGCAGCTGCGTAAAGAATTGTCATCTCAATTCTTTACGCAGCTGCGCTTACTCCCATAAACGCACTGCGTATTTTTGCGCAATGTCTGCACTGCAAAGTGAATATCACATTCACTTTGCTGACAGACAAAAGGCACATTGCGTATTTTGAAAAAGCGCGCGTAAAAAAGCGCGGCAAAATACGCAATGTGTGAACGCAGCCTTAAACCACTGACTCTGCTCCTCAGTGCTCTGTACCTGCCATATCTCCCCGAGATCAGACAGATCGGACTTGTTCTGTTGTGAATTACTGACAATCCCTTTAACCTTTACGAAGAATATCTAAATACCCGTTTCCTCTTGGCGCTGATCTAACCCGTTCGTTATGTGCTCTTCATCGTGATGAAATCTTGGGGCCGATAACCAGTGTACGTCATTGCATTATAGCGGGGGTTGGAGTGAGGACACCTCATCCCTGCTCTGTGACCACCCTGCGCCTTCAGGAATGTGGATTGTTATTGTCAGATAAGCCCCTCCACTACTGACATTACTTCATGGTAACACAAAGTTCTGCAGCTTCAGTCATTAAGTGTGTGACTAATCCATGGCTGACGGCCGGAGAAGGCAAGTACCGGACCCTGAGATATCATTCCCACTTGCTGTGGACTGGACCTTTCGTGTCTGTCCCCTATGTAGAAGGGTTGAATAGATTACAGGCCCTGTGGGTACTGAGGTTTGCTCCATCTGTATTGAGTTATTGGATTTCTGTGGTATTTGTACAGTTTTTCCAAGCTGTGGGTGACCATTATACAAAGCAGGAAAAAGCTGTACGGTCAGCAAATGGGAGACTCTGAGGGATGGAAAGAATGAGAGGATCCAGGGGATGCTACAAAAGGAGGACGTGGGAGTAAATGTCCTCGCTCCTCCATGTACTATAGAGCTGTGGTCATAGACCCTCATCAAGTATGACAGATTTCTGAAAGGTTCCCGAGATAAACAGGGCCACATGTCTTAGTGTATATGTTCAAGTTGGACCTTGTTCCCATATTGCCAGCGTTGTGGGTGAAAAGTGCACCAGCCTGCAGAGTGGTGGCAGTTGTGGCATGGCCGGTGCCATTCTCACCATTCTGCAGGTCGGTGGCATTTTCTCTAGGCACATCTTGGTTCACAATCTGCTGTGGCGATCCTCCTTTGTGGCCCGCTGGGCATCCATATGATGGGCTATACTGGCATCTCAAGGGACATTTGTGCTCTCAGTTTCTTGGGTGAGCTCTTCCCATCGATGTGCCATCCGATCAGGGCCCTGATATGTTATCTTCTGATAAGAAATAATCAGACTTCTAGTAAGCAGGATTCATTACTCATTCTGAAACTGGTTTGGTTTGGATTGTAAGATCTTGTGCCAAGGTACATAGGAGACACAATGGTAGGTGTGTGCCACCCACAGAACTCGGGTGATTCCCTGAAGTGTCATAATAAGGTCCGTTCAGTGCCTGGAATCTGTGCAGCATCGGTTATCCCCAGGTCACAACCCGGTGTCCCAGTGCTATTGTATCTGCATGTGATAACATTGATGTCTCTGGGAAAGTCAGAGGACTGCCAGCTAACTTCAGAGATGTGGATCTACCCCGCACGGGATCACCGACATTACTAGGCAGGGATTCTGTGTCAACCCTGTAGGAAGCCATGTTTGCCATGTCTTTGGTTACTGTGACCTCCATGGTCAGTGGCAAAACTTGAAGCTCATGGGCCCCGATGCAAAAGCTCCAAGGGTCCCCAATTATTGCAAATTTTTAATAGCATTAGTCTTTTTCTATAGGCCAAAGGGACTTTTGGGGCCCCCTAGGTTCCAGAGCCAGGTGTGATTGCATCCTCTGCATCTATTGTAGTTACACCCCTGTGCATGGCCATATAGACCTTATACAGGGAGGACCTCCAGTCAGCAGCAGTTAAGTCCAGGATTAAAGAGGGTCTCTTCTACTATAAAACTTCTCCTTTTAAAGTGTAACCACTGTTTAAATTTTAAGTGACATCTGGAAGACGTTCCCCGCCCCCCCCCCCCCCCAGGCTATTTCTAAACCTGACATATGCTTGTTGTCCATGAAATCCATCTTCAGTTCCGCACACTGAATACAGCTATATAAGTGTGTGTGTGTGTGGAGGGGGGGGGGGCTTCACAGTGTACACACTACAGATGATCAGAGTCTCAGCACTGCTCTGTACAATCAGCTGATGGTGCCACACAGCTCCTCAGCTGATATGGTGAAAAGCGATGTGAATGGAGAAAGATCACAGGAGCGGTGTGCTGACAGCCTGACAAGCTCAGCACTGCCCCTGCCTGAGGTAACCTGAGAGTCTGATCTGCTGGAGCATATTGTGTAACTCTGGATAAATAATGTAATGTATGTACACACTGACTGCACCAGCAGAATAGTGAGTGCAGCTCTGGGGTATAATACAGGATGTAACTCAGGATCAGTACAGGATAAGTAATGTATGTACACAGTGACTGCACGAGCAGAATATTGAGTGCAGCTCTGGAGTATAATACAGGAGGTAACTCAGGATCAGTACAGGATAAGTAATGTAATGTATGTACACTGTGACTGCACCAGCAGAATAGGGAGTGCAGCTCTGGAGTATAATACAGGAGGTAACTCAGGATCAGTACAGGATAAGTAATGTAATGTATGTACACTGTGACTGCACCAGCAGAATAGGGAGTGCAGCTCTGGAGTATAATACAGGATGTAACTCAGGATCAGTACACGATAAGTAATGTATGTACACAGTGACTGCACCAGCAGAATATTGAGTGTAGCTCTGGAGTGTAATACAGGAGGTAACTCCGGATCCGTACAGGATAAGTAATGCATGTACACAGTGACTGCACCAGCAGAATAGTGAGGGCAGCTCTGGAGTGTAATACAGGATGTAACTCAGGATCAGTACAGGATCAGTAATGTATGTACACAGTGACTGCACCAGCAGAATAGTGAGTGCAGCTCTGGAGTATAATACAGGAGGTAACTCAGGATCAGTAATGTAATGTATGTACACAGTGACTGCACCAGCAGAATAGTGAGTGCAGCTCTGGAGTATAATACAGGAGGTAACTCAGGATCAGTACAGGATCAGTAATGTATGTACACAGTGACTGCACCAGCAGAATAGTGAGTGCTGCTCTGGAGTTTAATACAGGAGGTAACTCAGGATCAGTACAGGATCAGTAATGTAATGTATGTACACAGTGACTCCACCAGCAGAATAGTGAGTGCAGCTCTGGAGTATAATACAGGATGTAACTCAGAATCAGTACAGGATAAGTATTGTAATGTATGTACACAGTGACTGCACCAGCAGAATAGTGAGTGCAGCTCTGGAGTATAATACAGGATGTAATCCAGGGTCAGTGATATATTTGCAAAACAAGAGCGACTTATCTGTATGGCACCTGGTAAATTTTGGGGGGTAATGAGTGAGTTTTTCTTTGATCCTTTGAAAACTCTTCTCCTGACTCTGTAGCATGTGCTTATTACCTCGGGTTATCACTGTGTTTTTCTATTCTCTGTTGGGTTCTAGTAATAATCACTGTCATACTTGTTCTTTGCTCTGAAATCTTACATAATGTTATCATTATCTGCCTCGTGAGGAAGAGCAGAGCTCCCTCAGTACGAGAAAGGGGCCACCTGCCAGTAAGAGCCGTGTTGTTTACTGACTCCAGCCGGCCCGGCTCTGTGCCGTACACCCCACATAGAATATGTCAGTGCGATACCCTCCGCCTCTGTATGGTCGGTGGTCCTGCAGCCCTGCCCATTATCAGAAATCCATTGTCTACCGTGATTATTTCCACTTTCCCAATTTCCCAATGCAAATATTACTAACTAATACAACTGATTAATCCTGTAACGCGGCCTCCAGAGTCGCCCACGTGGTTGGGAAATTGCTGGAGATTTCATAATTGCCTTATTGATTAAGATGAGGAATAATGACTTAATCTTCCAGTATCCTGACGTCTTGAGTAAAGCGTAGAAACAGTCTTGACATTGCTCAACAAGGAACTTTTGTAACAAAACTCGGTTTCCATTTTCTTACACAGGCTGTGGTGTAAGATATTTTTAGAAATATACTGGTTTCCTGGGACACAATCCCCATTGTGCAATCTGGTTTATTCTTAGGTGTCAAGTTCATGTGTAAGACGTATACATGTCTGTATCAGTGATGCTCCGTTCAAAGGAATGTGATAAGATGGTGACGACATTCCTAGTCACATCATCCTGTTCCCGGGCTGGAAAGTGAGAGCCGTACCCCATATATTCACCGACCCCCTTCTTGGCATTGAGGGAAACGAAAATGTGTTGGACTTTAGCGTACCTGAGGAAGATCAGCTCTTCTGGTGGCAACAAGCGTTAAAGACGGCAACTTCCCCCCAAATAACCCTCTCTAGGGCAGCGTATCTGCGAGGACAGGGTTATATTTGGGAGGGGAGTTTATATAAACACTGTAGACCCATTTATTTTTAAGATCAAGAAAGAGTTTATTCACACACAATGCAATGTAGTATATGGTTAGTTTATAAAGGAGCGCTGAGACACAAAACAGGAATGAGCTTAAAAGATTATAGTCCCCTTTATTACCACACCACAACGCGTTTCCACAACAAAATGCCGTCTTCATCAGGTGGATGAAGACGGCATATCTAATAATGAAGACTGTATATTGTTGTGGAAAAGCGTTGTGGTGTGGTAATAAAGAGGATTATAATCTTTTAAGCTCATCCCTGTTTTGTGCCTCAGCTCGCATTTATAAAGTAACCATATACTACATTGAGTTTAATCCCATCTTCAGTGTGGGTTAGTGGAGCTGCGGGACACAGTGGTAAAGGCATCACAGAAGTAACTCGGGTGCTTTAGGACCTGCCGTGACGTCACGGACTATGATTCGCTAAGCGCGATCACATGACCTCCGGCACCATGTGACTGGAAGAACTCCGGTGTTTCAACAAGGCCGGTGTCCCAATGAATTCTGCGGCACAGGAGGCCTGCAAAACAAGCGTTCACGGAGGTTCTGCGGAGGTGGCACAACCTGGTAAGGTGAGAGCCCATCCTGCCAACCCTTTATCCCCCAAACAAGTGTGTATTAGGTCCTCCCTATGGGAGCGCTTGTCCTGTCTCCTTTTTGTATTGCACATTCACACACAATGGAGATTGCTCCAGAAGATCAAGGCACTGTGACATGAATGAACTGGCAAAATATTTGTTTGTACTGTGTTAGTCTTAAAAACTTGCTATTTATTACCATCTTTTTAGTTAGCCTATAAAGCAGCGGCGGGGAACCATTTTTCTGCCGAGGGACATTTGTAAATGTCTACAATCCTTCAGGGTCTGTACAAAATTATCAACTTGAAAATTACCCGCTATATTTGGTTAAACAATCAACTCACCCCTACTGTGTGGAGCTGCTTCTCTTTGGCATAGGTGATATTGGTCATGTTGCTTCTCAACTGCTTTTCCAGGTTTGCTAGAGCCCTAGACATCACAGGAGAGGCTTGGAGCATATACCTTACTGGGGAGGCCGAGGCTAGGGCATAGAGATCACTCAGGAGCTGGATTTAAAGGGCAGACAGTCAGCAAAACGCGTTTGCCAGCCTGAGCACTGCGGTCCCCAGGAATCTGCCCGTGGCCGCAAAAAAGTAATCGAGGGCTGCATTCTGTCCTGGGGCCTGAGGTTCACCATCTCTGTTATAAAGGGTATCAATTTCTGAACACTCTCAGATTTTAATATGATGGAACTGGTGATTAAAAGCAAAAAATATGTCAATGAGGTTTGCTCTGAGGTCTGGTTCTTTCCACATGATGAGAGATGGAATTGTGGAGCCTCTGGCCATTTACCCTGGTGCTAGGTGTGGTTGCCTTGCGCCTGACTGGGCCCGGCGGTTGCCTTGCGCCTGACTGGCCCGGCCGGTTGCCTTGCGCCTGACTGGGCCCGGCCGGTTGCCTTGCGCCTGACTGGGCCCGGCCGGTTGCCTTGCGCCTGACTGGGCCCGGCCGGTTGCCTTGCGCCTGACTGGGCCCGGCCGGTTGCCTTGCGCCTGACTGGGCCGGCCGGTTGCCTTGCGCCTGACTGGGCCCGGCCGGTTGCCTTGCGCCTGACTGGGCCCGGCCGGTTGCCTTGCGCCTGACTGGGCCCGGCCGGTTGCTTGCGCCTGACTGGGCCCGGCCGGTTGCCTTGCTCCTGACTGGGCCCGGCCGGTTGCCTTGCGCTGACTGGGCCCTGCATTGACTTTTCTTCATCGTTAGCAGTGAACTATGTATATCCTAAACCAACCGTGACCTTTTTTTCTCTCCTTACTCGCCTTTAGGCGTTGGAACTGGTCATACATTCAGTGACCTCAGGCAAACATTTTGCCCAAAGAGTTATTCCAAGCTAATCAACTAATCCTGACAATAGTCAAAATTAAGGGGATTGTTTCTCGAAAACTCCTGTTTGTAAATTTCATCCATGAGACGTTTGTCTTTTGCCACAGGTCAAGTAAGTTCCTTCTTGGGTATCACGGTCCTCAATATCATAGCCAAGTGCTGCGCGCCAATCAGGGATGTGGAGTTGGAGTCAGCGAAATTGAGGGGTTGGAGTCGGTGGTTTTCTTTACTGACTTCACAGCCGTGGCTCCAATGGCTTTGTCATTGTCGTAGATCTGATTGTAGCGGTGTACCACTGTCATCATGTAGCTCACCTGGTTATAGCCTTACCATTGGAGGGACCCCCAACAGTCTGGTGACAGATGCACTGTAACGTCCCCTGTTTTGATAACCGTAAGACTTTCGTGCGTGGCCTTTTCCGTGATGACGGCATTTTCGGGTGGATCCCACACTGTTTAGTTTTGCCTCAGTGTAAACATTGGGGGCCGCAGTTGGAGGAGGTTTTTGTGTAGTCTGCGTACACATGTAATTAGAGGAAGCCGTTCCAGGGCTGTGAGTCAGTTATGTTGCCCCGACCTGGCATTAGCAAACACCCGGCTTCTGGGAATCCTCGTTTGAGCTGTCGCTGATTCTCTTTTGCCATGAATCACGCTGCTGAAACCGTCTTCCAGAAATCATTATTAACGGTTCCTATTTCTCCTTCCCTTTCCCCATGAAAGGAAATTTTATTCTCATTTACACATATTATTTCTTTTCCACAGATACAAAGATTAAAGTGCGCAGTGCAAGACAAATTTGGAATATTCTCCATTTTTCTCCTACCTGCTTCATATGTAACGAGCTGTTTTGGTTTTGTGAAATACCGTAGTAACTCCCAAGTCCGACCTCGATTCACCACTTCTGTCTTATAGCTCCGCAGATATCAATATTTATTCCTCTCCATTAAGTCTAAGATAATATAGGGTCTTATCTTTCAAACACTTTGGTGTAGAAAACAGAAGTATCTGCTCACCTGGAACGGTTGTGAGACCCACAACGGTGTAAGCGTATAGTATGGCTGTTGCAGGATCCACTTTCCACATGCATGCAGTGCTAATAAAGGATGGATCCAAAGGGGAACAGTGTTAATCTGATCCGCGCTGCTCATACAATGATGGCTCTATCGGTTCCCTGAGGAAGGAGTGGGGATATCGCTCTGAAATGCGTCAGAATAAAGCCACCATTACCTGACATTTGTGATCCTTTCATCATATGAGCAGTGCGGATCAGATTAACACTGTCCCCCTTTAGATTCCTCCATCAAATATGTGACCTATTTCGTCTGTAATAATGATCGAGATCACCATTGTTTTTATTTTTTATATAACTCCTTGTCTTGATTTTGTAAGTACAGTCACATGTTACAGTACTGCTCGGGTATTAGGAGCGGCTGTAACACCTGGCACTTAAAGGTGGGCATGGCCTGAGGACACCATTGTACCCATTGGGGGCCGGCCTGAGGCACACCATTGTACCCCATTGGGGCCGGCCTGAGGCACACCATTGTACGCCATTGGGGGCACGGCCTGAGGCACACCATTGTACCCCATTGGGGGCACGGCCTGAGGCACACCATTGTACCCCATTGGGGGCACGGCCTGAGGCACACCATTGTACCCCATTGGGGGCACGGCCTGAGGCACACCATTGTACCCCATTGGGGGCACGGCCTGAGGCACACCATTGTACCCCATTGGGGGCACGGCCTGAGGCCAGTAACTAAAGCAAAGCTTAATTCAATATGATTTTTTTAATTGTTTTTTAGATTTATTGATTTATTTTGTACATCTTCTGCCTCAGGGCCCTTTCACATCAGCGTTTTTTTCAAATCGCGGCAGATGCGGTGAAAAAACCGCATCTGCCGCGATTACCGCATAACCGCGACACTTGCGGCAAGCCCCATGCAATGTCTATGGGGCTTGCGGTAAGGGTGCGGCGGGTGCGGCAAGTGCGGTTTCAGCATTTGCGGCAGGTGCAGCCGCGAAAAAAACGCAGTCAGCAGCGTTTTTTTTTCGCGGCTGCACCTGCCGCAAGTGCCGAAACCGCACTTGCCGCACCTGCGCACCCTTACCGCAAGCCCCATAGGAATTGCATGGGGCTTACCGCAAGTGTGCCGCAAGTGTCGCGGTTATGCGGCAGATGCGTTTTTTTCACCGCATCTGCCGCGATTTGAAAAAAACGCCGATGTGAAAGGGCCCTCAGTGTGTCAGAATGTTTTTATGATGTGCGACATAAAGTGTCTGGTGCCACCCGATGCCAATGTATGACTATTGATCGTGCATTAGGTAAACTCTAGATGATGTGTGAGGTTGGAGACCACCGCTCTTTGGTTTGGTGCCATCTTTTCCGCCTTGCGTGTTCTCCTCGGTGGAGAGGAACACCCAAACTAATACTGCCTGTGTGGTTAGTTCCTTGTTTCTGTGAAATTGATAGTGAATCCTGTAAGAGACTACTCTGAAAAAATAACTACGGGACTTCCCAATATCATCATAGATTTCTCCTTATAATGTGACTTATTGGGTTTCTCCAAAATTCCCACTTTAAATATGGGAATGGAAATTTCTGCAAAACCTCCATGTAATAGTAATGGTCTGCCCACTGTCTGATCTGTCACTGGGTCCAGTAATAATTATTGAGTTACTAAAGGGTATGTCTGGAAAGGAGATGACTACTGGTCTACGATGAGGTCTGCGCCATCGGCTGTGATCAGTGGGGAGCCAAACTTTAGTTTTGCTTCTAGAGCCCCCACGGGGGACATGTAGCATTGCATAGGTCTCTTGTCCATGCTATTCCCATTTCAGTGTATGGAGGTTCTTCAGGGGCCTCTGGGACCTTCACACATCAGCAATTTAAGAGAAATCCACAAATATTCTATAGATGTCAAAGATGGGAACTAGGAATAATAATAATAATAATAATAATTAATCTTTATATAGTGTCAACAGACTCCGCAGTGCTTTACAATTCAGAGATAGGGAAGAGCATGTAGTGAAAAATACTCGGCTTCAGGAGAATCGTGGCAAGTAGTTTTTAAAGTGACCCTGAACCCGGATGCAAACCCCACATCCCCTTCATACCTATAGATGCAGCTTGTGCAGCTGCTGCCATCCATCCATGAATCGTGCAAAACCGCTGGGGCACTCTTCATAAATCATAGTTTTCATATCTCATTTCGGGGCGTTTCTGTGAAATTTTAAAGCCGGAGCAGGCGGGCTTGTGTGCCGCTCTCCCCCTCCCTGTCCGTAATTATGCACGCCCATGGCTGCGTGCTAAACAACAGAGAGGCGGCTCGCCTCATAGTATGGGCGGTGAAGCCGGTATGACGTAATACGCGTCACACCGGCTTCACCGCCCATACTATGAGGCGAGCCGCCTCTCTGTTGTTTAGCACGCAGCCATGGGCGTGCATAATTACGGACAGGGAGGGGGAGAGCGGCACACAAGCCCGCCTGCTCCGGCTTTAAAATTTCACAGAAACGCCCCGAAATGAGATATGAAAACTATGATTTATGAAGAGTGCCCCAGCGGTTTTGCACGATTCATGGATGGATGGCAGCAGCTGCACAAGCTGCATCTATAGGTATGAAGGGGATGTGGGGTTTGCATCCGGGTTCAGGGTCACTTTAATACTCACGTATTCATTCTGAATAGTGAGTCCAATGTTAGTCAATTAGTGATAAGCTTCACACACACAGCCACCCATAAAACAATCATTTCCAGGACAGGACACGAGGGTGGGCTTTTTTGAGTTTTTACTGCATACAAACACCTTGCTGTACCCACTAGTGAGAGCCTTCCATTCAAGCTGCTCTCAGTGGGGTGCCGACTCCCATTGTTTACTTATAAGGACTGTCAATTTGTGTCAGATCACTCACAAGCACGAGCATTTCTTGCCGATTAACGAGTATCGTAAATACTATACTATTCGTGCGAGTAAAGGATAGTATAATGAGTATATTCACTCATCACTAATGGGAACGTCAGTGCCAGTTTGCCTTTGAAGAGGTATAGAAGGTGTCCAGCATGGGCTGCACTCTCTCCAGCCCCCCTTTCTGCTCTGGTGGATAATGGGGGGTCTCATCCATATGCCCTTTAACACCTAAGCAAACAACCTCAGCTAGTTTTGAAGTCCAAACACCTTAGGTCAGCCTTCTGAAAATGCTTTTTGGAGAACTGCTTGTGTGAAAGTTGACCTCCTTGGCTACACTGAATTATATTTCTTCTATTTCTAGGACGCCTTTGTTTCTTCTAGCTCCGCTTGTGGCTCCCTCTGTCCCACCCCCCACCACGCAGCGCCCCCCTTTAGGATGTGTCTGTCCGCGGGGAGCCCATCGTTTCCAATGGGTGGGGAACCTGGTGCCAGAATTCGGAATCTCCGGTTCCAGTGTGAAGATTCTCAACAGCCCGGCTGAGTTCTACCAAGTAATGAAAGTAAGTGACCGGTAAGATAGAGATGATGGGAAATACTAGTCACGCCCCCTGAGATCGGATATTGAGGGCCTACACTAAGGGTGGGCGTCCAGTGGTGATGTCTTGGAGATCCCCTATAAAAGGATTGTATGAGAATGAGGAGAATGACTTCCTTATTTCCTCAAGCATGGCCGTTCATTACCACACGACGTCTGTGGCATTGCAGATGGGTTCAGGCAAGCTTTTGTCTCTCATCTAAGTAGACTTTAATACATTTTGTAAGTCAGGCAACAATTATACATCATGTCTGAAACGTGCGCATGTGTAAAGCTAGAAGTCCCAAATCTGGTCACATGTCCTATGGATTGTATTGAACACAGTGCTGTACATAACTATATCTGTAGGTGAGTGGTTAGAGCAGCCTCCTTCTCTGTCACTGCCAAAATTATAGACTGAGAAAGGGGCTGGTTTAGACATTGACTTCATTCTGCCAACCCCCTTCATAAACTGCTCCATTTGGGATCAATAGTTCACAAAGATTTATGAGCTGGCCGGACACGGGAGCTTGTCTCTGAAGACTCGCTTTGATGGGAAGTATAATATTAAGTTGCATAAGTGAATAATATACGCACACAGCTAGACATTGCCTGGCACAGGTGCCCATGCTCTCTTAACCTGGAACTGACCTCAGTAATGCCACATTCAGAAAACTAAGCCATGCTGGGCCTGGATCTGACATAGTAGGCGAGGAGATATCGTAATATAAGTGTACTGGGGTAATGGGCTGTGGGTTTCTGGTCATAACCAGTGCGACTCAACAGAATCCATGCACTAAATGACCTCCAGTGTCACCTGTGTGTGATTCATGGATCATCAGGTGGTGGAAAGCTGATGATTTTCATTTTTTTTTTCAGTCTCAGGCAATAGCTGCCAAGAAGCGAATCACGATGGCATCTCTATACCTGGGCACTGGAGTTCTGGAGCAAGAGCTGGTGAGCGGCCAATTACTCTTCTCTTTCCGCGCTCATTTTAAGACCTCTTTCTAACTTTCTTATGAGGGGTTCACAAACTCTGTCCTGATGTTGATGGAGGACAGACTTGGTAGACAGGATTTTTGTTTTCCTGTCCATCAAATGAGTTTAGGAGCTGTTCGCCCTTGGCTCAGTCCACAGTTTACCAGATGTTTATCAGTGGCCTTCATTAGATAAAATTCCCTTTGTGTTGCCGGTTTAGGTGGACTGCATAGAGGAAGCCCTACATAGAACAGAACGGCCTGACCTCCATGTGTCCATTCTACTGGACTACACCAGAGGATCGCGAGGTCAGTGATGATTCCTGGGTTTTCACGTTGTATTTTGTTCCCCATGATCATGTGTAATCAGATGGGTGATTTGGAATTGCACTGACATTGGTGGCAGTTTTCATGGATGACGTTACTGTTTTTGTTTTTTACTTGTTACAGGAAAGAAGAATTCTCGCACCATGCTACTCCCCTGCTGCGGAAATACCCAGACCGGGTACGCGTGTCGCTATTTCACACTCCAAACCTTCGAGGACTCCTGCGTCTGCTGGCACCAGAGAGGTTCAACGAAACGATCGGCCTGCAGCACATGAAGATCTATCTGTTTGATGACAATGTTATCCTTAGTGGGTAAGGAGGCCCAGCTGGGATGTTAGATTAATGTTAGCCATTCTTGCCAGTTTCGGCAGGATGGGTTGTCATCTAGACTCATCGTGATGGTACCTTTACACGCCGCTACTGGATGGTGGCAACAACCGGGTACTTCACGTGCACGAGCACGCACAAACTGTTGCAAACGGTAATTGCACCACCTTTACACGCCGCAACAAGGTGCGCTACGGTAGGTTACATCTATCTCTGGATACACCGCCGGGTGTCTCAAGTTACCTTCTGCAGAGCACCTTACCTCATTTACACACCGCTACAACAAGCTAATATGGGCGGACCTGGTGCAGCAGGGACAACACATAGGCGTGCCACAATTGTGAATTACGAGAATTCCATACGTTGATAGGACAAAGCAATAACATCATGATTGGGCAGCCAGTGCAGGAGGCTGATTAATACATGACGCTCGAGCAATTGTGTAGTGTGACTGGTCAGCTCCTTAAATATGCCTCCCTATGCAGCGACTACCAATCGTAACGCAGGAGCTTCCTCCAATGATCGCTGATGGGGCGCGGTAACCCGGAGCCTGTGTCACGCCACAGCTACATACCAGGTACATAGCATGGTGTAGAAACAACCCTTCTGTTCCTTCTTTACACGCTGATACAGGTCACTACCATCGGCCGGGTAACCACCTGTTTTAGGGCAGTGCTCGGAAACAGGTGCCGCTACTGGCGGGTGGCTACAACCGTCTTCACACGCCGCTACCTCGGGTTGAATTGGCGGTGCAAGATACATTTCTCTCATGTACCCGGTTGTTGCCACCATCCAGTAGCGGCGTGTAAAGGTACCATGAGTCTGTTGGATGTCCAGCAAAAGAAGGATCAGGCAGCTTGAATTTCAATACTAGATGCTTTTGTTCCTGGGAGAGGGGAGGTTACATTGCCAGCTATTAAAATCTTACACTTGCCATGCACCAGTATTGGAGGGACAGGAAAGATGGCTGTCTACAATGTGCCCGCCCTACTCCCTGCCAGAAACCACAAACCTGTCAACCATATTCTCCAGATCTGATTGGATATGACAACAATTAATTTACGTTTCTTCTACAGATCCTGGAGTCTTTTCCTTAATTTATTTTATCATGTGTATTATTTTCAGAGCGAACCTGAGCGACTCCTACTTCACCAATCGCCAGGACCGGTACATTCTGCTCCAGGGCTGTTCTGAAATGGCGGATTTCTTCGATGAGTTGGTGGCGGCTGTCGGAGAGGTTTCCCTCCAGTTGGAGCCAGATGACACGGTTCGCGTAGAAGAGGGGATGGAGCACCCATATGAAGGCAAGTACCTCTTAACTGGGTTCAAGAGGGGATTTTACCCATTTCTGGTATTTTTGGGCAAAAGGCAAAGAATACAAGGGTGTTGCATGGCTCTCATTCGTTTTGTTGGAACTGATTGCCTGTTTTCATGCAAACATGACTGGTTTTGGTCGATTAGTTTGGGTTTCTCCCCATGATCTACAATTCTCTTGATGTGTAATGAAAAAGTTATAATTTTCTAGGTGATAAAGCCAAATACTGTGAAGCCGCCAAGAACAGAGTAATGAACGTGATTGAGACAGCACGACACAAGCAGTGTGAGCTGCACAGCGCCAGCTTCCAGAGCCGAGAGCCCACCAGGGACACTCAGACTGCGGACACTTGGGTTTATCCGCTGATCCAAATGAAGCCATTTGGGATCCAGATAGATGAGCTGGTGACAGAGACATTACTGACAGAAGCTGAGCGTGGAGACCAGCTGCATCTGACAACAGGGTACTTTAACCTGACTCAGGGTTATATGGACCTGGTGCTGGGCACGAGGGCTGACTACAACATTCTCCTGGCCTCACCCGAGGTAAACGGCTTCTTCGGAGCGAAGGGCATTGCAGGCGCCATCCCAGCGGCCTATGTGCACATAGAACATCAGTTTTATAATGAGGTCTGCAGACAAGGGCAGCGGCTGAGGGTCCGACTGCGGGAATACTTCAGAGACCAGTGGACGTTCCATGCCAAAGGTAAGACGCTCATATGGATCCATTGCAAGCTTATCAGCACCAATGCACTATTTTGCGTTTTTAACCCTTTTGTGTCGGATGTGTATACTTACTGTATTTAGCGGGCTCCTATCACAACGGTTTAACCTTTAACATGCCAATGTGGTTAGGAATAGATAGAGGAAGCGTTCGGACCCTCACTGGATTATCCCACAGTGTGATCCTATGTGCTGTCATGACATCTAGTTACCAGTTTTACAAAACGGTGCAACAGTAATTAAAGTGATATTAAAAACAAAATCAAATGATCCCTAATACAACGATTGCTGATAAAAGCGAGGCATTATCTCTAATGGTTTAAAAGGGATGTCTCAGGACTTGGATATTGATGTCTTAGACTCCCGGCACCTTCACCGATTAGCCACATCAAGCAGTTCTCAGTGTAAAGACTGTTCCTGGATCCCATTCACATTAATACGAGCCGAGCTGCATTACCCTAAACGGGCACCACACAGTGTATGGAGCTGTGGTGTTTCAGCACTCAGTGGGATCTTCTGAAAAATAGCGGAAATTTGCTTGTTTCCTACTGACAACTGCTCCCCATTAATACCTGTATTCACCATCAAGCATTTGATTTTATGACCGACCTGCTAAAAATCGTCCGACCCCCTTCATGGCTGCCGATTCAACTAGTCTAGGTCTGGTCTAGTTTTGTTGCTTGTAGACATTGAATAGATATTCTAGTTGCGCAGCGATGTCCATGGGCAGTGTTACTTTGACGTTGTGCCAAACTTTACTTGGCAGCGACTGTCACCCTCTTGCTGTCTGTTCTGCCTATACAAGCTCTGGTAACACAAGACGTACGAGTAAGATGGTCAAGTCAGGACCCGCTCTTCTTAGGTAATGTGACCGGCTCCTTTTTCCCTTCTCCTTATTCTGCTCTATAGAAACCCAGCTCGTGTGTCTCCTGCCGTAAAACTGGCTTGACCTGACAAGCCGCTGCCCGTAAATCTAGATTTACTCAGACACTGCCAGGAAAGCTCAGCAGAGCGAACGTTGCATGTGTCCAGAGATGATGTGTTTTGGGCGCCGCTGATCTCTTTATTATTTTGTTTGTGTAATGATACCTAATTTTTTTAAAATAATGAATATATTTCCATATAACTTGTTTTTTTGTTTGATGCCCTGCAGGTCTGTGGCTGTACCCAGCAGGTAAAAACATGCCATGTCTTACACTCATTGGCTCTCCAAACTTTGGCTACAGATCTGTTCACCGGGATTTAGAAGCACAAATCGCCCTAGTGACCGAAAACCAAGACTTGCAGCGGCAGCTCCATCAGGTGACTGCCACCCATGTTGGGGGGGGGGGGGGGGCTGCTGAGTGGGCTCGGGACTATGACCTGTACAGGGCCGGGGCTGCTGTGTAGGCTGAGGGTTGTGACCTGTACATGGTGGGAGCTGCTGGATGAGTTGGGGGTTGTGACCTGTAGATGTTGGGGGCGCTGCTGGGTAGGCTGGGGACTATGACCTGTACAGGGCAGGGGCTGCTGGTTGGGCTGGGGACTGTGACCGCTACAGGGCGGGGGCTGCT
The DNA here is from genome assembly GCA_033576535.1 of Allobates femoralis. Classification (NCBI taxonomy): domain Eukaryota; kingdom Metazoa; phylum Chordata; class Amphibia; order Anura; family Aromobatidae; genus Allobates; species Allobates femoralis. The sequence goes on along the minus strand of JARQOC010000006.1, from coordinate 446,598,585 downwards.
GTGGGCTGAGGGTTGTGACTTGTACATGGCTGGGGGCTGCTGGGTGGGCCGGGCGTTGTGACATGTAGATGTTGGGGGATGGCTGCTGGGTGGGCTGGGACTATGACCTGTACAGGGCAGGGGCTGCTGTGTTGGCTGGGGTTTTGACCTGTACATGGCTGGGTGTGCTGGGCGTTGTGACCTGTACATGGTGGGGGGGCTGCTAGGTGGTCTGGGGGTTGTGACCTGTACATGGTGGGGGCTGTTGGGTGGCCGGGGTTGTGTTGTGACCTGTACAGGAGGGTTGGGCGCTACTGAATGGGCCGAGGATTCTGTTGTGACCTGTACAGGGTGCGCTCTATATAAAGTGTCTGTCACAGAATCCCCTCAACGGCTGCCAAGAAAGTTTCTCCGCTGATCTCTCAGCATTCCCTGTAAGGTCAGACGTAGCCCCCCAGCCGCATCTCACGAATGCTTTTTTTGTGTGTGTGCAACATATGAGTTTATTTTTATCTCTTAAGTGAAATCATTTGACCCATGAAATCCAAGTGATGGGATGATTTTGGATTTTTAATTCCAGGAAGTCAGAAAGGCAGAACAACCCTTCTCTTGTCTGCCCATGGCCTCATCTATGGAGGCAGGATGGAGAATTTATATGCATTGTTTGGAAAGCTGCTTATCCATTCCAGTATGTGTGAGACACCTTCTCCGTACTGCGGCAGATAAATGCACTGGAAGGCCTGTCCAGGGGCCGCAAACTTCCACAGCCAGGAGATTGCTGCAGTAATATCCAGTCTGAACAATGAATGCGCTCGTATCTCGGATCTCTTTATTGTTCTGTGTGCCGCAATGTATCAGCACACATAAAATGTATAAGCCTGTCATAGTGGTTTAGCACACAGGGGATGACCTAGACTGGGCTTAAAGGGGTTGTTTGGTGAAAACAAGTGATCACCTGCTCGCAGAATAGGTGACAACATGTTGATAGTGAGGGTTTGATTGCAGCAACCTGCACAAATTGGCAGAACTGAGCACTTTTATTTCTGGGAAAATGGAACTGAAGTGCATGAACTCGACCTACGATCTATTTATGCCTTATGGCGCTCCCAAGAGCTACACAATGCTTTTACAGCCAGCTCCATAGGGAATAACTGGAGCGTCTGACCAACTGCTCCATTGTGTAACTGTGATAAAAGGGCCTCCTGAAGGATAGCTGGGCCTCTGTGTGCGCTGCCGGCTGGGGCCTCTGTGTGTGTGTGTGTGTGTGTGTGTGTTTGTGTGTGTGTGTGTGTGTGTGTGTGCGCCACTGGATGGGGCCTCTGTGTGCTGCAGAGCATATGTACAGGGGACACAGAACTCCAGGACTGACCGGATCTCATCCTTGTGAGGACATCCTGACGATCAGACACTTAGGACCTATCCTGCAGTTGTACACTCTTCTCCCTCTGACCTGGTTTTCTGGAGCCATTATTTTCGCTTTCCTGTAATTTCAATAAAAGGTTGTTGTTTTTTTTTTTTTCCTGTATTCGGCTCGGATTGAGAAATCCTCGTCACGTTTGCAGCATCACAGGTGAAGTTTAGTAAGCGCCCTCTCTGTATATAGAAACGCTTTGTCAGTAGAGTGATCTGCTTGATGACTTGCAGTGAAGACAATGACCACAAGAGAGGGGGCCGGAGACGTAAATGATTGCTTCTTATTTGCATAGCTCCGCACCAGTCCATTACTCAAACCCATTGAAGTTTCTTCCCTTTATGTCACTCAGATTTACTGTAAGTCAGGAAGTCCCTCCGTGTCCTTGTGCTTCTGTGGTGGGATGTGAGGTCCTGGTCCCTGATGCATGTGGGTAAACTTCCTCCTCACACCCCCCCATTGTGCGCTTACTGGCACTGGCTTATTAGGTCCCAAAGGTTGTGTGATATTGATACAACTAGGGAAGACCTGAGCCAAGGCAGCAAAGTATCCAATCATCCTAATATACTGTATATATAAAGCAGTTTTCCTGCTCGGCTGTGTAAGGTTTACCCCCTGCACCTGACACCAGGGCACAGACATGGACTGTCGTGGGTGGTCTTGGCACTCTTTTTTTAGCACATATTCATTCCTACAAGGAGACCAGCAGACTCGCACATGGAAGCATAGGTCGATGGTTGTCAACAAGCTTTGACATTCCAGAATGATAAATGGGCCTACGTTTACATCCGGATCATGACTTGCATTTATAGGGCAGGAATTACTGTATTACTGTACTTGGGTGACAAAGGGAGCAAATCTTGTCATCACTGACTGGTCTAGGTCATAGGGGACAGTCGCTGATAAAGGATGGACAATGAAATGTGATGATTTTATTCATTTTTACAGGAGCAGCAGCATTTATATGAGCGATCGGCTGACGTGACCCCCGATACCTTCCACCATCCAAGCCGATATGTGAAGCTTTGGGTGAAGTTGGTGACGCCTCTGATAAAGAATTTCTTCTGAAGTTCAAGTGAGTGATGGCAGCGATGAAAATATAATATATTTCCATTAATTTTTGTTCTCGCTAAGACAGCACCCACATGAGAGAGAGAATCCGCCCATAGGGGCAGGAAACCTACAGATAAAAAGGGACGGTCCCCTTTGCCTCCTCAGTTGGTTTCCTGTCCTTATGGGAACCTGCAGCAAGAAGGTTACCTGGGTCCATTGCAGCCTCTGCGCCAGTATCTGCGGGAGCATCAGGGTCTGGGTCCCCAGAAGCGGCGTCGGCTCGGTATGGCCACACTGGCTCATGAGGATGCGGTGCGGGGGCTGGATTAGGCCGATCTCATCCTGGGGCACGGGAAACAGCAATGCCGGCGTCTCCATGGGGCCAGGCTTCCGGGTTCGGGGCCCTGTGCGTGCCCAGTAGCTGTTAAGCGTCCTGACCCGGAAGTGACATCACAAACTTTTTGGGCGCGTGGGGAGGTCGGTGGTGTTCAGTTGCTGGTGTGCCGCAAAGATGTCCTCACCAGGAGAATCTCAGCTGCACCCACAAGTGCAGATGCATAGCAGACCTAAGAGCAGCAGTGGGCACTCCAGAGAGGTTGACTCCACTGATAGGAGTGAACAGAGTAAAAAGGCTAGTCTGGCTTTATCTCGTGCTGCGCCTCCACCTCCACAACCGGTACCACATTGACACAGCTTCACTGGGTGAGTGTTACATAGCTCTGCCTATTAAGCTGATTCCCCTTCTTTATGTGTAACCACCTTGTTTAGGCTAAGAAGACCAAAAAACTTAAACATAAGGAGTGTGCTCTGTGCTCATAGCTCCTTCCTGATGAATATCTTAAGCTCAGTCTTGCATAAACCAGACACTACAGGAAGAATCCTCAGTTAGGTCCACTGACATATGGGCCATGATTAGGGAGGAACTCAGTCATTTCAGACAGCACCCAAACCTAAGAAACCTAAAACTAAATCAAGAAGTGAGGTCTCACCTTCTAGCTCCTCTTCTGATGGCGACCAGATCAAGCTTTCTAGCTCTTCTCACTCATCATCTTGGTCATCTTCTCTGATGAGAGGAAGTCCTGCTTTCCCATTGAGAGTATGGACAATTTAGTGAAGTCAGTCCGTAATACTATGAGGATTGCAGAGTCAACTGAATCTAAGTCCACGCAGGATATTATGTTTGCGGGACTTTCCCAAAGGAAAAGACAGTTTTTTCCAGTGATTGCAGCCGTGAAGGATTTAGTCCGAAGAGAGTGGGAAAAGCAGGAGAGAAGGGGTTCACTGCCTTGAGTCGGCATAGATGCGGCGCAAAAAAACACCATCCAAGCACGCCTACAGGATGCACTGAAATCGCCTGGTGGATATCGCCTGATTTCACTGCAGTGCAGGGCAATCAGGCGAACGCTCCACCAACGATTTCTCGCCGTAGAATTGCCCAGTCACACGACACTGCGCACAGGCGATGTGGTCTCCACATCGCCGAATTTGGAATTGCCAGCCATCTCGCCGGCGATATGGTGGTGTGTGACAGTACCTTAATGTCTACTATGGTAGAGATATTCGAATTTGCCGAAGCCCATCTCCTGTCTCTCTCAGCCTTTCACATCAGGGGTGTGGACAACACCAGAGCAGACGTTCTTAAGTCGCCATACTCTGCATCAAGGCGAATGGGTTCTCTGTCACCTGATCATCAACAAGATAGTAGACTTATGGGGGCGTACCGAGATAGGCCTGTTTGGTTCCAGAGCCAACAGACCGGTCAGGAGATTTGCCTCCCTCAACATGGCAGACCAACCAGAGATGGTCAACTCTCTCCAGGCTCCTGGGACTTTCATCCTATGCATATGCATTCACTTTATGCATTTCCACCAATGAACCTACTTCCAGTAGTTATCAGGAAGATTAGGGAAGAGGGAGTAAGTGTAATTCTCACCGCTCCATTCTGTCCCAGGGGGCCGTGGTTTTCATGGTTCGGAGCCATGTCTGTGTCGGACCCTTGGATCCTTCCATCAGGTCCAGGCCTGCTCTTTCAGGGTGTCATTCCGTCACCCTCGGGTGAAGGGTCTCCACTTTTTGGGAGATCTGTCCTCAACACAATGGTCCCTTCCGAGTGATGGTTCTCTGCAAATCTCTCATGTGGGTGCTGTCGTGGCAAGAAGAAAAGACTAGATTACTTACCGGTAATTGTGTTTATGGAGTCCACAACAGCACCCACTCACTTCCCTCCCTTATACACAGCTTTATGGTATATGTTGAGTTCTGGTTCACCTTTGGTGGTGGTTGTTGATTTATTTGTATATATTAATTGATGATTACGGAGATTATCTTAATTCAGCGGTTCTTCTCATTCTCTGAAACCCAACTGAAGGAGGCGAGGGGGGCCTCCCTTTTTATCTGTAGGTTTCCTGTCCCTATGGGCGGATCCCCTCTCTCTCATGTGGGTGCTGTCGTGGACTCCATAAAACACAAGTAATCTAGTCTATTTTTGGCATTATTCTGGAAAATTCAGTTCAACCCATTGGTAAAAAATGTACACCCCTAGAGATGGGCACTGTGATTTGCATCATGGCTGCTGGGTCAGTAAGCAAACATCTGACTTAGTCTCTTTAATTTTCCTGACTCCAACTCCACCCAAAATGGGCTCTGATTCCACAACCAGGGCTGTGAAGCAAGTAAGTCAAACCTCCGACTCCTCAATTTCCCTGAATCCGACTCCACCCAAAATGGGCACCAACTCAGACTCCACAACCCTGATTTGCCTAGCCTGGCCTGGTTCCGCTTGGCATCATGGGAATCTATGGCACATACTAGATCCCACAGCATCATGTCGTCACGTGAGACTTGGGCACTAGCTATAACGAGCATCTCGTGATGCCCACGACTGGACTAGCCACCTTATCAGGACAGCGCAAAGCAAATTGCTCGTTTCTTTATAGTAGGCAGTGATCCGTGGAACTGAAAAGTGCTGACATGTATCTTGTGTAAGGGAATTCTCAGCAGTGTGTCCTTTTACTTTATTTTAGATAATACTTGTCACCATTTTCAAGAAACTTCTTTTGGTAAATAGATACCATCTCTTTTACTTTAAGAGAACCTTATCAGATTCTGCCTCATTTATACAACCATATTATCTTGTGGCCGACACTGACAGAATCCTAGATGACCATGATGATGTTGGATTGGGGTCATGAGATCCACGGTTGGGCAGCAACTCGCAGTTCTAATACCCTGTCACCCAGAGCATGGCATTACTACATGTGTGCGTACACCCGAAGACCGGCATTACTACATGTGCGCATTCCTGCCTCACGTCACACAGGGACTGGCATTTCTATACTTGTGCCTTTCGTCCCCCAAATCACCTGGAGCATTACTACACATGTGTGCCCCATTGCCCAGAATCTGGCATTACTATATGTGTGCCCCATCACCCAAGGACCGACATCGCTAGACGTGTACCCCCCATCACCTAGAGACCGTCATTACTACATGCGTGCCCTAGTCACCGGAGACAATTATTACTACAGCGTGCCCTCAGTCACCCGAGATGGGCATTAATACACACGTGCCCCCGTCACCCAGAATCTTTGCACAAAGCAGTACCCAGAACAGGAAGTCGTGGAGCGCGCGGCCGTCAGCTGCGACTCTTCCCTTCTTTATGACGTGACTCATAAGACTTTTGCAATGAAGACACGCGGCAATCATCAGTCTCATTATAGATTTTTCTATGTCTTCCCTATTTAACAGAAGTAAGGTTTTTTTTGGTTTTTTTTTAAAGCAGAAACTGAGTTACTTTAATAGGAAGGATGACTTCATTAACAGAAATCACCATGAAGTTAGTGGGGTGGATAGTAGAAACTCCCTTACAGTCAGGCATCAGTGAATTTATGCAAAGTCCAAGGGGCTCTCACCGGCCGAGGAGCTGGTAGATCTGTACCCCCTCTCAGCCTTCCGAGCTCAGGACTAAATATAGAGCAGGTTTCCCTTAATCTGCATTACAAGAAAACAACTGTCTGGGTGGGCTGCCAGTATAGTAATAGGAAGGCATGTGCTTCATTCATTCCTTCCATGACTGCCCTGTAATAGGTTTGATGAGCGCCAATCTACAGTCATTCTGGGAATTTAGGGTGCTTATGGGGACGGAAACAGTAAAGGCATCGCTGCAAATGCAGGCCTAATTCTAAGGAAGAATATGTTTTTATATATTACGGTAAACAAATTAACAATGACATACTGGTACAGAGGGGAGAGGACCCTGCCCTTGCAGGCTTACAGCCTACAGGATATTAGGGAGGAGACAGTAGGTCAGGGGTGCAGCAGATCAGGTGGCAGCTCCGGTGCCGGTGGGGCGGCAGCTTGGTCATTGCAGTCTGTAAGCTTTCCTGAAGAGATGGGTTTTCAGGTTCCGTCTGAAGGATCTGAGCGTGGTGGATAATCACGTTGGAGTGCAGAATTCCAGAGGATGGTGATATTCGGGAGAAATCTTGGAGGCGGTTGTGTGAGGAACATATAAATGTGGAGGAGAGGAGGAGGTCTTGGGAGGATCGAAGATTACGGGAGTGAAGATAGTGGGAGATTAGTTCAGAGGTAGGGAGGGGACAGGTTAAGGGCGGCTTTATCGGTCAGTGTTAGGAGCTTTATCTGGAGTAATTGGTAGGCAGTGAAGAAATTTGCAGAGGGGAGAAACGGGAGTAGCGTGGCGAGAGGTGGAATAGTCTGGCAGCAGAGTTGAGGACAGACTGGAGAGGTGCAAGAGTGTTAGCAGGAAGGCCACAGAGGAGGATTTTGCAGAAGTCGAGGCAGGAGATGATGAGGGCATGGACAAAATTTTAGTTGATTGAGGGCTGAGGAAAGGTCGGATTGTGGAAATATTCTTGAGCTGGAGGCGACAGGAGATGGCGAGAGTTTGGATGTGAGGTTTGAAGGACAGGGCAGAGTTGAGTTACCTCGAGGCAGCGAATTTCACTGGATCTTGCATCTTCGAATCCTATCTCACGGCGAGAAGTGTACAGGTACTTGATAGCCAGTAAATGCACCTGTCCACAGTGTCCTCACAGGTACTGCTGTCATCCAGACTTTTCTGCTCGTGTGCACTCATGAATAGTTTGTAACTTTGTAATATACTTCTCATTCTACATATCTGCCAGTCAATGATGTGGATAATTCTTGGTTAAATACAAAAGAAAAAACCTGATAAACCAGAGACTTGTCCCAGCAGAACATTTGTTCCAATCCCATAAGGTGACACACTGTCCATTGTGCGTATGCTGATATGATACAATTGTAACAACCCTTCAGCTGTGTGTAGAACTTCCTATGTTTTCCCTTCTCACGCTCCTATTTTTGCAGGTGTCGGCGGACAGGACGCTGCAGTGATAATTGGTTCTTGATATGGACACCCGTTTCGTGAGGATCCACCATGAGGCCTTTTGACTTTTTTTGCTCCAGTATTAATTAGATGTGTGTGGCTTCTCCTCCCTTACCTGCTGGCATGACAGGAATCTGAGTAGAGTCTTCCATCAAGAACTGTTTTTACTAATTTGCTGAAGTATTTAATAGGACTTTGTATATAAAGTGTGGAAGCAAATAAAACCATAGCTGCACATTGGTGTTGTGACGTTCCTGACCCCAGTGACTGGGCACCATGCCATGGCATTAATCTTCGTGAGAATCTCTTCTACCCACAAACCCGTAAGTATCTATCAACCTTTGGGAGCGCAGACACAGTGATGTAGGATGCTTGCATCCGTGTCATAGGGGTCACCAAAATAGTACAGATAGCCTCCAGAAATAATTGTGACTAGATTACAGATACAACTGTTAGCCTCCACTATCACAACTCAGGCCACTATCGGGAAGGTCCAGACAGAAAATAAATGTACCATGATACCTCTGCCCAATAAATTGGTTCAGCGCTTTGTCCATGACTATACCAGTGAGTTAAAGTGTGTGCACATAAAGACTCGTTGCCTTCTTTGCCTTATATTGGCATGAAGAATTTATTCCATGAGTATATACATGCAAAGTATGCATTTACGTCTGAAGCAAAAAAAATCTGTTTTTTTTTTTTTTTTAAATTGTGATATACAGATGTGGACAACATTTTGGTCCCATCTGGAACAATAAGAAAATTCCACAGTGGTCACTGAAATAACTTGAAACTTACTCAATTTACTGCATATCAACGAATGAAAATCTGACGTTTCTTTTGAATTTTGTTTCAACGGAATAAAAAATAATGACTATGGCCTGGACAAAAATGGTGGTAACACTAGAAAAGATTGACCATAGGGACATGCAAGTTGTGTCTTGTAATTAGCATCTCATGTGTCAACAAACTTGTAGTCAGTCAGTCTGCATATTTACAGGAGTGAAAAGTAGTCATTGTGCTGTTTATCATCATCTGTACCAAACTGAACAAAGAAAGCTAAGGATAGCGTTGTCTCAGGAAATTTAAAAGAAAATTGTAGACAAACATGTTAAAGGTTTCCAAACAGTGTGATGTTCCTGGTACAACAGCTGCACACTCTGAAGTTTTAATGTTTATGGGACCTGTAGCCAACCTCTGTGGATGTCCTCACTAGAGAAAAATAGACAAATTAAAGAGATGACATGAATAGTAAAAAAAAACCATGAAACAACTTTCAAAGAGATTAGAGGGGAATTCCAAGGTCCATCGGTGTCTTGGCCAAAGTGGACATCACGAAAAATGACCAAGAGAACAGCACTGTTTAAAGCAAATTATAAAAGGAGACTGACATTTGTAAAAAAGCATTTTGACAAACCACAAAAACTCTGGGGGAATGTGATTGGGAGAGATGAAACAAAAATGGAGCTTTTTCGGCAAATTACATCAACTATGCTCAAACGCAGAAATGAAGTCTACAAAGAAAAGAAAATTATACCTACTGTGACACATAGAGGAGATTCAGTTATGTGTTGGGGCTAGTTTGCTGCATCTAGCACAGGGGAGTCTTGAATATATGCATGGCACAATGAAATCTAAAGACTATTGAGGCATTCTGGATCAAAATGTGCTGCCTAGTGTCAGGAAGCTTGGTCTTAGATGCAGATAATGGGTCCTCCAATAGGATAATGACCCAAAACACGACTAAAAACATCCAAGAATGGCGAAGAACAAAGCATTGGACAATACTGAAGTGGCTTCTATGAGTCCTGATCTAAATCCTAGTGCATATCTGTGAAGAGGCTGAAACAAGTCGTCTGGAGGAGGTGCCTTCACACCTGAGACACGGAGCAGTCTGCTTACAAGAAGTCGGCCAAAATATCTGTGGACGATTGCAGAAATCTCGCTGTGAGCTAAAGAAATTGTTTGTTTGATTTTTTTATTTTTTTAAATACCCCCTCCCCCAGGCACCCTGATTGTGGGTTCATTTGATCCATTATTCTATATACTGTAATATTGTATTACACTAAATAGTCAAAATGATGTTCTCTGAAGCCCAGACCATTGCTACTGGCTTCACAGTAGGACTAAGATGACAGCAATAGAGGTTTTCAGCAATCTTCTTGCCATGACATCCATCGATCAAATCAGAAGGGTATACAGGTGTAAGTGCGCTCGTGCACATTGGCAATCAACGCATCAGTAGCTTTAGTATGGTTAAACTGATGTGATCAGAGCCAGCGCTGTTTGCTGCTGCTCCAGGTGAATGCTGGCTATGTAATAGCTCTTCCTAAATACAATGTCGGGAGGACGTTAGAATAAGAATTCTGTATTTGGATTATGATCAGTGGGATTCAGCCATCATCCTGAGATTGAAGACACACAGTATCGATTCAGCTCTGTTGCCTTTTCTCTCCATAACCAAGAGCGCTGCTCTGCCGGGAGAATTTAGAAGTGAGAGAACTGCTACACTAGGGCTTTACCCCATTCTTAGGATGTGAAAGGGACCCAAACATCACATCCTGGGGGCTCCAAAATATGACGGCAGATCCTAGCCGCGATGGAAATAGTAGTTCAACTACTGGAGGCAGGAGGAGGAGGATGACAACTAAAGGGTTTCTGTGATATTAGTCACCACACTGACCAGAAGAAGTAGGTAAGTCAAGCGTTTAGGTCAGGTACCAGGAGAGCACGACAAGAGGGAGGGACAAAACAGTCATAGTTAAGTCACGGTTCGAGGTCCGTTACTTGGAGAGGAGCAGATCAGAACAGAGGGACAAGACAAAAGAATGGTCAAAGACAGGCAGCAAAAGATCAGTTCCCAGAGCCCAGATAAGAGGCCAAACTAGCACAACAGAGCTGAAACTAAGACTGGCAATGCTCTGGGAAAAACAGACTAGCTAAAAGGCTGAGCTATTACAGGAGACAAGGAGCAGCTTCAGATTCTCAGCACAAGCTAAAAAGAGATTGGGCAGCTGAGCTGTCATTCAGAACAGCCTAGCATATCCCAGCTCCAGATAGGATGACTAAGCTGTCAATCACCCAGCGCACCCTGAATGCGGAGCGGAGGAATAGTGACAGTTTCTATTCTCTAATGACTAGCGATGAGCGAGCATAACCATGCTTAGTACTCACAATAAGCAGTTGGGTACTTGGATGGGATCAACTCCAGTATTGAGTCAATGGGAAACTCAAGCATTTTTCCAGAAGATCTTCCTGAAAAATGCTCGGGTACCCGAGTATAATGGAAGTCAATGGAGAACTCGACTTGCACCCCTCCTAGTGTCCAGATGCTCATTATGAGTACCAAGCACCCGCACAGTAGTGCTCGATCATCACTACTAACAACTTCTTTGCAGGTCTTACCCTCAGGCCTGGGCTAAACTGAGCTCTGCCTCCTGTAGTTTCTTATTCACATAATAGGACGTTGCTGTCTGTATTATTAGGAGAATGACTAGGCCAAGAATGTGGCGGCCTAATCGACTATTTACACACACGCTTTTACTGTAAGTCCCTGGAGCTCACTGCAGCTTTTTATAGAACATCTTTTCTGGAAGACGCCGGACAAGTTTGGCTACTATGAGTCGTAATCGTTCTCTTTCTTTGCCAGAGGGTGAAAAATTTGTAAACTATCAAGTTCCTTCACACACAGAATGGAACATCAGCCTTCATGGAGAATCTGAAGTCCAACGTCCACAGGTAGCTGGGGGCGCTATAGACGTCTGTCCCAATTCTTGCTGCTTGCTTGGTCACGATATCGAGGTGATGTACGTCATACATCAGTTTATAACGAATGTTTGTGGTGTTGTACTATGGAAAATCTGCAATCTCCAAGATTGGAAATCACAGAAATTACACAGATTGGGCACCATTCACATCTTCAGCTACTGTATCGTAAGGGTGCAGGTGCCACACCAGACCCCGACCACTGAATTTAACAGTAAAGACAACTGAACTCTCCTCAGCAATCACATAATCGAACGCAGCGAAAATGCCCTCAGGAGCCACATCAAAGCTTTCCATTTCAGGAGCAGTGGAATAATAAGTGGTAAAAGTCTTGTACACGCACAGATGCTCCTCGCTGCTACACTAGGGGTTCAGTGCCAGTCAGTGCTGATCATCCTGCCATTCCCCCGAGGGTGGATGGAGAACTCCCACTTCCCAGAACGAGCCGCGACCAGAAGACTAATGACATCTCGTCTTTACTAGAATATGTAAGTGTATCCCCTGAGGGGCTGCCATTGTCGTCACATATGTTTCCAGTCGCCTCCTGAGAGTTTAGTGGTGAGGCAGGATCACAGTAGATGTTGATGGCAGAAAAAGAGTTAGAGAAAGCTATACCCATCATTTCTAAGAGAATTGTTTGTGCCAAATGTATTAGTTTCACATTGTTTATTTTGTCAATAGTTAAGCAACAATTTTGACTAGAGATGATTTTTCTGCATTTAATTCCTACTCCCACCCCCTGGAGTGAGAATTGCGACTTCTTAGAATATTGCAATTTATATTTCCACTGCTGCACAAGATCATAATACCTCAGCTGCTGCAGAACATGATCATACACCGTTTAACTACCACACAGGCTCACAATTCATTGTTCAGCCATTGTACCGCAGAGCCTCGCGATCCGCTCCTCGGTCATCACAAAGCCTTGCAATTTGCTCCTCGCCTCGGTTGCCTCAGAGCCTCACAATTTGCTCCTCGGTCGCCTCAGATCCTCCTCGGTCGCTGCAGATTCTCGCGATGCACTCCTCGGTCGCCGCAGAGCCTCGCAATCCGCTCCTCGGTCTCCGCAGAGCTTTGTGATCCCCCTCCTCGGTCACCGTAGAACCTTGTGATCCGCTCCTTGGTCGCCGTAGAACCTCGCAATCCGCTTCTCAGTCGCCACAGAGCCTCGCAATCCCCTCCTCGGCCACCGCGGATCCCCTCTTCGGCCGCTGCAGAGCCTTACGATCCACCTTCACCCTCTTCAGAGCCTCACGATCCAATCCTCTGGTTCCACACTCTTCTCATGGTAAACTCTTCAGAATTTGGAGTACCATGTCTTGGCACTGATTTCTGATATTTCAACTTCCATTGTGTTTGTATGAAGACTTATCCTGATATATACAGTACAGACCAAAGCTTGATAAAGACTACTTTGCTGGTCGAAACGTCGCTGCTGTATATGACCATGAAATAAATGAGAAACTTTTTTCATCACCACCTTTGTCCTTCAAATATGGTATGTGTCTAATATCCGGATGTGGATTCTCTGGAGTGGATGGGTGCCCTGAGATGGGCTTTATACATAGCCCTGTGTTCCAGAGGTGCTGTGACCGATTCTAAAGACCAAAAGTTTGGACACACCTTCTCATTCAAAGAAATTTCTGTATTTTCATGACTATGAAAATTGTAGATTCACACTGAAGGCATCAAAACTATGAATTAACACATGTGGAATTATATACTTAACAAAGAAGTGTGAAACAACTGAAAATATGTCTTATGTTCTAGGTTCTTCAAAGTAGTCACCTTTTGCTTTGATTACTGCTTTGCACACTCTTGGCATTCTCTTGAAAACTGAAAAGAAAACTCTTTGAATGAGAAGGTGTGTCCAAACTTTTGGTCTGTACTGTAGTTATACAAGTGCCCACGAGGGCAGGACTATGGAAGGTGAAGGCACACTGTGTCTTTGGAAGTGCCTGTAGCATCATTGGACTTATTATTTATTTATCTAGCGCCATTAGATTCCATGGCGCTTTACATGTGTAAGGGCGGATGAGGACAAGTACATTAAATAACGACAATCCAATCGTACAGGTACAATAGGGCAGAGGACCCTGTCCATGAGGGCTCAAAGTCTACGACTTGGACACTATCCCATTACTATGTACTGTATGGTGTGCTACACAGCAGACTGCCGGGGTGGGGGTTATATAGATGATCTTTCTCTCACATTGGTCAGGGCATGCTGAGAATTGTAGTCTGTCTCACACGTTCAGGCTGGGGTTGTGAATACTTCTGCAATGCACATGTGGGTTTCCAGGTGTTTTACGGTTCTATTTATAAGCCGGCGCAGCCATCTGTGCCGGGGTTACTTTTAGTTTCCTTATTCTGCGGAGCGGCTCCTCTGCTGAACGCTCTTCTGTGAAGTGCTGGTTTTCTGTAGTGCTGCACCTCATCCCATCCTCCATATTAGCTCTCTGAACTCTGCATCTTCTCTTTACATATTAAAGGGAAACTAGAGCAACATGAGTCATGTACCTGTGAACACCAAGCCACCGCAGCCACAACTGCTAAATTTCCTCTTAAAAAGACAAAGTCTGACTTTACTAAGGAAACCAGATGAAGGCAATGCTGTGTGTGTGTGGGAGGAGGAGATTGCAGAACAGATTTATGGGAAGCGTTAGCCTCACTGCTATTTACCTATGGTTATATTGGATTATACATTATATATAATCTAATCTGCAACCAAAAATGAATAATCTGACCCTGAGATTATAAACCATAGCCGTCACCTTGTGCGCCTGCATATCAAGGTGAAAAAAGGTCATAAAAAAAATCCTTTACATGCAGCATCCTTTGCTGAGATGTAAGATTTCCTGAAGTTTCACTCTTCCTCGCCTGAGGATATTCCTTTCCTGACTTTTTATTTTCCTTCTGGACATGAATAAAGAGTAGAATGGGGACATGGAGCAGTATAAAGCTGTATGCACTGAGCTCCCCTAGTGGTGGCGGCAGACATGGTGCAGTACAAAGCTATATACAGAGGAGCTCACCCTAGTGGTGGCTGTAGACATTGAGCAGTATAAAGCTGTGAGCTTCCCCTAGTGGTGGTTACAGACAGAAGTATAAAACTGTATACAGTAAGCTCCCCCTAGTGGAGTTGCAGACACTGAGCAGTATAAAGCTATATACAGTGAGCTACCCCCCAGTGGTGGCAGACATGGAGCAGTATACAGAGAGCTCCCCCAGTGGTGGCTGCAGACAGGCATACATGGAGCAGAATAAGGTTGTATACAGTAAGCTCCCCGTAGTGGTGGCTGCAGACACTGAGCAGTATAAATATGTATACAGTGAGCTCCCCACTCCCCCAGTGGTGGCAGACATGGAGCAGTATACAGTGAGCTCACCCTAGTGGTGGCTGCAGACATTGAGCAGTATAAAGCTGTGTACAGTGAGCTTCCCCTAGTGGTGGTTACAGACAGAAGTATAAAACTATACAGTAAGCTCCCCCTAGTGGTTGTTGCAGACACTGAGCAGTATAAAGCTATATACAGTGAGCTACCCCCCAGTGGTGGCAGACATGGAGCAGTATACAGAGAGCTCCCCCAGTGGTGGCTGCAGACAGGCATACATGGAGCAGAATAAGGTTGTATACAGTAAGCTCCCCCTAGTGGTGGCTGCAGACACTGAGCAGTATATATCTGTATACAGTGAGCTCCCAACTCCCCCAGTGGTGGCAGACATGGAGCAGTATACAGTGAGCTGCTTCTAGTGGTGGCTGCAGACACTGAGCAGTATAAATCTGTATACAGTGAGCTCCCAACTCCCCCAGTGGTGGCAGACATGGAGCAGTATACAGTGAGCTGCTTCTAGTGTGGCTGCAGACACTGAGCAGTATAAATCTGTATACAGTGAGCTCCCAACCCCCCAGTGGTGGCAGACATGGAGCAGTATACAGTGAGCTGCTTCTAGTGGTGGCTGCAGACACTGAGCAGTATAAAGCTGTATACAGTGAGCCCCCCGCCCCCAAGTAATGGCAGTGGCCACATTGTTTTTTTTTTATAATCTTTATGACTATGCAGGGGGTTTGAAGCTGTGTATCAGATAAATAGAACCTGTAGAAAACCGGTCATGTGCTATTTATGGACCAGTATATGAAATAACTTGGATACACCCTAAGGAGATATTATGAGATTAGATGCAACTTTAAAGCAATCCTCACTTACAACATATCGAGCACTGAGTAACACAAACATAAAATAACAATGGGAGCTGTAGTCATGCAGACAGAAGACACTTTGTGCGCATTTCCCGTGTGGAAACCAGCACAGTGAAGAAATGTATGACGACCTCTCTGGTCTCCTCTTCTGCAACCGGGACCCCATCACTGTGCCAATGACTGCCCGCGCACACTCAGCCTGATTACATTACAGGCTATGTGCTAACCTCACTTCCTCTTCCCTTCTACTTTCCCAGAATGAACTGGTCCTGCGTTGACACAGTGGGGACTATGTATGTGTGGCTCCTCCAATCTCTGCTCACTCTCCTGCATGCTGCATAGGTTGGCATAATTCTGATGCAGAAGTCCCCTGTTGGCCCATACTGGTTGTCACCTAGATTTCTAGATGACTACAATTCATTTTTTGCTGTGATAACTCGCCACTTGCATGGCGTTGGCTCTCTTTTTCTTGCTCACATCATAGACTGAATCTTATTTTTATGAAGTCTCTGACCCTTTTCTCTGCGGTCAGTAATTTGGCAGTGGTCTCCAGTCCCCTCTTCTCATGAGATTTTATTACAGCAGCGCCATGTTATTTCTGGAGACTGTTTTCTAGCAGAATTTCAGCAAGGAGGGGCCGTGATTTCTTGCATTATCATGGGGAAATATCTGTGAGTCGGGATAGGCTGTGGGCGTCCATGGTAATTTGGGTTAGATTAATATGGGGTACACAGGGTACTCATGCAGAGCTGAAGCCGGTCCTGGAGACTTGCCTGCTCTGTCCAGATGTGTAGCCGGACCATTAGGTGAACCCATGTACAGTGGAGAGAAGTATTTTATATTCTGCCGATTTTGCAAGTTTTCCCACTTAAAAATTACAGACCTCTCTATTCTTTGTATCATGAGAACATTTCAACCTTGAAAGACCAAATCTTACAATTTAATTTTCTGTAATTTTTTTTTTCGTATTTCATGCAATAAAATGCAAATTAATTATTTTATCCAATAATAAAACAACTTATTTGGCACCGAAACCTTTGTTTGCAATCACAGAGGTCAGATGTTTCCTGTAGTTCTTGACCAAGTTTGCACACATTGCAGCAGGGATTTTAGCCCACTCCTCCTCCATACAGATCTTCTCCAGATCTTTCAGGATTCAGGGCTGTCACTGGGCAATATTGAGTTTTAGCTCCCTACTAAGATTTTCTGTTGGGTTTAGGACCTTGAAATGCTTCTTATGGAGCCACTCCTTAGTTGCCCTGGCTATCTGTTACGGGTCACTGTCATGCTGGAGTACCCAGCCACGACCCATTTTCAATGCTCTTAGTGAAGGAGGTTGTAGACCAACATTTCGCAATACAGGACCCTATCCCTCCTCTCTTTAATACGGTGCAGTTGTCCTGTCCCTTTTTCTAAAAATCATCGCCGAAGTATGTGATGATGCTTTTATGGTTGTCTTCATCCTTCTTCCTGCAAACACGCCGAGTGGGGTTGATACCAAAAAGTTCTATTTTGCTCTCATCTGACCACATGACCACCTTCTATGCTTCTTCTGGATCATCCAGATGGTCATTGGTGCACTTCAATCAGGCCTAGACATGTGTTTGTGAGAGCAGAGTGACCTAGTGTACCCTGCAGGATTTTAATCCATGACACTGTAATGTGTAACTAGCTGTAATCTTTGAGACTGTGGTCCCAGCTCTCTTCAGGTCATAGACCAGGTCCTCTTTGTAGTTCTACGAATAAAAAAACAGGACATGGAGCGTCGTCGTAATTTTAGTTGTCAGCCAGGTATAACTTGGCAGCTGGGGGGGCTGGAATCCTCACTGTGGAGAGACCCAAATGTTCTGGGCCCCCATGCTGCGAATTGCATCCCACAGCCACAGCAGAAAATAGCACCATTTTCTGGTGCTGTAGCTTGACTCTTCCAGTTGCTCTGGTGCCGGTGGCAAACTGGGTAATAAAGGGGTTAATGCCAGCTTTGTAGTGGCAGCTGGTACTAAGCCCAAGATTAATAATGTCGAGCCAATGTGAGACCTGGCCATTAGGAATTTATAGTAAATCATACACAACACTCAGAGAAAAATAATTTTATTAGAACAAAAACAAACATATCTCAACTCCATCTTTATTACTCCCACATAATTCTCTACGATCCTTCATCCAGAATCTGCAGGGAGAGAACAAGTGTCCTCTCCCTGCAGAGTCTGCAATCACACTGACCGCAGGGACTCAGTGAGTGACGTTACCCACGGTAGTCAGACTGCCCCAGCGGAGTGGTGACATCACTCGTTGAGTCACCAGGGCTCCCCCATGGCAGAGAACTCAATATGTTGTCACTTGGGGGGGGTGGGGGGTTTCTGCTGTTTAGGCACATCAGGGGCTATCCAAACGGGACATGTCACCCACAGACCATGCCATCAAAATCTGTGTTCCGGGGCGTGGCCAGGAAGCTTATGGTGCTGATCGCTTTTGTCTGAGCTCCAGCAACTCACCCGGTAAGCGGCACTTTATAGCAGCCATCCAGCCCACACCTGCAGCTGAACCGGCGACGGATTGTCCCTGCAACACCAAGGAATACCAAGGGCCTCCTCCAGAAAGCGAGGCAGCGTGAAAAAGGTGACTGACTTCTTTCTTATAGAGCTGCCTCAGCTCTGTCCAGCCAAGATGGCGCCGGTGCCCAGATCGCCTCCCGGAGCCCTGAGGAGAGCGCTGACAGGGAAAGGGACGAGGAGGCTCCGCTCACACAGCGGGCACTGTGAGGCTTCCTGGGCTCCCTCCGGCAGTTCCTGCAGGAGGATATGCGGGACGTGCTGGGGGAGATCCGCAGGGAGCTCTCCTCCTTGGGAGACAGGACTGCACATATAGGAGTTAAAATCGAGTACGCCACTGCCCACAATGAGCTGGCCACAAACTATGGGCATATAGATACTGATCTCAAGCAGGCACAACTAAAAATTTGTGACTTGGAGGATAAATCACGAAACTGGAACTTCAGGATTAGAGACCCCTGAATCCCAGGACTCTGTGGACCTTAGGGGCACAGTTCAATCTATGTTACAGAAGATGCGCCCTGATACCCCGTTAGAGGACTTGGAGATGGACAGAGTTTTCAGGATCCCTAAACCTGCACACATAAATAGGTCACTGCCTAGAGACATCTTAGTCAGCTTCAGAAAAGCAAAAGACGCTGATTCTGTTCTGCAAACTATGAGATTAAACCCCACCGTTGCTGCTCCATTCTCAGGGGTGTCCGTATTCCCTGATCTCTCGGCAGGAACCCTGGCCAGGAGACGTGAATTCGCCCCGTACTGCAAGATCCTCCGTGATGGCGGTCTCATGTACAGCTGGGGATCTCCTGTCCATATAAGATTTCGCTACAAAGGATTGGCTCAGGTGTTTCGTTCCCCCAGCCGCCTGGGACGGTCCCTAAAAGAATGAAACTTTTATTCAAATAATGAGAAGACTCCTCTGCGTTCCAGCTCAGGATCCAAAACTCCAGCCCGTACAGTGTCTCAGGACTGGGAAAAGGCTGGCTGACTGACATTTTTACTGGTCCTGGTCGGTTGCGGACCTTTAGGGATTATTTTTTCATACCCTCCTATTGAGGGTTTGGACTACCCGGATTTCCTGTCTGGGTTATTCATGTCCTAACTTTGCCGTTCCCCCTCCGTTTTTCTTTTTTCGGGGGGACCGAGGGGATGAATTTTTCTCCCTTTGTAGGCTCTAGCCTACTTACTTGTTTACATACATATTATTGTTTGTGTGTTGTCTCTATGTTTGGATCTGTTGTTCCTGTCCCCCCTGCCATCTCTGACCAGTTGCTTAGCCCGCATAGCAATTCCGTGACTACCCATGAGTGTGAAGGTAGTTTCCCTTAACGTTAGGGGCCTCAATTCCCCGGCAAAAAGATCCTTCCTGTGGCGGGAGGCTACGGGCTGTAAAGCTGACGTCCTGTACCTACAGTAAACCCATTTGCTTGCAGCTGATAACGCTAGACTGTGCCACAATCGTTTTAACTCGAGGTTCTTCGCAAATCACTCCCAGAAAAAAGCAGGTGTGTGCATACTTTTCCAAAACTCCTTCCATTTGGAGGAAGAGATCTCAGACCCATCAGGCCGTTATTTAATTGTGAGGGGGATGCTGGCGGGAGTGCCTATTACCATTGCGAATGTGTATGCCCCCAATGAAGCCCAGATAGACTTTTTAAAATCCTTTTTCGATAAAGTAGCGGTAGTGGCTACGGGCTTCTATATTATAATAAAACCCTAATGGTACCTTTACACGCCGCCACTGCAGGATGGATACAACCCGCTACAGGCTACAAATGTAGCTTGTCGCGCCAAATATCGCCCATAGTAGCGGCGTCTGAAGACGGGACGACACAGCCGGCTACAGATACATCTGTATCCGTGCACTGCCCATAAACAGATGGCAACAAAGCCGATTGTAGCGAGCTGTATCGGCGTGTAAAGAACCCACAGAAGGGAACTGTGGACACCCGGCGATGTAGCTGCAATGTAGCTAAGGCGTCACCCAGGCTCCGTGTTACCGCGCCCCATCTGCGATCATTGGTGGAAGATGCTGCGTTACGATTGGTAGTCGCTGCATAGGGAGGCATATTTAAGGAGCTGACCAGTCACACTACACAATTGCTCGAGCGTCATGTATTAATCAGCCTCCTGCGCTGGCTGCCCAATCATGATGTTCTTGCGTTGTCCTATCAGCGTACGGACGTCTCGTAATCCACAATTGTGGCAAGCCTATGTGCTGTCCCTGCTGCACCAGGTCCGCCCATATTAGCTTGTTGTAGCGGTGTGTAAATGAGGTACGATGAGCTACAGATGGCTACTTGAGACACCCGGCGATGTAGCTAGTTACAGATGTAGCGTAGCGTAGCGCACCTTGTGGCGGCGTCTAAAGGAGATGCGATTACCATTTGTAACCGTTTGGGCGTGCTCGTGCACGGGAAGTAGCGGTTGGTATCCATCCTGCAGTGGCGGCGTGTAAAGGTACCATAAGGGTACCTTTACACACGGCTACATTTGTAGCTTGTCACCAGGTAACTTACTGGTTGCAGTGAAATCATGGATACAAGGTTCTATCTTGTTGCTGTGTACAAATGGAATCATGTATCCATGATTTCACTGCAACCAGTAAGTTACCTGGTGACAAGCTACAAATGTAGCCGTGTGTAAAGGTACCCTTAGGCTACTTCTGTCAGGATGTAACGGTATGCTACGTCACTTCCTGGCTGAAGTAGCCTGTACACCCACTGTGGGTGTTCTAATATGTCCACCCGCACACATATACAGTATACACACACACAAACCTCCATGCACTGTCGGCTATACTTACCACCGGCCCTGCGTCTTCCCCGCCGCCTGGATCCTCTTGCCTCCGCCGCCGACCGCAAGCCTCCGTTCCGCCGAAATGTCCCCACCCCTGGAGGACTGGATCCAATATGGCGTCCGGGAAGTCTCGTAAGACTTCCCGGACGCCATCTTGGACAAAGTATGTCGCCGCCCCTGGAGGACTGGATCCAATATGGCGTCCGGGAAGTCTTGCGAGAGTTCCCGGACGCCATTTTGGAAGAAACATGTCGCCGGCATGGAGGAGTGGAGTCAAGATGCGGCGGCGGGAAGACGATGGCCCGGTGGTAAGTATGGCAGGCAGAGTGCCTCCGTCCTCTGCTGACCACTGAACCTCCGCACTGCGCTGACCACTGAGCCTCCGCACTGCGCTGACCACTGAGCCTCCGCACGGCGCTGACCACTCTGCCTTCGCACTGCGCTGACCACTGCCTCCGCACTGCGCTGACCACTCTGCCTCTGCACTGCTCTGACCACTGAGCCTCCGCACTGCGCTGACCACTCTGCCTCTGCACTGCGCTGACCACTCTGCCACCGCACTGCGCTGACCACTCTGCCTCCGCACTGCGCTGACCACTGAGCCTCCGCACTGCGCTGACCACTGAGCCTCTGCACTGCGCTGACCACTCTGCACTGACCACTCTGCCTCCGCTCTGTGCTGACCACTCTGCCACCATATACACTGCTAACCACTGAGTTACCGTGTACAGTGCTAACCACTGAGCCACCTTATACAGTGCTAACCACTGAGCCACCATACAGGGCTAACCACCGAGCGACCATATACTGTGCTAACCACTGAGCCACCATACTTTGCTAAACACTGAGCCACCATACAATACTAACCACTGAACCACCATACTGTGCTAACCACTGAGCCACTGTACAGTGCTAACCACTGAGCCACCGTATACTCTGCTAACCAATGAGCCCCTGTATACTCTGCTAACCACTGAGCCACTGTACAATACTAACCACTGAACCACCATACTGTACTAACCACTGAGCCACCGTGCAGTGCTAACCATTGAGCCACCATACAGTGCTAACCACTGAGCCACATACAGTGCTAATCACTGAGTCACCGTATACTCTGCTAACCACTGAGCCCCTGTATACTCTAACCACTGAGCCGCCGTATACTCTGCTAACCACTGAGCCGCCGTATACTCTGCAAACCACTGAGCCGCCGTATACTCTGCCACACGCTCTGCTGTGGGCAGGAGGGTCGGGGACCAGCGGGCAGGAAGACCCCCCCTCCTGCTCCCCGGCCCCCTGCCTGACTGCACCAGGCAGCTGTTTCCCGGCTCCCTCCTGACCGCACCGGACCGCTCTTTCCCGGCCCCCTCCTGCCCGCACCCCGCTCTTCCCGCCCCCTCCTGCCGCACCCGCCCGCTCTTCCCCGGCCCCCTCCTGCCCGCACCCGGCCGCTCTTCCCCGGCCCCCTCCTGCCCGCACCCGGCCGCTCTTCCCCGGCCCCCTCCTGCCCGCACCCGGCCGCTCTTCCCCGGCCCCCTCCTGCCAGCACCCGGCCGCTCTTCCCCGGAACCCTCCTGACCGCACCTGCCCGTTGTCCCCTCCTGGACTCCGGCACCGCTGTACACTTGCACCGCTGCACATCGGTACTGCTGTAGGTATCTATTATAATAAAACCCTAATGGCCCCTTTACACGCAGCTACAGGTGACAGGTTTTCCACAGGTAACTTACTGGTTGCAGTGAAATCATGGAGACATAGTTCCATCTTGTACAGTGTACCAAATGAACTATGTCTCCATGATTTCACTGCAACCAGTAAGTTACCTGTGGAAAACCTGTCACCTGTAGCTGCGTGTAAAGGGGCCATTAGGGTACCTTTACACGCCGCTACTGGCGGGTGGATACAACCGGATACATGCGAGAAATGTATCTTGCATCGGCAATATACCCCGTAGTAGCGGCGTGTGAAGACGGTAGTAGCCACCCGGCAGTAGCGGCACCTGTTTCCGAGCACTGCCCTGAAACAGGTGGCTACACAGCCGATTGTAGCGACCTGTATCGGCGTGTAAAGAAGCAACAGAAGGGATGTCTGGATACCAGCCTATGTACCTGGTATGTAGCTGGGGCGTGACACAGGCTCCAGGTTACCGCGCCCCATCAGCGATCATTGGAGGAAGCTCCTGCATTACGATTGGTAGACGCTGCATAGGGAGGCATATTTAAGGAACTGACCAGTCACACTACACAATTGCTCGAGCGTCATGTATTAAACAGCCTCCTGCGATGCCTGCCCAATCATGATGTTCTTGCTTTGTCCTATCAGCGTACGGACGTCTCGTAATCCACAATTGTGGCACGCCTATGTGTTGTCCCTGCTGCACCAGGTCCGCCCATATTAGCTTGTTGTAGTGGTGTGTAAATGAGGTAAGGTGCTCGGCAGAAGGTAACTTGAGACACCCGGCGGTGTATCTAGAGATAGATGTAACCTACTGTAGCGCACCTTGTTGCGGCGTGTAAAGATGGTGCGATTACCGTTTGCAACCGTTTGTGCGTGCTCGTGCACGTGAAGTAGCTGGTTGTATCCACCCGCCAGTAGCGGCGTGTAAAGGTACCCTAAGGCAATTTCCATCACGATGTAACGATATGGTACGTCACATCCTGACTGAAGTTACCTGTGCACCCGCCCTGGGTGCTCCAGTATGGCCGCCCTTTGCCGGGAGCGGGGGCTTCCAAAGCTACGCTCCCGCCATTGGTACAAGCTGCACTACACTACACTTCTCATCACACACCCCCCCCCCCCCAGTTGCCACGTCTACACACACACGTCCCCCCCCCTCTTCCACTGTTCTTGCGCCCCCCTCCTCGCTCAGCACCTCCACACTCATACCCCCATGCTCTCTGCCTGCCATACTTACCACTAGCCCATCGTCTTCTCCGCCGCCGCCGCCTCAAGCCAATGATCTTAGCTCCGCTGCCAACGCCACCATGTTGGCTCCACTCCTCCCGTCCCGGCGACATGATTCCTCCAAAATGGCGTGCGGGAACTCTCGCGAGATCCCAGATGCCATCCGAAAAGTCTCGCGAGAATTTCCGGACGCCATCTTGGATGAAGTATGTCGCCGCCACAGAGGACTGAATCCAATATGGCGTCCGGGAAGTCTCGCGAGACTTCTCGGACGCTATCTTAAATGCCGCGCTCCATCCTGCGCTGATTGCCAAAACTCCATCCTGCTCCCCCCCCCGGCTCCATCCTGCCTCCCGGCTCTATCCAGTAATGTACCGCCATATACCATAGTGCACCTGTACATATACTGTAATACACTGCCATACATATGCTATACTGTACCGCCATATACTATAGTGTTACTTTACATGTGCTCTGATGTACTGCCATATACCATAGTGCTGCTATACATGTGCTGTAATGTATTGCCATATACCATAGTGTTGCTATACATGTGCTGTAATGTCCCTCCATATACTATAGTGCTGCTATACATATACTGAAATGTATCGCCACATACTATAATGCTGTTATACATTTATTTATTCATTTATATAGCACTATTGATTCCATAGCACTTTACATACATGAGTAATGCTGTCTCTCTTGGGAGCTCACAATCTAAATATCCTATCCGTATGTCTTTACAATGTGGAGGAAACCGAGTGCCAGAGGAAACCCATGCAAACACGGGGAGAACATACAAACTCCTTGCAGATGTTGTCCTTAGTGTCCTTGGTGGGAATTGAACCCAGGACCTCAGGACCCCAGCACTGCAAAGGCTACAGTGCTAACCACTTGAGCCACCGTGCTGCCCATGTAATGTACCGCCATATGCTATAGTGCTGCTATACATGTGCTGTAATGCACCACCATATACCAGGGGCGTATCTAGAGGGGTGCAGCCGGATCCTTTGCCCCAGGCGCAACTCAGAGGGGGGGCGCCGGCACCAACCTTCCCCCCCAGGGCTGCAAGGGCGGCGTGACTGAAAGTTGACAGCACCAAACCCCCCCTCCCCCCCCGCTCCTCAACCAAGGCTGCTCCTCTCGTCACCAGTATAGAAAATTACGCCATTCTGGCCATTCTGGTAGGCGAGAGACTTACCA
Organism: Allobates femoralis; assembly: GCA_033576535.1. Taxonomy (NCBI): domain Eukaryota; kingdom Metazoa; phylum Chordata; class Amphibia; order Anura; family Aromobatidae; genus Allobates; species Allobates femoralis. The sequence continues at coordinate 446,573,347 of JARQOC010000006.1, read as the reverse complement.
CCTTTCTCCGCAAGTGGCGAGTCATCATCTCAGACCGCCAGGCTCTTCGCCTCCTTCGGGACGGGTTGAGGATTGTGTTCTCCTCCCCAACATGTCCGAGTGACTTGTCTTTCATCTCTGTTGCTTCAGTCTTCCTGTGGAAGGATGTCCAATCCCTCCTCCACATGGGTGCTATGGTTCCAGTTCCAGAGGGGGAGGTGGGGAGGGGTCATTATTCTCGCCTATTCTTGGTGAAAAAAAGCGATCGGCTCCTGTCGTACCATCATCGACCTGAAGCCTCTGAACCGTCATGTGGCGTATCCCAGGTTCAAAATGGAGTCTATCTGATCCACTATCCACCTGATCAGTAAAAATTTTCTGATGGCAACACTTGATCTTCAGGATGCATACTACCACATCCCCATCCGTCCGGCAGATCAGCAATTTCTCCGCTTCGCTCTTCAGTTTCACGACCAAGTCCACCACTTTCAGTTTCAGGTTCTCCCGTTTGGTCTCTCCTCAGCGCCATGTGTATTTACGAAAGTGATGGCGGAAATGATGGCATATGTCCGACTGTAAGACATTACGGTAGTACCTTACCTAGACGATTTCCTGGTCCTCTACTCCTACCAGGGCCCTCCTTCATTCCCGGTTACAGACCTTCCTACAGATCCTCACTTCCCTGGGATGGAGGATAAATTATGCCAAGTCCTGCCTGACCCCTTCTTGACGGAAGGTGTTCCTGGGTTGTCTCCTCGACTCTCGTCGACAGTCCTCCTTTCTCCCTCTGGACAAGCAACTCCTGCTGCGCTCCAAGGTTCGGCTGCTTCAGAGGTTCGATTCCGTCACCATCCGCACGGCCATGTCAGTCCTGGACTCCATGACGGCCTGCATATAGATGGTGCCCTGGGCTCAGGCTCATTCCAGGCCCTTGCAGCTGCACGTCCTTTCCCGGTGGAATGGGTTTCCATTGGGCCTCAACCGCTGCATTCATCTTCCCAGTCATGTCAGGATGTCCTTGGATTGGTGGCTGGACCGCGACCATCTTCAAAAGGGTCTCCCTTGGGTCGCCCCCCCACTTGTTCCTGTTTACACGGACGCCAGCCAACAGGGCTGGGGTGCTCTGGTTTCCCAGGCTACCTTTCAGGCGCGATTGTCCCTCCAAACGCAGGCTCGGTCTTCCAAATTCCGGGAACTGCGAGCCGTGGTAGAAGCCCTCCATGCATCCTGCTCCCTGGTCTGAGGGTCTCATGTTCGGGTATTCTCGGACAATATGACGACTGTGACTCATCTTCGCCACCAAGGAGCCACTCGCTACAGGAGCCTGCAGGCAGTGTCATCTTGCATTTTCCAGTGGGCAGAGTCACATCTCCTCTCCCTTTCTGCTTTTCACCTACGAGGTACCTCAAATGTGCAGGCTGATTATTTGAGCAGGAAAGACCTACTACCGGGCGCATAGTGCCTCAATGACAAGGTCTTCCAGGAACTCACGACTGCTTGGGGACTCCCGGAAGTGGATCTGTTTGCGGACCGCCTCAATACCAGGGTCACTCAATATTTCTCTTTTCATCTCGACGATCGGTGCCTCGCCATAGATGCCAAGGCTTACCCTTGGGACTTTCAGCTGGCATACGCCTTTCCCCCCCGATTCCTCTATTGCCCAGGGTGGAAGATCCGAGCAGAAGGGGTGAACACGATTCTGATTGCTCCCTATTGGCCCAAACACAGCTGGTTTGCGGTTCTCCATTCCATGACGGAACCCCTCCTCCTGCCAGTGCGGGCGGACCTTCTTCATCAGGGTCCAATCCTCCATCCCTACCTGGATCATCTCCATCTCTCGGCCTGGTTACTGAAGCCCAGATCTTGAAGTTGCGGGGTCTTTCCGATAAGGTGATCTCCACTCTCCGGAACAGCTGCAAGCCTGTCACCAATGCCATCTATACTAAAATCTGGAAGGTATTCACCTCCTGGTGCGGTTCATCCCCTCCTGATCCGTTTCGGCCAAACATCGCCTGTATCCTGGATTTCCTACAGGATGGTCTGGATAAGGGTCTGAAGCCAATTACCCTGAAGGTCCAAGTTTCGGCACTCAGCTTCTACTTCAATCAGCGTTTAGCGGACCATCCGTGGATTCAGAGGTTTATGCGATCTGCATCTCGTCTCCGTCCTTAGGTGTTCAACCACTGTCCTCCGTGGGACCTTAATGTCCTCAATGGTCTGTCCAGGTCTCCCTTTGAACCGTTATCATCGGTCCTCCTGAATAAGCTCGCGTGGAAGACGGCTTTCCTGGTGGCCATCACCACGGCTATACGTGACGGTGAACTTCAGGCCTTCTCCGTCCTTGAACCATACCTGAAGGTCCTGGACGACAGAATCATTCTCCGTCTGGATCCGTCATTCCTTCCCAAGGTGTCTTCTGATTTTCACCGTTCCCAAGAGATTGTCTTGCTTTCCTTCTGTCAGAATCCTCAGAATGAGAAGGAAAGGGAATTTCATCTGTTGGATGTCAGAAGGACTGTTCTCTTTTACCTCCAACAAACACAACCCTCCGGATCGATAACAACTTGTTTGTGCAATTTGGTGGTCGGAATAAGGGGAAGAAGGCACCCCGAAGTACAATCGCCACGTGGATCAAGAATGCCATTTCCGACGGTTATTCTTGCCAAGGCCTTTCTCCTCCGGACAATCTGAAGGCTCATTCCACACGTGCCGTTTCTGTCTCCTGGGCTGAGCATGCAGACGCATCCGTCGATCAAATCTGTAAGACTGCCACCTTACCCGCCTCTATCATTTGGAAGTTCTTAAGCATTCGGCTCTGACATTTGGACGGAAAGTCCTTCAAGCTGCGGTCCCTCCCTGAGTTTTTGGCTTTGGTATTACTCCTGAGTGCTGTCGTGGTGGATGGGAGGAGAATACGGAATTAGACCTACCGGTAATTCTTATTCGGGGAATCCACCACGACAGCACGAGTAATTCCCACCCTCCTTTTTTCTTTTTGCATACCATATTTTGCGTACCTCCTTGTGTAAGTGGTTCTTGGTACTAAATTTCTATGGGTCCTTGTTAAACACTGGTGTGAGGAGGTTGGGAGGGGCTATTTAACCTCTTTGTGTTCCTGCCCCTATTAGGGCCGAGAGGCAACCTCCTGAGTGCTGTCGTGGTGGATTCCCCAAAAGAGAATTACCGGTAGGTCTAATTCTGTTTTTGTATGACATAACTCTCTGGTTCAACAGAGTAAAAATTAAAAAATGTGAAAATTGCGAAATTTTCAACATTTTCGCCAAATTTCCGATTCTTTTTCACAAATTGATGCAAAAATTATCGACCTAAATTTACCGCTAACATGAAGCCCAATATGTCACAAAGAAACAATCTCAGAATCGCTAGCATCCGTTGAAACATTCCAGAGTTATTACCTCATAAAGGGACACTGGTCAGAATTGCACAAAATGGCAAGGTCAGTAAGGTCAAAACAGGCTAGGGGGTGAAGGGGTTAATGGCTAACTGAAAAGATGGTAACAAATAGCAAGCTTTCGAGACTCTATGGCCTCTTTATTAGGCTTAATAATGAGACAACTTCCGAACACACACACATATATACACATATACGGGGTTGGATAGTGCATTAAATAAAACTGGTGACGTGAAACAGAATGTTACTGCATTATCCAACCCTGTATATGTGTGTGAATGTATGTATATAATACATATGTGTGTGTGTATGTATGTATATAATACATATGTGTGTGTGTGTTCAGAAGTTGTGTCATTATGGAAGCCTGATGAAGAGGCCATAGAGTCTTGTAGAGCTATTTGTTACCTTTTAATGGCAAACTGAAAAGATGGCATCGAGGACTCTTAGAATTTAATATTTTTATAAACCTGGAACAAATTAAAAGATGCTTTTTTTCCCCTCTCTCTTTGCAATCACTCGTTGCCAATAGAAAAATACTAAAATCTGAGAGTCCTCAGGGGTTGATACCATTTAATGGCTAATTGAAAAAATGGTAAATAATGGCCGCTTTCGAGACTCTAAGGTCTCTTCATCAGGCTATAATGACAAAGATTCTGAAGACACGTATTTAGACACAACAGAGCATAAAATAGCCCAGTACATAAGACAGGTGAGGTTAAGCAGAACGCAGAATGGTCAGAATTGGGAGGGGAGAGGAACTGGGGCATATCAGTGTTCCTGAGAAAAGAAGCAGAAATTTTTGTGCAAAAATAAGATTGTTTAAAACCAAACTTTAACAAGGAGATGCAAAAAGAAGGATGATTTTCAGCACATTCATGCAAAACTAAAAGTTTCTCCCTTTAGTTGTCAAAACCCGAGGACCAGGGCTGTGGAGTCGGAGTCAGTATAAAAGGGACTGACTTGCGTAAAGTAGTTCAATGCAATAAATGCAAAATGTTATTATGAATTACCGTATGTTATATCTAAATATCTTGATTATTGTATCATAATGATTAAAAGCCTGATTTTCACATTGTACTACAATAAATTTCTCCTTAGCATCATTGGGGGCACAGGGCCATGCGTGTATGCTTTTCTGCCACTAGGAGGCGACACTAAGTAGACAAAAAGTTAAGCCCTCCTTCCTGCAGTGTATACCCGTACGTAGGCGTAGATATTCAGTTTTTTGCTTAGTGTCGCAAGGAGGCACATGTGAACTGTACTTCAGACCACATTTATCCATTTTTGTTTTTTTTTTCTTCTTTTGAAACCTTTGATTCTTATTTTTACTCTATACTTTACACCAATGGCCCTGCTCTCCTTAGAGCATGGGGGACCCCAAGGCAGCGCACACTCCTTGGAGGGACGACGCATCTCCGCTCTCCCTACCCCGGACCCCGCAGCCAGCCACCATGCATACCCGTAGCATCCCCCTGCAGGACAAGGGGACGCAAGGGGCACAGGTGCAGCACCTCTCACCTGCTGCAACAAAGGAGCAGGTGATTGAGGCCACCAGCATGCCCTGTCACCGCACATCGATCCATCCCCAAGGGATCTGGTGCAGCAGCCCCTGCTTCATCAGGGCACCATCAGTCCCCTCTGTAGCCGCGGCAGCTCCATGCTGGGACGCGCACCGCCGGTAAGTTCAGGGTGCGTTTCCAGGGCATAGGGCTGAAGCACCCACCAAAACTGCTGCACCGCTGCTGCCCACCAGTATCTCCTGCTCCCGGCGCTGCTCCTGGGAGCCCACATTACTTTAGTCCCTGGTTGGGGCCTGCTGCTCAGCGCCGCCCACCTCAGCAGTGATTAGCCGCGCGTCGCGTCACTGCACCACATCATAGGGGCGGGTGTGATGACACAGCCAGTCATGTCTAGCTGCAATTGGTCGCTGGACATGTCGCTCAGGGCCACGCGACACGCCTCCGCTATGATGCAGGGTAAAGGAGCCGATATAACACACGCACCCCCAGTGACCAGTCAATCATGGCGCAGCCCACACAACATGGACACGCTCCCTAAACACGCCCCCAGACCGGCTTGAAAAGTTAAACAAAGGACTGGTATGTGCAGCACAGCTGAAGCCTCACAATAATGCACAGGCTTATGCTACATAACTGTCCCTCCCCTGGAGTGGATGTGTCCTGAGGTAGGGTGGGCTCCTCTCTCCTCGTCCATCAAGGGGGGGCCGCACAAAGCCCACAGACACACACTACCTCAGGACGCATCCACTCCACAATCCATTCTCCCAGTGCCTCTGCAGAGAAAGCATCTCAGCACCTCACCAGACTACACGAAAAAGGGGACACAGGATCCAGGTAAGGGTGCTTTCACACTACGATTTATTCATTTCCGATGCTGTCCAATAAAAATCGGACAGCATCGGACCGATTTTCGGACCCCATGCATCCCTATGGGGATCGGGTCAGATCGGATGTGCACTAAATGCCATCCGATTTGGTCCGATCCGATTCTGTCCGATTTTTGCCGATTTTTTTCCGGTGAAAAAAATCGTTGCCTGCAACGATTTTTTCATCCGATTACAAAATCTGACAGACTCGGATCGGACCAAATCGGATGGCATTTAGTGCACATCCGATCTGACCCGATCCCTAACATGGGGCCCTATGGAGAAGGGTCCGAGGAAACATGTGATGTCTCCTCGGACCCTATTTTACTGTACTGAGCATGCTCAGTACAGTAAAACTGCTCAACTAGGAGCGCAGGGGTTAAATAAAAAAAAAAAAGTTCATGCTCACCTGCCCCCGAGCCCCCGCAGTCTCCAGCCATCTTCTTTAAGGCTTCCGGTGGCTCCCGCAGGCTGCCGGTGTCTGCAGAGGTCTTCTGCAGTTCAGGACCTGCGGTGATGTCACAGTCACGTGACCGCGGGTTCACCATGGTAACCCGCGGTCACATGACTGTGACATCACCGCAGGTCCTGTGTACTGCAGTAGAAGACCTCTGCAGACACCGGCAGCCTGCGGGAGCCACCGGAAGCCTTAAGGAAGATGGCTGGAGACGGCGGGGGCTCGGGGGCAGGTGAGCATGAACTTTTTTTTTTTTTCCTTTTTTTCAGCCTCCGGCTACGATTTTATGCCGGAATCGGGTGCCTATTTGGCACCCGATTCCAGGCATCAGAAGGGAGCCGATGCTGTCCGATTTATATCGGACAGCATCGGCTCCCTAAAAATCGTAGTCTGAAAGCACCCTAAGCTCCAATAGGAGACCCCCCTCCCTGCAGATTATCACCCACCCCCTGCTCAATGTCGACTCTTTTGCCTTAATAGCAATCCGCTTAGTACACTGCAGTACCTCTTTTAATCATAATTTGGTACACTATGGCAGATCCCAAATCTTCCAAAGATAAAAACAAATACAACGCAGGGGGCACTAACTGCCAGACTGCGCTCCCCCGCAAACATGCTTCACAATTTGGAAAGATTGCAAACCTGAATGCCCCACTGAGACTACCACTGACGCAGCACCCAGTACATCTGACATCCCTCCATGGGGCCTAGAACTGTTGCAACAGGTAGACTCAATAGTCCAAATGTTGCAGTCACGTCCTGGTTCTCACACAGCCAGAGACAACAAGCGTCACCGTTCCCACTCGAGCAGGAAACATCCCCGCTCTAAAGACTCCCCTGTCAACCAGAATACTGACTCATACGCATCAGTCCCAGGGACGGTTTCCCGCCGCGTCACCCCTAGGTGACTGGTCTCGTTCTCCTTAACCCCGCAACCAAACTGAATCACTCCCCGAGGGGGAACTATCAGAGCCAGATGCACCCCCTACGATAGTGAGACCACGGACACCCAAGCAATAGTTGAGAGCCTCATTGAGGCTGTTAACAAGACACTAAACGTCAATGACGATTACATCACCACCTCAGAGCACACAGTCTCGTTTACAAAGGCAAAACATCCTCATCGAGTTTTCTCTAACCACAAGGATTTTAAGGATTTAATCCGGCGACACTGGGACTGGTCGGATAAGTGCTTCGCAGGTCGTAAGGCCATTGAAGCCAAATACCTCTCACGTCAGACCATCATAAAGAATTGGCTGAGTCGCCGGCCGTTGACTTCCCCCCAGTGTTGCACCAGCTAGCAAAACCTTAGGGTACCGTCACACTTGGCGACGCACCAGCGATCCCGACAGCAATACGACCTGGTAGGGATCGCTGGTGAGATCTCAAACAGAGATCTCACCAGCGACGCAACAACGATCCAGAATGATACGGAGGTCGTTGGGACCCTGTTTCTCAGACCTGTAGTATTGAGGTTGTTGGTCGCTGTCTCTGCCAAATACACTGATGCATCCTGGCCAGTGGGACCCCAACAATCAAAAAATGGTCCAGGTGACTCTGACATGACCAGCGATCTGACAGCAAGGGCCTGGTCGCTGCTAAGTGTCAAACATAGTGAGATCGCTGGCGAGGTCGCTGTTGCGTCAACAAACTTGCGACTTAGCAGCAATCTCACTTAGTGTGATTAGGGCTTTACACTCTCCAACAGCTCGTTTATCAAAGACTCCAATGACCGCCAGTTAGACAATCTAGCGTGCTCAGTCTTTGAAGCCTCAAGAGCAGCCCTCTCTCCCTCGTTTGCTATGGCGTGGGTCGCAAAAGCAGCGGTATCCTGGATCCATTCCTTACGCTTAACATTACAAGACCCCGACCAGGACCCAACCGACCTACTTACAATGGCCCAGGAGTACTTCTTGCTTGCGTCCATAGACACAGCCAACTGTTCCGTGCTGTCAGCAGCCAATGCGATTTCCATGCGCCGAACACTCTAGCTCAGAGGCTGACACGCAGACTGCGCATCAAAAAGATCCCTCATATACAGTTAGGGCCAGAAATATTTGGACAGTGACACAAGTTTTGTTATTTTAGCTGTTTACAAAAACATGTTCAGAAATACAATTATATATATAATATGGGCTGAAAGTGCACACTCCCAGCTGCAATATGAGAGTTTCCACATCCAAATCGGAGAAAGGGTTTAGGAATCATAGCTCTGTAATGCATAGCCTCCTCTTTTTCAAGGGACCAAAAGTAATTGGACAATGGACTCTAAGGGCTGCAATTAACTCTGAAGGCGTCTCCCTTGTTAACCTGTAATCAATGAAGTAGTTAAAAGGTCAGGGGTGGATTCCAGGTGTGTGGTTTTGCATTTGGAAGCTGTTGCTGTGACCAGACAACATGCGGTCAAAGGAACTCTCAATTGAGGTGAAGCAGAACATCCTGAGGCTGAAAAAAAAGAAAAAATCCATCAGAGAGATAGCAGACATGCTTGGAGTAGCAAAATCAACAGTTGGGTACATTCTGAGAAAAAAGGAATTGACTGGTGAGCTTGGGAACTCTAAAAGGCCTGGGCGTCCACGGATGACAAAAGTGGTGGATGATCGCCGCTTACTTTATTTGGTGAAGAAGAACCCGTTCACAACATCAACTAAAGTCCAGAACACTCTCAGTGAAGTAGGTGTATCTGTGTCTAAGTCAACAGTAAAGAGAAGACTCCATGACAGTAAATACAAAGGGTTCACATCTAGATGCAAACCATTCATCAATTCCAAAAATAGACAGGCCAGAGTTAAATTTGCTGAAAAACACCTCAAGAAGCCAGCTCAGTTCTGGAAAAGTATTCTATGGACAGATGAGACAAAGATCAACCTGTACCAGAATGATGGGAAGAAAAAAGTTTGGAGAAGAAAGGGAACGGCACATGATCCAAGGCACACCACATCCTCTGTAAAACATGGTGGAGGCAACGTGATGGCATGGGCATGCATGGCTTTCAATGGCACTGGGTCACTTGTGTTTATTGATGACATAACAGCAGACAAGAGTAGCCGGATGAATTCTGAAGTGACCGGGATATACTTTCAGCCCAGATTCAGCCAAATGCTGCAAAGTTGATTTGACGGCGCTTCATAGTACAGATGGACAATGACCCCAAGCATACAGCCAAAGCTACCCAGGAGTTCATGAGTGCAAAAAAGTGGAACATTCTGCAATGGCCAAGTCAATCACCAGATCTTAACCCAATTGAACATGCATTTCACTTGCTCAAATCCAGACTTAAGACGGAAAGACCCACAATCAAGCAAGACCTAAAGGCTGCGGCTGTAAAGGCCTGGCAAAGCATTAAGAAGGAGGAAACCCAGCGTTTGGTGATGTCCATGGGTTCCAGACTTAAGGCAGTGATTGCCTCCAAAGGATTCGCAACAAAATATTGAAAATAAAAATATTTTGTTTGGGTTATGTTTATTTGTCCAATTACTTTTGACCTCCTAAAATGTGGAGTGTTTGTAAAGAAATGTGTACAATTCCTACATTTTCTATCAGATATTTTTGTTCAACCCTTCAAATTAAACGTTACAATCTGCAATTGAATTCTGTTGTAGAGGTTTCATTTAAAATCCAATGTGGTGGCATGCAGAGCCCAACTCGCCAAAATTGTGTCACTGTCCAAATATTTCTGGCCCTAACTGTACTTCCCCCACCAAGGAGGTCTCCTATTCAGTAAAAAGCTTGACTATCTCATCTCCGAAAGCACGGGGGAGAAAATACAGTTTCTTGCTCAACAGAAGTTCAAGCAGTCTTTTCGCCGCCCTCAGTCACAATCATGGTCTCAGGTCCCCCAAGGGACATCAAGATGGGCCACCTCAACCGCTAACACAAGTGCTGGGCAGCCTAGCAGTGTGGTCAACAATACCCCACTCTCATTCAAAAGCAATCACCCCTGGAAAAGCCGCCCTAAACAAACCCATTCTAAGGGAGCAAAACCACAAAGGTTCAACGCTTGACTCCCTCCTCCAACCGCCCAACACCAACATAATAGGGGGACGTCTCCAGCTCTTCCGCCACTCATGGCTCGCTGTCGTGCATGACAATTGGGTCAGAGAACTGGTGTCATCAGGCTACAAAATAGAATTCTCATCCCGGCCCCCAAGAACAAACGCTCGACCGTTCTTCGAGGCCATCAATTCACTACTCAAAACCGGGGTCATAACACCGGTACCAAAAACCAAACAATTCAAAGGTTACTGCTCAAACCTGTTCGTCGTTCCCAAGAAAGACGGAACAGTACGCCCCATCCTAGATGTCAAACTTCTCAACAAGTTCTTAAAGGTCCGACAATTCAGGATGGAATCCCTCCTCTCAGTAATCGCATCCATTTAAAAAGGAGAATTCCTAGCAACCATCGACATACAGGAAGCATACCTCCAGATCCCAATTTTCCCTCCCCCCAAAAATACATGTGGTTTGCTGTTCAAAAATGCCACTTCCAATTCGTCGCCCTGCCCTTTGGCTTGGCAACCGCACCCAGAGTTTTCACAAAGGTCATGGCGGCCGTCATGACCATCCTCCACTTACAGGCAGTGGTCGTCCAACCTTACCTAGATGACCTACTAATCAAAGGGCCATCCTTCCAAGCATGCTTCAACAGCGTCAAATTAACAACAGACACATTCACCCGCCTGGGATGGCTCATAAACCTAGAAAAATCATCCCCAATGCCGGCCCAGACAATAAACTTCCTAGGAATGACCCTAGACACCGCAAGAGAGCTAGGTTTACTCCCTCAAGACCTGGCCATGGCAATCCGCAAGGGAGTTCACACCCTTTGCTGCCGCCCACCCCAATCCATCCGTTTGGGCATGGGGGTCCTAGGAAAGATGGTAGCTGCAATGGAAGCAGTTCCCTTTGCTCAGCTACACTTTCGACCCTTACAGCTCGCCCTCCTGTCAGCTTGGGACAAAAGCCCCTTCAGCCTCGAACACAAGCACCACTTATCTCTGCAAGTCAAAAAAGCACTTAAATGGTGGACTCGGCCGTCATCACTCACGCAGGGAAAATCTTTCCTCCTGCTCCAGTGGCTAGTGGTTACCACCGATGCCCGCTTACTCGGCTGGGGGGCCGTCTATTGGCAACACACGACCCAAGGCTGCTGGACGCCCCAGGAGTCGCACCTCCCAATCAACATTCTGGAGCTGCGAGTGATCCGCTTAGCACTTCAACACTTTCATCACCTCCTGGCCGGTCGTCCCATTCGCATCCAATCAGACAACGCTACGGCAGTGGCGTACATCAATCATCAGGGTGGCACACGCAGCAAATCCGCAATGCACGAAGTGGAACATATCCTACACTGGACCGAAAAAACCCACTCCGTCATATCAGCAGTCCACATCCCGGGAGTGGAAGCACACTTCCTAAGTCGCCAGGGATTGGCCTCAGGAGAATCGTTCCTACATCTGGAAGTCTTTCTACAAATCTGTCAGCACTGGGGAACCCCTAACATAGACTTCATGGTGTTGAGATTGATCGCAAAAGTCCCGGTCTTTCCCCTTTCGCACTAGAAGTGGACTCGCTGGTCCACCCCTGGCGCCAATTGCAACTCCCATACATCTTTCCCCCACTGCCGCTGATCCCATGAGTGATCAAAAAGATTAAAGCGAAGAGAGCTCAAGTGATACTCATCGCCCCAGACTGGCCATGACGGGCATGGAACGCAGAGCTTGTGTAGTTCCTCACCGACGCGCCCTGGCCACTCCAAAACCAACCGGACCTTCTATCCCTGGCCCCATTTACCACCAGAACTCAGGGGCCCTGTCTTTAGCGGCATGGCTATTGAATCCTGGATCCTGACCCAAGCAGGGTTTACAGCAGAAGTCATAACCACCATGGTTAATGCCCGAAACCCAACATCCTAGTACATCTATCACCGCACCTGGAAGACCTTTTTCCGGTGGTGCGGGGTCCACAACCATAACCCAGTCCTTTTTTCCATCCCCACAATCCTGGAGTTCCTTCAACCCCGGTCTTGACTCTGGCTTAGCACCCAGCTCCATCTAGGGCCAAATCTCAGCCCTAAGCATTCTGCTCCAATGCAGGATTGTATCCAAAACACAGGTCAAGACATTCATCCAGGGGGTCTCGCACACATGGACCCTACAGGACCCCCGTGGCAGTCTGGGACCTAAACCTAGTCCTGAGCGCTCTCCAGGAGCCTCTGTTCGGACCTCTGAAAGACGTACCTAGAAAAGGAATGGCCACGTCTAAGTCCACATTGGCAAGATGGATCCACTCTGCAATCCAAGAGTCCTACCGTGTCAAAGGCATGACATTTCCAGCAGGGATCAAGGGTCATTCAACTCGATCAGTGGGCGCCTCATGGGCCATTTACACGCAAGCCTCTGCAAATGCAAGCCTAGGTAGAAAGATTTTGCATGCGGCAGTCGCTCATCTGTAAGCAGCTAGCGCATGGTGCTCGACCGCTATTCAACTATTCCAAACCAGGGACTGCTTTAGGACGTTCCATGGTCCTATTTCCCCCAATGATGCGAAGGAAAAATAGGGATTTTTGTGTACTCTCCATAAAATCCTTTTCTCCAAGCTCATCATTGGGGGATACAGCGCTCGCCCTCTCGATCTTCTATAACACTGAGGAACACAATTTTTTAGGAGTTAGAGCAGACAACTGTTCTTAATTAATTTTTGGATGCTGAATCCAGAAATGATCTCAGTTTTTCTCTATCACGTCAAGTTTTTGAACTATAGGATTTTTGTCTTCTCAAAAATATGTAAACTACTGTACCTAAAAAGTGTTTTTGTTTTTTTTAAATAGTACAAATATGAACAAAAAATGAAATATATAAGAAATAGGCATGACAAATATGTTTTTTAAAGTTTTTAAGTTGCCACTAGCTCTATATGAGTCGAATTGTAATCAGATAACAAGTCTTATTACAGATATCAGTGCAATTGTGCTTCTCTGGCAGGTAAGTTGTGGAGGAAAAACTTGACGTGCTAGAAAAAAAACTGACTACATTTTTGGAATCAGCATGCCAATTTTAGTATGATTCAGCTCAAAAACCTAACTCAACAGAAATTTTTTTCAAATTGTTCCTCAGTGTTATCTATACTCAACCTTACCTTACGCTATTTGTACCTTATTAGTTATCATGCTTTCCTACTGCTTTAGTACTGAACAATCTGCGCCTACGTACGGGTGTATACTGCAGGAAGGAGGGCTTAACTTTTTGTCTACTTAGTGTTGCCTCCAAGTGGCAGAAAAGCATACACCCATGGTCCAGTGTCCCCCAATGATGAGCTAGGAGAAAAGGATTTTATGGTGAGTACACAAAAATCCTTGTTTATCACACAAACATGAACCATGCATGAGACTTGAGTCTGAGTCGGATTCAGGGAAATTGAGGAGTAAAGGTACCGACACACGCGGCAATATTGCTTGCAATTTCACTGGCAATTTGCTGGTTGCAGTGAAATCATAGACACATTGTTCCATTTGTACACGGCAACAACAGAAGAATGTGTCCATGATTTCACTGCAACCAGCAAATTGCCAGTGAAATTGCAAGCAATATTGCCGCGTGTGTCGGTACCTTTTACTCCTCAATTTCCCTGAATCCGACTCAAACTCATGTCTCATGCATGGCTCATGTTGGAGGTTTGGCTTACCGACTCCGCAGCCCTGCCGAAGACTGACAGTAACGAATACATGATTTAGGTCCTAATGACTGGCAAAGACTTGGCACCCGCTTGGGGCACCGTTATCAGAACACTGGAACATTATATACATTTACACTTTGTATTTTCCCTTTCATTGTTTCGTACTTTCTGTTCTTCAGTAAGATTTGTGACAAGTGCCGCTTGCTGCGTGTTGGCACCTTCCCTTCTCCATGGCTTGTTATTCCAGATCATAAGCCCTGCCGAGAAACTGCTCCTCCAGGCAGGAACCAGCACCGCAGACACGTGTGCACAATACATTCCTGCTCGCTGAGGACGAGTCGGTGCCAGGGTAATCCCAATCATTCCACCATGTACAGTACTTTCTGACCAGTCACGTTGCATCACATGAATTGGGCATGGGATGGGTAAACATGGTGTTTTTAAACTTACCTTTACAGACTCCATTATGGCAGGTGTTGGGAGCAGTGGATGTATAAGACTCCCCAGCCATGGGCGTAACTACAACAGGTGTAGGGATTGCAATCACACCCAGGCCCTGGAGCCTAGTGGGCCCTTTAAGTCCCTTTGGCTCATAGAAAAAGACTAATGTTATGAAAGATTTGCAATAATTGGGGACCGGTTTGGAGCTTTTGCGTTGGGGCCGATGAGCTTCAAGTTACACCACTGCCCCCACTGTTCAGATGTCTGGAAAAGCTGGGTGACTGCTCCAGTGCAAACACTGTGGTTATGTCCCCTGTCTGATCTTGGTAGACATAATGCTGAGGTTTTTCAGACTTTTCTGCTACCTAAAAGTAAAGGCGAGGTCACCTTCCTTCGGTGTCACCACTTCCCGTCACGAGGTGTGGTTCTGTGGTTTGTACTGATGTTGCCACTTTCCATGTACAGCACCGAGTTGTGACAGGTGTGCCGAGCCGTGATTATTTTATCAGGGTATGTGACCGGAATGGGTTTTTTCCTTCCAGATTTTGCAGTAGAGTATTGCACCAAAATATGTTGAAGATGAGGAGGATTTTATTGCAATTTCTGCTGTGAATGTTCAACAGATTGTTTTTCCTGTGTGATTTAGGTCCTGGGTGGATGAACCAAATTGCACCCATAAACTGAGTAAAGCTTTGTATAAGAATTAGTTGATGGGTTACAAGACAAATGGATAGAAATATGTATGAAAAAGATCTAGAAATAATCATCATTACCGCATTGTACATTTGGGTCTAAAAACCTGAGGACAGGATCCCTTTAAGTGTGCGTGCACACGATCAGTGTACGCATCGTTTTGGACGCAGCGTCTTGCCGCTGCGTCCAAAACGCTGCGTCGTACAGTACTAGCATAGTAGATGGGATTTCAAGAAATCCCATCCTCACTATGCGTAACCCGCCCGCAGCGTGTTTGGAGCTGCGGTGCGGGTTGCCGGGAGTCCGCGCCTCCGCAGCATGTTTATTTCATGAGGCGGAGTCGGAAGCGGCTCCCATTGGGTGACTGCAGGGAGAAGCCACCCTGCACCCGCCGCACACGGTGAGTACAGGGCGGCTGCGGCCACCCACGGCTTCCCTCACGTCCGGAGGAGCTGCGTCCAACACACAGCTCCTCCTGACCGTGCGTGCGCACCCTAAATCGCGATTTCTATGCAGAATAATGTGTTTTGAGAAAGATAAGTGCTGCCACCAAGTGGACATTGGCATGTGGGTGGCATAGGATTTCCCCGTCACAAACGGGATTGCCAGAAGACCTGAAAGGCCGGAGTCATTCATGAGAAATCCTCATAGTTGAAAGACAAGGATACTTTTGTGGGAATTTGTAGTATGAGTTCACATGGTCAGATTTTTAGATGCAGTTTGTACATCCAAAACCAAAAGTGGATTCAAAAGTCGATGTGTAAGCTCACTTTCATCTTTGCTGTGTTTTCCTTTTTTTTTTTTTAAAGTAATTTTATTTTTGTTGTTTTTTTCACTAACTTCATCGAAATGGGGCACGATGTTTAAATTTGGGCAAATGCAAAGATGTTTTATGTTTTGCTTTTAGTATTGCACGATTCCATCAATAAGCTTTAATATTTTGCATGTTGATCTTCATCTGCGTAAATTATTGACAAATTTTTTTGCACCAACTTGGATACCTGGAGCACGACTGCGAAAAAATTTTGTGACATTATGAAAATTTGCAAATGATGAATTAGCAACGAATATATAGATGACTTAATCTATGGCCACGTTATAAAGCAAGTGCAAAAGATGACAAGCACAGGAAGAATTAAGGTACAAATAGCTTTATATAAAAATGCTTCAAAATACATTTACTGAGTAAAAAAGTGTACACATTTAAAAATAGAACACATATGATGAGCGCCTGGAGAATCAGAGAACTGAAGGTTTAATCTGTAGTATAATTCTGAGAACATAATACATGCAATGTAAAATACCGCAATAATCCCATTCACTGTTACACGAGCTGGACCTCACCTCGGTGCTTTGATATAGAGCGGGACCTTGCCCCGAACTGTGATGTAAGTGACTCCTGAACGTGAGTAAGGACCTCGCCCCGGAACTGTGACGCAGAGGGGAACTCACCCCGAATGTGACGTAGAAGGGACCTCGCCCCGGAACTGTGACGCAGAGGGGAACCTCGCCCCGAAACGTGACAGAGGAACCTCGCCGAAACTGTGACGCAGAGGGGAACCTCGCCCTGAAACTATGACGCAGAGGGGAACCTCACCCGGAACTGTGACGCAGAGGGGGACCTCGCCCGGAACTGTGACGCAGAGGGGGACCTCGTCCCGAACTGTGACGCAGAGGGGGACCTCGCCCGGAACTGTGACGCAGAGGGGGACCTCGCCCCGGAACTGTGACGCAGAGGGGGACCTCGCCCCGGAACTGTGACGCAGAGGGGGACCTCGCCCCGGAACTGTGACGCAGAGGGGACCTCGCCCCGGAACTGTGACGCAGAGGGGACCTCGCCCCGGAACTGTGACGCAAGGGGGACCTCGCCCCAGAATGTGACGCAGAGGGCGACCTCGCCCCGTACTGTGACGCAGAGGGGATCTCGCCCGGAACTGTGACGTTGTGCACCGCTCTGGCACTGTGACGTAGAGCGGGAACTCGCCCTGGCACTGTGATGTAGAAGGCAACCTTGCCCAGGCACTAAGACTAGTGAGGGCCTCACCTCGACGCATTCAGTGCTGAATGCAGGGGTCTACTAAACTACATATACAGAAGGGCAATTGTGCGCACTGGGTTCTTTATAAAAATATGGTTAAAACTGAGCTTGTGTACAGGATTCTGGACGAGTGTTCATCTTCTGCTATTGTAGTAATGTTTATTCTAGGCACTGACTCCCCCTCAGGTATTTCCACAACTTGTATGTCTTGCTTTTTGGCCAACTCAATGAACACCTGGGAATAAATAAGAGGCTGTGTGAGGAAATGAGGATGAAAATGTGCCCGCACCTCCCCCATGTATGGCACAACAGAACGAGGTTACCTGCTCCGGGGTGGGTTGACAGAAGCTGTATTCTTCTATGTTGTAGGCTCGTTTAGCTGTGGAAGGGAAGATGCAGATTACTACATATTATCTGTTATAATGAAGTATGGTGCCACTGCCAAATGTGATAAGTGGCGTTGTACAACACAAAGGTAAAGAGTAGACTTCTCTTATACAAATGGGCTGTGGATAGAATTGCAAAATTCATGATTGGGTTGAACTGCAATACCACACACAGCCCATAGAGGGCATTGGAAGTATAGAGCATAAACACCGCCAAGTGACACAGACATTATACCTTCCTCCAGGAGAAAGAAGGCGTGTGACAAGGTGCCCACATCTTCCTTTGGTATCTTGTAGGCCAGCAGTGAGGAAAATCTACAGGAAAAGAGCAAGAAAATGACAGCACTCAGCCGTCCTGATGTCCACTGTGGCGACCAGCTATTGCTTGCATATTCTTCCCCCTGGGCCTAATATTAGTGTTGATACACCGTGTATAGTGAGGGTGCATAATGGTACCAGACCACAAACAATATTTTGGTCACATCTTTTTCATATTTTCACTATTTAGGGATGTTATCAAGAGATAAGGGAGAAATGAGGATCTGACTACAGTTGGAATGTTTGTGGTCTGTAACCATGGCGATACATAGAATGTGACTGGAAAGATCAGTGACTAAGGAAAACCCTCACCTGTCCTGTCGCGCTGCATGAGGAAACAGCTTCATTATTTCCTTGTGGATCTCCTCCGGCTGCTGGGAATCTTTCACTTTGATCTCCATGTGATAGTCTTTGCCAAACTTGCTCTTGAGTTCCTGTATAGAGCAGATGCATCTGGGAAGAAAGGAAGCCATTCATCTTTTACACAGCACAAAATCTACATTCACTCGGAACATTGCGTTCAATTAATTGAGTTCTTCTTTTCCACATGTCACCGAAATGTGCAAGAAAAATGGGAAGAGGTGCAAGGTGCATCAAAAAGTTAACTATTCCAGTTCAACAAAGTGACAGAAGTGTCCAAGAAATAGCAAAAATAACTGAACTGCTGACAAATCTGAAGAATTTTCATATAGACCTGAGCTCTTCTGCACACTTATGTCTCCATGGTAACAGACTACAAAGAATCCTTATGTAGTTAGCTTTTTTTTTCTGTATTTTGACTACTTCTCGCTAATGTACCAAATGGATGATAGCAAAAAGTAGAGAACACAAGAAGGGGAGCAGGGCTGCAGGTTCTGATCACAAATGTTTGTTTACATGGAAACATGAATGGTGGCCATAGCCTTTACTGGTTCCTGTTGTAAAGATTTCAGCGTCCAATTTACCAGAGTTTTCCGGAAATCATGATGGTGACCCGGTCGCACACCGCCTCTGCCTCCTCCATGTGGTGCGTGGTCAATATTGCCCCACGCTCTTTGTTCTTGAAAGCTGCTCTAATGGATCTCCTTTGGTAAAAAAGATAAAAGCCAATGACATGGAGCAGCTGGGTGATGAGTTTTGATTGTCAGATTTTTTTTCCCATCTTTTCTTACCAGAGACGCTGCTGACCTTTGGGGTCCAGTCTTGTAGAGTGTTCATCCAAGAGAGATGGTGGGATTATGCAGCATGCTGATCTCAAAACACACCTGAAACATAGTGACAGATTTTGTACCATCTCAGGACTAAAACTGATTAAGATATCTTGGCTTTGATCTGACAGGAGGCGGTCCTAATCAAGGATTGAAAGGTTACACAGATCATAACTCCGCCCCCTGGACTCTTATAAGTCTAGACTTTTTACATTCATGTGCTCAGCTCCTCTTGCTGGTGATGGATCCAGGACCCCTGAACTACTGCAAAAAGCTCCCCACAAGATTGTCTCCCATTGATCCAATAATACTTGTATGACCACACAGCTGAGGTTTCTGACCTGTTCCTTACCTTTCTACACACCCCGGCTGATAACTTCTTAGCTGCTTTTCCATTCTGTTCTTTCAAATCCAAAGGATCGGAAACACTGAGATGACAGAATCGGAAAGAGGATTTTAATAAAAAGTTCCTGCAATTTTCACTCATATTTTGTTTTGCTGTTCTTTAGTGAGTTCCAGACCTCTTCTACCTGTCTATTATTGGAATTGGTTTCGTTTTGAGGCTAAGAGTCTCTCCTGATTTTAGGATGAATTTCCCCTTTTAACTTGTCTGCACTGGGGTCCAAACCACCATGGAGAGGTGACGATGGGTTATCATGGCATGTGGGACACTAAACACCCCCGTACCATTTTTGTCCCTGAGGAAGGAGCCCCAGGTAGCATTAAACCAATAATTTATCCCAGATATCCCGAGTTCTGGTGGTCTTTTACAGCAGCGCAGGCCAAGCGGCACTTCGTCCTTTTATCCTGATAGTTTCCACCTCGGTATAAGGCGGCCGTCACACGCTTCAATCTTATGCACGATATTGTTAGCGTCACGTGCACGCGCGATCGCTAACAATATCGTTCACATCGTTGGTGAGCTGTCACACAGACAGACTCACCAGCGATGTGGACCAGTGAGATCGCTGGTAACTATGGTACACATCGGGTTACTAGGCGCCGCGCGGCGCTTAGTAACCCGACGTTTACCATAGATACCATCTCCAGCATAGGCTCTGCCGCTGGGAGATCGTTCATCGGTGTCACACACCACGATGAAGCAGATTGAACAAGCGTTTATCGCTTGATATGAGCTCCGCTCTCATATCTGCGATGTAACGATCAAGCGATTTTACATTGTAAAATCGCTTGATTGCACGCAGCGATGCACAAACGATATCGCTTAAGCGATCAAAAAGCAGATCGCTTAAACGATATCGTTCAAGATATTGCACCGTGTGACGGCCGCCACTGGAGGATCTTGCAGCAGCTGTGTTCTGAGCGATCATACATGGTTGTGGGTTGCACAACCATATCAGGTGAGCAGTTTTCAATAATTTTCATCACCATCACCTGTCTGAAGGATGAGACCCTATTGCGCATTATCTCACATTACAGACCCGTACCATTTTGGTACTCCTATGAAGCTCAAAATATAGAACAAGCGATCAAACGGTTCAAGATCCCTATAGGAACTGGAAAATAAAGTGCAAATTAATAGATGCACAAAAAAAAGTGTGTGTGCGTTTGTGTGTATATATGTAATATATATAATATATATATATATATATCTCCAAGAAAGAAAGAAATATATATATTCACACACACTGTTTAAAAACATGAGGGGAACACTAAAATAGCACATCCTAAATTGCAATGACTGAAATATTCCAGTTGCAACCTTTATTCTTTACATAGTGGAATGTGTTGTGAACAATAAAACAATAAGTGGATCGTTTTAAATCAATATTAATATCCCATGGAGGTCTGTATTTGGAATGATACTCAAAATCAAAGCAGAAAGTCAAATTACAGGCTGATGCAAATCTGTGGTAATGTGTCAAGACGAGGAAATGAGGCTCAGTAGTGTGTGTGGCCTCTGCATGCCTGTATGACCTCCCTACATTGATTGGGCATGCTCCTGATGAGGCGGCGGATGTTCTCCTGAGGGATCTCCCACCAGACCTGGATTAAAGCAACAGTAAACTCCTGGACAGTCTGTGCTGCAGCCTGGTGTTGGAAGGAACAACAGATGATGTCCCAGATGTGCTCATCTCTTTTTTCGGTTTACCCGTTCTCTACGTTCTACAAATGACTTTCAACTAACATCTGCACTAATCCGTATTTCCCACCGGCTTCAAGACTTCTCCCGAGCTGAACCAATTCTCTCAAATGCTCTACCCCAAGAAATTAGAACTAACCACAATTTACATACATGTAGGCGCTCGCTAAAAACACATTTTTAGAGCGGCCTATCATGCTCCCTAATCAAAGTCCGTTATATATAGCCCATTCACTATTTCTCTGAACATAATTCTCCCTCAAACTCCACCAGACCCAAAAGCACTAGAGATAATGGCTGATGATGGCTCATGTAGCGTTTCTTCAAGATGGCTGAACCATCACTGTAAATAAGCACCTCTATTTTGTCTCATTGTAGATTGTAGTGGGACAAAGAGTGTCTGATGATCCGCACTGCTGTAAAGAAGAGACCGGACAAGTGGTCTGATGCAACAATTTTTTATTCTGACGCATTTCGGAGCCTGCTGTGCTCCTTCCTCAGGGATTACAGGGATTACAAATATCCAAATATTTGCCTGAGGAAGGAGCACAGCAGGCTCCGAAATGCATCGAAATTAAAGAACTTCGTTGCATCACACCACTGGTCCGGTCTCTTCTTTACAGCAGCGTGAATTTCAGACACTCTTTGTCCCCCTGTTCCAGTTGAACACTGTATTACACATGGAAGTGTGGATCTAGCAGCAGCTGTACACACGCATACACCGGTTGTGGGTCGCACAACCCCATCAGGTGAGCACCTTGCACACGGGAAACCTGCCCCTTGTTCCATTGAGATAAGACCCTATTGCACTTTTTTGTCTCTTAATAATATAGATATTGTAGATTGTAAGCTCTTCGCACAGAGTCATCATTATTTTTGCTTTTATAATTGTATTATCTATAACTACCGTATGTTACGTATGACTGTACATGAACCTCTGAATTGTAAACCGCTGTGGAATGTTGGTGCCATATAAATAAAGATTATTATTATCAATCAAATTCAGGTCTGGGAAAAGGGCAAGCAAGTCCATAGTTTGGCGCCCCTGCGGTCCAGTCGCCACTATTAGTCGGTGGCAACCGGGATCGGTAAGTCCAGTCACCCACAAACTCTAGGGGCACAGACAGTGAGTGATCCACCCACGCTCCCGAATCAGCTGTGAAGCAGAAGGACGGGGCGAGAACCAGGGGCCTGGACCTGAGGTGGCGAGGAAGCTTCAAGCCCCAACCACAGAATCAGGCAAGTCGCGGGATCTCTATTACCTATGGCCAACTCCTGACGCAGCGTGGGAAAGGCAGCCATACAAGGCCCAGGGGACCCCGCAAATTGCACAATGAAGGCTTGTGGCTGCTGGACCGGAGCTCTGCCTGCGGATGCGCATGCAGGAAGGAGGAGAATAGGCAGCGCTGAGAAAGAGAGAAGCCCAAGAGAAGGGAACACAAAGGGGATTTAATGGATAAGCCATCCTGGTTGCCAAGAACTACCAGAGCCCCTACTGTACTTCCTTGTAACCTAAAGGGCCTAATGAGAGAAGCCAAGTAAACTGGATTGAAACTCAGCATTGTGTCAGACTGTTCATTTCACGCCTGAGGAGAGGTAGACATAAACTCCGTGTCGGCAGCAGTAGCCTGCCTGAGAGTGTCCCTGATCCAGCTCCGCGGCCAGCTTAGCCTCACTGGCTACCCATCACCCCAAATCACCTTAACTCCGGAAGCCCTGGGGACCCATGGGTGGCGTCATGACAAAAACTGTTTTATTTTATTTTTACTTTTCCTTTTTACCCCTTTTTACAATTCCCTTTTTTAGTGACCGCCCGACAGGGGACCACGGGCTGGGTCACGCCACAGTGACGGCATCCCCACAGCCCCGACGACGACCAGAGGGCCCGGTTCCGAGTACCCCACGGCCCCCACTGTGTCTTCATCATGCAGGAACTGTTGACACACTTCACCCACATAAGGTGTAGCATTTTAATGCATCAGAAGAAACCAGGGCTCACTGCACATGCATATGGTCTCACAATGGGTTTAAGGATCTCATCCTGGTACCTAAAGGCAGTCAGGGTACCTTTGGCTGCACATGGAGGGCTGTGTGGCCCTCCAAAGAAATGTCATTTCATGCCATTACTGATCCACTGCCAAACCAGTCATGCTGGAGGATGTTGCAGGCAGCAGAACATTCTCCACGGTGTCTCCAGACTCTGTCACATCTGTCACATGTGCTCAGTGTGAACCTGCTCTCATCCGTGAAGCGCACAGGGTGCCAATGTCCAATCTTCCAATCTTGGTGTTCTCTGGCGAATGCCAATCGCCCTGCATGGTGTTGGGCTGTAAGCACAACACTCACTTGTGGATATCGGACCCTCATACCACTCTCATTGAGTCTGTTTCTGACATTTTGAGCAGAAACATGAATATTAGTAGCCTGTTGCAGGTCATTTTGCAGGGCTCTGGCTCTGCTCCTCCTTTCAAAAAGGAAGAGGTAGCTCTCCTAGCTGCTGGGTTGTTGCCCTCCTACACCCCCACACCCACATCTCCTAGGGTACTGGTGGCCTGTCTCCTGGTATCTGATCCATGCTCTGGCCAGTCTCCAGACCTGAATCCCATAGAAAACATATGGAGGGAGCTAAAGCTCTGAGTTGCCAAGTGACAGCCTCAAAACGTAATGATTTAGAGATGATCTGCAAAGAGGAGTGGGCCAAAATTCCTCCTGACATGTGCACAAACCTCATAACTACAAGAAACGTCTGACTCCTGTACTTGCCAACAAGGGTTTTGCCACCAAGTATTAAGTCTTGTTTGCCAGAGGGAAACAAATACTTATTTCTCTCTGCAATATGCAAATACATTTATATAACTTGGACAATGTGATTTTCTGGATTTTATTTTTGATATTCTATCTCTCACTGTTAAAACTAACTTACCCTTAAAATTATAGACTGCTCATGTCTTACAAAATCAGCAACGGGTCAAATACTTATTTCCTTCACTGTATATATAGGGTCATTCCATGTCAAGTGAACCAATGATTATTACCTCTATATTTTTAATTCTTTTGAGATGTTGTTATTTGATAATAGCATGTCAGACAATGCAAAATGTGAAGAGAAAAATTTTTTAAAAAATTTATTTTTTTTTTAAATGATTTTCAAAGTTCGGAAAAAGTGTGAATTTCGCTGTTGCCTGCCTTTACGTTTCTCCTCATAACTAAGGCTAGGAATAAGATAGAGAGACAAAATAAACACCATTCTACTCAGAACTATACAGGCTTTCACCAGATATGTCACAAGAGGATCTTTGTTAATATTTTACCCATGTGATCGCAAGCGCAAAACTTTAAAACGTATTTCCGAAAAATTGGCGCGCTTTAAATATTTCAAAAACTGCCCATGTGTCTGCTTTGCTCTTAGCCACATCTGTACCAAATTTCAAGTTGGGATCGCAATGGGATCATATTTTAACATATTTTACTATTAATAGCGTCAATGGGTCATTCCATATCAAGTGATCTAAATATGAATATTTTTTTTTACCTGACGTCTTTAGATTTTTTTTTTTTTTTTTCCTTTTATGAAGTACTACTTTAGTTAATTACAAATTAAAAGTTTGGAATTTTTTTCTTCATCAGTTAATTTTTTACAGATTTTTAAAGTTTAAAAAAAGGGTGAATTTTGGCCTGGTACGACTTTAAATTTTTTTTATCTCGGGCTAGAAATAAGATAGAGAAACAAAATAAACACCATTCTACTCAGAACTGTCCAGGCTTTCACCAGATATGTCACAAGAGTATATTTGTTAATTTTAATTTTTTACCTATGCGAATGCAAACGCAACATTTTGAAACGCATTTCCGAAAAAAACATTTTAATAAAAATTTTCCAAAACTGCCCATGTGTCTTTTATGCTCTTAGCCACATCTGTACCAAATTTCAAGTTGGGATCGTGATGGGATCATATTTTAAAATATTTAACTATGGTTAATCTCATTTTTATTAAATTTTGAAAAAACATATGAAAGACATACATTCAATCTTTTAACAAAATCTTGAGACATATAAAATATACAAAAAGAGAATGCACAAAGTTATTAGTAACTTTAAGATAAGCTGCAAATTTACTTTTGCGCTTATCTCTGGTGCAATATATACTACAATCTAAATATAATTCCAAACACTGAAGTATACAACCTTTCTCAGGGTTTTGAGATGTTCTGATGTCAAGGGGACAAGCAGCCCCAGCAGAATGATTTTTATCACTTGGCCCCTTCTAACAGGTTGACCACGTAAGTGGGTCATTACCCGTTGAGGCCTAGTTGGAATAGTCTATCGACTGGTGTACCGGAAAGGAAGGCCGAAATATTAATGATCTACTCACAGCTCAGAGTTTTCGATACCTGTCTAATGTTCACTAGAATTCTGAAGGTATAGGCGTAGAAAGGAAATACCTAGACTGAATGTATCAGATGGGAAGAAAAGAGAGATAGAAAAGAAGAGAGAGAGAGAAGAGAAACAAAAACCATTAGAAAAAGTTATACTGGGAAAGAAAAGCCACGTAAGAAAAAAAGAAAAAAAGGAGGGGGGGGGACGGGTGAGGTATGGGAAGGAGAAAGGGTACTCATCCCACTGGCTCCCCATCAGCCAGAGGTCGAGCCATATTATCTGTGCTGGAAAAGATACTCCTACATTCTGCAGAGTCGTGAAAAAGAATCCATTCAACCCAAATCCCTAAGAATTTGTTCCGAGATCCCGACGCATCAGCTGCGAGCTCCTCCATTCGATATGTGTCCATCAATTCTTTGAACCAATCAAGTAGAGATGGAGCCCGGCTTGATTTCCAGAACCTCGGGATCACAGCACGAGCAGCCGAGATGCAAAAGCGGAGAATATCCCTCTTCTGTAGCCCAATAGGACCTGGAAAAATGGATAACATTGCCGATTCTGGGCAGCATTCGGCTTGTTTACCTGTTATCCGGGCGTATGCATTGAAAACCTCAGACCAGAACCGCCGGATTTCCCCACAACTCCACCAAATGTGTATCATTGTACCCTTCTCTTCCCCACAGCACCAGCAGGTATCAGGGGTTCCAGGAAACATGTTCCGGAGTGTCGTCGGGCACAAGTACCATCTAGTGAGCAGCTTATAGCTTCTTTCTTGTGCAGAACAAGCACTAGCTAGTGAGTGAGTAAATATAAAGCATTTCTGCCAATTAGCTTCTGAAATGCTACACCCAATTCCCTCTCCCAAGCACGTTGGAAGTAAAGGGTGCCCTGCTCTCTCATGGACCCTAAGGCCTGGTATAGAAATGATATTTTGCGCCTCGGTGGAGCCTCCAGTTGGAATAACCTCTCCAATACGTTGGGCGTCAATCTTACCCTGCAAGAGTGGTCAGCTGAATATAATTATGCTCTGTATTGGAGAAATTCGAATCACTTAAGAGGTCTCGTAGGTTGAGTTGTAGCTCTGCCATCGGGGGCAAACCACCACTGGACAGAGTCTGTCCTACTCGGGTGTCATCCACAATCCGCCAACATAAAAATCTCTGCCTGTCAAATCTGGGTGGGAAAGATGGCTTGGAAAAAAGGGGAGTCAAAGGGCTAAGTCTGTCGTTTAAGCGGAGGGTTTTCGTCACTAGGTGCCATACCTTCAAGGTGTTTCTGGTCATGTCTGTCAAAGGTACTAGGTCTGTGGAGTCTTTAGGGGAAATCCAAAGCAGGTGTTTCAGCGGAATCCCCAAACCCTCTTGCTCCACCCCTACCCATTTCTTGGAGGACGCATGATAATGCCAATCTAGAGGTCTAACAAGAGAGGAAGCCTCAAAGTACGCTCGTATGTTGGGTAGTCCAACCCCTCCTCTGGTCTCGGGCAAGGATAGGATATTCATTCGCAATCTGGACCTCTTGCCCCCCCAGACAAATCTAAGGATCATAGATTGCATTTTGGAGAGGAAGCCTCTATCCAATAGAACAGGAACTGTCTGAAAAGTATATAAGAGTCGGGGCAAGACATCCATCTTGACTACGTTTATTCTCCCGAACCAGGATAGCTTTAATTGTCTATAGGAGGTAAATGCCGATTCCGCGTTAGTCAAAAGGGGTTGATAATTTAAATTGAATATTTGTTTAAGATCTTTTGGTATAAGGACTCCCAAGTACTTAATGGCTTCTACTTTCCATTTAAATGGGAACTGTTTAGATAGATGAGAAACCAATTCTCCAGGCAAAGAAATATTGAGTGCCTCGGTTTTGGAGCAATTCACTTTAAAGTTGCTCAATTGTCCGAACCGTTCAAACTCCATTAAGACCGAAGGGATGGAGACCAGGGGCTGGGAGATGTAAAGTAGCAGGTCATCTGCAAATAAGGCTAATTTGTGATGACTCTGTCCCAGCTTGACCCCATGGACGCATTCATTGGACCTAAGTGCAAAATATTTAACTATTATAGTGTCAATTCAAAAGTCACCAAGAACACAGTCATTTTTTCACAATTGCCCGTCAATAGTTTGAATTTGATATAAAGAAACATAGTCTTGTAACATCTCAAATGAAAGCTGTTACCGTTCTGAGTAAAATGATGCCTCTCCCACTTCATTATCTTATTTCTAGCCTGAGATAAAAAAATTTAAAGTCGTACCAGACCAAAATTCACCCTTTTTTTAAACTTTAAAAATCTGTAAAAAATTAACTGATGAAGAAAAAAATTCCAAACTTTTAATTTGTAATTAACTAAAGTAGTACTTCATAAATGAAAAAAAAAAAAAAAATCTAAAGACGTCAGGTAAAAAAAAATATTCATATTTAGATCACTTGATATGGAATGACCCATTGACGCTCTTACTAGTAAAATATGTTAAAATATGATCCCATTGCGATCCCAACTTGAAATTTGGTACAGATGTGGCTAAGAGCATAGCAGACACATGGGCAGTTTTTGAAATATTTAAAGCGCGCCGATTTTTCGGAAATGCGTTTTAAAGTTTTGCGCTTGCGATCACATGGGTAAAATATTAACAAATATCCTCTTGTGACATATCTGATGAAAGCCTGGACAGTTCTGAGTAGATTGGTGTTTATTTTGTTTCTCTATCTTATTTCTAGCCCGAGATATGATAGAAAATGTAAAGCCATACCAGGCCAAAAATTCGCACTTTTTTAAAACTTTAAAAATCTGTAAAAAATTAACAGATAAAGAAAAAAATTCAAAACTTTTTTTTTGTAATTAGATAAAGTTGTTCTTCAGATAGAAAAATTTTTTTAAAAATCTGAGGACGTCAGGGAAAAAAAATATTCATTTTTGGATCACTTGACATGGAATGACCCTATAGTCAATGCTGTGAAACTATGGAATTAACTCAATCAGAAAATCATGTAAGGAAAGAGTATATTACAATGACAGGATTGACACTTTTTGGACACTGCAATAATGAAGCAATGCTGTCATTCTTTGACAACCTTCAATCTGGCTTTCGCCCCCACCACTCCACTGAAACCGCCTTAACCAAAATTACTAACGACCTACTTACCGCCAAAGCTACCGGACACTTCTCCATCCTCCTCCTTCTTGACCTGTCCTCTGCATTCGACACAGTCGGCCACTATCTCCTATTACAGATCCTCTCTTCCATTGGTATCACTGATCCTGCCCTGTCCTTGATCTCTTCCTACCTTTCCAACCGCACATTTAGTGTCTCCCACTCCAACACTACCTCCTCACCCCATCCCCTCTTTGTTGGGGTCCCTCAAGGCTCTGTCCTGGGGCCCCTTCTTTTTTCCATCTATACCCTTGGCCTAGGACAACTCATACAGTCCCATGGATTCCAGTACCAGCTGTATGCTGATGACACTCCTCTACCTCTCTGGCCCAGACGTCACCTCTCTGCTGTCCAGAATCCCAAAGTGTCTATCAGCCATATCCTCCTTCTCCTCTCGCTTCCTTAAACTATATGTAGACAAAACTGAACTCATCATCTTTCACCCATCTCGCGCACCTCCCTTACCTGATCTTTCACAATAAGTGATAACACACTTTGCCCTGTACCTGAAGTCTGCTCTGCTGCCTTGTAGTGATCCTTGACTCTGCCTTAAGCCCCAGTCACACATAACGATTTCGCTAGCGAGATCGTTGTAACTGTGACGTTACAACGATCTGTCCAGCGATGTCGTGCTGTGTGACACTTTGCAGCGATCAGGCCCCTGCTGTGAGGTCGCTGATCGCTGCAAAGTGCTGCGGGTCATTTTTTGATCGTTGGTTTCCCGCTGGTCAGCACGCATCGCTGCGTGTGACCACGAGAAACCAGCGATCTGTGACCTCACAGGGCTGGTTACTATGGTACACACCGGGTATCTAGGCAGCGCGCGCTGCCTAGATACCCGGCATTTACCATGGTTACCAGCGTTTCTCCCTGCTTAGCACTGCCTGTAAGCAGGGAGAACACAGGTAACTATGATAAACAGCGGGTATCCAAGCAGCGTGCGCTGCCCGGATACCACGCTGTTTATCATAGTTACCAGCGTTCTCCCTGCTCTGCCAAGACAGCGCTAAGCAGGGAGCGATGTGGGAGGTGGCTCCCAGGGTCTGATCGCTGGGGAGATCTGCCTGTTTGACAGCTCCCCAGCGATCAGGTAACGACACTCCAGCGATCCCGGCAGGTCGTTATCGCTGTCGGGATCGTTGGAGCGATCGTTATGTGTGACTGCACCTTTATCCTTCAAACCACACACATTCAAGCTCTCGCCACCTCCTGCCACCTCCAACTCAAAAATATTTCTAGAATTCGTCCCTTCCTCAACCCTCAATCTACTAACTAATA
This sequence comes from Allobates femoralis, assembly GCA_033576535.1. Lineage (NCBI taxonomy): Eukaryota > Metazoa > Chordata > Amphibia > Anura > Aromobatidae > Allobates > Allobates femoralis. Next base: position 446,543,464 of record JARQOC010000006.1, on the reverse strand, counting down.
GTGCATGCCCTCATCATTTCCCGTCTTGACTACTGCAACCTCCTCCTCTGTGGCCTCCCTGCTAACACAATTGCACCTCTCCTATCTGTCCTTAACTCTGCTGCCCGACTAAGCTACCTGTCTCCTCACTATTCTTCCACTTCTACCCTCTGAAAATTCCCCAAATTCCCCAGCGTATCCAATTCAAACTACTAACATTGACTTACAAAGCCGTCCACAATCTGTCCCTCCCATATATCTCTGAACTAATCTCCCGATATCATCCAACTTGTAATCTTCGATCCTCCCAAGACCACCTCCTTTACTCCACACTTGTACATTCCTCATCTAACCGCCTGCAAGACTTCGCCCGAGCATCCCCCATTCTCTGGAATTCCTCATCTCAAAACGTCCGACTGTCCCCTACATTCAGAACCTGCAAGCAGAACCTGAAAACCCATCTCTTCAGAACAGCCTACAACATGCAATGACCACAGTGCCACCTCACCACCATTGGACCCGGCGCTCCACCACCACTGGACTTCGCGCCCCACCACCACCTGAGCAGACCCAACCTACTGTCTCTCTCCCCACTGCGCTGTAGAATGTAAGCCCACAAGGGCAGGGTCCTCTCTCCCATCTGTACCAGTCTGTCACTGTTAGTTTGTTCACTGTATTTTTAACTTGTTTGTATGTATCCCTTTCTCATATACAGCACCATGGATTCAATGGTGCTGTATAAATAAATAATAATAATAATTCAATACTACAGCTCACCACACAGAAAAAGCAAGACCTTTTACTGCTACACCAATGGAAAAGTAAAAGTCATGGATCTTGGAAGCAGAGGAGAAAAAATGATAGTGCCAAAAAAAAGCCCAATCCTGAAGGGTTAAAAGAACAGTTCTGGTCCCATCCAGCCTGGAGGGATGGACTGTGATTCTCTACTGGGACATATAACTATACTGACCTCTAGTGGACATTTTACATACGTGCACATTGCTTTTAAAAGCAATGCGCATGCCACCCTTCACATAGGATCAAAGGCAAAATTTAGGGAGGGCTCCGTAAATCATGTCAAATATTAGATAGGGATCGCTACACTAACTAGAACATATAATTATGAGAAGAAAGGAAAGTCTAGGAAGCGATCATCGGAGGACAGTAGCCAAGGAAGGCAATGGACTCATCTGTTTTCAAGGACACAGGAGACCCAATTCCACTCAGCTCTAACTGCAGATAGTGATGAATTATTTAATTATAGTGTACAGTGATGGCTGTGTCTATTCTACACTTAGTGGCATATATAGGGAGACTGGTGGGGACAGCAGGCAGGGGGCGCCGTCAGGCCTGCTGCTTCAGCGCCCGAGGTGTCTCCCCAGCTCCCCTGCTGACAGCAGGAGCAGAGAATCTGCAGCTATGAGCTCCTGCAGTCCATGTACAGGCATCTATCTGACGTCTGTACTATGGAAGCAGCTTCTTCAGCCACCCTGTTCCCCGCACTTCCGGGTGAGGGGGACCTCAGCAGCATGATCAGATCACCTGACCACACTGCTGACGTCACTCGGTAGAGGCAGCGCAGCGATGCAGAAGGCTGGCGGAGAAGAGCACTCCATATAGGAGCTGAAGTGAATACTTGAAGATTAACGTAACTATGTGAAGGGGGACAGTGTGGGGGAGTGTGAGCAGAAAACGGGGGGGGGGGGGATAGAGTGTGAGCAGCCAACTGGGGGGAGAGGATGGGCGGAGTATGAGAAGCAAACTCGGGGGGAGAGTGTGGGGGAAGTGTGAGCAGCAAACTGGGGGAGAGAATATGGGGGGAGAGTGAGCAGCAAACTGGGGGGTGGGTGAGTGTCGAGCCCCAGACTTTGGGGTACTCGGGTATCAGGCTCCAAGGAGTTAACTGTGTCATGGGGAGTGGTGGCCGCGCCTGATCCCGTGTCCTGTGGACTTCTTTGAAAAGGGAACATTTACAGGGGATGCTATATACAAGATGTTGTGACGCCACCTGTAGTTTCTGGTGAAGTGTCACCAGCGCCGCCACAGTCCTACGGAGGTAGATGGTAATGCGGCAAGTTGGCAAAGTCCTCAACAGGTAGGGCTGGACCTCCGGGGCAGCGTTCCTGTATGGGGAACAAGTTCATTCAAAGGAACACAGGCAGATGCAAAGTCACTTTTCCTTCAAGTACTTTACTGTTCACTTGCATTAGCATCATACAAAGTTACAGTTCAGCACTTCTGATGTTATGAGGACAGGTAGCTTATCGGGTGGCTGCAGGCGGATCCCAGGTGGTATGGTGGAACCCTTGGTGTGCCTTCCTTCTCTAACCCTATCTGTTCCTTCCTGCTTTTCAGTTTTTGTGTGAAGCCTGGTGACTTGGAATCAGCCTGACCTCCTTTTCTCACTCACCTTCGCTGCCGTCGGGTAACCCTCTACTGGCTGGCCGCTCCTTCCCTTGGCGGTGCCTGGTACCCTCTTTCGGTCTGCTCTGGAGAATTGAAGACTCCACGGGAATCCGGATTCTCTGTCTTGCTTGTAGGTACGGCAGTCTGCGGGCTCCGCTGCCTGGTAAGCTGTCTGGGAGAACCTGACAACGGCCCCTCTTCCCAAACCGGCTGCTCTCCTGAAAAGCTCCTTTCTCCTTAGACCCTCTCTTCCTCTTACATCTCTCCCTGGTCCCTCAGCCGAGAGACCTAGCAGCAAAAGCTTAGGAGCCAAGACCAACTCCAAAAGCCCTTAACTTCGAGGCAAAGACCTCCTTGTTCCCCCTAGAGGTGTTTTTATTCCCTCCCGGGTAACCTCCCACCGTGTAAACTAATGTGGGAGTGCTGGTTATGGGTCCCACCCACCACCCTAGGGTCCACCTGCAGTTGGAGCATCTGCACCTCTTTTACGGGTGCAGTACCCCTCTGTGATGCCTGCTTGGCGGGGGGGAATGTGAGGAGCAAAGTAGTGGGGAGAGGGTGAGCAGAGTATGAGGAGCAAACTGGGGGGGGGAGGGGGGGGAAGTATGAGGAGCAAACTAGGGGAGATAATGGGAGGATATGTAAGCCAAAATTGGGGGGGAGGGTGGGTCCAGAATATGTGAGCAAAAATGGGGGATAGAGGGTGGGAGGAGTGTATGTGAGCCAAACTAGGGGAACAGAGTGGTGGCAGTATATGTGAGCCAAACTGGGAGGGAGAGGGTGGGGGGAGAATATGTGGACCAAACTGGGGGGAGAGGGTGGGGGAAATACAGTGCCTTGTGAAAGTATTTGCTCCCCTTGAACTTTTCAACCATTCGCCGCATTTCAGGCTTCAAACATAAAGATATAAATTCTAATTTTTTTTGTAAAGAATCAACAATAAGTGGGACACAATCGTGAAGTGGAACCAAATTTATTTGATGTTTTAACCTTTTTTAACAAATAAAAAGCTGAAAAGTGGGGCATGCAATATTGTTCGGCCCCCTTGAGTTAATACTTTGTAGTGCCACCTTTTGCTGCGATTACAGCTGCAGTCTCTTGGGGTTTGTCTCTATCAGTTTTGCACATTGAGAGACTGAAATTCTTGCCCATTCTTCCTTGCAAAACAGGTAAAGCTCAGTGAGGTTTGATGGAGACCGTTTGTGAACAGCAGTATTCAGCTATTTCTACAGATTCAGGTCTGGACTGTGACTTGGCCATTCTAACACCTGGATACGTTTATTTATGAACCATTCCATTGTAAATTTTGCTTTATGTTTGGGATCATTGTCTTGTTGGAAGATAAATCTCCGTCCCAGTCTCAGGTCTTTCGCAGACTCCAACAAGTTTTCTTCCAGAATGGTCCTGTATTTGGCTCCTTCCATCTTATCATCAATTTTAACCATTTTCCCTGTCCCTGCTGAAGAAAAGCAGGCTCAAACCATGATGCTGCCACCACCATGTTTGACAGTGGGGATGGTGTTTTGAGGGTGATGAGCTTTGTTGCTTTACACCAAACATATCGTTTTGAATTGTGGCCAAAAACTTCGATTTTGCTTTCATCTGACCAGAGCACCTTATTCCACATGTTTGATGTCTCCCAGGTGGCTTGTGGCAAACTTCAAACAAGACTTTTTATGGATATCTTTGAGAAATGGCTTTCTTCTTGTCACTCTTCCATAAAGGCTAGATTTGTGCAGTGTACGGTTGATTGTTGTCCTATGGACAGACCCACCTCTCCCACCTCAGCTGTAGATCTCTGCAGTTCATCCGGAGTGATCATGGGCCTTTTGGCTGCATCTCTGATCAGTCTTCTCCTTCGTCGAGATGAAAGTTTAGAGGGACGGCCGGGTCTTGGTAGATTTGCAGTGGTCTGATACTCCTTCCATTTCAATATACCGTAATCACTTGCACAGTGCTCCTTGAGATGTTTACAACTTGGGAAATCTTTTTGTATCCATATATGGATTTAAACTTCACCACAACAGTATCTTGGACCTGCCTGGCGTGTTCCTTGGTCTTCATGATGTTCTCTGCACTTGAAACATAACCCTGAGACTATCACAGAGCAGGTGCATTTATACAGAGACTTGATTACACAGGTGGATTCTATTTATCATTACCAGTCATTTAGGACAACATTGGATCATTCAGAGATCCACACTGAACTTCTGGAGTGAGTTTGTGCACTGATAGTAAAGGGCTGAATAATATTGCACGCCCCACTTTTCAGTTTTTTATTTGTTAAAAAAGTTTAAAATGTGCAATAAATTTGGTTCCACTTCACGATTGTGTCCCACTTGTTATTGATTCTTCACAAAAAAATTAGAATTTATATCTTTATGTTTGAAGCCTGAAATGTGGCAAAAGGTTGAAAAGTTCAAGGGGTCAAATACTTTCTCAAGGCACTGTATACTTTGCTCTTTTGAGAACCACTGAATTATAAAATAAAAAATTATGTAATTTCCCCACTTTACATTTGCACCTTTATCAAATTTTGCAAAGAAGTTTCCAAAAAATACATTAAAAATAGTCTGACTATTAGGGCGGGAAGGGGGGAATAACAAGGAAAAGTATGTGAATTCACCCTAAGTAAAAGGGGTGATAACATTAAGAAAAGTTCCTGTGGTGACCCCCTAGCTATGATTGATAAGAGCAGGTAATAACAGGAAGAAAGTTTGCTGTAATCACCCTGGCTGTGACCAGTACGAGGGGTGATATGAACAAAGGTTCCTATAGTTCACCCCTGGCTATGACAAATAAGAGGGGGTAATAACATGAAGAAAAATTCCCGTAATAACCCCTGGCTGTGATTAGTTAGAGTAGTGATATAATGAAGAAAGGTTCCTGTAAGCCCTCCTAGCTGTAATCAATAAGGCTACGTTTACATGTATTTGTGAAGTCGTGCTTTTTTGCGTGCGTTTTGCGCAAAAAAAGTGTGACTGCATTCACACGCCGCGCTTTTACCGAGCCCATTTTATAATGTGGCCTGTGGGAAAAGCGCGCAAAAAAAGGCGCAAAGAATTGACATGGTCATAAACTAACAATTATGACATCACAGGAATTGTTGCATCACAACAACATTCCAAATGAAAAAATCCTAGATAGAATCCTAAGTATAAAAATGTCAATATAAAATACACTACATATACACTATAGGAATTATTGATCATTTAAAATATATCACATCAGGTTATACAACCAGGATAAAAAAAAACTACACAATATAAAATGTGAAATATAAAATATGAACTCTAATATTGGGTCAGGACTAATGGATCACATTATACAACACGGATAAAATAACACATTACAAAATATAAAATGTGAAATATAAATCTGAACTCTACTATAGGGTCAGGACTAATGGATTGCATTTTCTATAGCTAGGTTCAGACCTTCAGGGGATAAGGTGCCCAATCTAAAGATCCTGTAGCTTTAACGGGTAATCAAACGACCAAAGCGATCTAGTATGGTATCAACAACTTGGTCGATGATTTTCACACTTAATTCAGCAGGATTCTTATGATGGACCTTAGTAAAATGTTTGGACACGCTGTGAATGTAACCATTCCGGATGTTGGACCTATGTTTATTAAGCCGTGAATGCATGGCCTGTATCGTGCAGCCTACATATTGTAGGCCGCACGTGCATTCCAAAAGATAAACCACATACATGGATTGACAATTCAAGGTATGTCTAATGGTGTACGTTTTGCCTGTGGTATTTGAGGAAAAGGATTTTGATCCACTCAAAATCATATGGCAACACATGCATTTCGGGGATCCACAGGAAAAACATCCATATTTCCCCAAATCTTTGGTTTCAACAGAGGGAAGTATACATGTTAATGCAGACTTGAAGAAAGAAAACCGGGCACTGGGTCCTATCTTCGGGCAATTACCATATTCCATTATGTGGGTTTGCGACACACCCGAACGGTGTTGCTCAGCTCAAGCACAAGTGTAATCAATACTGTCAGAAAGAAGAGTGGTACTCACCGGGTTGCAGGCATATGGATAATTTATTCAGTCCATATCTGGATTACACATGCATGTGTAATCCAGATATGGACTGAATAAATTATCCATATGCCTGCAACCCGGTCAGTGCCGCTCTTCTTTCTGACTGTATTAAAGTATACATGTTACATTACTGAGAGCCACCATGTTCCTAAGGCTTTAGCCCCTTCTGAACACCACACTAGGCCTATCAGGGAGATGTCTAGAGAGGACAGGATCACCCTTTAGGATTAACCAGAACCGTTCCAGCAATCTCTGAATATTTTTTTGTGACTGATTAAAAGTGGTCACAAGGCTCCAATTTGCTGGTTCATTAATTTTAATTTCATTGGGAACATTGCCGCTTGCAGTGGCACCATCAACGGCGACACTGTCCTTAGTGTGGAGCTCAAGCTTTTTAATGCAGGACTCCTGAGACAATGATTTACATTTCTGGAAAGCATCACAAGGAGCCTGCATGGATAACCCTTATGTCCAAAACGTTTGTTGAGAATTTTGGCTTTTTTAATAAAGTCAGAATCATCTGTACAGTTTTTTCGGACCCTCCATTATTGGCCATACGGTACGTTTCTGACCCCCCTGGAAAGGTGTCCACTGTCGAAGCAGAGGTAACTGTTAACATCGACATGTTTGAAGTAAGTGGATGTGGACAACCTACCCAGGGAGTCAACCCGCACCAAGAGGTCCAGATACTGAAGGGCATCCTCTGATATAGTTAGTGTGAACATCAGGCCCCCATGTATTTCAATTCAACTCATCTACAAAAATCAAAGCCTCCTCTTTAGTCCCTGACCACAGGAAGAATAAATCATCAATGAAGCGTTTGTACAAATGGATGCGTCCACGTGCAGTTGGGGAATGCGCAATGAAGACGGACTTTTCAGTGTAGGCTGCACGATACAGGCCATGCATTCACAGCTTGATGTTGATTGCTCTCAGTGTGAGAAACAAGATACAAATCTTGTGGTTGTGGTACCAAACCTTTTTCTTCACAGCTTGATAAACATCGGTCCAACATCCGGAATGGTTACCTTTTACACAGCGTGTCCAATCATTTTATTATGGTCCATCATAAGGATCCTGCTGAATTAAGTTTGAAAATCATCTACCAGATTGTTGATACCATACCTGATCGCCTTGGTTGTTTGATTACCCGTTAAAGCTACTGGATCTTTAGATTGGGCACCTTATCCCCTGAAGGTCTGACCTAGCTATTGAAAATGTAATCCATTAGTCCTGGCCCTATATTATAGTTCAGATTTATATTTCACATTTTATATTTTGTAATGTGTTATTTTATCCGTGTTGTATAATGTGATCCATTAGTCCTGACCCTATATTAGAGTTCATATTTTATATTTCACATTTTATATTACCAGTATGTAATTTTTTTTATCCTTGTTGTATAACTTGATGTGATATTTTTTAGATGATCAATAATTCATATAGTGTATATGTAATGTCTTTTATATTGACATTTTTATATTTAGGATTCTATCTAGGATTTTTTCATTTGGAATGTTGTTGTGATGCAACATTTCCTGTGATGTCATAATTGTTAGTTTATCCTCAATGGTGCACTATCCCTTTATAATGTGGCCCAGGTTATCTGGTGGTGGTGGTATCTGCTTTCCATATCACCTGAGGAAGATAGCGGTTGGCTATCGAAACGTGTTGTGAGCTGAACTTTAATAAAGGTTTGTGCTTTTAATAGTCACCTCTCTTGTCCATTACTCTAGCGCTCCCATAACCCGCATATTTCTCCTCTATTCTTGCTGATTTATCTCCCTTTGGGGAGAGCGGTGGGGCAGCTCCGAGATCATCTAATAACTAAAGGACCTGCCGTGATGTCACCGCAGAACGCCCTCATCGGTCATGCGGTTCCGGTCATGTGACCAACGCCGGAGGATTCTCCCCACAGCGTCTCCAGCCAAACGGCCTCTACCTCACCTGTAAGCCCCCATCATGAGGACCAAGCACAACTCCCCCAGGTGAACGGTGGTCCTAAATACTTGATTTTAAATCCCCTTCCCAATGGATCTTCACTATTGGCGTTCCCTTTCTGTTTGTTACTTTGCAGCATCTGGGATTAGAAGGTCACGTTGATTAGAAATTCCACCCCAACCTATCCATCTGCGTCAATGACTGAGCCCTCTCCCCAGTCCCCCAAGCCAAGTGCCTCGGGGTAATCCTTGACTCCTCCCTATCCTTCAAGCCCCACATCGAGGCCCTCACCACATTCCTCCGGCTCCAGCTCAAGAACATTTCGCGGATCCGCTCCTTCCTCACCCACGACACCGCTAAAACACTCATTCATGCTCTTATCATCTCCCGCCTTCACTACTGCAACCTCCTTCTCAATGGCCTCCCAGTTAACTCCCTCACACCTCTCCAGTCTATCCTCAATTCCGCTGCCCGACTAATCTACCTGTCCTCCCGCTACTCCCCTGTCTCCCCCCTCTGCCAAGCCCTTCACTGGCTCCCCGCCTCCAAGAGATCCCAATTCAAAACACTAACCATGGCGTACAAAGCCATACTCAACCTGGCCCCACCATACATCTTCGACCTGGTCTCCCGATATCTACCCTCACGCAACCTCCGCTCCTCCCAAGAACTCCTCCTCTGCTCCCCCTTCATCACCTCTTCGCACAACTGAGTCCAGGACTTTTCCCGGGCATCTGCCTTACTCTGGAACTCCCTACCTGATCACGTCAGACACTCTCCTACCCTGAGAAGCTTCAAGTGTCACCTGAAGACTCACCTATTCCGTCAAGCCTACAACCTGCCATGAGACCCAGGCAACCGCCCCATACCTGACATTCCCCTATCCTACTGTATCCTAACCCGCCCCTCATAGACTGTGAGCCCTCGTGGACAGGGTCCCAGCCCCTCCTGTACCTGTACGTCCTGATCGCCTTGATTTAGTGTACTTGTTCTTGTCTCCCTTATCCTCATGTAAAGCGCCATGGAACCTAATGGCGCTATATAAATAAATAATAATAATAATAATAATTAGCAGATCGCAGGTCCTCTATGGATTCCACTTGGCAATTAACATGAGTGAGTAAATATTTTTTCATTTGGTGTTGAAGAAGTGGAGTTGCTTTTGGATCCTGCTTAGATTCCATATAGCTCTAATCTCAGCTGCTGCATTTTGTTGCTACTCCCTTTAATTATTTAAACTCACTCCTTACTCTCCCATGTGCCATTTATAGTTCTTCTAAGCTGACCTCTCAGGCAGTGATGGGCGAACCCACCGATGTTCAGGTTCGGTGGACCGACCAGACTTTTTTGTAAGTTCTAGTTTGGGGCCAAACATGACTCAAACTTGAGCTAGAACCCTGAACTCAGACTTTGAAGTTATGAGATGGGAGCTGTAAAAGAAAGAAGATGGTGATTAAACATAAGCGTTATACTTACTGATGTCTGCCCACCTGTACTTCTGGGGTCGCTCATTAACTTCCTGAGTATTCACTGCTGAGGGCGGAACAGTCAATCACAGATGCTGTCACAAAGAGTGGGCGTCTGTGATTGGCTGTTGGTGTAACCTGCAAACAGCCCATATATTCTAGCATCTGCCGAGCAGGGTGACGCAGGAATATTCACCCTAGGTCAGAGATCAGCAGCGTCACTGGTGCTAAACTCAGGTAAACCTCTGACCTGAGGTAAACTTTCCCATGTCACACTTCACAGCGGGACCCAAAAACTCACTAGTTTTGGTCTCACTATGAAATGGGAGAGTTTACCTCAGGTCAGACAGCCACATTGCTCAATTTGACCTTAGGTGACCCAGACCAGAACGTCACCCCGTTCACTGCCACAGCTGAAACTCTTTTAGTTTCAGTCTCGGCAGTAACGAACATCGCAGAGGATCATAATTTTGGATGCCAGCCAGGTACAACGGGCAAGTACAGGCTGCCACCCACCCCCAGCTGCCTAGTTTTACCTGGCTAGAAACCAAAAATATAGGAAAGTCCTTTTTTTATTTCACAAAAAAAATAAAAAAAAAACATTTTGGAGCTTCACTGTATTTATGTTTCCAGCCAGGTACAACTAGGCAGCTGGAGGCTGGAATCCTAAGTGTGGGGAGGCCCAAGCTTTCTGGGCCTCCCTGCTGTGAATTGCAGCCCACAGCCACCCCGGAAAATAGCGCATTCATAGAAGCACCATTTTCTGGCATGAGGTGTGACTCTTCCAGTTGCCCTGTTGCCGGTGGCAAACTGGGTAATAAAAGGGTTAATGCCAGCTTTATATTGGTATCTGGCACTAAACCCGAGGTTCCTAAAGTTAGGCTAATGTTAGACCTGGCCATCAGGAACCCCTAAGTAAATGTTAAATAATACATAACACACAGAGAAAAATATAAAAACAAATACATACTTCGACTACACCTTTATTATTCCCACATACACATCCACATTCCTCAGAGACAACCATTCCTGCCGTGACCCAAAACTGAATGAGTTCCGGCTGTGGCAGTGAACAGGGTGACATCACGGTCTGAGTCACCTGAGGTCAGATAGAGTGTCGCAGCTCTGAACTCTCCCAATTCAAAGTGGGACCAAAACTAGGGAGTTTCATGTCCGTTGTGAAGTGTGACATGGGAAAGTTCACCTCAGGTCAGGTTTGCCTGAGTTCAGCACCAGCGACGTGGCTGAGCTCTGACCTCAGATAAACCTTCCTGCGTCACTCTGCTCAGTAGATGCTAGAATGTATGGGCTGTTTGCAGGTTACACCACCAGCCAATAACAGACGTCCACTCTCTGTGACAGCATCTGTGATTGGCTGTTCTGCCCTCAGCATTGAATACCAGGAAATAAATGAGCTGCCCCGGAAGTACAAGTGCACGTAAGGCGGTAACAACTTATGTTTAATCACTATTTTTTTTTTTACAACTCTCAATCCTGAATGCGAACTCGAACTGTAACACAAACTCTTTTGGAAGTCCATGTTTGGAATCTGTGCCCAAACACTAGGTGTTTCGGTATGGACCCCGAACTTTACAGTTTGGGTTTGCCCATCACTACTCCCAAGAGAAGTTGTCTTTGTGTAAGCTGTGGAGTTCCGTTTGGTTGTTATATTCCCGCTTTTTTGTCTCCTCCTAGCGTTTGCTTATTTTGGTAGTAGGACTAGCTTCTTGCTGCCCAACTCACTAGCCAAGGCTTGCCCAGGCTCACCAGGGCTTATTCACGTGATTGTGCACTGGGAAAAGGACCTGTGAAGGGACAATATGGAAAGCAATGTTCAGTCTCAGGTGAGTGTTTAAAGGTCACCCCTATTGCCTCCCCCGATTGTCAGGGCTCCCTTTTCCCTTCTTTTCCACCACACGCTGGGCGTCTCCTCACTCTGTCGTGACACTATAATTGTCCCATTTTTCCAGGATTCTAATATGGAACCAGTCGCAGCTCTTGCAAAACAAAAGCAGAGTCTGTCTCTGGATGTGACAGATCTGTGGTCAGCAACAGCAAGCCATGAGTTGGTGGTCTCGGCTACCAGTAAGACATAACTAGAACCCAAGGTGACCCTCCCCAACAGGTTTTCTTGGGGAAGGAATACATTTGTGGTTTTCAGAGAAGCTTGCAAGCTTTGCTTCAGGCTTCATTCTCGTTCCTCTGGGAGTGAGGAATAGCGCGTGGGGATTGGTGTCTCACATCTTTAAGGAAATCCTTAGTCTTGGGCCTTCTCTCTTACGACTGATTCTCAGTCCCTTTCGGTTGGTAGATGATTTTTTTTGTGATACCGAGTCACATTTATGATGACTGTAAGGAGCTGGCTATGAACTAAACACTATTTGAACAATGGACGTGGAATGTACTTTTTATAGCACAGAGCTCTGGTTACATTGATATTATTTTTGCGTTTATTGGAGATTTGCTTTCTTGTCAGATTAAGGTATATAATTGCAAAGGGGAAGGGGATGTACCAGAGTGTCACTTCCAGCCTTATTTCATAGACCATAATGCAATCAGGTCTACATTACCATACAATGTCCTGCATCTTGTTGGGGAGTTGAGAGTCTTTTGTTTCTCCCTGCAGGGTTTCTCCCTGATACACACTTTTGCAGACTGGCTGGAGACTTCAGTAAAGTTATTACACTTTGAATTATTTGTACCTGATGTTCAAGGGGGTTGAGTGTGCTTATATTTGCCCAAATAGGGGGCTTAATTCAAGAAAAAGGCAGAAAAGAAGAATGCTTGTGTTTGGGGAAAATTACTTGGTGCTGTGAATTGGGAGGGAGAGGATCAGTGTTGAGGTCAGGTCCTGAAGCTTATGGATGGACTATAGAGACAGAACCTGAATATGCGTGCTATGGTCATGATACCTACCTTCTGGATTTTAGGAATCATTCTAAGGACTATTCTTGCAGGCTAAACCTGGATACATGTTCTATGGTTATGATATCAATCTTCTGGATTTTAGCATCTAACTTATGGACTATTGTTCTCGGCTGGTTTCTGATCTTGGGCAGGCACGGTGGCTCATGTGGTTAGCACTGCAGCCTTTGCAGCACTTGCAGAGGTCCTGGGTTCAATTCCCACCAAGGACAACATCTGCAATATGTTCTCCCTGTGTTTGCGTGAGTTTCCTCCGGGCACTCCAGTTTCCTCCCACATTGCAAAGACATACTGATAGGATGTTTAGATTGTGAGCCTCAATACTGATGTATGTAAAGTGCTATGGAATTAATAGCGCTATATAAATGAATAAATATTATTATATTATTATATTATTATCTTGTGGCTGTGGGCATCGTATTGTGGCAATCTACCTACAATACTGTAATATGTACGGACACAAATTAAAATTGTTGAATCGTTAGTCTCCCTTTTTGAGTTCAAGCTACATAGGTTTCAGCAGGGGCATCTGTCAGTAGAAGATTTTTGTTCAGAATTCCGCAGACGGGCCACTGACACCAGGTGACCCTGCCCTTAGAAGCCAGTTTTGTCACAGCCTGTCAGAAAGGTTAAAAGATGCTCTTGTTCTGTACAAAACTCATGAGTCTTTAGAAGCTGCCATGGCCTTAGTCATCTGGATTGATAGACGACTATGGGGTAGGCCAGTGTTGACCCCTTCTCCGTTGCACTCTCTAGGGGTGAAAGCTCTTACAAATGTCCGTATGATTTCATGCAGTTAGGAGGGGCCTCTCCTCTATGTGGGCCTCCTTTGGTTCACCATCAGATGGTTGTTTGTTTCTTTAGTGGTCAGAGGGGTAATTTTATAGGAGTGTGCTCCTCTGTACTTAAACTGTAAAAACTGTCAGAAAACGTCTGACCCCAGGTTGTGTGGAGGATTATAACCTGGGCATATATATCTCCTCCAGATGTGCATCTCAGTTTCTCTTACTTGCATAGGTTATTATAGGTATGAAATCTGAAATAACTTATGTCCTTTTAGATAGTGCAGCGAAGGCCAATGTGGTGGATGCTCGGATTGCCCAGACCCATAGTTTCTATTGTAGTATTCTGGAAAAAACGATCCCCATAATTCAGTGGTTCTTAACCGGGGTTCGATCGAACCCCAGGGGTATGGTGTGTCGGTCTCAGGGTTTCAGTGGAGCCTCCGCCACAGAGGTCAACACACTCCCGACGGCTGCATGTAGATTTATCACTAAAGAAGGGTTCGGTGAATGTGCATATGAAACTGGTGGGTTGGGTACTTCAAACAAGGTTAGGAACCACTGCCATAATTGCTATTGACTCTGGGCCTCTCCATCAATGTGGGGACAAATCTTGACACCCCTGAGAATACATCCTGAAAACCAGACAGAAATAGGGTAAGGTTTTGGTGGAGATGGTAGAGAAAAAATTATTCAAGCAGGTATCCTTAAAGAAATAACTCCACTGAACTATTTTTCTAGACTGCCAATCAACCATTGGACTGTGCAGAACCAGCCAAGAGAGTCCCTGTAGTATCAGGGTGGGAAGGCCTTGAAGAACATAACAAGAAATGAGCCCATTGTACAGGGCCCCTATGTGAAAGTTTAAGTTATGTGCAAGTATTGGAAAACATGTTCTAATATCTAATAGGAAGAAGTAAGGCATTCAATTTACTCTTATATGAGGAAAAAAAAAATTCTACTTACGGTATTTACTGTTACCGCCCCATTACCCAAATTACTATCCTACAGTTCTATCTGATTACAAATGTTAGGAGGTTAATGTAGTTGTAGGGTTCATGATTTGTATGTCCCATGAATATTGTTACTCTAGTACATAGTGAAAAGCGAGAGAGAGATAAAATGAGGAGCTAAAGGAGAAAACAAAAGGTTAAGTAGCAGTAAGGAAGAAAAGGAGAGAAAGTGAGGAGAACAAAATTAGAAAAAGAAGTAGGACAAAGACAAGGATGAAGAAAGGAAGAAAAAAGATGGAGTACTAGTGGAAAAATAAAACGGTAAAGCAGCAGTGAGGGAGAAATATAAAGAGGATAAGAGAGAAAAGGGAGGATGGTAAAGAGGAGCAGAGAAAGAAAAGAGGAGAAGAAGAGAGATAAAGGAGGAGGAAAAAGAGAAGAGATGGTAGGGAGGGCCAGAAAGAAAGGACGGGAGTGGAGGAGAGAGGGAAAAGGAGGGAAGGGAGGAGTAAAGAGGAATAGGAGGATAAAGAGAGGGTAGGGAGAAATAAATAGGAGGATGATGGAGGAAGGAGGAGAGAAAAGGGGGTGGAAAGGAGGAGGAAAAGAGAAAAATATGAGATATATTAAAGGGACAAGAAGAGCAAGAAAAGTGAGGAGTATAAAGAAGGGAGCAGGAGAAACAAGGAAAGTGAAAAGAGGAGAAAAAGAAAATGGACTAGAAGATCAAATAGAAAAAGAAAGAAGGGAGATAAGGAGAGAGAAAGAAAGGAAAGAAAGAAGAAAGAATGGGGAAATATAATGGAGGAGGAAAAGAAGATATTGCAGATAGTGGCAGAACAAAGGGGGGCAAGAGAGTAGATGGTGGAGGAGTAGAAATATAGGAGAAAGTAATATAAGGAGGATAGAGAAGAAGTAAGAAAGACAGAAACAGAGAGTATAGAGAAAGGAGGTGACAGAAGGCGTTGAAAAGAAAAGTGAAAGGAAGAGAGAAACAAAAAGGAGAAAAATGAGAAAAGAAAGAAGAGAAAGTAAAGGGCTGAGAAGTGCTAGACAAGAGAAAGGAAGAAGGAATAGAGAGAAGGGAGGTAGGAAAATAAAGTTACGAGGAAAGAGAGAAAAAGAGGAAATAAGGAAAGAGGAGAGAAAGAAGTGGTCAGAACGTAGGAGACAAACAAAAGGCAAAAGAGAGAAGGGAGAAGCAAAAGACATATTTGTCAACCTGAATTTGCCAGAACTGTCCAGAATTTTTGGAACCACACTGAGGTACATGGCCATGTGCTGGGCCCAAATAGAGTGTTGTAAGCTTAAACCTCACCCAAAATTGTGTTTTGTACTTGGTAATGGAGGGTCAAGGGGACCCTAAACATCTCTGTTATTCCAATCCAGAAGTTAATATGTATGCAAGAGGAGGATGAGAAAATTAAAAGCCTAAGAGAAGAAAGAGGAGAAAAAAGGAGTGAGTGGGAAAAAAAAAGAAGAGGATACAGAAGGAAAAAGAAGAGTAGCGGAGAGAAAAGGAGGAAAAGAAGAAAAGGAAAAAGAAAGGATAAGAGGGGGAGGAGGGGATTGATAAAAGGGGAGAGAAAAGGGAAAGAGATACAGTTGGGACCAAAAGTATTGACACCCCTGCAATTCTGTCAGATAATACTCCGTTCTTCCTGAAAATGATTGCAATCACAAATTCTTTGGTATTATTATCTTCATTTAATTTGTCTTCAATGAAAAAACACAAAAGAGAATGAAGCAAAAAGCAAAACATTGATCATTTCACACAAAACTCCAAAAATGGGCCAAACAAAAGTATTGGCACCCTCAGCCTAATACTTGGTTGCACAACCTTTAGCCAAAACAACTGCGATCAACCGCTTCCGGTAACCATCAATTAGTTTCTTACAATGCTCTGCTGGAATTTTAGACCATTCTTCTTTGGCAAACTGCTCCAGGTCCCTGATATTTGAAGGGTGCCTTCTACAAACTGCCATTTTTAGATCTCTCCACAGGTGTTCTATGGGATTCAGGTCTGGACTCATTGCTGGCCACCTTAGAAGTCTCCAGTGCTTTCTCTCAAACCATTTTCTAGTGCTTTTTGAAGTGTGTTTTGGGTCATTGTCATGCTGGAAGACCCATGACCTCTGATGGAGACCCAGCTTTCTCACACTGGGCCCTACATTATGCTGCAAAATTTGTTGGTAGTGCCATAATGCCATGCACACTGTCAAGCAGTCCAGTGCCAGAGGCAGCAAAGCAACCCCAAAACATCAGGGAACCTCCGCCATGTTTGACTATAGGGACCGTGTTCTTTTCTTTGAATGCCTCTTTTTTTCTTCTGTAAACTCTATGTGATGCCTTTGCCAAGAAGCTCTACTTTTGTCTCATCTGACCAGAGAACATTCTTCCAAAACGTTTTAGGCTTTCTCAGGTAAGTTTTGGCAAACTCCAGCCTGGCTTTTTTATGTCTCGGGGTAGCAAGTGGGGTCTTCCTGGGAATCCTAACATACAGTCCCTTTTCATTCAGACGCCAACGGATAGTACGGGTTGACACTGTTGTACCCTCGGACTGCAGGGCAGCTTGAACTTGTTTGGATGTTAGTCGAGGTTCTTTATCCACCATCCGCACAATCTTGCGTTGAAATCTCTCGTGAATTTTTCTTTTCCATCCACATCTAGGGAGGTTAGCCACAGTGCCATGGGCTTTAAACTTTTTGATGACACTGCGCACGGTAGACACAGGAACATTCAGGTCTTTGGAGATGGACTTGTAGCCTTGAGATTGCTCATGCTTCCTCACAATTTGGTTTCTCAAGTCCTCAGACAGTTCTTTGGTCTTCTTTCTTTTCTCCATGCTCAATGTGGTTCACACAAGGACAGAGGTTGAGTCAACTTTAATCCATGTCAACTGGCTGCAAGTGTGATTTGGTTATTGCCAACACCTGTTAGGTGCCACAGGTAAGTTACAGGTGCTGTTAATTACACAAATTAGAGAAGCATCATATGATTTTTCTAACAGTGCCAATACTTTTGTCCACCTCCTTTTTTTATGTTTGGTGTGGAATTAGATCCAATTTGGCTTTAGGACAATTTTTTTTGTGTTTTTTTCATTGAAGACAAATGACATGAAGATAATAATACCAAAGAATTTGTGATTGCAATATTTTCAGGAAGAAACTGAGTATTATCTGACAGAATTGCAGGGGTGTCAATACTTTTGGCCACAACTGTAAATGATGAGTGCATTATAATTATTCTAAGTGAATATTGATGTGATGTCAGTAATAATACTGGCTGCCAGGTATAGTTGCAAATCGGGACATTGATGCTTGTAGAAACTTTAGAAAGTTGCATGTACTGCTGCTGGAGACTGCTTAAAAGGTAATATAAATTTAATACTTGAGTATTCGTGCAAACATTTGACCTTAAATTGTTACGCCAGTGATGGTTAGGTAGCAGGTGAAGCAGTGCTGGGGTTTGCTTGGGTTGTGGTGGCAATAGGCTAGTGCTTTGATGGATCCATCTCGGCACGCTGCATTAAACCAAGAGTTCCTAGTTTGTGTGATTACTGATGATGTTGCTTTTAGTAACCTCAGGCCAGTCCTGTTGCACTCTTAATCTGGTTCATAGGAATCACAGATAAGGATGATAGACACGTCAATAAAACCAAGGCACACTTTACACACACTTTTAACACAGAGACACAATCTTTATGGTTACTGAAGACGACATAATACTTATGGATGTTTCCTTTACTAGGCAGTTGAATTGGACTCACTTTTCTTAAGTACACAACCACAGACTGTGATCACTTGCAGGAGAACACTCACAATAGCCCTTTTCTCCCTTTGTGTATCAGTTGGGCAGCATCCTGTCTTCTTCTGAGTCCCCCAAGCCTGACCACCCTGCTGGACTCATTTCCCCTTCTGTCTCACAAGCCTTCTCTAACTTCCCAGCATCTGAGTTTGTCACCCACATGTTGGTTACTTGATTTTTGCTGTTTCTGTTCTCTCAGCTTCCCACACACCCACCAGATTGGCCTCCTTCTTTGGTGCTGAGCTCTCACCCATGCATAGCATTCTTTTGGCTGGCAAACTCCAGACAGAAACTAAAATGGAGTTTGTCTCCTCTCATCCTATGGACTGCCCCCTCCCTCTGGGAGCTTTATCCCAGCCTTAACTTCATAGGTCCCTACAATCCGTCTGTGCAGATCTTCACTTTTCATTTATATACTTACATACAGCTTATATTACAATATCTACAAATAACCAACATACAATACACCTTACAGTATTATACCTACAAACAGTGAACTACATCATACCATATGATACACTACTACATAACATTTCCTACATTATTCCTATCACTATATTACAGTTTTCTTAACACGTTCTATGTAATGAATTTGCATCCACATATACAATGAAATCATCATCTTCAGGGGGCACAGGAATGCAGGTCCACTTTCTTACCACAGGGACAGTATGCACCTAAGATTATACCTGAAGGAGGGGACACCTGGGTCTCTTACCGTGATATGATATGGACAGGACTCAGCTATATGTCCTCACTCTCCGTTAATGGAGTAAAGGAGCTTTAGTGCAAGGAATCACAGACAAAAATTGGCAAGTAAACGGGTAGCAAAGATTTCAAATCTTCTCCAGTAGGAAAAACTTCACAGCTGCCAAACCAGTCAACACCTTAGCACTATAGAGACAGGGTCCTCTAACATGGTTAGTGGTCAGTATAGAGATTCTATATGGAGTGTGGCCAGTGTCGGGCAGATATAGCAGAAGGGAGGGATAATCACAAGCTATAGCTGGAATGAAAGCTAATAAGAGATTCTTTTTCATGCGGGGAGAATTACTGTAACAATTTAACATCCAAAATAAAAACCATGATGGAACAGATATTTGCTAAATTTTCATGGAAATGTTTTCAAGTCCCCTACCGTAGTGATTTTATGTACATAGGAAATTTTGGGGCAAATGTTATGAGACTTTGGAGGAACATGCAACTTTTAGGATTAGAAAAAAAGCAAAAAAAAGACAAAAGTATAGAGCATGTTTGATTTTCACTAAATTCATGTACCATGTGGGCAGTTTAGAAGAATTTGGCACCAAAAAACAATGAATAACACAGGACAAAAATAAGAAAAAAGCGGAAATGAAGAATCGGGCCCGTGTGCGTTTCCTTGAACATCTGGAATAAAGAATCTAAACAGCTGCGCTCAGTGGCCGTCACAATGGAGAGATAAGTAATCTCATCTTTAGTTACAGTATGATATAAAAACACTCAAAGTTGTGTCCCTAATTGTAGCTCAACCTCACCGAATCTGAGATCCTTCACTTGTTTTTGCTTCTTTATGGTGGTGTTACACACAAGGATATCCTGAACAATATCCTTGAAATGTCACAGATATGTGATCGTTCCAAGGATATTGTTTGCACGACCTTGCGTGTAAACGAACGATATAGGATGAAAAGATCGTTAGATCGTTCATCCTAGTTTGAGATCCTGACCTCAAATCATCGTTCGTCGTCCAATTAAGCACTGAACGATGTGGCACATCATTCAGTGTGAAACCTTTAGAACGATATCGTTCAAAAGATTTCTATGCCTGCCACAGTCAGTGAAGTGTAAAAACTTTTATTAAAACATACCACATAACATTGGCAGCTCAGGGGTTAAACAAGCAAGTGTACAGAAGCCGCACTATGTCGGCTCTGCTTTATTTATTGTTAAAAGCCGGCTGGTAGTGTCATTTATCGGTGTTGCGTGAACATTTACTACAGTGTTTTGCGTATAGCGTAGCTGTCCTCTGCTCTGGTGCTGAAGCCGGCTTCAGCATAAGCAATCATCACCACAGCAGAGGACATCTCGTCTTATACTGTAATGAGGAGATGCGCAACTTGCGTACATCTCCTCATTTCAGTATAAGACGAGATGTCCTCTGCTGTGGTCATGATCGCTTATGCTGAAGTTGGCTTCAGCACCAGAGCAGAGGACAGCTACGCTATTCCCAAAACAGTTTAGTAAATGTTCACGCAGCACTGACAAATCACACTACCCGCCGGCTTTTTAACAATGAATAAAGCTGAGCCGACATAGTGCGGCTTCTGTACACTTGCTTGCTTAACCCCTGAGCTGCCAATGTTATGTGGTACATGGCTCCAGGGGAGTGTGGGCACTCTCTGAGGCCATGTACCTCAATAACATTAACCCCTTACACACCGCGTGCATAGCTTCTCCTGATTGCTGTTTGCCGACATGTACCACACAGCTGCAGGAGCGGCTTTTACATGTAAAATCACACACACATTTAATAAATTAAAGTTTTTAAAACAATGTTACATACAATAATGTGCCAGTGCTGCTGTCACAGCGCTGGCACATTATTTTAATGGCATTGCTCAGCATCCGATGGAAAAATCTTCCTCCGATACTGGCATGCTGCCAAAATGGATATCATTCTCAATATCCTTGTGTGTGACGACGCACAAACGATATATACATATCGTACGATGTCTACCACGTGACTTTTGTAAGGATATCGTTAATGATATCCTTGTGTGTAAACCCACCATTACTCTCACTCTTGGTTGAGTGCTCCTTTCAATCTTAACCCTTTCTGTTGTAGAGCATTTGTTTTTTGCCTCCCCTTCAGTTAAGAGCTGTATTTATTTTTCTGAATAAAAAGCAGTATCAGGGCTCAGGGTGGTTGACACCACTAATTTTACGATATATTATAATAAAAAATCTAAAAACAAATTCCAAGTGAGGTGAAATGGCAAATAAATACATCACAATTCTGCTGTTGGTCTTGGGTTACGGGTTTTACGATGTTCAGTAAGGCAGCAAAAATAACCCAAAATTCTTTTTTTTAATAATTCTTTATTTAACATTTGAATACCATTAACAGCATGTAAATAATGCTACAGTGAATAACAAAAACAATTTACAAGTAATATAAACATTTAGGCAACGAAGTAGTATAGTCAAAAGGAATGAAAAAGCGGCAACATTTAGATTCATCAAGGCATGGACCTAGAAGTTTAGTTAGTTATCGATGGTGTGACTGTTTTGATGAGGGGATAAGGAGCATCCTGGGGAAGGGGAGGGGGGAGGCCAATAGTGAATAATTGCACAGGGGAGAGGTAGGAGAGGAACAGGGGCTTGAAGTATATGTGAAATACTAACAATTACTGTTGCCAAACTTTTGGAGCCAGGGTACCCAGATTTTCTAGAAAGCAAAATGAGTTTGCGTTTCCCAACTGGAAGGTTCCTCTAGTCTGTAGATTAAGGGTGGGGAACTCCAGGCCTGTCAGGACTCTGAATATTTTGATTACCTTCTGGGCAGTCTTGCCCTCTCCAAGATGGAATCATTTGTTTCATATGCCTTTTGTCTTCCTGCCTTTATAAACCCCACTCCAGCCTCTAGACATTTTTACAGTATTCTGCTTTGGTTTCCTCTGCCTGTTTTCCTGCTCCTAGTGGCTTTTGAAGTTTTCTGATGTCTCCTGCAAGTCCTGTGTGAATCTCTTGCTGCTGCTCATCAGAGGTTCTGCTACCTACAGCTGTTGCCAGCATTCCTTCTGCTCTGGCTGCAGCTCTGCCTCACCTGCCTTTGCTGACATGTAAGCTGGTTGCTTTGTTAAGTGCTCTATCGCTTCCTACATTCAAAAAGATGTAGAGAATGAGACTGTTCTGGACTTTGTACTTGCTCTGCATCTGGTTCTGGACTTCCTAAAATACATTAAATCATCCAGGGAGGCCTGGAAAGGAAGTATTATATAGGCTTGCTGAAAACATCTCCTTGTTTGGACTTGCCATAGACTTTACCTTTACTGCATCTCCAAGTGTAAACTGTGCTTTATAGACTACTTTACTGATTGCATTTACCTGTGAGTTTTTCAACAGGCTTTTTGTTAAGGCTTCATTTAATATCTACACTGTGTGTTTTATGGACTTTGAATTTGAACACTGGCAGGGTTCACCGGGTTTTACTGGCAGTTCTTTACAGTACAGTTCCACAACACGGTTTCACAGTTCACAACGTTGACGACGCACTTTCAATGAACCCTACTGCAGCCAGGTTTCTGCTTTAGACCCTTCTCTTTCTGAATTCCTCTCAGGCTCTTCTCTACACTTCTCTTTGCCAGTGTGCTGTATGGTGGCAACTCGGTCCCTTGTTTGGCTTCCCCCTGTGTGTGGGTGGCAAGCCTGGGTCTTATGTGTTGCCGTACCTCCTGCACGTGTGTTAGGAGATCAGACTTGGAATCTGACCTCCCCGTCAGTGTGTCTGTGATCCGGCATGTAGGTACGGTCACCTCAGAGCCGACTTTCTGGTCCCAGCCTAGCCTTCCAATGTCCCTATGTTGCAGAGGATCACCAGGCTCTTTCCTACCCGTGTGACTACGGCGTACATCGGGGATCCATTCCTTCGGTCGTCCTCGGACCCAGCTGCATTAGTACGGTCTTTCTCCTTCCCTTGGGTTAAAGGCTGTGGAGTGGGCTTTCTCTCCAGGGACTGTGCCTCGCAGGATACTGCAACTCCAGGAAACCCGAAACCTTCAGGGAAGTGTCCTTTTGTCCTGGTCTTTACTACTCGTCTTTGCTGCTCGGCACCCTCTGGCCTACTGCTGCTACTTCCTGGTTTTCCCCTTATGTACTCGGTCCATCACCTTGCCTACGTCCCACCCACTTGTGACTGGCCCTACCACCCCTTGCCCGCCTAGAGTCCCGGGCTCCGGGTTGGGTCTTGTGTCTGTGGGTGTGTTTGTGAAGGTGTTTGTAGAAAACTGTCTCCATCTCCCTGGCTGCAGTTCTTACCTGTGGCCACCCTGGTCGCAGGGGCGCCACACATTGATGATTCCAACCCCTGTGCAATGCTAAGGGAATCCAGAAAACATGACCTGTTGGCGAACCTTGAGGTCTTGAATGCCTCTTGAATGCCTCACCCCTGCAGTAGATCTAATAAACACTACAGGTACCACAAGTTCCAGTTTCTCTTTGGAAGCAATTTAGATCACTGCGACCCTCATTCTCAGGATTGGCAAGTTTCGAATAGGTCACACCTTTATTAATCATAAAGTGATGGTAATATTAGTATCCCTTTAAATAGCCCTGCAGCTATGTGAGCAGGACAGGCTTCCAGAAAGATATACATTGATAACAAGCACTGGTCTTGTGAACAATTAAGATTTTTTTTATTATTCCACAAAGTTGCAGAAAGTAACTAAACTCACTTTATATAAAATTGGAAATTGTCACGGTGGCTCAGTGTTGAGCACTGCAGTTTTGCAGCGATGAGGTCCTGGGTTTAGATCCTACCAAGGACAACATCGGCAAGGAGTTTGTATGTAGTGATGGGCGAACCTGAACTGTAAAGTTGGGGTTCATACCAAATACCAAGTGCTCTGGCACATACACCTCGAATGTAGACTTCCCTGGGAAGTCCGTGTTACAGTTTGGGTTCAGTTCAGGGGCATAGAGCAGGACGTCACCACGGCACTGTGATGTAGAGTGGGACCTTGCCCCAGCACTGTGACATACAGCAAGACCTCGCCCTGACACAGTGACGTAGAGCGGGACCTCGCCCCGACACTGTGACAAGTGGATCAAGAAAAATGTGGCCAAGCACATAAAAAATAAGTCCTCATACAGCAATTTCGAAGGAAAAAGAAAAAAGTTAACATCTCAAATCAAAGGAAAGACACAATTTTTTTTACAAGGTTCAGAATTTTTATTTATTACTGACATTTTTTTTTCTTTTTTAAAAAAGTTTGGTATCGCCTTAATTGCACTGACCTGGAGATTTCTGCACAATGACCTCACCCCAGCACTGTGACGTATAGCAGGACCTCGCTCCGGCACTGTGCTATAGAGCGGGATTCACCACGGCACTGTGACGTAGAACGGGATCTCGCCCCAGCACTGTGACGTATAGCAGACCTCGCTCCGGCACTGTGATATAGAGCGGGATTCACCACGGCACTGTGACATAGAATGGGATCTCGCCCCAGCACTGTGACGTAGAGCGGGACCTCACCCTGGCACTGTGGCATAGAGTGGGAACTCATTCCAGCACTGTGACATACAGTGGGACCTCGCTCCGACACTGTTGCGTAGAGCGGGACTTCACTCCAGCACTGTGACCTCTCCCCAGCATTGTGACATAGTGTGGAACGTCACCCCGACACTGTGATGCAGATCGGGACTTCACCCCGGCACTGTGACATAGAGGGGGACCTCACCCTGGCACTGTTGTGTAGCACGGGACCTCGCTCCTGCACTCTTATGTAGAGCAAGACCTCACCATGGCACTGTGATGCAGATTGGGACGTCACCCCGTCACTGTGACGTAGAGTGGAACGTCGGTCGGGTACTGTGACATAGAGCAAAACATAGCTCTAGCACTGTGACGTATAGCGGGACCTCATCCCAGTACTGTGATGTAAAGCGGGACCTTGCCCCAGAACTGTAATGTAGAGCAGGACCTTGCCCTGGCACTGTGATGTAGAGCGGGACCTCACCCCAGTACTGTGATGTAGAGCGGGACCTTGCCCCAGCACTGTGATGTACAGCGGGACCTTGCCCTGGCACTGTGATGTAGAGCGGGACCTCACCCCGGCACTGTGGCGTAGAGTGGGACCTCACCCCAGTACTGTGATGTAGAACGGGACTTTTCACTGCCACTGAGATGTAGAGTGGGACCTAGACCCAGCACTGTGATGTTGAGGAGAACCTTGCCCCGGCACTGCAACGCAAAGTGGGACCTTGGCCCAGCACTGTGAAGTAGAGCGAGATCTCTCCTCTTCACTGTCATGTAGAACAGGACTTCGCCCTGGCGCTGTGAAGTAGAGCGGACCTTGCCTCGGCATTGTCAGTACTGAATGCAGGAGTCTACTACACTACATACATAGACTTTATAGAAATATGGGTAAAACTGAGGTTATATACAGGATACTGATACTGGACGAGTGTTCATCGTCTGCTATTGTAGTAATGTACAGTATATTCTATTGACTCCCCCTCAGGTATTTCCACAACTTATATGTCTTGCTCTTTGGCCAGCTCAATGAACACCTGGGAATAAATGAGACACTGTGTAGGAAATAGATCTGAAAATGTGCCCGCACCTCCCCAGGACATGACAGGACGAGGTTACCTGCTCCAGGGTGGGCTGAGAGAAGCTGTATTCTTCTATGTTGTAGGCTCGTTTAGCTGTGAAAGGGAAGATGCAGATTACTACATATTATCTGTAATAATGAATTATGGTGCGACTGCCAAATGTGATAAGTGGCATTGTAAAACAAACAGGTAAAGGTCCGACTCCTCTTATAAAAATGGGCTGTGGGTTGGGTGCAATGCCACACACAGACAAGGGTAGCGCTGTTTCTAGAGGGTATTGGAAGTGACAGAGGCATTATACCTTCCTCCAAGAGAAAGAACGCATGTGACAAGGTGCCCACATCTTCCTTTGGTATCTTGTAAGCCAGCAGTGAGGAGAATCTGCAGGAAAACAGCAAGAAAATAGCAGCACTCGGACATCCTGAAGTCTTGTGCGGTTACCAGCCATTACTCACACATTCTCCCCCCCCACCCGGACGTAATATTAATGATGATATATTGTGCCTACTGCGCGTGCGTGATGGTATCAGACCACAATCAATCTTTTGGTCACATCTTTTCATATTTTCACTATTTATAGATGTTATCTAGAGGTAAGGGAGAAATGAGGATCTGACTACAGATGGAATGTTTGTGGTCTGTAACCATGGTGATACATAGAATGTGACTGGAAAGTTTAGTGACTAAGGAAAACCCTCACCTGTCTTGTCGCGCTGCATGAGGAAACAGCTTCATTATTTCCTTGTGGATCTCCTCGGCTGCTGGGAATCTTTCACTTTGATCTCCAGGAGATAGTCTTTGCCAAACTTGCTCTTGAGTTCCTGTATAGAGCCGATGCATCTGGGAAGAAAAGCAGCCATTATCTTTTGCACAGCAGAAAATGTACATTCACTTGGCACCTAGTGTGCGATTAATGGGGTACTACTTTTCTACACGTCCCTGAAATGTGCAAGAAAAATGGGAAAAGCCACAAAGTGTATAAAAAGATCTATTCCAGTTCAACAAAGTGTCAGACGTGTCAAAGAAATAGTTAAAATAATTGAACTATTGACATAGCCAAAGAATTTTCATATACACCATAGCTCTTCTGCACACCTATACGTCTCCATGGTAACAGACTACAAAAAGTCCTTATGTAGTCAAATCTTTTCCATATATTCACTACTCCTCGCTAATGTATCAAATGGATGTTGGCAAAAAGTAGAGGACACAGGAAGGGGAGCAGGACTGCAGGTGTCCCCCCCCCCCCCCCAGTCCAGGCCCATTAGACAGGATGCCATTTTGCAGCGACAGCACAGGCAACATGAATCTCTAGTGTCAAGATCAAGGAGACACTCACAAGATGCTACATTGCAGCAAGCACACCACGCAGCTGAATCTCCAATGTCAAGGTCTAGGAGGTTGACAAATAATACAGTATCGCAACGCAAGAGGTGTGAAGAAGATTTTCCATTGTCCAGATCAATGACACTTACAGGATGCATTATTACATCACTGGCATTGTGACAACGAATCTCCGCAATCTACATCAAGGAGACTGTCACAAGATGCAGCATCATACAGGTGCTGCCGCAATGACAAATCTATGGAGAACAGATCTATCAGACTGTCACAGGATACAGCATCCCACCACCAGTCCCATTATGGCGAATCTCCGGAGTCCAGGCATTATCATTGTATCATGTGTTTATTTTCGTTACTCCACCATGAATAGCAGGATTTTCATGTATAACAGCATTCATGATATTTAACATACACTTACCTACTTTGTTGTTTGCATGTTATAAGATTCTACTATAGCTGACTTTTAAACGCACTCATTTTTATTTAATTAGTAATTTAAAACATTACTAACATATTGCAACTAATATATAATCACACATGTTCTAGAATTGCTCGATGCAATAGAATCGGGCCCCGGTCTATATATATATAATATAAAAATATGGAATCAGCACAACCTTATCAAAAAGTGGGTGCAATACTTCCTGTATAACGGTGCTTCAACCGTCCTCAAATAAGTCCAGAAAAAACAGGCAGCACTCCAATAGGATCTCAATGTGGATTTATTCCAACCTCATGTGCAACGTTTCGGAGTTGATCCTCCTTCCTCAAGCATAGTGCAACAAATGAGTGAAAAGTCCTATATACAAGTCAAGCCTAACAGGCAATTAAATTATTTGTACATATAACTCACGCATAGAACATTATATAAAGTGCCAACCAGTGTCAAATAGTGATCTTTCCATAAAGTGCATCTATAGTGCCAATCACTTCAGTCCGGCTCGCGCATGCGTGGTTAAGAACCCGGAAGACGCTGACAGTATGGGGCCAGCGTTACATGCGGCTGAGCTTTGGATGGATCAGGTATTAGTGCACTATCTAAATTACGTTTTTAATTTCACAGGTGTCACTGATCATCTTATTAAGACAGAGATATTGTACACAGTATGTATAACTTCAGCTGGACTGAAGTGATTGGCACTATAGATGCACTTTATGGAAAGATCACTATTTGACACTGGTTGGCACTTTATATAATGTTCTATGTGTGAGTTATATGTACAAATAATTTAATTGCCTGTCAGGCTTTGACTTGTATATAAGACTTTTCACTCATTTCTTGCACTATGCTTGAGGAAGGAGGATCAACTCCGAAACGTTGCACATGAGGTTGGAATAAATCCACATTGAGATCCTATTGGAGTGCTGCCTGTTTTTTCTGGACTTATATAATATATATAAATGCTCGGAAAATAAAGGCGGTGTGGATTGGTGGGATATGGTGTGTCATATGTTACAGGATTTTCAAACTGTTGTTTGCTATATTGTGTATTCTCCTCTTCCCCCATCCTGTTTAGTCATTACACTCCAGAGGGTCTGACAATTGAATTCCTGTGGACATATCCTTACTTGGTCATTCCAGACCCTCTGCCTGCAAGTGTTTGTACTCACCCCATGGTGTTTGTCAGTAGACCTGTCTGCCGGTCCCTGGTTTGGATATTGGGAGGTGGTTGGGGGGGGGGGGGGGAAGACTGAGCAGTATGATTTGGTTCTTTGTGTGGGAGACTGAAGCTGAGGTCAGCTTTCTAAAGGTCCTGGAGAGACACCTGGATTACCTGAATATACAATATGCTGCTGGATTGTTTTAAGGATTTTCTGATGGATTGTTTTATGGATTTTTATATTTTCAAGCAATAAAGGTTCTTGGACTGTTCCCACATCTCTTGCTCTGCTGATTGTGGGATACTGGAGAAGGACTCTGTGACATGGGGCTTAATTTTTACCAGTTACTGTTGTAAAAATTATTTCAGCTTCCGATTTACCTGAGTTTTCCAGAAATCATGATGGCAACCCGGTCGCACACCGCCTCCGCCTCCTCCATGTAGTGGGTGGTCAATATTGCCCCACGCTCCTTGTTTTTGAAAGCCGCTCTGATGGCTCTCCTTTAGTAAAAGAAAAAAAGGTAGAAGCCAATGACATGGGCTGCTGGGTGAAGAATTGTAATTATCAGATTTATTTTTTTTTGCCCATCCTTTCGTACCAGAGACGTTGCTGACCTTTGGGGTCCAGTCCTGTAGAGGGTTCGTCCAGGAGAACAATGGTGGGATTACCCAGCATGCTGATCGCAAAACACACCTGAAACGCAAAGCAACAAATTTTGTACTATGTCAGGACTAAGGCTGCATTCACACATTGCGTATTTTGCTGCGCTTTTTTACGCGCGCTTTTCAAAATACGCAATGTGCCTTTTGTCTGCCTGCAAAGTGAATGTGAAATTTACTTTGCAGTGCAGACATTGCGCAAAAATACGCAGTGCGTTTTCAGGGAGAAAACGCAGCTGCGATCAAGAATTGAGATGTCAATTGTTTACGCAGCTGCTCCTGCGTATTCTCCTCAGAGGGGAGGAAGAATCCTGCTTCCTCCTCCCCTCTGTGACAGCTGTGGCCGACCATTAGATTTCACAGTGTATTAATATACACTGTGAAATCTAAATTAAACAGAGGCAAGTGTATGAAAAATAAAAAAGAATGAAATACTTACCCTCCGACGCCTTTTCCCGCTGTCCGGTCTCCGGTTCCAAGTGAGATGTGTTCTGACAGGACCTGTGGTGACGTCAGAGGGCGTTCCCGGGCACTCGCGGTCATGTGATACATATCACATGACCGCGAGCAGCCAATCAGCGCTGGGAACCCCTCTATCACCACAGGTCCTGTCAGAACACCTCTCACTTGGAAACGGAGACCGAACACCGGAAAAGGCGTCGGAGGGTAAAGTATTCATTGTTTTTTATTTTTCATTCACTTGCTTTTGTTTAATTAAGATTTCACAGAGTATATTAATACACTGTGAAATCTAATGGGGCTGTCACAGCTGTCACAGAGGGGAGGAGGAAGCAGGATTCTTCCTCCCCTCTGTGACATCACTGCGCTTTCTGGGGTAAAGAAGGCGCAGTGTGTGAAAGCCCTGCGTATTTTGTTGCGCTTTTTTGCGCGGCCGAAAAACGCGGCAAAAAGCGCGCGCAAAAAAGCGCAGCAAAATACGCAAATGTGTGAACGCAGCCTAAAACTGAAACAAATATCTTGACTAACATGCCTCTAGGGCCTATTCAATGGTTGACAGATTACACAGATCATGAATCCACCCCCTGGTCTCTTATAAGTCTAGACTTTTTACATTCATGTGCTCAGCTCCTCTTGCTGGTGATGGATCCAGGACCCCTGGACTACTGAAAAAACTCCCCACAAGATTGTCTCCCTTTGATCCAATAATACTTGTGTGACCACAAGCTGAGGTTTCTGACCTGTTCCTTACCTTTCTACACACCCCGGCTGATAACTTCTTAGCGGCTTTTTCCATCTGTTCTTTCAGATCCAAAGCATCGGAAACACTGAGATGACAGAAACAGAAAGTGAATTTTAATAAAAAGTTCCTGCAACTTTCTCCTATTCTTTGTGTTGCTGTTCTTCAGTGCATACAAGATCTCTTCTACCTGTCTGTTATTGGAATTGGTTTTTATTTTGAGGCTTCATATATATATCTGCTTACATTATGGTCCTGTGGTGTCTGTCACCCCCTTCTGTCCCGATGTCCTCCTGTCACTTGCAGGCTCTGCCATATTTGCACACCCGAGTGATGGGTGTGGAAATATGGCGCCCGCTGGCGGTACTGGCCCATTGTGCAGTACTGTCAGCGGTGCCGCAGCCGCCTGCACCCGCTGACACCCAAAACCGATGACACACATCGCCGCCACACAAGGCGTTGATTTAGTCGCATTTGATCTGCTGGCTGAGCTGGATCTCTAAGATTAAGTGACAATCTTTCTCGTCTGCTTGGCCATGCCCCCAAGAGCTTTTGAGATAGTTGTGCAATTACATTTGGTCCCTTGAAAAGAGGCAGCAACATATTAAAGAGCTGTAATTACTAAACCCTTACTCCAATGAGGATGTGAGTACCCTCAAATTAAAGCTGAGGGTGGGCACTTTAAATCCATATTGATCATGCAACTGTACCTTGAATATGTTTTGGTAAACAGCTAAAGTGCCAACACTTGTGTCACTGGTCAAATATTTCTGGACCTAACTGTAGATAGATGGATAGATAGCTTTAATAATTTCCTCACTTACCAATAAATATATATGGCATTGCCGTGTCCATAATAAAATATGAAATGATCTCAAACAGTAAATCACTTAAGAAAAAGTAAATTAGGGGGTGTGACCTGCAGCCGATGGAGCAGGGCGAACAAGGAAGGAGCTCCTCTGTTTCAGCCCTAAAAAATGGCAAATACCAGCTACCACAGTACCTGGTGACCCTGTGCTGTACCTGCTGCCGCACTGTCACTTCACGATGCCGAGGACCTCATCTCGCCGTCGGGACACTGCCCAAACGGTAATTGACTATTTCACTGCAGAGAAGCAGCCAGCGCGCTCTGCTAAAATGGCGCCAGTGGCTGTGACACCACGCCGCTCTCAACCCTCGCCTCACTCTCCCCGCAGCAAAGTGGGAGCAGCTGACAGTCTGGAGGACGATGCCCCTGTGACACTGGGGTGTCTGAGGCTTTTACTGGGCACACTGCTTAAATCTTTGCAAGATGACCTGAGGGGGCTGCTGCATGATCTGAGGGAGGATATGGCGGTGCTGAGTGACAGAACAGGGCACATTGAAAGCAAAATGGCCGAATGTGTTACTGAGCACAAACACCTAGCTAATGACTACACCATCTTGGACTCAGATGTTCATTCCCTTAAGTCCAAAATATGTGATTAGAACAGAGGTCCCAACTCCAGGCCTCAAGACCCACAACAGTGCAGTTTCAGGATCTTAGTATTGCACAGGGCTTAGAATCATTACCTGTGCAGATGATCACATTAACACCTGTGCAATACTAAGGAAATCCTGAAAACCTGCACTGTGGCGGGCCTTGAGGCTGAGTTGGGACCTCTGATTTAGAAGATAAATCCGCAAAGGAATGTGAAGATCAGAGGGTTAACAGAGGTTGGAGAGGGGGAGGATACACAGGCTGTAATTATGGACTTTCTGCACACAGTTCTCCTTGATGCCTCACCTATGGATCTGTCTATGGATAAAACATATAGACTGCGTAAACCAGCCCACCTGGGAAGGGAAGTCCCTAGGGATGTATTGGTGTTTTTCACACTTCCAAAAACGAGAGACTTATTACTTCAAGCTATGAGGGGTAAGCCACAACTATCTGATGCCTTTAAAAATCTTGCCGTTTACCCAGACTTGTCGCCCGGCACTTTAGCCAGGAGGCGTGATGACCTCTCCCCTCCCTCCCCCTCCTCCCCATCCCCTCCCCTCCCTCTTCCCCCTTACTATGTTATTATCTTGTTTTATGTTATTTGACTACATCTCTACATGATTTTATTGATGATTTTGCACTGCAAACATTTTTTCAATAATAAAAAAAAAACGTGGAACCGGCGCCATAGACCCCCATGTTAACTGCTCCGGACCGGAATCGTTTCTGACCGGTTTTGTCCGGTGCGCCCAAAAACGGTGCAGTCTCCGATTTTGGGGACGGGAAAAAACAGGACACAAACTAATCTGGAACTGTATTCACACAAACGAATGAGCATATATGACCAATCCGGCACCATAGAGATACATGAGGCAAAAACTAATACAAGTGTATCCATTTCAAAACGAATACACCCGGATCCGAAAAACCATGGTGTGAAGCCAACCTTATAGGATTGCTGTTTCCAATAGATGGCACTAGAGTTCAAGTCCTCTTTGAAGAGGCATTTTGCATAACCTTCTTGTAGGAGACATGA
The DNA here is from genome assembly GCA_033576535.1 of Allobates femoralis. Classification (NCBI taxonomy): domain Eukaryota; kingdom Metazoa; phylum Chordata; class Amphibia; order Anura; family Aromobatidae; genus Allobates; species Allobates femoralis. The sequence goes on along the minus strand of JARQOC010000006.1, from coordinate 446,510,519 downwards.
TGGCCATTGCTTACTGTGAAGAATATGGAATATTTTCTGACATATCAATCAAGCAAAATCCCAATATTTCTACAATCATAAGTCGCCATTATAATTCTACAGTGTATTTTTACATTTGACTCCTTTACATAATTAGCATTCTGCTCTGACCCTGCAGGAGTTTACATTTTTTGAACAAAAGGTCCCTACAAGATAGGGGTCATTCATTTAAACCAAAAATGCTACTTCCACTGACAGATGTTGAGGTGAGAAAGGTAATTAAGAAGCCATCATACCTGGACTCTGGCAAGGAAGATCTACTGGGAAGGGCAGAGCCTCAAAGTAGCTTGCCAGACTTCTTGGGGGCGGAATCATATTCTGAATTATGAAATTGCTGTATGCCCCAGTTACATACCAAACATATAATTAAAATTGTGATAGCTGGTTGCACACACATATTTTCCAATTTCTTCTAGCGCCTGAGTCGAGGAGATACAGAGAACGGCAAGCAGAAGCCAGCCAGAGAAGCCATATTTGGTCTCCAAGCGTACATCGGATCCAGCTGGATCTGATTGTACCAGAACCATTTTCATTGGTCATCCCGGTGGAAAGTTATGACCCATCTTAACTTTTTGGAATCATTCGGCCCCGAGGACAGGGAAAGGATTCCATGACTGCCTGTGGGTGGAGAGGGGCTAACAGTTTAGGGAATAAGGATGCCTGACCCTATTATCTCAGTGTCGCTTAGGAAAATGTGTCACGTTATGTGTTAGGAGTACCCAAGGAAACGCTATGGCTCTACACTGCCTCTGTGTGGCCACCAGCACCAAGAAAACCAGTAACTGAATTACATTTGACTGCTTATATCTTTTGCATCCTACGGCCTTTATTTGCATATATGATTGTAATGTCTGTATGATTCATCTATATATATTATTATTTAGTGAGCTCTTACGGCGAACATAAAATGTTATCTTATGTTGCTCTTTTATCTCGATCCACGATCCCCACGTCCATGCGCGCGTTTAATATTAGACAGGCTTATATCTAACGAGAAATTAGTAGCATCACTGTGTTCTTCTGTTATTGCGGGACATGACAGTGACTGTCTGAAGGTTTAAATATATATTCCTTGCTTGGGACTGGTAATATACCACCCTCACTGTGAGTGTCTCCATAACTGGCTAACAACAGAGCAGCTGCCGCCCCTTCCTTATCCTTGGTCAATTCCCTGATTGTCCTGACGATAAGGGAGTGCTGTTTTTCATCACACTTACCGTCTGATAGCCGTGTCTGCATCCTCTTTCCTCAGGCCTTTAACAGCAGCATAAATCTCCAGATGTTCCCGCACTGTCAGGCTCGGCCACAAGGGGCTCATTTGAGGACAGTAGCCAAGGAAGGCAGTGGACTCATCTGTTTTCAAGGACACAGGAGACCCAACTCCGCTCAGCTCTACCTGCAGATAGTGCTGAATTATTAGTGTACAGTGATGGCGGTGTCTCGACACTTACATCTATGAGGTCCAGAAAACATCTTCCTGGGCACCTTTATATTATCAGATACACACAGAGTGGAAACGACCATGGACTGCACTTATCTCAGCTATGACACCTACTGAGAAGTAAATAAATCCTGCTCCAACTGTAACCTCTACAATTGTAACAGTAGGAAATTGCTTGACTAGCAGTTCCTTAATATAAAACTGTTAAAATTAATTTACAAGCAGAAGGGATTCGGTAATTTTGCAAAATGTAATCCATATCCAGGCACTGTTAGCAGAATGTAGGAGCTGTTTAAGGGCAGCCTGTATTGTGGAAATGAAGGGGAACTGTAACAACCTCCATCATTGGATAGAACTAAAGATTCCAAAGGAATCCAATTTGCCTAAAATTTGAAAAAGAAAATCAAATTTGCCAAAATTCTGAATTTTTTTGTAATTTGCCTTTGTTGAATGCAGCAAAATAGTGCTGGAAAAGGGGTTAAAGTACTTTTTTGGGTACTCACCATAAAATAACTTTCTCGTAGACTTCACTGGAAGACGAAGGAGACCATAGGTGTGTACTGCTGCCTCTAAAAGGCTGACACTAGGCAATAAAAAGGTTTGCACCTCCTCAGCAGGGTACACCCACCAATTGGCACTAAGCTAATCAGTTAATGAGAAAACAATAGGAGAAGCAACAGTAAGGCAAGAACAAAGTTATTAAAAACAACATTGTTGAGAACAACAAAACTATACAAGAGCAGGTGCTGTGTCTGTGGCGCCTCTGCGGAACCAGTCACCACAGAGGTACTGCACACCTGTTAGGGTGTAGTATCCCACTCACTGGTAAGAGGGGTACAGACCAGTACTGCGACACTCAGGTCACGCACTAGGAACCATTGTAGTGGGGCTGGGTGGTGAAGGAAGTAAGTACAGGGAGCACTTGGGGAGGAGTGAGGTCAGGAAGAACTCGCGTAGATGACAAGGGACACGTGACAAGGGGTATAAAAAGAGCAAGAAACATCTAGAACACAGGAGAAGCGATAGTTGAACAGAAGAAGAGAGTAACCAGATGAGGAGAGGTGGTAGAACTGCTGAAGAGAGGCCATTGAACACCAAGGTCGAGTTGGAGGGAAGCTAGAGAATGTACGCCTGAGAAGTGTCCAAAGGACTGGAGCAAGTGGGAGCTCGTCCTAAGGCCGAACCCTAGAGCAGAGCATCACCCAAGTGGCTTCCGGAGGAAGAGGGGGTCCCAGAGGCACGGGAAGTTAGCAATCCACCCGTGAGTCTCGTATTCATTGTCAGGCACAGGCAAGTGGAGGGATTAGGCAGTAAGGGGCACCGGGAACCCAAAAGACTAGTGGAGAAGACCAGGCTCAGCTAGCAACCCGGAGGCTGTGGCACTTTCATGGTGACTAAGCCGACAACCGCACACATCTGCAGAAAAGGTGCTAACCATAGGGCTAAGGGGAGACATTGCAGGAGAACCTCCTAAGAAAAGCCCACAGTCACTGGCTCAGAGCTCTGTGCGGTGAAGCGCAAGGCAGGATGGGCGAGGCAAGTGCTGTGTGAGACGACCTGGAAAGGACAGAGAAGGCGTGCCGGTTATGTACCATCCTACTACTATGGAGTAGCTGGATCCCTGCCTCCGAGAACCCAGTGCTCAGCAGGCTGCTGCACAAAGACTGTGAGTAAAAGAACTAAAAACTTAACACATCTAAAGCATCAGAGACATGCCTACCAACTCACTCAGGTACCTTTGGTCACCTTAGGGGTCATTGCTGCCTCCCAACTATCGGCCCCTAGGACGACTGTCAAGCAGCGGCGGCCATCTATAGCTGCAACCTGCGGGTGGTGTCACGTATAAATTGACAAGTATCCGTAGGTCCAGTCATCCCTGCCCAGAATGAACCCTCCATGCCAGATCCCTATCCCTAGGAGAGAGAGCCACCCACACCGAACTTTTAACGACACCGCCAGGGTCACGGAGCCGGGTCTCGGTCCCTGTGATCCCCGTGATGAAGCCTCATGAAAGCCTGGTTCCGAGTATCCTAAGGCCCTTGAGGTGTCCTGTCCACCAATGAAGGCTCCAAGAAAGGAATTTTACAGTGAATACACCAAATCCTCTTCTCTCTTTTGCTTTATGTGGGGGCACAGAAGATCATGGAGCTTCCAAAAGCAGACTCAAGGGTGGAATAAGGAACAGGATTAATGCCTGGATCAGGTAGAGGTCCCTTCCAAAGCTCACATCTGCTGAGGCATAGGTGTGCATTCAGTGTAACTTTGAGAAGGTATGAGCAGACAACCCTGGTAGCAGCTTTACAAAGCTGTGTCAAGGAAGCTTTATGCGGTATGCCCAGGAAGCCCCAACTGCACAGGTGGAGTGAGTGTTGAGCCCTAGTGAGGGTGGTCTGTGTCTTGCCCAAAACACTGCCACAATGGCATATCCATGCAGCGAGCAATAGTGGCCTTTGAAAGATGGGAGTCCTCTGCAACGGCCTTCCACAATCATGAACAAGGAGTTGGAATATCTGAACAGCACTGTCCTGAAAAAGAAGAAGTCTGACAAATTCCAAATTGTTGAGATATTGTTCCCCAGGATGAGTCTGGGACGGACAGGAATGATATCCTCGTTTAGGTGAAGGGAAGGGATCACCTTGGAGAGGAAGGACAGAAGCAAGTGTAGCACCACCTTGTCCTAATGGAAGATCAGGAAGATAGAGCAATAGGAGAGAGCTACCAGCTTTGAGACACGCATGATAGAGGTGATTGCCACCAGAAAGGCAACCTTCCATTAGAGGGATGAGAAGGCTATGTATCAAATCAGGTTAAAGGGAGGACCCTGAAGGATCCCCAAAACCATTTTGAGATACCAGGGACCCACAGGAGGCCAGTATGGCGGGACGAAATTGACTCCTTGCATGAAAATTATGACCTGAGAGTGGGGCTCTAATTCCTCTGGAAAAGGATGGACTGGGCCAAAATCTGTCCCATGTGGGAGAGAAGGGACAAGGGGAGTGAAGGCCCAACTGCGAAAAGGACCTGGGAGATAATTCTCTTGGCAGAGTCTGGGATATTGAGAGCATGGAAAGCCTGTGTGCCTGTGATTGGCCGACCGCAAGAAATGCGGTGATAGGCCAGAAGAGAGGGTCGCCCTGGTTAGCCACAATCGGTGGGCAGAGTCGGGAGAAAAGCACATGGGGAAAGTGCGTGCCGGTACGTGTGGCCTGTTAAAAGTAGGTGTTGACAATGCTAGTGGCCTAAATATGTGGGGAGGCCGCAGAACTGCCTCTGTCTGGTAATCGCTTTGGAAGTAGGTGGAGTAAGGGGACCATAGCGCTGGGTATCCAGGAGGCACCTGGGCGGGGAAGGAGACGCTGGCACAGGGATTAGATAGGGGGACGCCCACTGACTAAAGGAATAAAAGTGGATGCATGGGTTATCTCTCCAGGCGCTGTCCTAATTCCTTCTTCACAGAATGGAATACTGTCCTCAAGGGGACCCAGGAGGAAGTCTTTAGGCATGGATCCATCTTTCCCCCAGCACTGTCTTTATGGAGGACAAGTGGGTTGGGGATTAATGGCGAGGACCATACATGAAGCCACCATGAGACAATCTTGATGATGTGCTAGGGGAGTAAGGTCCTGCCAGGCAGACCAGAGAGGCAACGATGTGGATCAGACCACATTGTTCTCTCGATCTCTAGGTGGAAAGATGGTGGGTGTTTACACTCTGTTTCCCAGGTCAAAAGCTGTATGTAAAAGACAAAGGTGAAAAGATTAATAGAACACAACGAATTTTAGGTAGAAAGGGGTCTTGGAGCAGACCTATGTCTGCCTCCTACTGACACTAAACTAAAATAAATTAGCTTGGTGCCAGTTGGTGGGTGTACAATGCTGAGAAGGAGCTAATTTTTTATTGCCTAGTGACAGCAACATATACGCATGGTCTCCTGTGTTCTCTCAATGAAGTGATTGAGAAATCGTATATTCACCTCGTTGCTCGCTTTTCTTCCCACCGCAGCACCCTTCCAACTTATTCCTATTGCTCTGGTTATTTCTTTTCTCAGGTGTGTCAATGGATGTCATCTTCCAGATGTCAAGTCTCAGCCAGTGCTGAGTAGGCCTTGGGGGATGTGATGCTGTAACAGAGTCACAAAATTCATCACCTGAGGTCTAGTCAGTGATGAATGAAGATCCGGAAGAAGACATCTGTCACCACTCCTGAAGAAAAGGAGACAAAGGACCTGAAGAGAAGGATTGGATGACTGGGCGATGAGCTTCAGTGGCGGGAGTGGGGAATAGCAACCTGAATAAAAACAAATGTTCACCCTACGTTTATTTCCCTCCAGCGTTCAGAGACATCAGAACATAATAGACACATTCGATTCATAGTGCATAAATTCAATGCAAATCGGATTTTCTGTCCAAAATCGATCAAACTGACAAATTTGTAATTTCGGCAGGTTTGCTCATCACTACCCAATCCTACCTACAGGGTATTGGAGCAGTTTGGGTAATAAGAGCTGTACAAGCTATTTCCTAATATGCACATATCACTGCATCTCTTGTGTTTTCCGGTTTATTTCCACATTTATTACCCTCTCTGGACGTTGAGGATACTCACATTTCCTGCAGTTGGCTCTTCCTCCCCGCCAGCACATACACAGATGTGGTTTTCCCTGCTCCATTGGGTCCCAATAGACCAAGCACCTCACCTTGATGTACAAACACAATAACTCACATCATTCTACACATAAGTCAAGGAGCATTCATTTGGCTTTGGGTAACGGGACTGTAATATATTTCATTGTAAAAATAATCCTTGAAACAAACCTTTTTTGACATGAAATGAGATATTTTTCGTTGCCACTTTCGTCTTTTTCCAGAGCCGAGAGCAGCACCTCCTAATCTGATATTCTTTACGCAGGTTCTCTACGATAATGACCGGCTTCTAAAAAGAGACAAAGGGGAAAATGATTTCTAGGATCAGTAATTCTACTTTTGATATGTGGCGCCCTGCTCACACAGGTAACCACAGACTCGCCTACAGCATGGGTGGGTTTCTACAGTGGGTACATAGACACAAACAATACCTTCCACCCCAGCACAGTAGGGGGAGCTCAACTTGCTGCCTTTAGGCAAGATTCCCTATAAATACTGGTGCTCGGGGCGGAGTTACTTAGAGTGTGCAGACGCTACAAGAGCTGTGAAGACGTACTGGTGGTCGGTGCTGCGTTAGGCCCGAGCCAGTGACCCTGAACAGCCTTCGAGTAGTCTTGCAAGGCCCAAGAGTGGGGTTGGAAGGCGAGGAGAGAGGAAAGAACAAAGTGGGAACTGAGGAGCCAGCGTTAGGTTCACCCAAACAGCACACCGGAGTCCGAGTCTACTGGAGAGCACCTGGCCCAGTAGAGAACAGTGGTCTACCATGGAGACTTCAGTCGCCCGGGAACCTGCGCAGTCACTAACCATGGAATCAGGCACCGCGGAGAGAGGAACAGCGGTAGCCCATCGAGGGTTTCCCGACGGCAGCACAGGTGAACAGAGAGAGCAGAGGAGGCCAGCCAAGTTTCACAGGGGGCAGGGGCTTCACACACACGGGAAAGAGACAAGGAGGCCTTATACCCACTCACTGTGGAGACCCAGAAGTGCATCCTGAACACCCGGCAGTGCCCTGGACGTTTACCTGCAACTACACCAGTAAAAGATAAAGAAACGACCAGCATTGTGTGTGAATTCCTTACCCGCGCCCCTGCCATCCACATAGATTGTCCCGTTATCCAACAGCCAGACCAAATCCCTGCTCCATCCCTCATCATCATTACTAAAATCCCCAGGGATCCAGCTCTGCCTGTGGGGAGCTTCACCACCTAGCTACTCATCCATCATCCCTCGAGGCCCCACGCAGACCTGGTGCAGTCACCAGATACCACAGGTGGCGTCACGATAAACTTATAAACATTTATTCCCATTTCAACTAACCCTTTTTGGTTGACCACCAGGGCCACGGGTCTGGGCAGGCCACCAATGACATCCCTATCGCAGCAGATGGCCCAGATACCCGAGTCCCCATACCCTTGGCTGATCAGATACCAATTGCCAATTAGTTTTCTTCCAGAAGAAAAGAAAATACTTTTATCCTGATTCCTATTGGAGACAGCAAACCTATAAATCAATTTGTAAGTCTTCAAATGTGACTAAGGGCCACGTCACACACACAGATATTTGTGCAGATATTGTTCGCAGATCTCTGGTTGCAGTGAAATCATGGACACATTTGTATACAGCCACAAAATGAAGCAATGTGTCCATGATTTCACTGCAACCAGAGATCTGCAAACAATATCTGCACAGATATCTGTGTGTGTGACGTGGGCCTAAGGATAAGAATAGGTTAGCCAGAAAGTTATTGTTTAGAAGACAGATTGAAAAAGACATCCGGTGGAGATCACAGGCGCTCCCAGGAAGAAATCGAAGCCTCTGTTCTTGCTTCCAAATTATTTTTATTCACATTAAAACTACACGTTTCGGATAAACATTTTAAAATATAGCCTTCCTCAGGTCCCTGGAACCTGAGGAAGGCTGTTTTAAAATTTTTAGCCGAAACGCGTAGTTTTAATGTGAATAAAAATAATTTGGAAGCAAGAACAGAGGCTTCGATTTCTTCCTGGGAGCGCCTGTGATCTCCACCGGATGTCATTTTCAATCTGAATACTGCTGACAGAGCCCACAGGCTGGAGGCTCTGAATATCCGGCACAAAGCTGCAGACCAGGAAGCATTGTTTTCAGCTCCAGCACCTTGAGGATATATGCCATACAAGACGATACAAAGGTGAGGAGATTATCTACAAATATATGGTTGGACTTATATACATCTACACTTAGATCTGCGCCTCTCTCCCTCTCATCCCTTTTACTAGGGCCATACAGCCCCGTGAGGTCCAGAAATATAATCTTTCAGAAGACTAAGGATCTGGATGAGATGCTTCCACCTTAACGGGTAGGAGATTGACCTAAGAAAGTGTCATCAAAATAATCACATTTTATATTACATGAAATATATTTAATATATATTTATTTTATTTATATACTGTATAATATTATTATAACAGTTACACACAGCAAATAAGATCATTATGCTGGATTTTGTATTAAATCACTAGCCGACACTTCCCAAGCGTGATATATTGGCAAATGATGTATGCAGAGCCCAGTAGGGTGGCCGGTTGCTTTTTGCAGCTAACAGATTGTTATTTTGTCAACTCCATTAGTTTTCAAGTGCTGGCCAAGGTTTTTAGGCACAGCACCCAGTGTGCCGATTACTACTGCGACCGCCTTCACCGGCTTGTTGCCAGAGTCTTTGCAGTTCAATCTTTAAGTCCGCATAAAACCACTGCTTATTTGTTGACAAAACAGATTGTGAAGTGACATGACAGCAAAAAGCCAATGGAAATGGCTGAGATGCCCCGCAATAGACTGTGACGTCACAATGGGAACCTCCTATCAACAATAGACATCCGCTATGAAAAGAGGGAAAACTCAACAACTGCTAAGTACTCTGAAGAAGGAGGCCGTTAGCCTGTGAAATGCATTAGTGACTGAACAGCAGAAACGAGTAGTTGCAGCAGACTTGCGCTGTGACTGACCGAGCAAACCCCGCCCGACTCCGCCCCACTCCACCTACACCACGCCCCATCCACGCATTATAGTGACGGACAGGGCTACGGAACACAGCTACGGAGCACAGCAAGGGAGCCGACCGCACGAGGAGAGAGGACGCCAAACTGCGAGAGGGAAGCCGGCCATGAGACATAGACATAATGGAGGGAGGTAAGCAGACAGCGCTTGTATAATAGGAAACCGAAAGTAGAAGATCAGAGTAACAGAGTTCGATCACATAAGGCACCAATTGGAAAGAGTTGATTAGGGGAAAGGACGTAACAGCGAAAAGGTTATAGTGATAGAGGGTTATAGATTAAAGCAAACAGTATCACATTTGTCACACAAAGGTTTAGCACCACCACACACAGGGGAATGTGTTATAAGTTACTAAGTGAGATATATAACACAAGGGATATATATGCACCAAAGAGACACTATACACATGATATTAGAGGTATGAATAAGATAACTCAGACAGCTAAGTAGGGAATAAGAGGCACAGTATTAGTGGATTAGTACACTGATATAATTAGGTACAACAACATAAGGATATATACTGTATATGAGGTTAGAGGTATTAACAGGGTAATACAAACATTTAGGATATAAGGAGCACAACAACACAACATTAGTACACTAACTAATATAAATAAGTGAATCCATTGGAAAATAGGGATATAAGTGATTTTACAAAACTCCATACAGCAATAGAAGGGAAAATCCCACATTTACACCCCACGGAATCAAGAGAAACAGCCCACAGGCAAGGAGGAAGATACAGCTGGGGTTCTGTAAAGGGTTAAAAGGTACAAATACCTAGAAATGGGGGCATTTTTTGATAAAAACAAACCACCAACAAAAGAATTTTTTTTTCATCAGGAAACACTGCCATAGTCCTATGATGCAAGTGAAATGACTAAAATCATCAACAGATACGAGTTGGAAAGACACCTGAGGGAATACCAAGAGACCTATCTGGGTCAAAGAGACACCCAAAGAGGATAGAGGTCCACCAGAGACTGAATATCCTCACCAGAGACTACACCAAGGACTAGGAAACTAATCAAGGGACATTTAGAACACCTTGTTTTATTGAAATTAAATTACTTTTGTATATACAATTTCAGTTGGATATCTTGGAAATTTAAACATTTTTCAATAAACATCCGAATTACAGTCAAAGAGCATTGTAATACTGAGTTCTTTTGAAGAGCCATTGAATAAGGGTTGTTGTGAGCGCTGGGCTATTATCTATACATAGTTGAGCCAATCATAGGAGGGATAAGACACGGTAGTCTTTCTAAAGCTGTCTAGCAGCTACAACTATTATATGCCAGTAACCGAGCCTGGTTGGGATATTTGGCAGAGTTCCCCTTAGTGACAGTGTAAATACATATAATATTACATTACAATAAATGGATCAGGAAAAAAATAAAATAAAGGGATATTTGTAGCCCTGAGGAAGGAGCACAGCAGGCTTCGAAACGCGTCGGAATAAAAGAACACCGTTGTATCAGACCACTGGACCAGTCTCTTCTTTACAGCAGGGCGTATCATCAGACACTTTTTGTCCCCCTGTTCCAGTTGAACATCCGATAGCAACAATGGTTCTTAGGTGCCTACTTAACATTTAACAATGTATCGAGTCCCCCCAAATGTATAGCTCCCCTAATACATAGTATGATGCCCTTATACCTCCCTATACATAGTACGATGTCCCTACACCTCACCTATACACAGTATGATGTCCCTACACCTCCCTATACACAGTATGACTTCCCTACACCTTCCCTATACACAGTATGATGTACCGACCCCTCCCTATACACAGTATGATGTCCCTACACCGCCCCTATACAGAGTATGTCCCTACACCTCCCTATACACAGTATGATGTCCCTACACCTCCCCTATACACAGTACGATGGGCCCACATTTCCCCCAAAACAATGGTCCACACACCTTATTATGGCCCGGCCCCACAGTAGCTAAGACATGGTTTAATGGTCTTCACAGTAGCCCCTACATTGTATATTGGCCTCCATAATAGCCCCCACACTGTGCGATGACCCCCAAAAGTAGTCAACAGTTTATGACAGTAGCTCCCACACCGAATAATGATGCAATCAAAGTAGGATATCTGGCACCAGATTTCTTCATGCAAGAATATTTTTTATTCCATCATAAGTTTCACAAATATGACAGAATACGGGGGACGCAGTCCCCCACATTGCACACTGGATAATTATCCCCACATTGGCTCCTGCACTGTATAATGACCCTCATATTAGCTCTCACGCTGTGTAATAACCCCCACATTACTTCCCACACTGTATAATGACCCCACATTAGTTGCCACACTGTATAATAGCCCCCATATTAGCTCGCACGCTGTGTAGTGACCCCCACAATAGCTCCCACATTGTAAAATGACTCCTAAATTAGCTCCCACGCTGTATAATGGTCCAAACATTAGGTCCCACGATACATAATGACCCCACATGCGCTCCCACATTGTTTAAGGGCCTCCCACACCAGTGGAGTAACCAGAGTCCAATGGGCCCTGGTGCATGTTTTTGATCTGACCCCCCATTCCGACTACCCTGCATGTTGCTTAGATGTATGGGCCCTTGTAGCCTTCTAATTTCTATAAAGACATATGTGTTCCTCCCCCTCTATATGTTGTTGTGTTCCCAATCCTGTGCTAATGGACCCGATCTAGGGACCCTTCCTGGTATATATGTCTTCTTCCTGGGTCCATCCAGGTATATATGTCCCCATCTAGGTATATATGTTCCCATCCTATAGTATATATGTCCCTTAATAGCCCCCATCTAGGCTGCTTCTTGGTATATATGTCCCCATCATGGGCCTATTCAGGTATATTATGACCCCATCCTGGTATATATGTTCCCCATCCTGGAATATAAGTCCCCATCCTGGGCACATCCCGGTTTACACATATCCCTACCCTGCTCTATATGTTGCCCATCCTGGTATATATGTGGCGCCCCTGATGGTCCAGTTGCCACAGAGGTACTGCACCTCAGCCAGACGCGTGGTATCCCACTCTCGGGTAAGGAGGGGACACTACCCGGCACCCACACACCAGCATCCAACACCACTCCAGGTGAAAGAATTTGGGCGGACCCTGTTGAGGGAGGGCCCTATCCCATGCTGGAGGGGAATTAGGTAGAGGGTGCGAGTGGAGGAAGAAGTTAGGGGAGCACAGTAGGAAGTGGTGAAGCAAGAAGAGACAACAAGAGTGACGGACGGACAAGAAGACAGGAGTTGGAGGGAGTTAGTGTCAGGAGTCTGACATGAAAGGAAAGATAGAATGTGGTGTTCTGGGGACTGGAGCTGGTTGGAGCTCGTCCCAGGAGCAAACAAGGAAAGAACCGACGGAGGAGCCAGCGAGGGGCTCTAGAAAGACAGAAGAGGTCCCAGGGACACGGGAAGTGAGGAACCCACCCGTGGCGCTGGCGCCTGTATCCAGGCCGACGGTGACCAGAGTCGGGTAGAGGGATCGGGTCGCAGATGGGACCGGACCCAGACTAGTAGAGTAGCTGAAGGACTCGGCTACCCAATCGGGGGCTGCGGTAACTCCAGCAGCTGAAGCCACATTTATTTTCCGAAAAGGTAGCCACATAGGGTCAAGGGGACTAGGAAGACGTCTGGCTTGGGACACTGAGTGTGAGGCGCGGGGCAGGAGGGCGCATAGAGATGACCTGGGAAAGAACACCAGAAGGGGGTCCCGGTGGAGTGTTCCCAAGTTATCCGAGAGTTGGCTGGAACCCTGACCCGGAAGGCACAGCACCCCAATGGTTTCTGGAAACACCTGGGGGTTTGTCTGAACTGTGAGTAAAACCTGAAAGACTGTTCTCCAAGTTATTTATGGCATCATCAGTCCTGCACCCCACCGTTTCCTATCATTTCATAGACTGTACCAACTGCCCTGGGACCTCCCACTCCACTCGTGGGGAGCTACACTATCATTGGTGCGTTAACAACTGACCCAGAGGATCTGTACTGCAGAGTCGGCCGTCCATCCCAATTGCCGAAAACCATGGTTGGCGTCACGTTAAATCTCATATAAAATATCCCCCATTTACGGCACTGCCAGGGCCACGGAGCCGTGTCACGGCCCCGCGACCTCCCCAAAGAACTGTCTGGCCCAGTTCCGAGTACCCCACAGTCCTGGTGGGTGTGTCATATATGTCCCCATCCTGGGCCCACCCTGGTTTATATATGTCCCTATCCTGCTCTATATGTTGCCCATCCTGGTATATATGCCCCATATGTTCCCTGTTCTGCACTAAAGAATAAAAAACATCATATATTCACCTTATCCTGGATCCTGATGGTTTAAGTGAGGGCAGATCATTATGCTGTCATCGCACACACAAGAGACCTGACACTGCGCAATAACGTCTTCATACTGGGACTTTGACATCCTTTGGATGCACCTGTGCCTCGTCCTATGCATCACCTACTGTTCTGTAGACTGGAGTCAAAAAGAGCCCTTTGGTCCACAGAATAGAGAGCAGAAGTGTGGGGTATCCCTGCTCTGCCGCACAGATTAACTATATTGGTGCGCTGTGCTGGGTTGTGCATGCTGATATAGTTAACAGTGGCAGTAGCTCCCGAGGGACTCCTCTAATCACGGGGCCTGGGGCACATGCTCCTCTGCCCCCTTGTAGTTACTGATATATTTTTTTAGCTATGTTAAAGGACTTAGTTACATACTATCTTCTATGGAGCATTGCCTGTAAGACTCATGAATTAAAGCCTGCCTCCTTTCAACACTATACCTTTACTACAGACTCATGAAAGGAGTTGGCTCTTAAACCAACCCCATCTTTAGAGATATATAACGTTGTGCATCATCTGATCTTCAAGTCTGGCTCATGGAACCTGGTGAATATGGGAACCCCACAGTTATGCAATTCCTTTCAAGTAATCCCATCCTCATTATGCTTAACTCGACCACAGCGTGTTTGGAGCTGCGGTGCGGGTTGCCGGGAGTCCACTCCTCCTCCGCATGTTCATTTCATGCTGCGGTGTCGGAAGCAGCTCCCATCGGGTGACTGCAGGGAGAAGCCGCCCCGCACCCGCCGCACATGGTGAGTACAGGGTGGCTGCGGTCTCCCTGCAGCCACCCGCGGCTTCACTCAGGTCCGGAGGAGCTGCGTCCAACACACAGCTCCTCCGGACCGTGAGCACACAGCCTAACAGTGCAGGAGTTCTTCCTATGCTCTTCCATTATGCAGTCTATGAATAAAGATTACCTCTTCCATACATCTGGAAGCCAACATGGTGTCACCCTCACATCCTTCCAGAGCGTCAGGGTTTTTCTTCACTTTGGTTTTCTGTCTGTAGGTTCTAAAATGGCAAAAAAAAATTCATTTTCTATAATGATGGGATGATATATTGGACTTGAAGGATTGTTGTATAGTCTTTTTTCATCAACCTCACTAACCAACTAAATCCTCTGATAATATATTTGGCCAAAACTACAGATGTAGCAGAGCCGAGTGTGTCACTGAACAGTTTCTTTCATGCACCTTGGTTAAAGTTCAAGACCGGACCATTTTCTCCTATTCATTTACTTCACACATTGTGCTCCCCATAAGGTCATGGAAAACCTTTATGGGGTGTTCTAACATTTAATTTACATTTTTCTTTCCTCTGTAAGGCTGGGGTCACAGTACCATTTTTCACATGCGTTTTTGGAGACCTGCGTTTTCAAAAACGCATGTAAAAAACGCACCCATAGGCCCCCATGTTAAAAAACGCATGCCCTAATAGCCAAAAAGCATGGCTATGTTCACACACAATTTGCGTTTTTTTTAGCACTCTTAAAAGCACTTGCGTTTTTTTTAAGAGTGCTACAAAATGTCCCTTGTGTGTCTGAAAGGATTTGCCACGTTTTTGGACTTAGTCATTTTTTCACCAAAAACGCAGGCAAAAATGCAAGCGTTAACGCAGGGTGCATAAATGTGCCTTTTAAAAACGCATGTGTTTCCCATAGGGCCCCATGTTAAAAAAACGCATGCGTTTTCTTTAACATGGGCTTCTATGGGAAACGCATGCGTTTTTGAATGGCACTAAAAGGTACTAATGTACCATGCGTTTTTGCATGCGTTTCCCATAGGGCCCCATGTTAAAAAAACGCATGCGTTTTTGGAAAAACGCACATGCGTTTTTTTACAGCACCAAAAACGCTGCATGCAGCGTTTTTTGGACTAGGGGTAAAAAACGCAAATGGAGCTGAAAAACGCAGCTACACTCAAATGTACCCTGCGTTAACGCACCTGCGTTTTTTTTAACAGCCCAAAAACGCAGAGATGGTCAAAAAAACACATGTGTGTGAACATGGCCCATGTGTGACAGTCCCATGCGTTTTTGGAGCATATCCAAAAACGCATGCGTTTTTTAATAAGGGGCCTTATGGAAAACGCATGCAAAAACGCATGTACAATTAGTGCCATTCAAAAACGCATGCGTTTCCGGAAACGCATGCGTTTTTTTTAACATGGGCTCCTATGGGAAACGCATGCGTTTTTGAATGGCACTAAAAGGTACTAATTGTACATGCGTTTTTGCATGCGTTTCCCATAGGAACCCATGTTATAAAAACGCATGCGTTTTTCAAAACGCTCAAAAAAATACTACAAGGGCCATGTTCACACACATGCGTTTTTTTGACCATCTCTGCGTTTTTGGGCTGTTAAAAAAAACGCAGGTGCGTTAACGCAGGGTACATTTGAGTGTAGCTGCGTTTTTCAGCTCCATTTGTGTTTTTTACCCCTAGTCCAAAAAAACGCTGCATGCAGCGTTTTTGGGTACTGTAAAAAAACGCATGTGCGTTTTTCCAAAAACGCATGCGTTTTTTAACATGGGCCCTATGGGAAACGCATGCAAAAACACATGGTACATTAGTACCTTTTAGTGCCATTCAAAAACGCATGCGTTTCCCATAGGGGCCCATGTTAAAAAAAACGCATGCGTTTTTGAAAAAAACGCACATGCGTTTTTTTAACATGGGGCCCTATGGGAAACGCATGCGTTTTTAAAAGGCACATTTATGCACCCTGCGTTAACGCTTGCGTTTTTGCCTGCGTTTTTGGTGAAAAAATGACTAAGTCCAAAAACGTGGCAAATCCTTTCAGACACACAAGGGACATTTTTAAGCACTCTTAAAAAAACGCAAGTGCTTTTAAGAGTGCTAAAAAAAACGCAAATTGTGTGTGAACATAGCGCACTATTTTTAGGTGCAGATTCAAAAACGCACCCAAAAACGCAGGGAGCCATCACACACCTTACAAAACTCATGCTGACATGAAAAAAAGCATGAGTTTTGTTAAATCAATAAAAAAAACGCATGGCAACTGTGACCACAGCCTAAGGCTGGGGTCACAGTTGCATTTTTCACAAGCGTTTTTAGAGACCTGCGTTTTCAAAAACGCATTTAAAAAACGCACCCATAGGCCCCCATGTTAAAAAACGCATGCCCTAATAGCAAAAAAGCATGTGTGACAGTCCCATGCGTTTTTGGAGCATTTCCAAAAACGCATGCGTTTTTTAATATGGGGCCTTATGGGAAACGCAAGCAAAAACGCATGTACAATTAGTGCCATTCAAAAACGCATGCGTTTTTTTAACATGGGCTCCTATAGAAAACGCATGGGTTTTTGAATGGCACTAAATGGTACTAATTGTACATGCGTTTTTGCATGCGTTTTCCATAGGGGCCCATGTTATAAAAACACATGCGTTTTCTACAAAAACGCATGCGTTTTTCAAAACGCACCAAAAAATAGTACATGCACTATTTTTTGGTGCAGATTCAAAAACGCAGCCAAAAACGCAGGGAGCCATCACACATCTTAGAAAACTCATGCTGACATGACAAAACGCATGTTAAAACGCATGAGTTTTTAAAAGGCACTAAAAAACGCATGTCAACTGTGACCCCAGCCTAACTGTGGCTGGCATATTAGTCCCAAGTTAAAGGGCAAATTCAGACTCCTCATGGAAACTGCGTAGCCCCAGTTACAGGGCAAATTCAGCCTCCTAATGAAAACTGATCTGGTTTTGTTAGACTCCAGCAGCCCCTGCTCCGTCCTGGCTACTAGCAATCACATGATTGCTGAGTCTGGAGGAAGCACTATCAGCGCTTCCCATAATTTATTCACAGTGCTTGTTCAGTGCTTTGTATGCAGTGATCAGAAAGGCAGAGATGGTATCTAACCATCTCTGCCTTCTATTTATAGGGAGTCCGGCTGTGTCTGACTATTGGCTCTCCATTTTTGCAGCTGCATGATGCTTACTCTGCAAGGAGACTGTAAAATGTTATCTGTATTATCTCGGGGAAAAATAACGATGGTACAGAACCTGAAGATTGGATCTCTCCTGATGGTTTTCTTTCCGAACAGCCATTCCAGGAACCACAGAATCCCAAAGAATAAGACGATATGAAGGAAGGGCTGAGGGTGAGAGAACAAGATGTCAAAGGAGGGATGTAACAGCACAAGAACAAAGCAAAAATGTGCCATGTATGGTTGGCGGTCCTGGTGGTCATGAACTCTGGAAAACACTTTATGGATTCAGAGCGGCTCCTCAGTCTTCAAGAAAGGAAACATTTGGCTTTACCCCTGCCCTGTTGTCATGTGAAGCATGAGGCTGCACCCGCAATGTGGGCAACGCTGGTAAGAAAAATCATACGCACCATTATGGCAATGTGGTTCTCAACTGGCACATCGAACTCATCTGGTGCATAAGTATACATTATCTGGAAAGAAAAATTATAATAATTTATAGTCTGAACATTATTCATCTTCCCTATATGTGTGTGGGCAGTAAGGTGTTAAACCATTTACTGTTGAGTGCATGCCAACCACTACTTTTCTACCATATGTTTAGTGCCCAGGCAAGCAGCCAGCGAACCAAGGTAAGTGCTAAGACCCATTGTCCCACACAGCCCAGATTTTGGCTATGTGCACACAATGTCGTTTTCATCTAGATTCCACCTGAGAAAGTGCAGCAAAAAAATGAACATAGTGCCCAGCAATGTAAAAACGACATTGCTGTGCACATGGATTTAGAAAACCGTGAAGAGGTTAAAAGAAGAAACATGTTCCAGTCTTCAGGCGCCTTTGTTTGGAAGGCACCTCCTCTTTATAGTTAGAAGTAGATGGAAAACACACCAGCGGCAGACTTAATGCAGAAAAACGTTAATAAAGCCACCAGTAAAAGCAGCTTTTCCTTAGAAAACCTCTGAATACAGATGCATAGTATTACATTGCGTCATTCGGCATACATGTATGGAGCAGTGCTCTGTCCCAGGTGATAATTTTCTGCTCTTAGAATAAGTCTTTTATGTATTTAAATAATTGGTACTGCACTGTTTCTTAGGCTGGCTTCACACCACGGTTTTGTATGCCCTCCGGTCCTGTTTTCTGCCGGAATCAGCAGTTCGCGGCTGCTGGAGCTGTCCCTTGCGGAAATGTCAGGATCGCGGCTTGCGGGGAGCTAGCTGCGGTTCTCAACTCCCAGCTAGGAGCTCTCCATGGTGCTGAAGTTCAGTGCCAGCTGGCGCTGAACTTCAACACCTGGCGTCCGGCAGCCTTATGTGATTTTATGTTGGATCCGGCGCCCATAGACTCCCATGTTAGGGGGCGCCTTATCGCACCACATTCGTAAGGATCTGATTTGGTCCTATTTTTGCCCTGGTCACAAAAACGCTGCAAGCTGCGATTTTGAGTCCGGGAAAAAAAACAAATTCTCCCGAATCCCCCCTGACCGCAGGGAACCGGATGGCAAAACACTGCCATCCGGCCCCATAGGAATACTATGGGGCCAAAATCTGATCCACTGCTGTCTGGTTCACACCGGACAGCCCCAGATTACACAAACCGTGGTGTGAAGCCGGCCTTATGTTCATAATTAATGCATAGTAGCATTACATTGATTAGTAACAGCATCACCTGCTGGCGATTTTATATACAGTATGTTTAGTTCAGCTACAAGGTATTATGGGAAGTTTCCCAGAATGCATTGTGGTTACCTCAGAGGCAGAAACCATTTTTATCTTTGCCTCAGTTGAGAGAATATGTTGAATTCCTCACAGGCATATTGTACCTAGTAAAGCTTGCTCAAGTATAAATGGTAACATAGAATATGTATTTGTGGCGCCCCTGCGGTCCAGGTCGCCACAACCAGCCCAGCGCACCACGGGGACCGGATGACTGGTGCGTGGACAACGGCATGCAAGCCACTAATGTTGCGATGGGATTATTATAATAGTTATCCTTGTACCACCTTTTTACTTACCCTAATTAAAGCCTTACGGCCATTTTATGCCGATCACTGTCTGGTGTTGGATTTTGGGGCGTCGGGGTTGGGGTGGACTCTGCGTTCCCATGAAATTCTAGGCCTTGGGCCTGGAAGGAATTCTTGTGGTGAAGAGACTCTCCATATGTGCTCTGCTCCAGAGTATCTGGAAGTATCTCCACCTATTGAGCCATGTGACTGAGTCACTGGCCATAAGGACAACACCCAATCTACACTTCAGTCTCTCTCAGTGTAAGGTGAATATACTGTAAACCACACACCAGTAAATGGTCCTGGGACACAACAATGAGAAATAGGGTACATTAAACATAAGTGGATGTAATTGAAAGTGCATATCTTAAGCTCACAAATGAAAGGGACTAAACGTAGAGGGGTATCTAGGGAGTGAATTGTAGTGTGTGGAAGCTACTCATGGTCCAGGGGTACTTAAAGGGACAGACAATCTGGACCGGGCCACTACATAACTCCTTAGATATTGCTGTGAATTGTGACAGAAGCCTTTAGGAAAATGAAATTGTATGGGGGATGTGTCACTTCTGGTGTCAATCAGCTTTTCCCCCACAATGCAATCGCAGGAGGCCAACAGCACTGGTAATAATAAAGGTCCTGGCACTGCCCACTTGGCATGCTGCAAAGAAAAGTCCTGGGTCCGTGGGTTCATAGTTATTTCTTACGTTTGAGATCTCACTTACTATGTTGTGCAGGATTACTCCAAGAGTGCTGCTGGGAAAGAGTAAGATGTACAGAGCCTCTTCACCTGGAATGTATTTGCTCAACAGATCCATTAACATCAAGGGAACGAAGGAGGACTGAAAGAGGAAAATAATTATCCAATATTAGTAACGTGGGGGAAAAGTCCAATAATATGGCTGCAGGGAGATTGGATCCTTTGGTCAGTAATACATAAATGCCATATACAGCAGCATCTTGTGTTCTGTGGATAATCGGCAAGTTGTAGGGGTGCCGGGGACGCCGTCACACCCAATGTCTAAAGGAAGGGTCTAAAGGGTCCATAACAATAATCATAGGACCTGCACATCATAGGGGTGAGCAGATATTGTATAGGGGTACGGCTATACCTGTGTTCTTCGTTCTTCTGGTGATGACTTACCAATGCAAAGAATAAGGACCAGCTGTCAAAATGGGTTTTATTCTTCCCAAAAAGAAACGCAAAATTGTACACATAGAAAACCATCGCTGTACTGTATCCAGGGATGATGACGACCTACAAATACAGCAGAAAACAGAACATTGCTCAGCCACTTACAGATAATCTACAGAGCAGTAAGAGTGATTTCTAATTACCTATAAGGATTTATCTCATCACGACAGACCTTATTATATTACAGAGCTGCAGTGAAATCTCCCGCTTGTTCATCAAACAATTTGTTGTACTGATTGTCTTTACTTTACGAGAATAGTGAGTGCAGCTCTGTAGTATAATACAGGATGTTAGGCTGGCTTCAGACTTGCAGATGCATCTGCAGCGTTTTGCAGATGCATCTGCAAGCATCTGCATGCAGACGGCGGCCCCTATGTTTATAATGGAGCGCACGGCGGTCTGCAGATGCTTGCAGACCGCCGTGCGCTCTCATTGCCCGCCATTAGTGATCTGTGCGCACGCGGATGCCTGCGCACAAATCACACACTCCCGCCCGCACCAGGGACGCAACATCTCGCGTCCATGGTGCGGGCGGGAGTGTGTGATTTGTGCGCAGGCATCCGCGTGCGCACAGATCACTAATGGTGGGCAATGAGAGCGCACGGCGGTCTGCAAGCATCTGCAGACCGCCGTGCGCTCCATTATAAACATAGGGGCCGCCGTCTGCATGCAGATGCTTGCAGATGCATCTGCAAAACGCTGCAGATGCATCTGCAAGTCTGAAGCCAGCCTAACTCAGGATCAGTACAGGATCAGTAACGTAATGTATGTACACAGTGACTGCACCAGCAGAATAGTGAGTGCAGCTCTAGAGTATAATAATATAGGATGTAACTCAGGATCAGTAATGTAATGTATATACACAGTGACTCCACCAGCAGAATAGTGAGTGCAGCTCTGGAGTATAATACAGGAGGTAACTCAGGATCAGTACAGGATCAGAAATGTAATGTATGTACACAGTGACTGCACCAGCAGAATAGTGAGTGCAGCTCTGGAGTATAATACAGGAGGTAACTCAGGATCAGTACAGGATAAGTAATGTAATGTATGTACACAGTGACTGCACCAGCAGAATAGTGAGTGCAGCTCTGGAGTATAATACAGGGTGTAACTCAGGATCAGTACAGGATAAGTAATGTAATGTATGTACACAGTGACTGCACCAGCAGAATAGTGAGTGCAGCTCTGGAGTATAATAATATAGGATGTAACTCAGGATCAGTAATGTAATGTATGTACACAGTGACTGCACCAGCAGAATAGTGAGTGCAGCTCTGGAGTATAATACAGGATGTAAATCAGGATAAGTACAGGATAAGTTGTGTAACATATTTTGACAGTGGGAGACACTTATGAAGGCTCCTGCACTAGTTTTCTAGTATTAAAAAGTTGCATATTTTTGCACATGCCTTACTTAAACAAGATGTTCTTGGGGGACACAGGGCTCAATGGGTGCTCTCGTCCGCTGGCATGCCCGCCTTTAGAAAGGCCACATGGACGAGGGCTCATCCCAACTGAACGCCTGAACTTCTTAACTGTGGGCAGAACACTACTCAGATAACACAGAGTGATGGAACCACACAATGGTTACACTTTATTTGATCCCCAACAATCAAAGGCATATAACACATACTCAACAAGAACACACAATGTAACAGGCAACAGAGGTCTGGGGGAATAGCTGTTCTCCTTATGGAAATCAATCTGCCTGTCGGCATGAGACATATAGCAGTATCTCCAGATTGGGGCTATGATCTGGCACACATCCTAAATCAGATTAAAAGGTTTGTTAAAGAGTCAATTATGACTTATAGGATTGCTACCCTTACATAGTTGGCACTAGAGTTCTTCCACTTCCTCACTGAAGTGACAACAGACAAGAGAGTCTCATCCTTCCGCTGCATCACCAGGGATTATAATATTTGTGCCTTTGAGGCTTTCAGGGCCAACTACACCAGTCCATCAGAAGCCAACTTTTGGTGGCCACTCACCACCAAAAGAAAGAAATAGCTGCAAACTTAGGAAGCTAACCGAGCACAGCAAAGTCTATAGCCAGGTGACCGAACTGTCCCAAACTGGGTATCTTCTTTAAGTAGTCTCTGATATTCCAGCTGAATCATAGAATCCTGCAGAATATAATCCAGTTTTGGTGCTCCTCTAGTCAGACCCGAAGATCCTAGACTGAGGTCATGCAGAGTATGAAGACACGATGTGAACCTGGCAGTCGGAACAGAAACTCCTAGGCTGAGGTTATGGTCTTCTCACCGGGACCAGAGGCCCTAGGTTGAAGTCATGTAGCATATCAACTAATGATGACATAAGAAGTCCTTTTTATATCTCAAACCTACATCTCAGGCTGGTTTCACACTACAATTTTGTGCCTGTCCGTGGGATCAGACTTTGAAGGAGGATCCCACGGACAGGCACGGATCCACACGGATCGCTGCAATCGGATGGCAAATAGCCATCTGATCCGATTCTATGCAGGATCCGTGTGGATCCTGCGGTCCCCTGTCTCTCCCTACTCCTGCCTCCTCCGTCTTCTTCCCTCTCCTATTCTATATGCTGTGCCCCCGCTATGCTATTCTGTGCCCCTGCACTCTATCTTCATCTATCCCTATCCTGTCCCCTGTCCTCTTCCCTGTGTGTAAAAAAAAAAACCTCCTCCCGGAGCATACATCACCTCTCACCGGCTCCAACGCTGCAGCACCATCAGAACTGAAGAGCCTGTGATGATGTCACAGATCTGGTCAGCTGACGGGTCATGTGACCGGATCTGTGACATCACCACAGGTCCTTCAGTCCTGATGGTGCTGCAGCGTTGGAGCCGGTGAGAAGTGATGTATACTCCCGGAGGAGTTTTTTTTTTTTTTTACACACAGGGAAGAGGACAGGGGACAGGATAGGGATAGATGAGGATAGATGAGGATAGAGAAGCGGGGGACACAGAATAGAATAGCAGGGGCACAGCATATAGAATAGGAGAGGGAAGAAGATGGAGGAGCAGAAGCAGGGAAAGACAGGGAGTACGGAGCCGACATCGGATCCGAGGTGAACTCGGATCCGATGTCCATAGGCTCCCATGATGTGGGCCCTCGGATCAGCATCGGATCATAAGTGATCCGATGCTGTCCGATGTGAGTCACGGACACAAAATCGTAGCAGGCTACGATTTTGTGCCCGTAATTAAATCGGATGTGATCGGATGGTGCCAAAATCGGATACCAATAGTGGCACATCCGATCCCATCCGATTCCCATAGGGGGACATGGGATCCGATTTCGGATATTGCATTTTCCAGGATTGGTGGGAAAAGACTGTTCTCTTATTGGTTGGCATTTCAATCCACCTGCACAATTCTCCTCTGAATGATGTCAACAGAGGAGGTGAGTTAATTTACTTCAAATTAGGAATCCACAAACTGAGACAATGCAGGCTCCAAGCAGTCTGAAAAGAAACAATGCCTCACTTCTTATGAGTCAACAAACAAACGAACAATATGTCTGGCCAAATTAAGAGCATTAATCCATGACACACATTGAGAAACGCTGTGTCATCACACCTCCCTTTCTGTCACCATTCCTCCTTTTCTAAAAAGTTGCCAGAACTTGGATGTATTAGGTGTGGCTACCCGCAGCATGGTACGTTTATTATAATGTAAGAGAGAAACTGGCAAAATGCTAATGGAATTTTGGATTATGTTGCTGAATACTAGATTAGCAGATGACATAATATGTAATATGTTCTGGTGACAAACCTCCTTCCCAATACTCACCAAAAGCATGACGTTTCCAAATGACAGAATAAAGTAATGGTCAAATGCAAAAAATAATGCCGTCAACAGGTAAAGCAGGAGGCAGTAGAAGGTGATGTCCACTAATCCTTGTCCGAGCCAGTAGGCCGAAGAGAAGAGGCCTGACAACCGCAGCTGACACCGAGCCTTAATCTAGGAAAGCAAAATCACTTGGTTGAACCCACGAGTTATCACCTGGTTTACAGAGTACCGTAATTTAACTTTTGTATTCATAAATCTATAGTAGATATGAAAATGAGAAATTGTGTAATATATCTTATCAGGGAAATCAGTTTCTTTCTCCTCCTGGACTCATCGTTCATTGACAAAATTTTTAATTAAAAATTTAAATCAGAAATTTGGCAAAATTTTGTAACATTTTGCAATTTTCAAACTCTTAATTTTTATGCTATTAAATCAGAGAATTACGTAACACAAAATAGTTAATTCATAACGTTTCCCATGTGTCTATTTAACATCAGCACAATTTTTGAAAGATATATATATTTTTTTGGTTTGGAAGTTAGAAGGGTTAAAATCATCAGCAATTTCTCATTTTTCCAATCAAATTTACAAAACCAAATTATTTTTGAGACCACATCACATTTGAAGTGACTTTGAGAGACCAATGGGACAGAAAATGCCCCAAAGTGACCCCATTCTAAAAACTGCACCCCTCAAGTACGCATCAAAAAGTTTATTAACCCTTCAGATGCTTCACAGGAACTAAAGCAATTAACATTTTACTTTTATATCTTTAAAAATGTTTTCTTAGCTCCTCATTTTATATCTTCACAAGAAAAACAAGAAAAAAGGAACCCCAAAATTTGTTGTGCAATTTCTCCTGAGTGCACCAATACCACATATGTGGTGGAGGACTACTGTTTGGGCGCATGGTAGTGGTCAGAAGGGAAGGAGCACCATTAGACCTTTCAAATTTTTTTGAAGATTGTCTGGAATTGTTAGCTGATATCATGTTGTGTTTGAAAAGCCCCTGATGTTCCAAAACATTGGAAACCCTCCACAAGTGACCACATTATGGAAGCTAGACCCCTCAAGGAATTTATCTAGATAATGAGCACTTTAAACCCACAGGTGCTTCACAGAACTTCAGAACGTTGAGCCGTGAAAATAAAAATATAATATTTTATTCACAAAAATGTTGAATGAGCTCAAAATTTTTTATTTTCACAAGGGTAACAAAAAAAATGGAACTGTTCGATTTCTCCCGAGTACGCTCATACCCCATATGATGTGGAAAACCACTGTTCGCCATTTGACTTTTCAAATACAAGATTGTCTGGAATCGTTTAGCGGACACCATGTTGCATTTGGAGAGCCCCTGATGAGCCTAAATACTGGAAATCCCCACAAGAGACCCAATTTTTGAAATTAGACACCTCGAGGAACTTATCTAGATGTGTGGTGAGCACCTTGAACTCCCTGGTGCTTCACAGAATCTTAAGCCCCCGTCACACCTAGCGAGATCGCTAGGGAGATCGCTGTTTCATCACAGCTTTTGTGACGCAACAGCGACCTCACCGGCGATCTCGCTATGTTTGACACATAGCAGCGACCAGGTCCCCGCTGTGACATTGCCGATCATGTCGGAATGGCCTGGACCATTTTTTGATCATAGGGCTCCTGCTGGGCAGAATGCATCGGTGTGTTTGACGCCTTAACAACAACCTCGTTGGCGACTCAAAACTCAGCCACGTAGGTCTGAGCCTTCAGACTAGCTGCTGTGTGACAGGGTCCCAACGACCGCCGAAGTTGTTATACAGGTTGCCGTATCGTTGCTGCGTCGTTGAGTAGATCTGACTGTTTGACATCTCACCAGCGACCACGTAGCGACGTTCCAGCGATCCTTACCAGGTCGCATCATTGTCGGGATCGCTGGAGCATCACCAAGTGTGACGGTACCCTTAGAACAGTGAGCTGTAAAAATACAAAATCACATTTTCTCCACATAAATGTTGTTTTAGCCCCAAATTTAGAATTTTAATAAAGGCAACAGGAGAAAATGCGAGAAAATATTATTTATTTTTTCAAAATGTAAGCCTTTAGTATGAGGACATCATTTAAAAATTGCTAATTTTTCAGAATTTCTGTAAAATTCTCAATATTTTCGTAAAAAAAAATGCAAACCATAAAGACGTGACTACATGTCACGAAAAAAAAACAATCTCAAAATCACTGGGATAAATTGACGCGTGAAAAGGTTTAATGTGGATTGTAGCGGCTGGTGCATTGGTCCCCGTACTCACCTTGTTATCACTGATGCTGCTCATCGCAAAGTGAGGGAGAGACTGGCGGTGAACAGGATGTAGCTTGTAATCATTATAATCTGTAATATACCGAAATGATGTGGATTATCCTAAAAAGAGTCAAGACAAAGAATAGTGAGTAATAATATCCACCTTCAATAGATCTACATTGAAATAAAAGACAACTTTGTAAATGGTTCTAATTTCAAATGTCTCCATGGCAACAGACTACAAACAATCAAGTGTGTAGTCAGACCCTGCAGTGATATTTCCCTCACTTAGGTCTTCTGAATATGACAACCAATGTTGTTTGCCATCACAAGTCACAAATCTTATTGGAGCTGTCACAGATATAACCCAGCAGTTACCAGAAAGGGTACCTTTACACGCGGCTACATTTTTCTAGGGTGGCTACAGGTAACTTACTGGTTGCAGTGAAATCATGGAGAGATTATTCCATTTGTACACAGGAACAAGATAGAACCTTGTCTCCATGATTTCACTGCAACCAGTAAGTTACCTGTTGCCACCCTAGAAATGTAGCCGCGTGTAAAGGTACCCAGACAGATAATATCACTTCTATCTCACTTTCCCCCAGTGACGTACGTGTAGCAGGGGGTTGTTCCACACGTGGATGACGTTTGCAGACTGCGACATCTTGAGATAAGCATTGCTGATGATGTTCACGAGGACTGGTAAGGCGTTAATCGCTCTGTTGTTTCCAATTATTTGAAAGCTATAGCCCTACAATGAAAAAATAATAATGCAACGTAACTGTCAGAATGTCCGTATCGCAACATGAGACCCTTAAAACTATGCCAATAGGGGGCGCTATCTGCATACGTGTACAGCTGCCATTGATTTCAATGCATGTAGTGACCCCCTATATAACCCTACTCATAAGAAATCCCCCATGGGCAACGCCAGGATGATGAGTGACCTTTTCTCCGCGAGAAACCTCAATGGCTCCTCTGTATGTTTCAGTGTTTGGGTCGTACTCGCCATCAACCACATCAACCACAATGTCTTGTGCCTTCACAGCTGTTATAAAGTCTTCAATGGGAGAACCTGGGAGAGGGGAAGAAAAGAAAGAAATGTACAGATCCATTAAGCAAGCTATAGAAAATCCTACCCAACTGGCCTATAGCTATATACAGGTCTGGGAAAGCTGAGCAGCCGTGGAGGCTTCCACTGCCCCTACCATGGAGAATCCTTAACACCGGATACAAATATCCACAGATTGGATCAGGAGTCTAAACAAGATAACAAGCGTAGCGAGGGCCATACTGCAAATCAGCTTGGCAGATACATATTTCTTTAAAACTAAAATAATAACCAACTACCTGTGTTATTGTGAATCAGGAGGTTGGTGTAGTATCCGTGAAATCGATCTCCTGGTCTCGTGAAGTAAAGATTTGGGGAAAGTTCAATTGAATATATCATCGGAACAACCGCCATAAATATTGTCATAGAAAGCAGTGGTAGAATAAACAAGACCAAGATCAGTAATCTGGAAAATAAGGAAAAAAATAGTATATTTAACAAACTGTCAAGCTTTGCTAACCTTATATAGATTGCATTATCGATCCTGAGTTACATCCTGTATTATACCCCAGAGCTGCACTCACTATTCTGCTGGTGCAGTCATTGTGTACATACATTACATTACTGATCCTGTACTGATCCTGAGTTACATCCTGAATTATACTCCAGAGCTGCACTCACTATTCTGCTGGTGCAGTCACTGTGTACATACATTACATTACTTATCATGTACTGATCCTGAGTTACCTCCTGTATTATACTCCAGAGCTGCACTCACTATTCTGCTGGTGGAGTCACTGTGTCCATACATTACATTACTTATCCTGTACTGATCCTGAGTTACCGCCTGTATTATACTCCAGAGCTGCACTCACTATTCTGCTGGTGGAGTCACTGTGTACATACATTACATTACTGATCCTGAGTTACCTCCTGTATTATACTCGAGAGCTGCACTCTCTATTCTGCTGGTGCAGCCACTGTGTACATACATTACATTACTGATCCTGTACTGATCCTGAGTTACCTCCTGTATTATACCCCAGAGCTGCACTCACTATTCTGCTGGTGCAGTCACTGTGTACATACATTACATTACTTATCCTGTACTGATCCTGAGTTACCTCCTGTATTATACTCCAGAGCTGCACTCACTATTCTGCTGGTGGAGTCACTGTGTACATACATTACATTACTGATCCTGAGTTACCTCCTGTATTATACTCGAGAGCTGCACTCTCTATTCTGCTGGTGCAGCCACTGTGTACATACATTACATTACTGATCCTGTACTGATCCTGAGTTACATCCTGTATTATACTCCAGAGCGGCACTCACTATTCTGCTGGTGGAGTCACTGTGTATATACATTACATTACTTATCCTGTACTGATCCTGAGCTATATCCTATATTATACTCCAGAGCTGCATTCACTATTCTGCTGGTGGAGTCACTGTGTACATACATTACATTACTGATCCTGTACTAATCCTGAGTTAAATCCTGTATTATACTCCAGAGCTGCACTCACTATTTTGCTGGTGGAGTCACTGTGTACATACATTACATTACTTATCCTGTACAGATCCTGTGTTACATCCTGTATTATACTCCAGAGCTGCACTCACTATTCTGCTGGTGGAGTAAGTGTACATACATTACATTACTTATCTTGTAGAGATCCTGTGTTACCTAATGTATTATACTCCAGAGCTGCACTCACTATGCTGCTGGTGCAGTCACTGTGTACATACATTACATTACTTATCCTGTAACGATCCTGTGTTACATCCTGTATTATACTCTAGAGCTGCACTCATTATTCTGCTGGTGCAGTCATTGTGTACATACATTACATTACTTATCCTGTAACGATCCTGTGTTACATCCTGTATTATACTCCAGACCTGCACTCTCTATTCTGCTGGTGCAGTCACTGTGTACATACATTACATTACTTATCCTGTACTGATCCTGAGTTACCTCCTGTATTATACTCCAGAGCTGCCACTCACTATTCTGCTGGTGGAGTCACTGTGTACATACATTATATTACTGATCCTGTACTGATCCTGAATTACCTCCTATATTATACTCCAGAGCTGCACTCACTATTCTGCTGGTGGAGTCACTGTGTACATACATTACATTACTTATCCTGTACTGATCCTGAGTTACATCCTGTATTATACTCCAGAGCTGCACTCACTATTCTGCTGGAGGAGTCACTGTGTACATACATTACATTACTTATCCTGTACTGATCCTGAGTTATATCCTGTATTATACTCCAGAGCTGCACTCACTATTCTGCTGGTGCAGTCACTGTGTACATACATTACATTACTGATCCTGTACTGATCCTGAGTTACCTCCTGTATTATACTCCAGAGCTGCACTCACTATTCTGCTAGTGCAGCCACTGTGTACATTTATTACATTACTTATCCTGTACTGATCCTGAGTTTCATCCTGTATTATACCACAGAGCTGCACTCACTATTCTGCTGGTGCAGTCACTGTGTACATACATTACATGACTTATCCTGTACTGATCCTGAGTTACGTCCTGTATTATACTCCAGAGCTGCACTCACTATTCTGCTGGTGCAGTCACTGTGTACATACATTACATTACTGATCCTGTACTGATCCTGAGTTACCTCCTGTATTATACTCCAGAGCTGCACTCACTATTCTGCTGGTGCAGTCACTGTGTACATACATTACATTACTGATCCTGTACTGATCCTGAGTTACCTCCTGTATTATACTCCAGAGCTGCACTCACTATTCTGCTGGTGCAGTCACTGTGTACATACATTACATTACTTATCCTGTACTGATCCTGAGTTACCTCCTGTATTATACTAAAGAGCTGCACTCACTATTCTGCTGGTGCAGTCACTGTGTACATACATTACATTACTTATCCTGTACTGATCCTGAGTTACCTCCTGTATTATACTAAAGAGCTGCACTCACTATTCTGCTGGTGCAGTCACTGTGTACATACATTACATTACTGATCCTGAGTTACATCCTTGTATTATACTTCAGAGCTGCACTCACTATTTTGCTGGTGCAGTCACTGTGTATATACTTTACATTTGTTATCCTGTACTGATCCTGAGTTACCTCCTGCATTATACTTCAGAGCTGCAATCACTAATCTGGTGGTGCAGTCACTGTGTACATACATTACATTACTTATCCCGTACTGATCCTAAGTTACCTCCTGTATTATACTCCAGAGCTGCACTCACTATTCTGCTGGTGCAATCACTGTGTACATACATTACATTACTTATCCTGTACTGATCCTGAGTTACCTCCTGTATTATACTCCAGAGCTGCACTCACTATTCTGCTGGTGCAGTCACTGTGTACATACATTACATTACTTATCCTGTACTGATCCTGAGTTACATCCTGTACTATACTCCAGAGCTGCACTCACTATTCTGCTGGTGGAGTCACTGTGTACATACACTACATTACTGATCCTGTACTGATCCTGAGTTACATCCTGTATTATACCCCAGAGTTGCACTCACTATTCTGCTGGTGCAGTCATTGTGTACATACATTACATTACTTATCCTGTACTGATCCTGAGTTACATCCTGTACTATACTCCAGAGCTGCACTCACTATTCTGCTGGTGCAGTCACTGTGTACATACATTACATTACTTATCCTGTACTGATCCTGAGTTACCTCCTGTATTATACTCCAGAGCTGCACTCACTATTCTGCTGGTGCAGTCACTGTGTACATACATTACATTACTTATCCTGTACTGATCCTGAGTTACATCCTGTATTATACTCCAGAGCTGCACTCACTATTCTACTGGTGGCATTGCTGCAACAATGAAATGCCAGTAATAACACTGACTCTATCTACGCTACATAAATACAGTATAAGTAACACTATTTTGTGACAAAATATGAAAAAAGAAAATTGCAGCTAAGCTAAAAGGAGAAAAGAAGACACGTAGCTTTATCAATGCGCATTCATAAACCACCCAGTCACCATGTTGAGGTGTGTCTTGTCAACTGGGTCCCTAGATCCCTTCCTACCTATTTTCTGGCACAATTTGGATTCATTTTTATAGGCTGTCTGATACCTGCGAGCAATGGAGAATGTAGGCCTATAGGGGCAAGGAAAGGTGTTACTCATTAGCAATCTGTTAACCTCTTCAAGAATAGACTGGAAGGGTAAAATCAGAAAGAAGGGATCTAGGGACCCAGTTGACCAGACACACCTCAACATGGTGACCGGGTGGTCTATGAATGCGCATTGATAAAGCGAAGTGTCTTCTTTTCTCCTTTTAGCTTAGCTGCAATTTTCTTTTTTCATATTTTGTCACAAAATACTGCTGCTTATACTGTATTTATGTATCTATCTAAGCTAGGTTCATCAGAATCCATTGATGAACTGTCATTACTATACAGCAGGATCAGGAGCTGAGCCCGCACCATAACCTGCATCTGCCTGTGATAGCAGCAGCGATTGGAGATAAGCCTGGATCACTGCTGTAACACTATATGATTGTGGGGTCCCATGGCTGCCATATTGATACTTCTGAATTGTAAAGCGCTCTGGAATATGTTGGCGCTATATCAATAAATATTATTATTATTATTCTGTGATACCCAGCCACAATAAATACAATACAAGAGTATATCCGTATACAGAATAAGCAATCAGACAATTGCAGGGTCATCTGCCCTAAGAATACTAGAAAAAAAGAAAAGTGTTAATAAAGAAAAAAAAATGTCATCCCGTTCTTTCCCTCAATAAGAAAAAAAATATTCAGAAAAAGATGAAGAGGAACATATTTGTCATTGCTGCAGTCGTACAAATCCAATCTGATAAAATATTACATTATGTAACCTAGAAATATATATATATATATATATACCGTATATATATATGTTAATGTGTATATTTATATGGTAAACACCACAAAGCAGGACCATTCTTCAGTAGCCGCATGTGTGTACCTCAAAAATGAACACCCTTGGTTAAAAGCTGGTTTGAACTGTAACAAATGCCTCTAGTGCCCGGGTTTCTTGTTCACTTGATATAAAAAATTAATTAACAAAGCATCAGAAAGTCGTATCACAGCTCAAGGGACAGAAAAATGGAAAAAGAAAGTTACCGGTACATGTCTGAAAATAGTGGAAAAAAAAATAATTTTTTATTATTGTTTTTCATTTCAGAATTTTTTTGACATTGCTGAAATAAAAGAAAAAGAAAAACAAAAGAAAACAACACAAAATGGTGCTTTTTTTGTATTGCTGTAATTGTGTTGACCTGGAGAATCATGGTACAAGCTAATATTACCGCATAATGAACGCTGTAAAAACAGAACCGCGAAAATCCATGGCGGCATCACAGTTTTCGTTCGTGATTTCCCTGCACATACACACTTCTCTCTGCCCTGCTGCGGGAAGAGCAACGTATTGAAGTGCACATACACGGGCTATCTTTGACCTTCTCCTGCACCTGCGCATTACAATACTTTGCTCTGTCCTCAGTAGGGTAGAGAAAAGTGCACATGTGCAGGAGCACAATGGAGGACACTATGTGGATGACATAGGACATGTCATCCACACAAAGCAGAGAAGGAGGATGGCAGTCGCAAGAAGAGAGAAGATGCTGGATCAGGATGAGTGACACCCATCAGACTGGACGCCCTGTAGGGAACTATAATAAGCGCTCATTTTTATGTTATACAGATCGGCCTGGGGACATACAGTTGAAATCAACTTAGCTGATTTATTTAGACTTTCCCATGATGCTACACAAACAAGCAGTGTGTTTCAGGTGTGCATTACAATACAGCCACAGGTGTGTCTCTAATTAACCCAGATGTTGCCAATAAACCTATCAGAAGCTTCCAAACACATGACATCATCATGAGCTGTCACAAATTGTTTAAAGGCATAGTAATCTTAGGATATGGAGACTTGTGACTTAGTAGGAAGTGATAAAAAAGCCTTAAAAAATTCTCTCATTATTCAGGGATTTGGTAAAGATTAATAATTATAGTAATCCTAATTGACCTAAAACAGGAAAGGTTTATTTTGATTTCATGTCAGATAGTGAGAAAAACCTACATATGTGTCTTTTTATATAGTGATTGTAAGCGTCTGGCTTCAACTGTTTATACAGTATTCTAGGATAATGTTGGTATACAAGGGCTTACTGGTGGTGGCCACTCTTTATATGGGAAAAATCTGCTGACAGGTTCCCTTAAATGTCTTGTATATGTTACAGCTCACATAGATCTGAAGGTTTTGGTGTCATGCTTGAGTTTCAGGTATCGAATCCGAGCAGCAGCAAGAACTTGTTGTCTCCAGAGTTGGAAGCCGCTTAGTGTCGCGTTTCCTGAGTCTGACATCAGTAAGACAGACTCCTCCATCTCCACCGAGAAAGAGTCATCTACCGTCTGCTGTTCCGGGCTGAAGACACTGAAATCTAGAATGAGACAGTGAATCACATGTTAAATTGCCTTGTCCATGTAGAGGTGTATTATAGCAGTTATATTCTTGTACATAGGGGCAGTATTATAATAGCTATATTCTTGTACATGGTGACAGTATTATAGTAGTTATATTCTTGTACATAGAGGCAGTATTATAGTAGTTATATTCTTGTACATAGGGGCAGTATTATAGTAGTTATATTCTTGTACATAGGGGTAGTATTATAGTAGTTATAGTCTTGTGTATAGGAGCAGTATTATAGTAGTTATATTCTTGTACATAGGAGCATTATTATAGTAGTTATATTCTTGTACATAGGGGGCAGTATTATAGTAGTTATATTCCTGTACATAGGAGCAGAATTATAGTAGTTATATTCTTGTACATAGGGGCAGTATTATAGTAGTTATATTATTGTACATAGAGGCAGTATTATAGTAGTTATATTCTTGTACATAGGGGCAGTATTATAATAGCTATATTCTTGTACATGGTGACAGTATTATAGTAGTTATATTCTTGTACATAGAGGCAGTATTATAGTAGTTATATTCCTGTACATAGGAGCAGAATTATAGTAGTTATATTCTTGTACATAGGGGCAGTATTATAGTAGTTATATTATTGTACATAGAGGCAGTATTATAGTAGTTATATTCTTGTACATAGGGGCAGTATTATAATAGCTATATTCTTGTACATGGTGACAGTATTATAGTAGTTATATTCTTGTACATAGAGGCAGTATTATAGTAGTTATATTCTTGTACATGGTGACAGTATTATAGTAGTTATATTCTTGTACATAGAGGCAGTATTATAGTAGTTATATTCTTGTACATAGGGGCAGTATTATAGTAGTTATATTCTTGTACATAGGGGCAGTATTATAGTAGTTATAGTCTTGTATATAGGAGCAGTATTATAGTAGTTATATTCTTGTACATAGGAGCATTATTATAGTAGTTATATTCTTGTACATAGGGGGCAGTATTATAGTAGTTATATTCCTGTACATAGGAGCAGAATTATAGTAGTTATATTCTTGTACATAGGGGCAGTATTATAATAGTTATATTATTGTACATAGAGGCAGTATTATAGTAGTTATATTCTTGTACATAGGGGCAGTATTATAATAGCTATATTCTTGTACATGGTGACAGTATTATAGTAGTTATATTCTTGTACATAGAGGCAGTATTATAGTAGTTATATTCTTGTACATAGGGGCAGTATTATAGTAGTTATATTCTTGTACATGGTGACAGTATTATAGTAGTTATATTCTTGTACATAGAGGCAGTATTATAGTAGTTATATTCTTGTACATAGGGGCAGTATTATAGTAGTTATATTATTGTACATAGAGGCAGTATTATAGTAGTTATATTCTTGTATATAAGAGCAGCATTATAGTAGTTATATTCTTGTACATACAGTTAGGGACAGAAATATTTGGACAGTGACACAAGTTTTGTTATTTTAGCTGTCTACAAAAACATGTTCAGAAATACAATTATATATATAATATGGGCTGAAAGTGCACACTCCCAGCTGCAATATGAGAGTTTCCACATCCAAATCGGAGAAAGGGTTTAGGAATCATAGCTCTGTAATGCATAGCCTCCTCTTTTTCAAGGGACCAAAAGTAATTGGACAATGGACTCTAAGGGCTGCAATTAACTCTGAAGGCGTCTCCCTCGTTAACCTGTAATCAATGAAGTAGTTAAAAGGTCAGGGGTGGATTCCAGGTGTGTGGTTTTGCATTTGGAAGCTGTTGCTGTGACCAGACAACATGCGGTGAAAGGAACTCTCAATTGAGGTGAAGCAGAACATCCTGAGGCTGAAAAAAAAAGAAAAAATCCATCAGAGAGATAGCAGACATGCTTGGAGTAGCAAAATCAACAGTTGGGTACATTCTGAGAAAAAAGGAATTGACTGGTGAGCTTGGGAACTCTAAAAGGCCTGGGCGACCACGGATGACAACAGTGGTGGATGATCGCCGCATACTTTATTTGGTGAAGAAGAACCCGTTCACAACATCAACTGAAGTCCAGAACACTCTCAGTGAAGTAGGTGTATCTGTCTCTAAGTCAACAGTAAAAAGAAGACTCCATGAAAGTAAATACAAAGAGTTCACATCTAGATGCAAACCATTCATCAATTCCAAAAATAGACAGGCCAGAGTTAAATTTGCTGAAAAACACCTCAAGAAGCCAGCTCAGTTCTGGAAAAGTATTCTATGGACAGATGAGACAAAGATCAACCTGTACCAGAATGATGGGAAGAAAAAAGTTTGGAGAAGAAAGGGAACGGCACATGATCCAAGGCACACCACATCCTCTGTAAAACATGGTGGAGGCAACGTGATGGCATGGGCATGCATGGCTTTCAATGGCACTGGGTCACTTGTGTTTATTGATGACATAACAGCAGACAAGAGTAGCCGGATGAATTCTGAAGTGTACCGGGATATACTTTCAGCCCAGATTCAGCCAAATGCTGCAAAGTTGATTGGACGGCGCTTCATAGTACAGATGGACAATGACCCCAAGCATACAGCCAAAGCTACCCAGGAGTTCATGAGTGCAAAAAAGTGGAACATTCTGCAATGGCCAAGTCAATCACCAGATCTTAACCCAATTGAGCATGCATTTCACTTGCACAAATCCAGACTTAAGACGGAAAGACCCACAAACAAGCAAGACCTGAAGGCTGCGGCTGTAAAGGCCTGGCAAAGCATTAAGAAGGAAGAAATCCAGCGTTTGGTGATGTCCATGGGTACCAGACTTAAGGCAGTGATTGCCTCCAAAGGATTCGCAACAAAATATTGAAAATAAAAATATTTTGTTTGGGTTATGTATATTTGTCCAATTACTTTTGACCTCCTAAAATGTGGAGTGTTTGTAAAGAAATGTGTACAATTCCTACATTTTCTATCAGATATTTTTGTTCAACCCTTCAAATTAAACGTTACAATCTGCACTTGAATTCTGTTGTAGAGGTTTCATTTCAAATCCAATGTGGTGGCATGCAGAGCCCAACTCGCGAAAATTGTGTCACTGTCCAAATATTTCTGGCCCTAACTGTAGGGGCAGTATTATAGTAGTTATATTCTTGTACACAAGAGCAGTATTATAGTAGTTATAGTCTTGTACATAGTATAATAATAGTTATATTCTTGTCTATAGGGGGCAATATTATAGTAAAAAAGCTAAGAAGCCAGCACTGCCTGTGATTAGCACGCAATACAAAAAGTGCATGTGCACATATTAATTCTAACTGTACTTTAAACTGAGACATTTAACAAACAATTCATCAATTCTCTGAGCTACCCCGCCACGTCACGGCATTCTCAGATGGGGCAGTCCTACTCTACGTTTTTTATATGCGCTGTGCCATTACGGCTTCCTGAATGCATTAAAAGCAGAACTATATTAAATGCACACGTGCCTGAAGCATTTCTGAACTACTCCCACGGCACCAGAAAAGGGCAGCACAGATAAAGGCAGACCAGGTCCGGACATAACATCCGGACATTATCAGATCTGACCCCCACACTGCAAGACCAGCAATTATGGATGAAGGTAGAACAGGCCCAAACACATGTGCAACAATCAAGCAGAGACTATGGGCAGGGTTTGGTTGCTGTATGTGTGTACAGCGACCTAGATCAATCACAATAAAGACAGATAGAATGGCATGTATAACCAAGCGCACACGGCAAAAAGTGGTAGTCAACCACAAACCAATAACAAATCAAAAAATCCAAGACGCCAGCATTTAATGCATTCAGGAGACCGTAATGGCACAGCGTATATAAAAAACGTAGAGTAGGACTGCCCCATCTGAGAATGCTGTGACGTGGTGGGGTAGCTCAAAGAATTGATCAATTGTTTGCTAAATGTCTCAATTTAAAGTACAGTTAGAAATTAATATGTGCATATGCACTTTTTGTAGTGCATGCTAACCCCAGCGCTGGCTTCTTGGCTTTTTTATTTGTTATTGGCTTGTGGTTGACCACCACTTTTTGCTGTGAGCGCTTGGTTATGCATTCCATTCTATCTGTCTTTATTGTGATTGATTTAGGCCACTGTACACACATACAGCAACCATATCCTGCCTATAGGCTCTGCTTGATTGTAGCACATGTGTCTGGACCTGTTCTGCCCTCATCCATGGTTGATGGGTTGTCAGTGTGGGGGTCAGATCTGATAATGTCCGGATGTCATGTCCGGACTGGTCTCCCTTTATCTGTGCTGTCCTTTTCTGGCACCATGGGAGTAGTTCAGAAATGCTTCAGGCACACATGCATTTAATATGGTTCTGCTTTTAATGCATTCAGGAGGCTGTAATGGCACAGCGCATATAAAAAACATAGAGAAGGACTGCCCCATCTGAGAATGCCGTGACGTGGCATGGTAGCTCAAATAATTGATCAATTGTTTGCTAAATGTCTCAGTTTAAAGTAGTTAGAAATTAATACTGTATGTGCATATGCACTTTTTGATTTGCATGCTAACCACAGGCAGCGCTGGCTTCTTGGCTTTTTTATATATTTTATACAATATTATAGTAGTTATAATCTTGTATGTAGCGGCAGTATTATAGTACTTATATTCTTGCACATAGGAGGCAGTATTATAGTAGTTATATTCTTTTACATAAGGGCAGTATTATGGTAGTGAAATTCTTGTACATAGAAGCAATATTATAGTAGCTCTATTCTTGAACATAGGAGCAGTATTATAGTAGTTTTATTCTTGTGCATAGAAGGCAGTATCATAGTAGTTATATTCCTGTATATAGGGGCAATATTATAGTAGTTTTATTCTTGTGCATAGGAGCAGTATTATAGTAGTTATATTCTTGTACATAGGATCAGTAGTATTAAATTACTAATTAAAGTCTTGTACATAGAAGCAGTATTATAGTAGTTATACTCTTGAACATAGGAGCAGTATTATAGTAGTTATAGTCTTGTACATAGAGGCAGTATTATAGTAGTTATATGCTTGTACATGGGCGCAGTATTATAGTAGTTATGTTCTTGTGCATATGAACAGCATTATAGTAGTTATATTCTTGTACATAGGGGCAGTATTAAAGTAGTTATATTCTTGTACATAGGGACAGTATTATAGTAGTTATATTCTTGTACATAGGAGCAGTATTATAGTAGTTATATTCTTGTACATAGGGGCAGTATTATAGTAGTTATATTCTTGTACATAGGGGCAGTATTATAGTAGTTATATTCTTGTACATACAGGCAGTATTATAGTAGTTATATTCTTGTACATAGGGGCAGTATTATAGTAGATATATTCTTGTACACAGGAGCAGTATTATAGTAGTTATATTCTTGTACATACAGGCAGTATTATAGTAGTTATATTCTTGTATATAGGAGCAGTATTATAGTAGTTATATTCTTGTACATAGGGGCAGTATTATAGTAGTTATATTCTTGTACATAGGGACAGTATTATAGCAGTTATATTCTTGCACATAGGGGCAGTATTATAGTAGTTATATTCTTGTACATAGGGGCAGTATTATAGTAGTTATATTCTTGTACATACAGGCAGTATTATAGCAGTTATATTCTTGTACATAGAGGCAGTATTATAGTAGTTATATTCTTATACATAGGGGCAGTATTATAGTAGTTATATTCTTGTACATAGGGAGCAGTATTATAGTAGTTATAATCTTGCACATAGGAGCAGTATTATAGTAGTTATATTCTTGTACATACAGGCAGTATTATAGTAGTTATATTCTTGTACTTAGGAGCAGTATTATAGTAGTTATATTCTTGTACATAGTGGGCAGTATTATAGTAGTTATATTCTTGTACATAGGGCCAGTATTATAGTAGTTATATTCTTGTACATAGGGCCAGTATTATAGTAGTTATATTCTTGTATATAGGAGCAGTATTATAGTAGTTATATTCTTGTACATAGGGGCAGCATTATAGTAGTTATATTCTTGTACATAGGGCCAGTATTATAGTAGTTATATTCTTGTACATAGGGACAGTATTATAGTAGTTATATTCTTGTACATAGGGGCAGTATTATAGTAGTTATATTCTTGTACATAGGGGCAGTATTATAGTAGTTATATTCTTGTACATAGGGGCAGTATTATAGTAGTTATATTCTTGTACATAGGGGACAGTATTATAGTAGTTATATTTTTGTACTTAGGAGCAGTATTGTAGTAATTATAATCTTGTACATAGGGAGCAGTATGCCCACCAGTAAGTCTTCCGATTTGCTCAGCACAACTTTTCTCCTTACCTCCCTTTTCAAGTTCTGCTTCTCCTTCAAGTTTGATGAAAACATCATCCAGTGTGGTCATGGACACTCCATACGTGACAACGTCCTCTCCCACATGTCTGTCCAAGTGAGCAAAAAGGTCTAAAATTCAAATAATTTATTAAATGTAATAATCACATTTGTGTTTCTATTAAAACTTAGTGGTATTCAGAGGCAGAGATATTACACTTATCTGGCTGAACAGGATACAAAGATATATTAGTTACCTGAGAAGCTATCCATGTTTTCAAATGGTAACATGTAGGTGAGCTGTTCTTCATTCTGCACAGACAGCTTCGCGCCGGGGATGTGCTGCCTAATGATGGAGGTCATCTGTTCAGGGTCACAAGATGGAAGCACCTGCATCCTGACCAGCCAGACAAATAATAAAATATATATAAAAAAAACTAATAATAATGACAAATTTATACTGCGTTTATTGTTCAGTGATTATTTCCTGATTTATAAGGGTCAGAGCTCAATTTTTGAGATTGTGACCTTCAATAGGAGATACAGTGCCTACAAGTAGTATTCAACCCCCTGCAGATTTAGCTGGTTTGATAAGATGCAAATAAGTTAGAGCCTTCAAACTGCAAACGAGAGTAGGATTTATTAACAGAAGCATAAAACTTACAAACCAAAAAGTTATGTTGCTCAGTTGAATTTTAATAAATTTTAAACATAAAAGTGTGGGTCAATTATTATTCAACCCTAGGTTTAATATTTTGTGGAATAACCCTTGTTTGCAATTACAGCTAATAATCGTCTTTTATAAGACTTCATCAGGCCGGCACAGGTCTCTGGAGTTATCTTGGTCCACTCCTCCATGCAGATCTTCTCCAAGTTATCTAGGTTCTGTGGGTGTCTAATGTAGACTTTAATCTTGAGCTCCTTCCACAAGTTTTCAATTGGGTTAAGGTCAGGAGACTGACTAGACAACTCCATCACCTTGATTTTTTCCCTCTTGAACCAGGCCTTGGTTTTCTTGGCTGTGAGCTTTGGGTCGTTGTCTTGTTGGAAGATGAAATTACGACCCATCTTAAGATCCTTGATGGAGGAGCGGAGGTTCTTGGCCAAAATCTCCAGGTAGGCTGTGCTATCCATCTTCCCATGGATGCGGACCAGATGGCCAGGCCCCTTGGCTGAGAAACAGCCCCACAGCATGATGCTGCCACCACCATGCTTGACTGTAGGGATGGTATTCTTGGGGTCGTATGCAGTGCCATCCAGTGTCCAAACATCACGTGTGTGGTTGGCACCAAAGATCTCGATCTTGGTCTCATCAGACCATAGAACCTTGAACCAGTCTGTCTCAGAGTCCTCCAAGTGATCATGAGCAAACTGTAGACGAGCCTTGACATGACGCTTTGAAAGTAAAGGAACCTTACGGGCTTGTCTGTAACGGAGACCATTGCGGTGGAGTACGTTACTTATGGTATTGACTGAAACCAATGTCCCCACTGCCATGAGATCTTCTCGGAGCTCCTTCCTTGTTGTCCTTGGGTTAGCCTTGACTCTTCGGACAAGCCTGGCCTCGACCGGGAGGAAACTTTCAAAGGCTGTCCAGGCCGTGGAAGGCTAACAGTAGTTCCATAAGCCTTCCACTTCCGGATGATGCTCCCAACAGTGGAGACAGGTGGGCCCAACTCCTTGGAAAGGGTTTTGTACCCCTTGCCAGCCTTGTGACCCTCCACGATCTTGTCTCTGATGGCCTTGGAATGCTCCTTTGTCTTTCCCATGTTGACCATGTATGAGTGCTGTTCACAAGTTTGGGGAGGGTCTTAAATAGTCAGAAAAGGCTGGCAAAAGAGATAATTAATCCACACATGTGAAGCTCATTGTTCTTTGTGCCTGAACTACTTCTTAATACTTTAGGGGGACCAAACAGAATGCTGGTGGTTTGAGGGGTTGAATAATAATTGA
Organism: Allobates femoralis; assembly: GCA_033576535.1. Lineage (NCBI taxonomy): Eukaryota > Metazoa > Chordata > Amphibia > Anura > Aromobatidae > Allobates > Allobates femoralis. The sequence continues at coordinate 446,468,018 of JARQOC010000006.1, read as the reverse complement.
CCCACACTTTTATGTTTAAAATGTATTAAAATTCAACTGAGCAACATAACTTTTTGGTTTGTAAGATTTATGCTTCTGTTAATAAATCCTACTCTTGTTTGCAGTTTGAAGGCTCTAACTTATTTGCATCTTATCAAACCACCTAAATCTGCAGGGGGTTGAATACTACTTGTAGGCACTGTAAATAAATCTGCCTTCAGTAAGCGCCCCCTAGTTGTAGGTGCCATCAAAAAAATTGCAACTCCCAGCATGCAGGACTTTAGTACTTTTCTATACCTTAAATGATAGCCAATGCCCCATTTTCTCTTCAAGAACAGGGATGAGCCAACACATTTCAGTCTGCCATTGGATAATACAGCTTTCCTATCTAAAAAAGAATACAAAGACAAAACAATACTAATAATCAAACAGATGTTAAAGCGTAACTGCCATTTAAATTTTTATTTAATAATAATGTAGAGCAAGTGATTTTCATAAATTTTCAAATATACTTTATAAGAGAAATCTGGTGGAAAACCATTCATAAACCTTCCACAAGGTGACCCCACTAGAATGTGTCTGAAGCAGATGTGTTCATTCTCACTCAGATCCTTCTTCACACTGAATACAGGCATGTAACCATATAAAGGAGGAGGCGTGGCCTACACTGTGTGTGAGCTGCTGACTGCAGCTGGTGAGGAAACAATGTATCAGATTTTTTCAGGCTACAGCACAATTGCTAAGCAATGTCGGGATCACTGCAAACTCCTCTTTCCTTAGCAAAAGCTTCTGATCTGTCATCTGGCTCCACACAGCTCAGTCAGGATCTCTGTTAACCGCTTCACTGCTGGCACATTACACTGCCCCTATTAGCCTGCTCTCAGAAGTTGTGGAAATACACACAGTGCCTGCAGATGCTGGCCATGCCCACACAGCCATAAAATTTAGTTTTTGAAAGAACCCAGAAAAATGTGAGAAAATAAGTCCTATGGCACAAAAAAGCATTATCTTAGCTGCTGTCATTAACAACCAGTGCAGTATTGTTTTGTTTTTTCAACTAAATAACATTTACATAAATATTTTGAGATTACTTTTTAATGACATACATTCTTTGTAGCATTCATGTCTCTAAAGTAAGTAACAGTGAAAAAAATCCCCTCTTCATGAGTATATGTCACCTACCATAAATAGGAGGATTTATGCACTTACTGTAAAATCTCTTTTTCATTGCACACACACACAATGGGGCAATAAGAATAAAGGGTAGGGACTGTGTCCTCCAATGAACAGGGCAACATGAACAAAGGGTAGGTGCTGTGTCCTCCAATGAAGGCTACGAGAAAGAGATTTTACGGTACAAAAATCCTCTTTTTTTGGTCACTTCATTGGCGAAAACAGGAACTATCTGATGTCCCAAAGTAGTCCCTAGTATTGCAAATAGGTATAAATGTGTAATTAGTTAAAAATGTGTTAGGCATTCCCTAGGAAGAAACTCGAGCAACTGACATCTGCAGCACCTTTCTGCCCAGACTCGCATCCACCAAGAAAAAGGTATGACCCCTGTAAAACTTATAAAAAAGGTGTGAACAGATGACCCTGTGTCAACTTTACAAAGACTGAAACGTAAAGGTGAAGGGCCCAGGAAGCCCCCACTAACCGAGTGGAGTGAGCTTATACCCCCGGCGAGGGTACATTGTTTATTTTCTAGGATGGCATACCAAATCCTGCGGGCAATATTTGCCTTGGAGACAGAGAGAACTCGGCAAGAACCTTCTGGAATGACGAACAGGGAATGTAAATGCCTGAAGGAAGCGGTCTCATCCAGTCATTGATCCAGAGCTCTGACACAATTCAAACAGTGCAAGGATTTCTCTACTGAATAAGTAGGAGATGGACATAGAGAAGGAAGAAGAATCTCTTCGTTAGGGTGAACCGAAGAAACTATCTTGGAAAGGAATGAAGACGTTGGACGTAACACCACCTTGTACATGTGAAGGAAAAGAAGAGCCACTAGAGCAGATTATTGCCTGATACAAGTGACAGTAATGAGGAATGTCACCTTTTTAGAGATCCATAATGCGGAAATGCTGTGGATTGGTTCAAAGGGAGGAAGCTGCAAAGCAATGAGAACCAGATTAAGGTCTCAGGGATCCAAAGGAGGCTGGTAAGGAGAAACAGATTGGTCCACCCTCTGAAGAAAAGTCCTGTCTTCCTGTCTGGAAGCCAAGTCCTTCTGAAAGAGGATTGTCAGGGCTGAGACCTGGCCCTTGATGGAGCTGATGGCAAAATTGGACTCAAAGTGCGACTGCTGGAAGGCAAGAAGAGAAGGAAGGGTAAAAAACTATAAACAGAGGATTATCAGATTCACAGCAGTGGAAGAAGGCCTTCCAGATCTGTACAATCTCGTCAGAGAAACTTGAAGTTCTTAGTAAAGGCTTCAATATCCTTGCCTATAAATTTAGCAGCCAAAAATTCAGGTGGAAAAGGGGACCTTGGGAGAGAGTCTGGGAGGGCCGAAATCCTCAACAGCACATCTACTAAAAGGTAGACTACTTCCAAATGTCATAATCTTCTGGGCTTGTCCGGATAACGAGAATACTTTCTGATCTTCTTCAGAATATGGGTAGCAGTAGCTGTGGTGGGAGTAGATAAGGAAGGGAGAACTGTGACCATGGAATCGCCAGGTTATCACATGTGACTGCTAGAGGATCACGAGCTCTGGACACGAATCAGAGCACCTTGTGATTGTGTCTGCATACCATCAGGTCAATATCTGGAGCACCTCACCTAAAGCAGATCTGTTAGAAGATGGTCAGATGCAGAGACTATTCTCCTGCGATTAGTTCCTGATGACTTTGGAAGTCTGCGGTTCAGTCATCCACTTCCGGAATGTGGACTCCTGAAATAGCTGGGATTCTCTGTTCACCCAGATGACAATCTGAGAGACTTCTAACATTGCTTGACAAATGTGAGTTCCACCTTGGTGGTTGATGTAGGCCATGGTGGTGTCGTCATCAAAATGGATCTGAACTGAGAGACACGACAGCTTATCCTACTCACCGTTAGGGCAAGATTAATTGTTCTGAGTTTCAAGTTCTTGATGGGAAGTCTAACGCCGGTCTGCTTGTACCTTGTTTCCCCGGAGTTACTGTGTATATCTGTGCTCTTACCCAATACTCCTTCGCCCCTAACTAGCTGGGATACTGTTGTTTGCTACCTGAAGAATGCGGCTCCGCTGTGTAGCTGTACACGTGTTGTGAGGTCCTCTGCTGAGCTGCACGACCATCTGCGTGTGCAGTCCTTAGCGCCATTGTGGAAGCTATCCACGGGTTGCAAGGTCCTCTGCTGCAGGTGCATGACTTTCCACATGTGTCCAGGCTTGCAGCCACTGCCAGGTACCCTAAGCCTCAGATCCTGCATTGTGTATAGTGGTTCCTGTCTGTGCCTAGGGTGTGCACGGCAACACCTTCCCCGCTTTTATTAGGGGCAGTGTGTGCACCTGAATTGCTGTCCCCAACCTATTTAAAGTACCTCTTATCCGTTGGGCCTCGCCAGAGGTTCTCATTAGGTTGTAGAACCTACCATGTTTGTTTGGTCCAGTATGCTGCTCTTGGTCTGCCTTGTCTTCAGCTTCAGTCCTGCATGCAACCAGTTCTAGCTTAGCTGATGTCTGCCTGTCTTTGTCCCTGGACCCGTCTTGTCTATGTGTTGGTACCATAGTCTTTGCCCTTGAATGTGGATGTCCGGAGCCTGATGACTGCTGCCTGGTGCTCATGTCCAATGTCCAGAGCCTGATGACTGCTGCCTGATGCCTGGAGCTCATGTATGATGTCTGGAGCGAGATGACTGCCATGTCCGATGTCCGGAGCCTGATGATCACTGCCTGGTGCCTGGAGCTCATGTCCGATGTCCAAAGCCTGATGACCGCTGCCTGGAGCTAGTGTCCGACTGATGATTGCTGCATAGTGCATGGAGCTTGATGTCCTGCCGTTGTTCCTGATGTCCTGCCATTGTCCCTGATGTCCTGCCGGTGTCCCTGATGTCCCGCCTGTGTCCTGACGTTCCCTGTCTGGTGTCGTGTCCGATGTCCGGAGTCCAGATGTCATGCCTTTGTCCTAGATGTCCAGCCTATGTCCAGATGTCCTAAGCTGCCCTGTTGGTGTTCCTGGACCTTTGCTCTCTATGTTCTGTGGCGCCCCTGCGACCAGGTAAGAACTGCAGCCAGGGAGGTGGAGACAGTTTTGCACAAACACCTTCACAAACACACCCACAGACACAAGACCCAACCCAGAGCCTGGGACTCTAGGTGGGCAAGGGGTGGTAGGGCCAGTCACAGTGGGTGGGATATAGGCAAGGTGACAGACAGGGTACATAAGGGGAAAACCAGGAAGTAGTAAGTAGTAGGCCAGAGGGTGCCGAGCAGTAAAGACTGAGGAGAACTGACACCGGAACAGTGCATCTGGGTCTGAGGAAAATGGCAGCGGTGCCAGAGAACGACCGAAGGAAGGGATCCCCTATGTACGCCGCAGTCACACAGGTAGGAAGGAGCATGGTGGGTCCTTGAACTAGAGGGGCACTGGAAGACTTGGCTGGGACCAGAGAGCCGGCTCTGAGGTGACCGCAGCTACAAGCCGAATCGCAGACATACCGGCGGGGATCTCTGATTCCATGTCAGAGCTCCTACTACTAGTGAGGAGGTACAGTTGCACATAGGGCTCCAGAGCTTAGACATACCCGTACACCGAGTTAAGCAAACAAGGACCCGAGCAACCTAGCATACAGCACACAAGGAGAAGGGTAGTAAAGAAGGGTCTGTAAGGAAACAAGCAGGAGAAGGGTCTAAGGCAGGAACCTGGCTGCAGTAGAGCTAAATGCACGGTTAAATGGTGGAGTTAACTTTGTGAAACAACTTTATGAACTGTACTGAAGAAGTGTGAAGAACTTAAGTAAAACCCGGTGAACCCTGCCAGTGTCTCCAGTGTGATTCCCTGCATGTTAAACTGTTATTCACCCTGTCAGGAGCAGCCCGACCCACGGGGGGCTCATACATCCGGCTGCAGCACCATCCATCCTCCTGGCAGAAGCAAGCAGCAGCGGTGGTCCCCATTGACCACAACCCGTGAGTGGCGTCACGACAATTCCTGTAAATAACCTCCTTTACTTGTGGGCTCGGGACACGGTCCGGACCAAGACCGCCGTGACAACCCCCGTGATACCCCGGTCCGGTACCGAGTACCCCGTCCCAGTGGGCTCCACAGTTCCACCTGTGTCCCGATGTCCAGCCTGTTCCCTGGGGTCCATTCTGTAACGACATCAGGTCGATGTCTGATGTTCTCTTGCTGTGCCAGTGCTATGCCTGAGGACTGAGAGAGAGAGGTTCTCCTGATATGCCCATGCCAGGCAACCCTGGACTGCATCAACCCGTGATGACCTCTTGCCATCGCTTGATGTCTGCCTACCTGAGATGTCCCCCATGCTTGATGTGTGGAATCGGGAGGCTGGCATTGTAAGGTCTTGTATTCTGTACTCTGACTTTGCATTAGTAAACTTTATGTTTCTCAATACCTGAAGTTGTGCAGTGTTATCTAGTCCTGCATGTTACCACCTTGTCCACATGCTCAGCTGCCACAGCCCCGGTCGTTGCCCTCCCCTTGTCCGGGCAGGCCCGGGTCCGCCCTGTGGTCCAGTGAGTACACATATACTAATACCACCAGGTCCCACGTTGCCGTAGCCTGGTGGCGTGGAAGCGTAAGCAAGCTTAGCCCATCCCCGTTACAGTACCACCAGGGGACGCACGCCCCACGTCGCTGTGGCCCGGTGGCCTTTATGGCTTTTCCACTGACAGTGAATCGTCAAATTCCAGAAGACTGCTCCCCAACCGAGTAAGCTTGTATCCCTCACTATCTGCCAGTGAATAGTGAGAAAGCAGCAACTTGAGTCCAGCCAGCTTAACAGAGACTATCTAACCCAGGGGAGAAATCGGACGAACTAGGGAAAGGACAGACTTGTACAATCGGTAAAGTAGCACCAACTGCAGTGGTCTGGTGTGAAATTGGGCAAAAGAAATTATTATGCAGAATTGGAGAAGAAGAGACTGAATGGTAGTCTGTAGGGCTGAAATCTTGTCTGGTGGAAGGAAAATATTTACTTGAGCTGAATTGAACAGCTTTCCCAAGAAAATGATCCGTTAAGACCGGATCAGAGATTACTTCGATTGACTGACAATCCATCCAAAACGAGACAGTCTCTGCAGATTATCATAGTAGGAGGAGTTTTTACCAGAATGTCATCGAGGTAAGGAATAACCATTATCCTCTAACCCATAGATGAGCCATGGCTGCAGCCATGACATTTGGGAAAACCCTGGGAGCCATGGCCAATCTGAAGGACACGGCCACAAAAAGAAAGTGGGACTGACTAACAACAAAGAGAAATTTCTGGTGAGCAGGACCAATGGAAAGGTAGAGAGTTTTTGGGGACGACAAAAAGATTTGAATAAAAACCCTTGAACCGTTCCCAGGAAGGGACTGGAACAATGAAGCCTGACTGGAGATGAGAGGAAATGACCTGGAAAAAAAAACAATGACCAAGCAGGGCTTCCTTGGGGGAAGGGATAGAAAAAATGGTCTCAAGATGAAGAACATGATATCTTGTAACCCGGAGGAGACGATTTCTCTGACACAGACATCATTTATTATGGAGAGCCACATGCCCTGGAACCGGAGAAGGCGTCCACTCAACCGAAGGGGGGTCCTGGGTGAGGTTGTACCCTTCATGTGGAGGAGAATCTGCTGCTTCTGGTGCACGATGACTTGGAGAACTGAGTGCGTGATTACCTAGAAGGAGTTGGCTTGAAATATGGTCGTCTCTTTGTTTGACAGGTGGCCATTCTTGGCTGAAACTGCTGAAAAGATCGAAACTGATGAAAGCTTTTGATTGAATGAAGCACAAGGGGTTCTCTATTGAGGACGCAAGGTGCTCTTCCCACCTGTGACATCTGAAATAATGTCCAGCTTTTCCCTGAAGAGCGTCGGGATCCACAGAATGGTAATATCGTGTGAGACCACTTGGATGCTGTCACGAGTTGACCGCTCAGGTGTCTGTGGTATATAAATGTGTTTATTTCTTTCATACCGGCTAGGGTTAATGTCAGTTTTCTTTTGCTGGTAAGTTGCTGCTGTCTTGATCAGGTGATGAGATTTGATGACCACTCTCACCACCCTTTAAATAGTCTCAGCTCACCCTCTATTAGACAGGTATGTGGATCCACAGCCGGTGCACAGAGTAACCCTGGCCAGGGCAAGGAATTCAAAGATACAAGAGAGGAATCTCCAGCATCTGGAAAAGGAAAAATGTGGGCAGGTAAAACATGAAGTTTGTATTAGAACATGTTTAAAATTGAAGAGTGCAGTATACAGACCACCAATAGCAGGGGATATAGCAACCCTACGCATTTTGGCGTGGGCCTCATTCACAGATAAGATAAAATGTGTAAGATTGCTATATCTACTGTTATTGGTGGTCTGTGTACTGCACTCAGGACTGCCACTAGGAATTTCGGGGCCCCTGACTGCCAAAATTTTGGGGCCCCCTGAGACTCTGCCCAGCCTCCACCCCCTGAGACTCTGCCCAGCCTCCACCCCTGCTCCACCTCCACCCAGGCTCTGCCTCTACCCTAGCTCCGCCTCCACCAAAACATACATTATATATAGTGAAAAATTGAACGAGCACCAACAATTACCTCAATTTATGTGCAAAGCTTTCCCAACCAGCAATCCAGATGGTTCCTTACAATAGAGAAAAAAAAGCCATGCTATTGGGCAATAAAGTCCACTTTTTTCTATTTTTTTGTGCTGTTTTTTCTTTTTTACACTCTCTCTCTTTATTATTATATTACACACACACACACTTGAGACTGCTGTGGGCTGAATACACAATAGCTGTATATACAATAGAGAATACACAATAGAGACAGCTGCTAGCTGTATGCACAATATAGATGGCTGCGGGCCGTATACACAATGGAGACTGCTGCTGGCTATACACACAATAGAGAAAACACAATAGGGACTGCTGCTGGCTGTACACAATAGAGAATACACATTAGAAACGGCTGTGGGCCGTATAGACAATGGAGATGGCTGCAGGCCGTATAGCAAATGGAGACAGCTGCTGGCTATACACACCAGTAGAGAATATACAATAGAGACTGCTGCTGGTCATACACAAGAGAGAATGCACAATAGAGATGGCTGCGGGCCATATAGACAGCATCCCACAGCTTCCCTCCATTCCGACAGCCTCCCTCCATTCTTCCTCTATCCCAACAGTCTCCCTTCATCCTTCCTCCATCCAACAGCCTCCCTCCATCTTTCCTCTATCCTGACAACCTCACTCCTTCATCCATCCTCACAGCCTCCATCCTTCCTCTATCCCGACAGCCTCCCTCCATCTTTCGTCCATCCGGACAGCCTCCCTCCATCCTGACAGCATCTCTAAATCCTTCCTCCATCCTGACAAACTCCCTCCATCCTTCCTCCATCCCGACAGCCTCCCTCCATCCTTTCTCCATCCCGACAGCCTCCCTCCATCCTTACTCCATTGCGATAGCTTCCCTCCATCCTGACAACCTCTTTCCATCCTGACAGCCTCCCTCCATACTTCCTCCATCCCAACAGCGTTCCTCCATCTAACAGCCTCCCTCTATTCCAATATTCTATTCCATCCCTCCAGCCTCCCTCCATCCTTCCTCCATCCCAACAGCCTCCCTCCAGCCTTCTTCCATCCCAACAGTTTCCCTCAATCCTTCCTCCATCCCAACAGCCTTCCTCATTTCTTACTCCAGCCATCCCGACAGCCTCCCTTCTTATATATGTCCCCTAATTCTGTAGATATTCTTACTCCCCATCCCTCCCCCAAAGCCCCCATGTCTTACTGTCGGGGGGAGCTGCAACTGCGGAGAGAGGGTTCTGGATGCAGGTCTCGGAGTGTGAGGGCACTGGGCACATCTGCAGGCCTGGAGCTGCGGGGAAGTAGCTGCGGGCCTGCGGCAGCACGCTGTGGGCGCCGCCATGTTCTTTGTGGCTGGCTGCATTCACTAACTGTGCAGCCAGTCAGTAGAAGTTGAGACTTCAACAAAATGGCTGCTGCCAAATGTAGATCTGCGGCCACTGTGTAGAAGTATCAACCTCTACCCACCGGCTGCACAGTTAGTGAATGCAGCTGGCCACAAAGAACATAGCAGCACCCACCGCTCGCTGCCGCAGTTACTCCTCCGCAGCTCCGAAGCCCAGAGGTGATTGATAGGAGAGGGGGGGCCATGCAAGGTGTGGGGGGGTGGGACCCAGAGAGCCTGCTCCAAACAGCCACACCCCCTGGAGTCATGGCCAGGCCCCCCTGCCCCTGATCCAATGGCCATGCCCCCTGCAGTGAGGCCCAGGCCCCTGACTCCAGACAGAGCTGTCACTCCCGGAGGCGGCCCTGACTGCACTCTTCAATTTTAAATATGTTCTAATAAAGACTTTCAAATTTTACCTGCCCAAATATTTCCTCTTCCAGATGCTGGAGATTCCTCTCTTGTATGATTGAATTCCTTGCCCTAGTCAGGGTTACTCAATGCATCGGCTGTGGATCTGTCTAATAGAAGGTGAGCTGAATTTTTTTGTCTTTGATGTACGGTCAGACACAACCATTACACAGTACATAGCAGGGCCACATATATAAGATTATCTCAGCATAGGAGATGTGCTATGATCAGACCATGTCCCTGTACAGTCAGACACATCTATTACACAGTACATAGCAGGGATACATATATAAGATTATCTCTGCACAGGACCATTTTTTTAAACATCCAATTGTTGAAATTATTATTATTCCAAGATCTATTGTTTAAAACAAACTTTAAAATTAACTTTGTTCATGGGAAAACCTCTTTAAGGACTGAATTTGCTTACCTGCAAGTATATCTGCCTCATCCATAAACTGGGTACTAAACATGGTCACCCGATTAGCTTTGCGTTCTTTCAATAGTGTCCAAATGTAGTGGCGGGAACACGGATCTAATCCTGCGGTGGGCTCATCCAGGAGCAAAATCTGTAATAAATGATAATCAATTTCTATTTAATTCCTGCACATTTAACATTTGTAAAAAACAGCCCTCCTACAAAATCTATAAAATCGATTAAGGTCAACCTTGAATAAGGCTCCTTTCACATCAGCGTTTTGCTGATGTTTGCGGCTGATCCGGCAAGCCCCATGTATTGTCTATGGGGATTGCGGTCAGGTGCGCAAGTGCAGTTCTGCAGGATGAGGCAGATCCGGCACTTGCGGCGGCGAAAACCCCCCCCGCTGCTAACGGCATCCGGCAGAGCCGCACTTGCTGCACCCGACCACAAGCCCCATAGACAATGCATGGGGCTTGCCGGATCCGGGCCGCAAGTCGGCAGTTATCCGGGAGATGCAGCGCCATCTACCGGATTGACCGGAAAGATCAGCAAAACGCTGATGTGAAAGGAACCTAAGATCTGTTTATTTTCAGGTATCAGGTATATTCTGTGGGGGAACCTGGGAGAAGGTTCTAAGGCTGCTACTGGGGAAATTAAACAGAGGTGCGTAGTGTTCTCCATAAAAAGAATAGGCTGTCACAGTACGAGTGGCCATGACTCTCAGCCAAAAGAAAGCTATTTAGGCTATGTTTACACGCTGCATATTTGCTGCGTTTTTTGAGGATACGTTTTTCCTGAATTTTGAGGATCCGCATTTTTGAGCAGGTGAAAAAACGCATTGCACTCACATGTTATTTGATGCATTTTTTTATGGATGCGCTTTTTTCTGCACTGTGCACTATAGACAGTGAAGAAAGATAGTTAAAAAAAAAGGGCCCAATGTAATTTCCTGTCTTCTCATTCAATGGGATGGAGATACGGGAAGCCCTATTTTTTTTTTGTTGTTAAAAAAAAGAACAAAAAAACACGTGGGCTCCCACAGCATTTTCTATTGCTAGCTGAGGGTAACCCAAGCAGCTACTGGGTGCTAACCCCCGCTGCTTGGTGTTATCTTTGATGCCAATAGAAAATCCAGGGAAACCATGTTTTTTTCAAGTTTTTTACCAAAAAAACGAAATAAAAAATGACATGGGCTTCGCCAGATTTTCTATTGCCAGCAAAGGTATCCCTGGCAGCTGAGGACTGGAATTCTCAGCGTGGCAAGGCCCAAGCATTCTGGGCCCCCCATGCCGAGAACCGCAGCCAGCAGCCGCACAAGAATTGGCGCCTCCATGAGAGACGCCAAAACTGGCGGTTACCCTGCTCTTCCAGCTGCCCTGTGCAGTGGCAAACTGGGTAATTATGGGGGTGATTACAGCTTTATTTGCAGTTGACACTAAGCACTATTGCTAATATCAAACATCAATATGATAGCCGGCCATTAGCAATAGCGAAAATAGAGTTTTTTAAAAAAGACACAGACACCAGTAAAAAACCTTTATTTAAAAGGAAAAAAAACACACACAGCTCGTTCACCACTTTATTATACCCATCAATTCCCTCCGACGTAGTCCACAGTCCAGCAATGCCCAAACCGGATGCAATATCAGCTGATCGGTTTACCGGCCGGACAGCTGATTCAGGTCCTTGCAGCTTATGTGTCGACCAGACGTCTTCCCCTCACATCCCGGGACAGTTGAGGTTAGGTATTTTATTTTAATATTTTTTTTTAATAACATTGTTCACTTCCATTTCGCTTTAGCAGCGTATATACATACGCTGCTAAAGCGTAACTACAGCCCCGGCATGGCACAGGAGAACAGGAACACGGGATTCGTCCTGCTCCCGTGTGACATCACATTCTGCTGTTCCTCCTGCACCTCCGCTTACAAGCGCTGGAATAGAGCACTGTCTGAATGGCGATGTGTAATTCCAGCACTTATAATGGGGCCTATGGAGGGACACATGTACGAAAAAGAGCAAAGAATTGACATGATCATTCTTTTTACGGATGCACTTTCTACCCCAAAAGTGCATCCGCAAAATACGCTGTGGGGGAAAGGCAAAAGTGAAAAATCCATTCACTTTGCTGGTGACACAGATGCAGATGCACTTTTAGGGGAAAGAAACGCAGCCGAAAAAAGCGCAGTAAATAAGCAGCATGTGAACGTAGCCAAAGTGTGACTCCACCATAATATAACTGAGGCTGCTTACTGATTTCACCTCTGGTTGTGGTTTATCTACGATCAGATGTTGAAATCCAACATGCCCAATCCTTTACCTTAAAATCTGCTGCTGAGTTTGATTAATTGTAAGAGGGTAAAAAATGACTAGTGACTAGTGATGGGCGAAGCTTTCTGGTAAAGTCCTATTTCGGGGTTGGAGATGGCACGAACTTGGGTCCGAACCTCTGAAATTGAACTTTACATAGATATGGGATGGGGCAGAGGCTGCAAAATAAAACATAGCATTAATAATGAACATTATAATTATACTTACCTGTGCAGTGACGCTTCAATTGTCCTGCTGTTTCCCGGCCGTTTCTACTTCCGGGGTCGCTCATTAACTTCTGGGTTATTCACTGCACTGCTCGGCAATTTCCGGAGAGTGTCTTCGGCTTTTTCCGCCTGTGTTCGGTTGGTGTCGTCAGGGTTCATCCGTGGTCATGGCCCTAGCCATGAACTCAGGTGAACTCTGACTGTCACAGTCAGTATCAGCCTGCTTCTGGCTCTGCATAAACGCTTGTCTATGCAGAGCGATGTAGCAGTGCTGACATTGCTATCCATGTGAGACTATGTCGGACTAAAGATTTCAGTCGGCGCAGCAAGTGCGGCCGTTAGGACGCCGATCCGGCAGATGCGGCGACATCTGCCGGATCTGCTGGAAACATCAGCAACTGTGATGTGAAAGGGCTTAATAAAGATCTAGTCCCTAAATTTATTTGTGTTGTTTTTTTTTTTTTATGAACTATTAAAAAGAAATATGACGTGGGCTCCGCCATATTTTTGTATGCCAGCCAGGTACAGCAGGCAGGTACGGGCCGCCCCCAGCTGCCTATTTGTACCCAAAACAAAAATATAGGGAAACTCTTTTTTTTAAATTAATGAATTTCATGAAATAATTTTAAAAACTTGACGTGGACTTCACCCTATTTTTGGGTTCAGCCAGGTACAACTAGGCAGCTGTGGGCTGGAATCCACAGCGCAGGGTGGCCCGAGCTTTCTGGGCCCCCTCCTCCACTGCGAATTGCAGTATGCAGCTGCCCCAGAAAATGGCACGTTCATAGATGCGTCATCTTCTGGCGCTGTATCCGACTAGTCCAGCGACCCTGGTGCTGGGTGGCTCGCTGGGTAATAATGGGGTTAGGGCCAGCTTTGTATTATCAACTGCCCCTAAGCCCTAAATTCATGGGGTCACGCCAATATTAGATATGACCACCATGAATTTTTAGTAAAGATAAAAAAAACACAACACAGAGAAATTTTTTTTCATTAGAAATAAAACAAAAAAACATTTAGAGACTCCACCTTTATTATAAAAAATCTTCAGTCCAACATAGTCCCACATGGATAGCAATGTCAGCACTGCTACATCGATCTGCATAGAGAATACATTTATACAGAGCGAGATCAGGCCGAGACCGTCAGTGGCAGTCAGAGTTTACCAAGTCCAAGTTCATGGTTCGAGCCATGACCCGGTGAACCCTGATTGCATTGCACGAACATGGCCGGAAAAAGCCGAAGACTGCCGAGTGCAGTGAAGTTAATGAGCGGCCCCGAAAGTAGAAGTGACCACGACAGCGAGACGGGAGGACACGTCGGGGGACAGGTAAGTATGATCATAATTCTTTTTAATTCATTTTATTCTTTATTTTACAGGACCTGGACCCGAACCGGACCTGAACAGTAACACGGGTTTCCCATGGAAACCTGTATTCAGGACCTTGTGACTGAACACTATGTGTTCAGAACAGGTCCCGAACTTTACAGTTCGGGTTCGCCCATCCCTACTAGTGATCATTCTGCCTCCTTGCAAGAAGGGCTGACTTGTTGAGTTGTGAACTTTCACCTTCCCACCAGGACTCATACTGACTTTTTCATTTTCCTCTGTGTATTTTGTGCCTACAGTGTATTTGTGAACAGTATAGAGTCATGCTGTCCAGTCAGTCTAGAGTTAGGCTGTAGTTAAGTGAATCCAGGAGTGACCTGGGTCAGTTGCAGAGAGCAGGAGGAACAGGACGGTAGGGGCTTTGCTGCCAATCAGAACCAAAAACTTGTACATGGTAGAGGGCACATCTGAAGAGGTGCATCAACCCAGCTTAAGGAGCAGAGATTAACTAAGTAAAGATAGTCATGCCCATCTGTAAATTAGGTCTGCGGGAATAGCTATTCTCCTTAATGAGATCAATCAGCCTCCTGGCATGAGGAGACTTGTAGCCACAATGCTCCTCTGGAAAATATGCAAATTGTCACTTCAGTGACGAAGTAGACAAATTCGATTGGAGGCAGCAACCCAGATCAGATTCTATATACTCCACTGTTGAAGTGATTTGTGGTGCCCCTCAGGTCAGGCTGCCACCGGGGATACTGCACTCCTCCATTAGCGGGAGAGTAGGGCCCCTGTTCACCAGATACTGGAATGGTGAACTTGAGACCCCACAACCGCAACTGTGGCGCCCCGCAAAGCAGGCATCACAGAGGGGTACTGCACCCATAAAAGCGGTGCAGATACCCCAGCTGCAAGTGGATTTCAGGCTGATGGGTGGAACCTACACACAAGCACCCTCACATTAGATCACATAGTGGGAGGTACCCGGGAGGGAATAAAACGACCTCCAGGGGGAGAAAGAAGGTCTTTAGTCTTTTGTCTTTGGCTGGAGGCTTTTTGGGGCTTCAAATCTTTGCCTCCAGGGCTGGAGAGCTAGCAGCCAGGCAGTGATCCTGAGGGGGCAAGGAGGGTCTCTTGGCTGAGGATCAAAGGCTAAGAACAGATCCCAGGTGCAGATGGCCAGCCTGGGGGAAGAGAGGGACTTCAGAGAGTCCAACCCGGCAGCTTACCGGGCACCGGAGCCCGCACCTGTGTGATTCTCCAAGGACCACAGAAAATCCGGCGATCTGAGGGGTATATATATATATATATCGCTCAGACTCTTAAGCGACCAGAAGAGGGTATCAGGCACCGCTTGATGGTTCGACGGTCGGCCAGCAGAAGGTAACTCAACGGGAGTGAGGAGAGTGAGAGGCAGCAGGAGGCCAGATCCACTTTATGGGGTCAGACTTCACAGAAACTACTGAGATACAGGGAAGAATTGATGGAGAAAAGGCACACACTGAGTGTTCCATCCAACTACCTGGGATCTGCTTGCAGCCACCCGTTAGCTACTTGTCATTTAACATCTTACTGTACTGAGAACTGTAACAAATGCTGCTAAACTTTTTCAGTAAAGTACCCGGTGTGAAGTGACTCTGCTGCATCTTCTTTTCCAAGAACTTATTCCTTTCACAGGATCGCTGCCCCGGAGGTCCAAGTCCTGCCTGCGGAGGACTACAACATCTCAGCCGCAATACCACCGACCTCCGGAGTACTGTGGCGGTGCTGGTGCTACTTCACCAGGAACTGCAGGTGGCGTCACGACAACTAACTTTGGAAATAGTCCCCTGTGTATATCAACCCCTTTTTCAGAGAATAGCCCCCCAGGACACGGGATCAGGCGCAGCCGCCATTCCGCGTGACACAGTTAACCCCCCTGCAGCCTGATACCCGAGTACCCCACACCCTGGGGCGACACGCAACACACACATAGGACCCTAGGCAGTGACGGTGGGTGGACCCAGGAGGGAAGGCCCAGTCTCAGTCAGGGGAACAGGAAAGTGTAGAGAGAGTCAGGAGGAAGACAGAGAAGGAGTAGGAGGTTGCAGTGAGAGTCAAGAGGTGGTGGAGGTGTTAGCTCCCGTGAGCAAGAGTACAGTCACACTCGTCCCGGGAGAGAAAAATCGGAGAGCATAGAAGAAGAAAGGAGCCCTTGGGGTGTGGAAAAAGACTTAGATCACCCATACACCCATATCTGGCAGAGGAACAGAGGGACTGGTGGATGAAACAAGGGACTGGCCCTGAACACGGCATGGCAGCTGTAGGCCCGAACCATTTAACTGGAGGCCATGAGATCTTAAGGGAACTGTGGTCACAAACCCAGCACATCTCGCAGAAGGTAGCCGTACTAAGGCGTGGCACTAGGAAACAGTGCCAGTCAATGCCTGTGGCTGTCGGTACCCAAGCTCTGTGCACGGAGGTGCTGACTGGAAAGGCAAGGCGAGTTAGAGGCGCTGAGAGTACGCCAGAGGAACACCATTAGTGGAAGTAACACTGCCAGTGAAAGGAACACCATGAGTGAAAGGAAGGCCACCAGTGAAAGGAACACCATTACTGAAAGGAACACCAAAGGGGGTCTTGACAACACAGTCTCGGTTCTTGAGAAACAGCTGAACCGGAGATTGGCAGAGGGAAGCACCTGGCGACCTTGTCAGAACGTTGAAGTAAAGGTACAGAACTCCGACAGATGTGTGTGAGACTTTTCTTTGCGGCACCCACCGGCTGCAGAGGCCGCATGAAACACCAAGGTGCTAATCACCCGATGAACACCAGCCAAAGAACGAACTAACTTTCCTACCGACCTCCCGCGGGGACGTAACGATTCTGTCTGCTGATCATCATCCCCAGAGGTTCTGCAGCAGCGGCGGCCGCACCTGCGGGTGGCGTCGTGAATACCCCTTTCCCTTTAGTCCCCTTCACCCAGTCATGAACTTTTAATTGACACCACCAGGACCACGGAGCCTGGTAGCCACTGTGATGTCCCCCAATAAAAAGAACCAAAATATCCGTCTCGGTTCCATGTATCCCCATTTCCCCATTGCCCTGGAGTGGGCGTTATCTTGGCATCACGAACAGGATGTGAACGGCCCAGTAACACCGGGTCTCATGCGCCTTTGAACGAGAAAGAACTGTTCAAAAATACTGTGTAAAGAAAGAACTTGTAAAATGGTGACCAGAGAGAATGAGTCGTGTCCTGGCCCTCGTCATGGCATGGACCCACGTGAAGGCACAAAAGAGGAGGCCCACCCTGAGTACTAAGAGAAAGCTAAGGGGACCTGCAAAGAGGTGTGTTGACTCCACCCAGAGGCAAGAAAGGGGCCCGGAAGGGTGAGGCCCAAGGACAGAACGAGGAAGAACCGCATGGTGTGAGGAGGGTGTAGCATCATGGCGAGCAACGGGACAGATACCCCGGCTGGTGAGAAAGAAAGCGAAAAAGCCCCCAATGCAAGCAGGGAGGCTAAAGACCGAGTTCACTTTACCAACGCCGACGACTTGGAAGATGCGGTGAAAGAGTTGAGTCAGTGGCTGAGGAAGGCACAGGTGTGGGCCGTCAACACCTCGAAGCAGGCCCAGTTGAAGAAGTTGGTGCAGAGAGTCCAAGCGTCAGAGCCTCCAGTGCCGCTGGTGGAAAAGCCAGCAGTCGAACCACCCTGCTTAAATAAGTAGGCTATAATGGTGGAGACAGAAGTGCCTGAGAGAGGTGCTGAGAAATTGAAAAGAGACGTAGACCCGGCAGAAACTCCAGAGGCCGAGAGCGGGAAGGTGCACTGGGCGCCCCCAGAGAGTACAGCAGAGGGGTGCTCAGTTGTGGCCCAGGCTAGCACACAAGTAAAGAGCAAGCCCAATAGCAGTTATTGGGAGTCGAGACAAGCGGCTGAGGAAGAGGAGTGGCAGCAGTATCAAGACCGTTGGCGACAGCAGGAGGAGGCCAACCTCGAGAAAAAACACTGAGCCCGGAAGACACCTGCACCTGACCCGGCGGAACGCAGCCGCGGAGTAGTCATGGATTTTCATCTCCGGAATGGTTGGGGGTTCATTAAGGAGTACGGCTTGGAGGAGGAAGACTTCGTCGGCCGACGTGACGTTGAGTCGTATCTCCTGAAGGGACACACCCGGTTGAGACCTGTACCCCAGAGACGAGGTTGGTTACACACGACATATGGGACGTTGAGGGTGGTATGCATTGCGTGTGTACAAGCTCATACTACCGAGAACCCCATGTGTAGAGCCGCTTGAACTTTCGAGTGGGGAGGACGGTTTGCGGGAAAGCGGACATCGCCCATAAAGTAAGACCTAGAAAGTCAGTGTGTAAATAGTAGTTTGTTGCATTGTAAATGTTGTATAGCTAGCTAGGTACCCGTTATTGTAGAAATGTTTATAGTGTAAATAGTTGAACCGCCGTGATCACTGAGTACAATGGACGGTTGAGAATGTCTAGCCCAGCTGAGGACGCTGCACCAGAGAAAGAACTGAGCTGAGTTCCGGCGGGGCTAATGAGTGCTGCGACCCGCTGGAGTAAGAACTTTATTTTGCACTTTCTTTATTTTTACTTTTCTACCCAGAAACTTTAAGTAGTCGTGTTTTTGTTATTGTAACGTTCAAGACTGTTACTCTTGAAAGAGATGAAAAGAAAGCTTGTGTTGAATTGTTGTTGAAAAAAAAATGTGAGTTTTATGCCTAACTGGAGGTTGCTTGAGGACAAGCTAACCTTTGCCAAGGAGTAATGTGGCACCCCTCTGGTCAGGCCACCACCGGGAGTACTGCACTCCTCCATTAGCGTGACAGTAGTGCCCCTGTTCTCCAGATACCGGGATGTTGAACACGAGAGCCCACAACCGCAACACACACGTAGGATCCTGGACAGGGACGGTGGGTGGACGCAGCAGGGAGGGCCCAGTCTCAGTCAGGTGGACAGGGAAGTGCAGAGAGACTCGGGAGGAAGACAGAGAAGGAGTAGGAGGTTGTAAGAGGTTGGAGTGAGAGTCGAGAGGTGGTGGAGGTGTGAGCTCCCATGGGTTAGAGCACGATCACGCTCGCCCAGGGAGCGAAAGACTGGAGATTGTAGAAGAAGAAAGGAGCCCTTGGGGTGTGGAAAAAGACTTAGATCACCCGTACGCCCAAATCTGGCAGAGGAACAGAGGGGCTGGTGGACAAAACAGGGGACTGGCCCTGAACATGGCACGGCAGCTGTAAGCCCGAACCGTTGAACTGGAGGCCATGAGATCTTAAGGGAACTGTGGCTACAAACCCAGCACATTTTGGAGAAGGCGACCGTACTAAGGTGCAGCACTAGTGGTGCAAGTCAATGCCTGTGGATGTCGGTAACTGGGCTCAGTGCGCAGAGACGCTTACAAGAAAGGTGAGGTGAATTAGAAGTGCTGAGAGTACCGCCAATGAAAGGAACATCGTGAGTGAAAGGAACACTGCCAGTGAAAGGAACACTGTGAGTGCAAGGAACACCAAAAGGGGTCTCAACAACAGCTAAACCAGAGATTGGCAGAGGGAAGCACCTGGCTGCCTGGTCAGAACGTTGAAGTAAAGGTACAGAACTCCGACAGATGTGTGTGAGACTTTCCTTTGCGGCGACCACCGGCTGCGGAGGCCGCATGAATCACTGAGGTACTAGTGACCCGATGAACACTGGGAAAAGAATGAACTGACTTTCCTACCCACTGTCCTGGGAATCCTGCTCCTCCCGCGGGGAGCATAACCATCCTGGCTGCTGATAATCATCCCCAGATATTCTGCAGCAGCGGTAGCCTAACCTGGGCGCACGCTGCAGGTGGCATCACAAATACCCCTTTCCCTTTAGTCCCTGTCACCCAGTCATGAACTTTTAATTGGCACCACCAGAGCCACGGAGGCGGGTAGCCACCATGATGTCCCCTAATAAAAAAAAACAAAAAGATCCGTCCTGGTTCTGAGTATCCCCATTGCCCTGGAGTGGGCATGTCAAAATCACCCCAAAATGCAGCGTCTGCAGATTAGGGCTCTCATCTGGCACAAATTCTAAATCATATAGAAAAGCTTGTTAAAGAGTCAATTAGAACTTTTAAGATTGCTATCTCGAATAGGTGGCATTAGAGTTCATCTACTTCCTCGTCTGTAAATTAAGCACACTTCTTAATTGTAGGTAATCAGATGGTCGACCCATCCAAAAACCCAACCCAGTAGAAACATCTATATAACACCTAATGCCCATGTAGGGTGGTAATAGTCAAAATAGAACAAAAACATTTGGTTCTGATCATGCGCCCATGAAAACATGGCAGCGGTCAGCCGATAAAAGAGCTTGTGAGCGGGCAAAAATGATCATCCTTCGTGCAGCCTAAAAGATAAGTGCTGTGGGCAGAACATCTTGTGCAACCAGTGAATTGTTTGCTAATGGCCACTTTACACATCCCAACATCGGGCCGATGTTGGATACAACGGCGCGGGAGCGCGCATTTTTTGGGCAGAATTCCAAGATCGCATACGAGATGTTACACAGCGCGATATCGTGAGGCAACGCCACTGCGATGTGTACGACCCCTTGTAGGGGCGACCCAGGAACGACCATTTAACATGGAAGAGAATAGGGGAAGTGGTACTCCAAATCGTTGTTGGGCTTTCACACAGCACGATCCGGCCACAACGTCCATCCAATATCGGGCAGTTGGAGAGCAGGCTCATTTTATCCCCGATATAGCTTTGGCGTCGTTCTTGCATCGCATTGGACTTTTACACCACACAGCGCACGAACGATATCGGGGCCAACGCATGAACCACGTGACTTTTTATCGGAGTTGGACGCCGATATCGGGACGTGCAAAGTGGCCATAATAGTATGCCTGGTGTATGGGCTAATAATGAGCAATCGCCCCTATACAGTTTGTATCAACTGAGGTAAAAAGTGTCTTCAGCGAGTGATATCAACTTGTGATATTGTTGTTCATCGTCGCAGAGATCTGCCCTGGTAAACCTTACTTGTGGGTCCCCCAACAGGGCGATCCCCAGTGACAATTTCCTCTTCTGTCCTCCGCTTAGTTTACTGGCCTCCACATTCTCAATATCTTTTATGTGCAGATCGGAGATAATTTTTTTGACCTGGAGTAAAAAAACATTTTTTTTAAACATTTAGTATACCGTGATAATATGAATTACATAACAGAATGTGATCGCCCCTTAGCCCCCATTATAATAACTGATGCAAAGGATAATGGTGGTAGTATATGATTGAGGTTGGTGATATCAGGTCCTAAAGCTGTTGTGAAACTACCTGAGGGCTAAGGTGGTTGTGGACTTCTGTGAAAAGGGGTGGGGGGGTCATGTGTGGAGGGGGGTATTTCACATTTAGGTTCCCATAACTGGGGGGGGGGGTGGATACACGTTACCTCTTGATTCACTTGCTTGGCTGGGATGCCCTTTATTATGGCAAATACTTTCAGGTTTTCTTTAACTGTTAAAGGGTCGAACTTCACATCAAACTGTGGGCAGAAGCCGAGTCTCTTCTTCATCTCTTTCAGCTGCTCCATATCAGAGATATCGTTGTTATACACAGAGACTGAACCTGGAGAGAGATCCTCAGTCATGACATCTGCATAGGTGCTATTCACAAAAGATTGGCTATTTTTGATTTAGACTTTTATTCGCAAAGATTTGAATGCACTTAATTAATAAAAATGTTTGCAAAAGTCTACACACCCTTTAACTCCTTACCGACTAAGGGCATACAGTGGTACGCCCTTTGTCAGTAGAGGGATATGAAACGGACTCTGGATCTAAGCTACCTTTGCGCAAAGCAGCTAGCTTCGATCACTGCTGTTCGACCACTTAAATGCCGCTGTGGCGACTGGACCTGTTGAGGTGTAGTACCCCAATCTCAGATAAGGGGGACACAGACTGGTATCAGGACACCCAGGCCACGCACTACACTAGGTCCAGGTCAGGGTTATGGCGAGATTGGTCCTACAGGAGAGCACAGTCCCTGATCCTGTCTGGAAGGAGGAACCAGGATAGTGGGGATGGGTGGAGGGAAAGTAGGGGGAGCACCTGGGAAGGAGTGAAGTCAGGAAGAACACACGTAGATGTCAGAGGGCATAAATAGCACAAGGAAAGATCTAGAAGTCAGTCGAGTTGGAGGGAAGGTAGAGGAAGGAAGCCTGTCAGAGAGGAGAAAGAACTTGAGAGAAATTTCCATAGGACGGAGCCAGTGGGAGCTCATCCTAAAGCCTGACTGAGGAGCAGAAGGAGAGAACCAGGGTGCTCCAGGAGGAACATGTGGTCCCAGAGGCATGGGTAGTGAGCAATCCACCCATGGGGCTTGCATCCATTGCTAGTCGCAGGCAGTGGAGGGACCAGGCCGCAGAACATGGGCACCGGGGCCCCAAGACTAGTGGAGAAGACCAGGCTCAGTTAGCAACCCGGAGGCTGCGGTATTTGGAAAGGTGCCATAGCCGATATTGCGCCGCTGAAAAGGTGGCCAAAGAGGGTTCAGGGAGAGACTACAAAGTGACCCTAGGAGGTACTCGCGGCTACCAGCTCAGGGCTCTGTGTGAGTGAGGCTCAAGGCAGGAGGAAGCGCAATGTGGGACGACTGAGAAAGGACAGAGAGAAGGGGTACCAGTTGAGTGTCATCCCACTACCTGGGAGTAGCCTCCGAGAACCCAGCACTCAGCGTGCTGTTGACCAGTGACTGTGAGTAAACATATAAAGACTGCAACCCGCTGTGTCCGTAACCTTTCTTGACGCTTCGTGAGCCTTGTGCTGGAACATAACTACCAACTCACTCAGTAACATCTGCTGCCCTCGGGGTCAGCACTACCTGTAGAGGGGTTTACAACACTGCTGCATCATTACCATCAGTCCCAGGGGAACTGTCATGCAGTGGCGGCCATCTATAGCCGCAACCTGCAGGTGGGGTCACGTAAAACAGTTATACCCAGGTCTGATCATCCTCTCCCTAACGAACACCCTGTCCTCATGACCTTCCCTAAAGAAGAGAGCCACCCTCCACAAAATTTTAATGACACCGCCATGGTCACGGAGCTGGGTCTCAACCCCCGTGACTCCCATGAAGCCTTAAAGCCCAGTTCTGAGTATCCAAAGGCCGTGGAGGGGCGTGTCACCGCCGTCAATCTCAAACTGCAGCATTTAAGTGGTGCGATCATGTCACGTGTCACGTTCACCCATCCATACAAGGGTATTGCGATGGCAGCTGGCGGCCTGTTAAGGGGCCCCATTCGATGTCAGCTTTGTACTCCCATCAAGCCCTGCCAAAGGTTAGGTTTCATAGGAGGATGAGATCATATGATTGCAGGTTCAAGTCTCTAAGTAAAATAAGGGAAAAAAATAAATATAACTTGAATCTCTCCCTTTCCTTCGGTAAAAAACAAACATTTTTTTAAAAAGTCGTATTTGTAAAAACGTCCAATCTTTTAATATATTCAATTAATTACCTGTATAGTAATATCTGTAAAGAGAAAAATTTTTGAAACACAAAAATTTGTGTTTTTCGCTCACCGCACCGCGCTCACATATTGTGATCAAAACTTTGTACATGCTCCAAAATGGTAACAATAGAGACATCACCACGCTTTATGAGCTTGGTATCGCCTGATCATTTTTATTACAAAATTTAACACTGTAAGGGTGCTTTCACACTGGCGTTTTTGCCCGGATCCGGACAAAAAACCGCATGTGCCGCAAGTGCGGCCTAACAGCAACACTTGCGGAAAGCACCATGCATTGTCTATGGGGCTTGCGGTAAGTGTGCAGCAGACGCGTCAAGTGTGGTTTTGGCAGTTGCAGTAGATGCGGCCTCGAAAAAAAAACGCAGCTGACCGTGGTTTTTTACCCGGCTGCAACCACCGAATCCGCATTTGCTGTGTCTGCCGCACACTTACCGCAAGCCCCATAGACAATGCATGGGGCTTGCCGCAAGTGTGTTGCAAGTGCTGCCGTTAGGCGGCACTTGCGGCAGATGCGTTTTTTTGTCCGGATCCGCGCAAAAACGCCAGTGTGAAAGCACCCTAAGACCTAAACCCAAAAATGGGGGAATGGAGTTGTTTTTTTCACCATTTCACCTTGTTTGGAATTTCTCCACTTTAAAGTGAATGGTGTCAATCAAAGCTAAATGTCTTCTATCAAAAAAACAAACTAAACAAATGCACGCCCTCGTACTGGCAATGCCAACGGAAAAAAGAGTATCCATCCGGGGAAGAAGGGAAGGAAAATAATGAAAGAGCATAAATCAAAAATTGGCTGGTCATGACAGGTCTATATTAAACACATAGGTCACCTATAAAGTCTTGTGTCTACTGATGTTACAATGACATCTTACCGCTAGTCGCTGAGCACATCCCACATAGAATATTAAGTAGCGTCGTTTTTCCTGCTCCGCTGTGTCCAAGTAAAGCTGTAATTTGCCCTTCATATATATTTACGTTTAGACCTGTGTGGGGGAAAAAGAAAAGTTTAATGCCCAAATAATAATTTAGAGCCTTTTCTACTTTCAATCCCATCTTAAGGGCCCTTTCACATCAGCGTTTTTTTAAATTTGCGGCAGATGCGGTGAAAAAACCGCATCTGCCGCAATTGCCGCATAACCGATGCACTTGCGGCGCGGTTGCGGTAATCCCCATAGAAAGTATAGGGGACTTGCGGCAGGTGCGGCAAGTGCGGTTTTGCACTTGAGGCAGGTGCGCTGCGAAAAAAAACGCGGCTGACCGCGGTTTTTTCGCGGCCGCACCTGCGGCAAGTGCAAAACCGCACTTGCCGCAAGTCCCCCTATACTTTCTATGGGGATTACCGCAACCGCGCCGCAAGTGCATCGGTTATGCGGCAATTGCGGTTTTTTCACCGCATCTGCCGCAAATTTAAAAAACGCTGATGTGAAAGGGCCCTAAAAGGACATTTCCTGCACAAATCCACAGCTGACTGAACTAATTGGCCATGATTCATCATTTGTGTTTTTTTGTTTTTTTAAAGGAGTTGTCCGGTCTAAAATGATAATTCTGCAGTCACTCTATGTGATTTAAGAACTATCAATCCTCCCAGGACATGTGTCATATGTTGACTGCTCCACAGTCCATGAAAAATGATCCGCTGCAGTTTAAATGGGAGTAAATTTCCCTTGGCGCACACAGTGTTAATGCCAGAAGCCGCTGTAATCTATGTTAGGCTGGAGGCACACTGTCATGCATCAAACACGGAGCGTGTTTGATGCACGACAGTAATGCGAGTGTAATGCGTGTTTTTGGGTGTGTGGTGCAAGTGTGGTGCGTGTGCCTGCCTGTATTCATGTGAGTGTGCTGCGAGTGTGAGGTGTGAGTGCGTGTGTGCTGTGTGTAGTGTGATGCTGCCGTGGTCTGAAAGACCGCGGATAGCATTTGCGGTGAATTTAAACTCACCTGCTGTGAAAGCCGGCGAGTTTGAATTTACCACTTTGCCAGTACAGTAATCAATAATGTTCCAGCGCTGTCACAGCAGTGCTGAAACATTATTGTTTAAAAATGCGCTACATGTCGGCATAGAGCCTGCAGATGCGGCTAATAAAAGCTGATGTTAGAAGGGTCAAAATGTAGTTAGTGTGCTGCCATCATGTTTACACAGAGTGTGTACACTCTGTGTAGACATAGTGACAACACACCCTGGCAGCGCAGGGGTTAATACCTTTAATTTAATGATCCTGGCAATTGTTGGCTTATTTTACATTACTCCTGCACTGAGCTGTCCATGGTCCTGAACGCGATTGGCGTAGTGTACCGTCAGCACAGCTCATAAGATCGTGAGCTGTCCATGTTACTTACGCCAATTGCGTACGCAAAAAGTGTACCATGGCAGCCTCTGTCCCTGGTGCTGAAGCTCCAGCGTGATATTACAGTAATATCACGCTAGAGCTTCAGGACCACGGACAGCTCAGTGCAGGAGGAGAGCGGCTTGTCAGTAATGTAAAAACCCGACAATTGCCGGGATCATTAAATTAAAGGTAATGACCCCAGCACTGCCAGGGTGTGTTGTCACTATGTCTACACAGAGTGTACACAATCTGTGTAAACATGATGGCAGCACACTAACTGCATTTTAACCCTTCTAACACCGGCTTTTATTAGCCGCATCTGCAGGCTCTATGCCGACATGTAGCGCAGAGCCTGCAGAGGGGGTTAAAATGATTATTAACACACAGCACTTTATTATTTAGATAACTGAGTTTTTTTAAACAATGTTTCAGCCCTGCTGTGACAGCGCTGGAACATTATTGATTACTGTACTTTGACAGCCGGTGAGTTTGCAGTGATTATAACAGCACACACGTGCGAATATCGCACAGTGTGCTGTATGGGGGTGAGTTTGACTCGCACCCGTATACTTTTAATGGCCACTAGCGCGTAGAAATCACGTGCAATCCATCCATCCATCCATTGCGAGAAAATCGCATTGATGTGGCCTGTATCATTTAAAGATATAGGTCTGAGTAAAATGCGATTTTTTCTCGCATTACACTCGCGCGAGTCTTGCACCAGTGTGCCTTCAGCCTTAGTGTGGATCTGCAGGTGTGAGTGGGGGAAGGGGGGGTTGTCATATTATTCAGTTCTCCACTCCCTCAGCCTTTAAGTAGTTGCACTTCCTTTCACTAGGTGTTGTTGATAGTTTCAGTTTCTTCAAGACCGCAAGCCGAGAAAGACGCATGTGCACATTGTGCTGAAGCTTCCTTGGTGTCTTTCCTTCTTTCCCTGTAGGAGTTGCTGTGGTTTCCCAGTCCATGGGCGGATGTAAGGGCTCTTAGCCTATGGCTTATAAAAAAGCATAGGGCAAGGGTGGCAACCCAGACCTCCTCATCTTGAGAGGTAATTCTGGGAGCAGGGTGAGCCAGGGACCCCCAGTCTAAGGATCAGACTAGTTCCCCTGAACGCCTCAGCCCATTTTACCATCTCGCTTCCTTATTCCCTTACCACTATAGCATCTCTGGTGACAGCAACCTCTGTCCACTGCAAGGATTCACATTTTTTTTTAGCTGAGAACAGACCACAATTACGTGGTATACATGTACACAGAAAAACAAGACTAGTGGGTGTGGCCTCACTCAGTGCAAGTGTATGGGGTGGGCGTGTCTGACTAGTGGGCATGGCCATCTAATGAGCACGGCCTTGCTCCATACACTTGTATGCAATGAAGCCGTGCCCACTAGTCGAGGGCTCCAGCTGTGAACATGCAAAGCGCATAACTACGGTTCATTCGTGGTTTAGAACCCTCGAATCCTTGCAGCACACAGTGCGGGCGTTGGGAGGATTGATAATTCTGCACACACATAGTGACTGTAGAATTATCGTGTTAGACCAGACAACCCCTTGAAGGAAAAAAGTGTTTCCTTTTTTTAGTGTTGTGGTATGTGTTGACTTTTTTTTGCAACAAATACTAATTAAAAATGGTTCATGTGGTCCAGAAAGTCTCTCGTTTGGACTCAGACCATTTGTTTTAGACTATTTGCAAGCAAAAATTGTTCCAAAATTTCTGGTCTGCAAAGAATCACTCCGAGGGAAACTGGGGAACATTTGGAAGTTTTCACTTCCAAAATCTTCGCTAGAGCACAAAAAAGGAGTATTAGGTTTCCGTACTTAAAGTGATGAAAATAAATACGTGAACTTACCTCTTAACGCCTCAACCTTTTTATCCGAGTCGATGAATGTCTTCCTAACCTCACGAATCCTGCAATAAAATTAATTGTTTTAAAGTTTTTATCATTAACTCTTCATTGAACGTTCAGCAGCTTTGGAAAAGTTTTCTTTAGGTAAAGTTGAAAAATTACTGTTTTGTACAGATTTTATTTTCCCAATGTATGTACCGCACATAGATTATATGGAGAAAACAATGTGCCCCCTCCATATTCTTACATATATCTTACATCCATACACATTAATATGGAATTAGCTCCTCTTCTGTAAATAATAATACATTTTTTTTATTACGATATTCCCACCATTTTACAATTCAGAGGGGAAATATGGGACGAAATGGTCTCCTTCAATGTAGAACATATGATGATTTCTTATGTAAGGCTGGCTTCACATTTGCATTCCCCTCCGCAGCGTTCTGCGGAGGGGAACCGCCATGTGAGCGCAGCCACCGCAAGTTCCTATGTTTATAATGGGGACACACGGTGCTGCGCTTGACTGCGCATGACCGTGCGCTCCCATTCATTTGCCTAAGTGATTTGTACGCATGCGCATGCTTGCGTACAAATCATACATTGATGTCCGCACCAGGAACGCGACATGTTGTGTTCAGGGTGCGGACGAGAGTGTCTGATTTGTACGCAAGCATACGCATGCGTACAAATCACACAGGGGAATGAATGGGAGCGCACGGTCATACGCAGTCAAGCGCAGCACCGTGCATCCCCATTATAAACATAGGAACTTGCGGTGGTTGCGCTCACATGAACGCAAATGTGAAGCCAGCCTAACCCAGACAGTATTGTATTTTGGTTTGCAAACTTGTGATGGCCAACTCCATGTTCCTAGAGTCTTGTAGATGACTATTAGTGTTTATTTTACCATGTGTAATGCAATTATCTCTCCTCTAGAAGGTCAGAGGGACTTAATCCTGTTAGAATGCCATTGTAATTAAGATGTGGATTGTTGACACTATGCAAAAAGCCTCAGCTACCATTGTTTAAATGTCATTGATTGCAGACTAAATGTCTCCTACTAACATTACATTGTATTACCGCTAGGTGCTATATCAATCAGTATTTGGCTCTCCCTTGCCTGGACTGCAATACGACCAAAAATGGTTATATGAGTCTTGACACCCAGCCAATGAAAAGAGAGTCCCAATATCCTGCAATGAGGGCTGAGGGTATATAAGGAGAGCTGTTCATTAACCAGGGTTAGTTAGATTCTGTCTAGTGCCCTCAGTCTAGAGATTTCGGTCCCAGCTAGAGTGGCACTGGACTTGATAAATCTAAAGCTAATCTAGGATCTTCGGGTCCGATTGGCAAGCCATAACCCCAGGCCTAGGCATTTCGGTACCGACCAAGGGGATCAGAACCTGGATTATAACACCACAAGGACTTCAGCATCGAATTATCGGATTTGGCTGTGATGACAAAGACTGCATAAGAAAGCCACGCAGGTTTGGACAATCCAGTCACCTGGCTACAGACTTTGCTGTGCTATATTCAAATCTCTGGTGAGACAGCGGAAGGGTGAGACTCTGTTGCCTGTTACATTGTTGTGTTTTGCTGGTTATGTGTTATATGCTGTTAACTGTTGGGGATCCAATAAAGTCTTACTATTGTGGATCCCTCACCCTGTGTTGTCTGAGTAGTGTTCCGCCCACGTTTAAGGAGCTCGGTCGTTCAGTTTGGGGATGAGCCCTGGTCCATGTTGCCTTGCTTAAGACGGCTGGGCCAGTGGACGAGAGCACCCACTGACCCCTGGGTCTCCAGAATTGGTGGCAGCAGTGGGATACTACTCAGCCTGGTTTATCCAGGGGAGCTGCAGGGGACTCGTGTTTGTGGACACCGTCCCCCACTCTTGTGTTTTAGACAACTTCCGAATCTAAAAAACATCATTGTCATAAGCGCCCTGTCCTCTTCAATAGCAACAGTAACCTTTCCCTAGAACTGGTGCAAAACCTGTCCATCTATAAAGACAACAGACAAGATAAAGATTCCAAGGACAGATCAGGACTACAAGATCCCAGGTAACTTCAGTTGCATCACAAGCAATGTGGTGTATTTAATTATATGTACCAAATGTCCAACAGGTGGCATGTACATAGGGGAGACCGGACAAAAATTCAGAACAAGAATTAATTCTCATCGCCACTCAATAAAAGAAAAGCGTATGGATCTACCTGTAGCAAAGCATTTTTCCAGCCCTGACCACAGTGAAACCGATATTAGTCTGCTCATTTTGAAAAGCAACTTCAAATCACAGAGAGAGCAGAATTTGGGAATACAAATTGATAATGACCTTTGACACATTCAAAACAGGATTAAATGTATCACATAGATTCATGGGTTTTTATATAAAATGAAAGGGCATTTGGGGATATCACATCTGCAACAGACTCCATTTAGAGGACAATGAACTTTTGACACTTCTTATGTGAACTCTCTCGCTTCGATTTATGGCTTCCTGCAACTCACTGAAGTATTTTCAGGTCTCCACAGGCCACTAACCATACCTCCCAGCTTAGCTCTCCCCCTCTCTAGCCTGACTCTGCTTTACGTCACCTGTCGTGTTTACTACAGCATCTAACATTGTTTTGTTTTTTTTTTCGTTTTTTTCTTTTTGTTTTTCTTTTTCTTATGTATATATGTATGTGTCTTCAGAATTTGTGTCATTATTAGCCTGATGAAGAGGCCATAGTGTCCCGAAAACTTGCCATGTTTACCATCTTTTCAGTTCGCCATTAAAAGGTATCAACCCCTGAGGACTCTCAGATTCCAATATTTTTCAGACAATATCAGACATTATGATATTACAGATGAAACACAATTCTACAGATACCATGGGGAATGAGTGCCCTGCTCACAATAGTTTCCAGTCTATGAGGGAATAGGGGAGGCACAAAATGTAAATGGTAAAAATGTCATTATATGTGGTCCAGCCATCAATATAATAAATAGTTCTACCCTCTCCTATTGTATCCTCACCCATCCCTCGTAGACTGTGAGCCCTCACAGACAGGGTCCTCTCCCCTTCTGTACCTGAGTGACTTGTTTATCCATACTCATTGTACTTGTCCTTGTTTGCCCTTCCATATATAAAGCACCATGGAATCTAATGGCGCAATAATAATAATAATAATAATAATAACAATAATAATAAGGGATTCACATAACACTTGATGAACCGGTCACTAGCCAGGATCTGTACAAATACAGATAAAGTGCTAAATAGTGCATGGAAAGTGCAATCAGATGATACAAGAGGCCAGAATTGAAGGAACGTTTTGTAAGGGTAAAACGGGAAGAGTTAGATAGTAAGGTGAGGTGATAGGCCAGTCTAAAGAGATGTGTTTTTAGGGCCCACTTAAAACTGTGGCAATTGGAAATTAATCAAATTGATCTTGGTAGTATGCTCCATAGAATTGGTGCAGCTCGTGAGAAGCCTTGGAGACAGGAGTGGGAGGTTCAGATCGTAGCAGATATCAACCAGTGCAATGACTGGTACAGGGTAGAGGCATTTGTGTAGCAGTTGGAGAGGAATATGATCCTGGCTGCTGCATTAATGATGGATTGGTGAGGGGAAAGTTTAGTAAGAAGGACACCGATTAGTAGACAAATGCAATAGTCCTGAGAAGAATGAATAAGAGCAACAGTAAGAAGTGTTTGCAGAGTCAATGGTAAGAAAGGATGAATTTTTTTAGATGTTTTTGAGGTGTAGGTGACATGAGCGAGCGAGTGATTGAATGTAGGGCAAGAAGGAGAAATCTGAGTCAACTATAACACCAAGACATTGGGCGTGCTGCTGGGAAGTAATGGTAGAACCACACACGGAAATGGCAATATTGAGTTTAGAAAGATTAGTAGATGGAGGAAACCCGAGAAGTTCAGTTTTTGACCGTTTCAGTTTTAGATAGAGGAAGGCATGATGTTTAGAGACAGCAGGCAGACAATCATTGGTATTTTTTAGTAATGCAGTGGTTGTGTCAAGAGATGATGTGTATAATTTGTCCAATAGGGGCAGTGTACAGAGAGAAGAGAAGGAGACCAAGGACTGAACCCTGAGGAACCCCAACCGTGAAGGGAAGAGGAGAGGAAGAGGAGCTGGCGAAAGATAGTGAATGAGCTGTCAGAGAGGTAGGAGAAGAGCCAGGACAGCAGTGCCCCTGAGGCCCCTAGAGTGGAGCATAGTGAGGAGAAGCTGGTGATTGACTCACCGTTGCCGGGTTCTCAGGTCTCAGGCGGTGATTCCCTCGTCACGGTTCTGCGCCTGAGGCTGTGGGGCCTGGTGGTCAGATGAAAAGGGATGAAAGGATGGGGATGTTTCTTAATTGTCGTGACGCCACCTGTGGGTATCCGGTGATGGCACCGGCGCTGCGTTAGCTTCCACGGGATGTGCGGCAGCTGGGTGGGATGCTCGCCACAGGATGAGCAGGAGTCCCTGGGGCCAGGAGCTGTACCGGATAGAATACGGCAGCTCAGTTGTTTTGAGTGCAAGGCAAGTAACAGTTCTGGAAGAAATGCGCTGACACCAGATTCCTCTGTAACGGGTCTTTACTGTACGATTGGTGTGGTACACGGCATACAGTTTGTAGGTAACGGACCAGGTGGCCCCAGCGATGAATGTCTTAGTCCAGAGCTTCACGGTGTTCCTCCTTTATCTAGCCTTTCTATTCTGGTTCCTTTGCTGCCTTAGTGCACTGGATCGGGTACTGGGCAGACTTCAGCTTGGTCACGTTAACCAACAAAGAGTCCTGAGGCCCAATGATGGTTACCTCGCGGCGGTAAGACTGCTGATTTAGGGCTGTAGTGAGGCGCTCCTAAAAAGCCACTCCGTCACTCCGGTTTGCAGAACAGCGGTAGACGTCTGTTCGCCTCGGAACCGGTATCCGGTGAGATTGGGCATGGGTGTCTTTTACCCGCTGCTGAGTTGCTTTTGTTGCCCGTGTTCCGGTCATGGTCACCGCTTGATGGTGCTCTGCCGGTAAGTTTTTGTACCAGGGCTGCACGGCACTGTGCAGGTCCCTGTTCCTTCTCTCCTTCCTGCTGACTTCTCCTCCAACCACTACTCCTACGTTTCTAACTTCCCCCATACACTACACCTGCACTCCTCCCTCCAGGACCTGATTGGCCCTCTACCTCTGGTGTGTTGTGTGGCGTATGGAGCTCTGGGGTTAACCATTTCATCACTGAGACGGAAGATATTACATCTTCAGTCAGGGATGCAATACCTTCCTGTGACGCACTCGTTGCGGGGCGCCACATGATCCACCGTATCGAATGCTGCATGAGAACCATGATAAACAGCAGGGAGTAATGACCATTAGATTAAGCTGTTAGTAGATCATTAGAGACTTTAGTTAGGGCAGTTTCAGTGGAGTGTAAAGAGCAGAAGCTGAATTTTAAAGGGTTAAGAAGAGATTAATCTGAGACAGGAGATCAGACAGTAGTGGACCAAGCGTTGTAGAAGTTTAGAGATAAAGGAGATATTAGAGACAAGTCTGTAGTTAGTCGTTCAGTTCTGGTAAAGGGATATTTTATTTGAGTAACAGGTGTATAATGGCATGTTTGAAGGGGGAAAGACACCAGATGAGAGTGAAAGGTTAAATATTTTAGTTAGGTGAGTGTTGAGAGCCGGGGTAAGGGACTAAAGGAGATATGAGGGAATATGATCACTAATGCAGATAGTAGTCGGAGAAGATGCAAGGAGAGGGGGAACTTCATCTTTTGTGACCGTTTCGAAGACAGAAAATGAGCTAGATGAAGTTTAGGAGGGAAGAGAATGCAGGATATTAGGAGATTAGCACAACATTTCCTGTTGGATATGATCAATTATGTCTTTGGAATACTTGACCAGATCGTCAACGTTGAGGTTGAGGCATGTACTTTTGTACGGAGATGGGAATGAAAAGTGTCAAAGTCATTTAGGATTGTCGGCTAGCGAGGTCATGAGAGTGTTGATGTAAGGGCCCTTTCACATCAGCGTTTTTCGTAATTCGCGGCAGATGCGGTGAAAAAAACGCATCTGCCGCGTTTGCCGCATAACCGTTCCACTTGCGGCACGGTTGCGGTTTTTTCCCATAGGAAGTATAGGGGGACTTGCGGCAGATGCGGCAAGTGCGGTTTTGCACTTGCGGCAGGTGCGGCAGCGAAAAAAACCGCGGTCAGATACTCATTGCACCTGGAGCACCGCTAGAGAAAATAGTGCAGCCTGTGGGAGGGCTTCCGCTGTCTGTGCCTATGTGTTGGAAGTGCAGCGTCATCCATGGCACTTTGCAGTGTTTCATTATGATGTTTCATAGCGGTCAGGACATGAGAAGGAGGCAGTTGCGGCCAATGAAGACTGCAAATTCTTCATTAGATTCTGAGTGTTAATGGTATGCTTATTCCTAGAAGTGTTAAAGTCCTCAATCAAAGTGGAGGTGTCACAGGCTAGACCAGGGGTCTCAAACTCGGCTGGGTTGGTGGGCCGCACATAGAGAAACATTTATAGCGGGGGGCCGCATCCTTTGTAGGACTAAGTGATATTTTTAGTAATACCAGAATTTTTTTTTTGCTCAATGTAGTAAAGTACAAATCCTGATCCCTTTCTTGTAGTAATGTCCCCATCCTGTAGTAATGTCCTTTTCTACTGATGTCCCCCATCCTGATCCCCTTTTCTAGTGATGTCCCCCATCCTGATCCCTTTTTCTAGTGATGATCCCTATCCTGATTCCTTTTTATAGTGATGTCCACTATCCTGATCCCTTTTTCCAATGATGTCCCCCATCGATCATGATCCCCTTTTGTAGTGATGTCCCCTTACTGATCTCCTTTTCTAGTGATGTCCCCCATCCTGATCCCCTTTTCTAGTGATGTTCCCCTTCCTGATTTTCTTTTCTAGTGATATCCCCCATGTCATTCCCCCTTCGAAGTGATGTCCCCATCTTGATCCCCTTTAGTGATGATGTCCCCATCCTGATCCCCTTTTATAGTGATGTCCCCCATCTTGATCTACTATTATAGTGATGCCCCATCCTGTTTTACCTTCTTTTTACACACTCAAATACACATTCTATCACACTCACACACAAACCCACACACAACCCCCCCCCACACACACACACATACTCTCACACACTCACACACATCCTCATACACACTCTTACACTCACACTCATACACACACTGAAACTCGCACAGACTTCTACACATATCCTCACTCACCCTCACACACACACCCTCTCACACACACTCACACTTTTCTCACTTTAATGATGCATCGCTCCAGTGCAGGGGGCCGCCACGCTGTGCTGGCTTCCGGCTCCGCTGTGCTATGACTTCCTCCAGTCGCCGCTCAGACAAGCTCTGTTGCTCATCAAGATCAATGCAATCTGCCAGTCAGAAGCCCGCAGGTGACGTCATATTCTGCCGTCAACTGCGGGCCTCTCATTGGCTGGCAGCTTGCATTGATCTTGCTGAGTGGCAGAGCTTGTTAGTGCTGCGAACAGAAGTCATCACACAGCAGGGACTGCAGTGGCCCCCTGCACTGGAGCAATGCATCATTAAGTTGTCCAAGATGCCGCGGGCCGCATAGTGAAGCCCCAGGGGCCGCATGCGGCCCCCGGGCCGCGAGTTTGAGACCCCTGGGCTAGACAGTGTGGAAGCCAGGTGGCAAAGTGATCAAAGAGCTGACAGAGGGAGGTGGGGTGGAGAGCAATACACAACCACCACTCAAAGGGAAAAGGGTCTGTACATTCTGACAGTGCAGAGCTCAAAAGAAGGGAAGATCAGTAAGGGTACCGGAAGGATAACCTGCAAAGCACATTTTGTTGAAAGGAGCACACCAACACCCCCATCTCGTCTGTTCTCGGGTCTAGCGGTATGTTAAAATTGTGGTGTGTGATTGCTGGATCCAGGTTTCAGTAAGAGCTAGCAGATTAAGGGAATTTTAAAGGAAAAAGTTATGGATGTTTGCTACATTCTGACTGTGGGTTCCGGAGGGCACAGTTAAAAGGGTTGTCCACTACTAGGACAACTCCTTCTAATTCCACATGCTTCCCCCAGATAAAACAAAAGAAAAACATATATTCACCTCTGGTGCTGGCACATTCCAGCAGAGTCCATACTCACATTCCCAGGTTCACGTGATGTTGTGATGTCATCTGAGCCCTGCGTCCGATCACCGCCGACTTTTGTCTCCTTGTTTTTGGACACAGGAGCAATCAACAGAAAGTGAGCGCTGCTCATTTGTCCGAAAGCGTGGACACAGAAGCCGGCAGTGATTGAACATGGGGCTCACGTGACGTCACAACATCACATGAGCCACAGGAAAGTGAGTACAGGCACTGCTGACAAGGTGCCAGCACCGGAGGTGAGTATATGTTTTCCTATTTTATCTGGGAGAAGAATGTAGAATCAGAAGGGCTTGTCTTAGTGGTGGACAACCCCTTTAACTGTGCCCTCTTGAACCCACCATCAGCAACAAACTCTCCTACATCCATGACTTATAATATCCCCATAGTATTATCCCTCATCCACCAAACTATACAGTGAGCACAGAGGTGGGTAACATTCTCCTGACATTCACCAAAATCAGATTCATCCATCAGTTGCCAGATAGAGAAGGGTGATCCATCACTGCACAGAACGGGTTTTCTCCAGAGTCCAGTGGTGGCAGCTTTACACCATACCATCCAACGATGGACATTGTGCTTGGTGATGTACGGTTGCATGCAGTTGCTCGGCCATGAAGCTCCTGGAGGTGCAGCGCTTGTCCTAATGTTACCAGAGGAGGTCTGGACTCCGCAGTTATGGAGTCAGCAGAGCGGTGTTGACTTTTCTGTCCTCTGCTCCTCAGCACTCGGCCCTCCGCTCTGTAATGTTATGTGGTCTCACTTTGTGGCCGATTTCTTGTGGTTGCTTCTATCTCTCAACAATATCACTCACATGTGATGAGTGGTAAAATTCAGGAGGAAGAAACTTTATGAGTGTATTTGTTATATTGGTGGATCCTAATACAGGACTTTACTGGTATCAGTGAGCTCTGCACCACCAGCCATTTTGCCACATGTTATAGGCAGACGGCATGGAGAGGCACCAGAGGTTATACACCGGGAACGGTGGGTCTGAACGTTATTGTGGCGCCCCACTGGTCAGTGCACTACAGTAGGGGTACTGCACCCACAAACGAGTGTGCAGTTATTCCTGTCACAGGGGAGAGTAAGGCTTGCAAGTGGATCCCATCACAGCACTCCCACACTTAACCTAGGGTAGACGGGTAGTCCCATTCCCATTGGGCGGAGTTAGGGGAGGAGGGAAGTCACACAGAGGAGTTTTAGTTTGCCCTGAGGAAGGAAGCAGAGGGGAGCCTCCGAGAGAGAAAAGGAGACTCCTAGGGAGGGGCCTAGAGAAGAGGCAGCCCGGGAAAAGATGAGGAGACCCCAGAGCGGAGAGTCCATACTTCGGGGGGACCCTAGTCCATCTAACGGAGTGCCGGCTCCGAGGATAAAGCACAGGGTGTTCAGCCCCTGAGCCGTCTACACTGGTCATCACGGGTCAGTCCATAAACCCTGACACCCTGTCTAGAAAGTACAGCCTCGCCAGGAGTGCCCACCAAAGGTCGAGCCCCTTCAGAGAGAGAAGAAGGGAATCTCACAGCACCCCAACAGGCCTGTGGTATACTAGAGGGCTGTGCCGGGGCAGGTT
The DNA here is from genome assembly GCA_033576535.1 of Allobates femoralis. Lineage (NCBI taxonomy): Eukaryota > Metazoa > Chordata > Amphibia > Anura > Aromobatidae > Allobates > Allobates femoralis. The sequence continues at coordinate 446,430,839 of JARQOC010000006.1, read as the reverse complement.
TAAGCAGCAGGACACAGGATTGACGAGAGAGTATATTACAGGATCCACTGAATGACCTTGCAACCCTCTGACTACCCGGCCAGCTACCTGATTATAGATTGTTTGTGCTGTAACCTGAACTGCCTTCTGAACTGGTTTACAGAGTAAAGAACCTGTGTAGAGTGAGAATGCTTTGGTGTTTTCCTTTCACCTTTGTGCAGGTCATCCTTTCACTACACTGCCCCAGGGACTCAAGTCCACCTGCAGGGAGCTGCTCCATCCAAGCTGCAGCAACATCTTCCCCGGAGGTCTGAAGCGGTGCTGGTGCCCATCAGCAGAATCTGCAGGTGGCGTCACGAGACAAACTCTTTATTGCTATTTCCCCAACAATTACTACCTGACTCACCCAGGGGTGAGTCATTATACACTGTGGTGTGCAATGAGGGCGGATGTTAAACATCGAAGGATGAGGTGCTGAATATAATACATCGGAGGGTGAGGGGTTGGATGTTATACACTGGGGTAAATGGAACTAAATGAGAAAATGATTAAGATGTGTGTCCTAATCCTTTTCTACACATAGTGTAACTTTACACTATTACTGCTAGATCCTGCCGGATACGGTTACGTTTTGCTCCAGACATCTTAGGTCTAATTACGTAAGCGTCATCTGAACTCTCAAGAAACACGGTAAGAAATGGGTAAATTCTCAGTTTTAGACACGGCTGATGCTTGTTTTTCTCCTTTCTATCGCTGTTCCCAATTCCTTATCTGTCATTATTAATATCAGCACAGGAGACAGGCAGGACGGGTCGGATGGATCTAACCTCTTTACAAAGTAGAGCACAAGGAATGCCTCGCTGCCTTTACCTCACAGCTTCTTTCCCCAGTAATGCTGCTGAGACTTTTTCTACATATTCTCCCGCCGGCATCTCACTTTCTCCATCTTCCTCTGTCTTTAGAGGGCATGGATTCCCTTTTGACCAGAATGAGGATCTCAGGAAGAAGAACGGCTCATGCCTCCTGCCATATTTATCTAGTGGGAATAATACGGAGTCAGTAGTTACTTTACATGTACAGCGAGTACCATACTTCATATACAGTACATATACATTCTGGAGGATTGGCTAAGAATCATACAAATAAAAAATAGGATGGATGCACCAGTGATCTGCTGACACCTCATATCTCTGCTCGGCTCCAAGGTGGACATACAGTTTAAATAGTTATATCTTCCACCAACAGGTGTTGCTGATAGAGTTTAGTCTCTGCAAGACCTGGAGCTGAGTAGATGTATGTGCTTTTTGCTGAAGCCTTGTTGTTTTCCTTCTATTGGGAGCTGCTGTGCTTCCCGGCCTGTAGGTGAGGATGAGGAGGACTTAGCCTAGGGCTGATCAGGAGCAAAGGGCAAGGGTGGTGGCCCGGACGTCCTCATTATCAGAGGTACTTCCAGGAACAGGGTGAGTTAGGGACTCCCAGCCTAAGGGTCAGACTAGCTCCCCTGATCACCTTTTGCCCATCTTATCATCTTGCTTCCTTATACCCTTTACCACCCTGCATGACATACACATTACATTATTTACCAGGCAGAATCTTCTCCAAATACAGCGTCATCATCATATAGAAAACAGTGTCCACGATGAGAATGATGCAGCTGAACAGGACGTGAGAGGAATCGTTCATCATGTCAGAGAAGTGGACACCGTGAAAATCATATTCCAAATACACAGTCTGAAAAAAGAGCGAAGTTCAGAAAAAGTGACATAGGGCAGCACAGGGGCGTACTGAACATCAGGGGTGTGAATATGACTACACTGGACTTCTCATAGTTGTGGCTGCAGTTGGACACAATTTTATTTATTAGAGAAATCCAGTCGCCAGTTTTATACCTTGTATATACCTTCCATAGCTCCCACCCTGGATCTGCCCCATCCATTGTTCCTGCAGTCCACACCCTGGATCTGCCCCATCCATTGTTCCTGCAGTCCCCACCATGGATCTGGCCCATCCATTGTTCTTATAACCCTCACCCTGGATCTGCCCCATCCATTGTTCTTATAACCCTCACCCTGGATCTGCCCCATCCATTGTTCTTATAACCCTCACCCTGGATCTGCCCCATCCATTGTTCTTATAGCCCTCACCCTGAATCTGCCCCATCCAATGTTCTTATAGCCCACACCCTGGATCTGCCCCATCCATTGTTCTTATAGCCCCCAACCTGGATCTGTCCCATCCATTGTTCTTATAGCCCTCACCCTGGATCTGTCCCATCCAATGTTCTTATAGCCCTCACCCTGGATCTGTCCCATCCATTGTTCTTATAGCCCTCACCCTGGATCTGCCCCATCAATTGTTCTTATAGCCCTCACCCTGGATCTGCCCCATCCATTGTTCTTATACCCTCACCCTGGATCTGCCCCATCCATTGTTCTTATAACCTCACCCTGGATCTGCCCTATCCATTGTTCTTATAGCCCTCACCCTGGATCTGCCCCATCCATTGTTCTTATAACCCTCACCCTGGATCTGCCCCATCCATTGTTCTTATAGCCCTCACCCTGGATCTACCCCATCCATTGTTTTTATAGCCCTCACCCTGGATCTGCCCCATCCATTGTTCTTATACCCTCACCCTGGATCTGCCCTATCCATTGTTCTTATAGCCCTCACCCTGGATCTGCCCCATCCATTGTTCTTATAGCCCTCACCCTGGATCTGCCCCATCCATTGTTCTTATAGCCCTCACCCTGGATCTGCCCCATCCATTGTTCTTATAACCCTCACCCTGGATCTGCCCCATCCATTGTTCTTATAGCCCCCTACCTGGATCTGCCCCATCCATAGGTTTTATAGCCCTCACCCTGGATCTGCCCCATCCATTGTTCTTATACCCTCACCCTGGATCTGCCCTATCCATTGTTCTTATAGCCCTCACCCTGGATCTGTCCCATCCAATGTTCTTATAGCCCTCACCCTGGATCTGCCCCATCCATTGTTCTTATAGCCCTCACCCTAGATCTGCCCCATCCATTGTTCTTATAACCCTCACCCTGGATCTGTCCCATCCATTGTTCTTATAGCCCTCACCCTGGATCTGCCCCATCCATTGTTCTTATACCCTCACCCTGGATCTGCCCAATCCATTGTTCTTATAGCCCTCACCCTAGATCTGCCCCATCCATTGTTCTTATAGCCCTCACCCTAGATCTGCCCCATCCATTGTTCTTATATCCTCCACCCCGGATCTGCCCCATCCATTTTTGTTATAGCCCTCACCCTAGATCTGCCCCATCCATTGTTCTTATAGCCCTCACCCTGGATCTGTCCCATCCAATGTTCTTATAGCCCTCACCCTGGATCTGCCCCATCCATTGTTCTTATAGCCCTCACCCTAGATCTGCCCCATACATTGTTCTTATAACCCTCACCCTGAATCTGCCCCATCCATTGTTCTTATAGCCCTCACCCTGGATCTGCCCCATCCAATGTTCTTATAACCCTCACCCTGGATCTGTCCCATCCATTGTTCTTATAGCCCTCACCCTGGATCTGTCCCATTCAATGTTCTTATAGCCCTCACCCTGGATCTGCCCATCCATTGTTCTTATAGCCCTCACCCTAGATCTGACCCCATCCATTGTTCTTATAGCCTCCACCCCGGATCTGCCCCATCCATTTTTGTTATAGCCCTCACCCTGGATCTGCCCCATCCATTTTTGTTATAGCCCGCACCCTGGATCTGCCCCATCCCCCTTCTTACAGTCCGTATCCATCATCCCCACAGTCCCTATCCCTATTCCCTTTTGTACACTTGCTTTGGCAAAACTAATGTGCATTTAGTCCTGCCAATAAAGCTGCTTTGAATCTCTTGAATCTTGATCCCTTATAAACCTTGACAATCACCGTTTAAATAAAGCATGTAATGGGTGCCCCAATATAACTTTGAAAAAAGTATTTTATTCATGTCCCTCGCTGCATGCAAACTATGCAGTTTGGCCAGGAGGGCAACTCCGGATTGTGTTCGGCACGCCCTCATTATCGGCAAACACTACTTGATGAAAGTGGATGTCGTCTCCTACATCATCTACACAGTGCTGGAGTTTTTCTCCTCCTCGGTTGAATCTGAGACTTGCGCAGTTGCGCTTCAATCTGCCCTATTTGAGCAGCCAGTAATGCCACATGGAAAATTATGTCTAAAACATCTTTCAGGGCACCCTACTGGGTTTTGTTTATGTAAATTAGTTATCATAGAGCCAAGTATTGTCTAAAGCAGGCGTTGGAAACCTTTTTTCTGCCAAAGGCCATTTGGTTATGTATAACATCATTTTGGATGATGTACAAATTTATCAACTTGAAAATGATCCTGCGACATTTGGTCAAGCAATTAGTTATCTGACCTCTAATGTGAAGGCTGGAACTGTTTCTCTTTGGGGAGACGTGTGATGTTAGGTAGTATTGATGATGTTGTTACTCGCAACAGTATCGGTCTGAAATGCAGTGAACTCTTTGTGATAAGTTTTGTAAAGACCTCACTGTGGCAGGTCTGCAGCGTATACATCACATAGGAGACACTGAGACTGCTATAGACATCAAATAGGAGATATCGAATATTATGCATATACTGCACATTATATGGGAGACACCAACACTGCTGTTTACAACACATAGGAGACACAGAGAGTGCTGTATATACATCGCTAAGGAGAATCCAAGACTGCTGTATACAACACATAGGAGATATCGAGACTGCTGAATACAACACATAGGAAACACCAAGACTGCTGTATATACTGTACATCACATAGGAGACACCAAGACTGCTGAATGTACATCACATAGGAGACACCATTATCTACATAACATAGGAGACACTGGAACTGGTATATATACATCACAATCAAGACAATGGACTGCTGTATATACATCACATAGGAAACACTGGGACTAATGTATATATATCACATAGGAGACACTGAGACTACTGTATATGCAGTAACTGCTGTATATTTATCACTTAGGAGACACACATATGTACATGTACATCACGTAGAAAGCACCGGAACTGGTATATATATATATCACATGAGACACTGGCACTACTATAAATACATCACATAGGAAACACTGGACTGATGTATATACATTACTTAGGAATCACTGAGGATACTTTATATACTAATTTGAGACACTGAGACTGCTGTATATTCATCATATAGGAGACACCAGGATTGGTGCATATACACAACATAGGAGACAGTGGGACTATTTCATATACACCACATAGAAGACAATGGTACCGGTGTATACATTATATAGGAGACAGTAGGACAATTGTGTACATTACATAGAAGACAGTGGGACTGGTGCATACAACCCATAGAAGACAGTGGCATTGGTGCATACAATACATAGAAGACAGGCATTGGTGCATACAATACATAGAAGACAGTGGGACTGGTGCATACAACCCATAGAAGACAGTGGCATTGGTGCATACAATACATAGAAGACAGTGGCATTGGTGCATACAATACATAGAAGACAGTGGGACTGGTGCATACAACCCATAGAAGACAGTGGCATTGGTGCATACAATACATAGAAGACAGTGGCATTGGTGCATACAATACATAGAAGACAGTGGGACTGGTGTATACGTTACGGTGGTGACAGGGGACAGGTGTATATACGTCACATAGAAGACACTGCGACCGCTGCCTTATTCATCAGAAGGTCGGGAGCTCACAGTGTATGGTGGAATTAAAGGGCCAGTGTATGGTAAAACGGAGCCAGCGGCCAAAGCCCTGAGGTGCCCGGGAATCTGCCTGGGGCCTGGAGAAAACCACATTGTGGAAGAACAGCCTGCAGGATGGAGGTTCCCCACTCCTGGTCTAGACATGATGTCATTCATCCTATCACTGCCCTCTAATATAGACTGTGTGTCCCTTTAACATAAGCTATGCAACCAGCAAACAGGTGAAGTCAAGATTTAATACAAATGATATTATGGGAAGCTATAAGCTGAGAGTCTGCATCGGTTACCTGTGTGATTCCCACTGAGAAAGCAAAAGTAGGGAAGATGCTTAGGATCACCTCCATAGATTTGGGGAGATCTTTCATTAGCAGAAGGAGGCTGAGGACCGATTGTAGAAAGGTGATGAAGAATCCTGTGATGGCTGTAGCTCGAGGACTCCTGATAAGAGCGATCAGCATAAAGGTGAAACACATCTGTGCAATAAGAGAAATACTGTCAGTGATTGTTCCGCTCCTAGCATCTAATCTGTTATTTCTATTGTTTACTCTACAATATTACTGTTTCCTTCATTATAATGTTTATAGAGGGTTCTGCACTCTTAGCAAGCTAATAACCCTTATCTAGTGATTTATAGTGCTTTGGCTCCCTCTAGTGGCTGAAGTTTTATTCACAGTTTCTACTTTTTATATGTCTGATTCTCCTCCCCCTTTGCAATGCATTATGGTAGTTCAGTCTCCATTTTCCCTCCATTCTGCAATTAAGAAGAGATCCTCCTCCATTTCATCCCTCTTGTGATCGCATTGCTGGTGAGAGTTTATGCTTTCTGCATCTATGTTCAGCTCTAAATGTTACCCCAGCTTAATCATTATACACTAGGTTAGACTCTATGTTATTAGATGTTCCATGCATATTGTATAGCTCATCAGTGATATGTATTTTCTGTTTTATCATTCATGCACTGAGTGAATGTATCCCTATTGTCCCCAATTTCAATGAATTATTCTACAACATTCAATAAAAGCACAGACTTCATCAACAGTCTCCTTATTGGACTTAGTATAAAGGTTTAGCTGCCTGTTTAGCTTCATGAGCCCTTGACCTGTTTTAGTTAGAACAGAGGTGACTATTATATATCTTTCAGTCACTGGGAATCTGGCAATTCTGGCAAATGCTAGATGGCCCGGTGCTCGCTGTGGGCTGTATTAGGATGTGGAACTGTTAAAAACGTCAAAAGAGCAGAGGGGCACTATTACTATATGGAGGCACAGAGGGGCACTATTACTATATGGAGGCACAGAGGGGCACTATTACTATATGGAGGCACAGAGGGGCACTATTACTATATGGAGGCACAGAGGGGCACTATTACTATATGGAGGCACAGAGGGGCACTATTACTATATGGAGGCACAGAGGGGCACTATTACTATATGGAGGCACAGAGGGGCACTAGCACTATATGGAGGCACAGAGGGGCACTATTACTATATGGAGGCACAGAGGGGCACTATTACTATATGGAGGCACAGAGGGGCACTATTACTATATGGAGGCACAGAGAGGCACTATTACTATATGGAGGCACAGAGGGGCACTATTAATATATGGAAGCACAGAGGGGCACTATTACTATATGGAGGCACAGAGGGGCACTATTACTATATGGAGGCACAGAGGGGCACTATTACTATATGGAGGCACAGAGGGGGCACTATTACTATATGGAGGCACAGAGGGGGCTCTATTACTATATGGAGGCACAGAGGGGGCACTATTACTATATGGAGGCACAGAGGGGCACTATTACTATATGGAGGCACAGAGGGGCACTATTACTATATGGAGGCACAGAGGGGCACTATTACTATATGGAGGCACAGAGTGGCACTATTACTATATGGAGGCACAGAGTGGGCACTATTACTATATGGAGGCACAGAGGGGCACTATTACTATATGGAGGCACAGAGTGGCACTATTACTATATGGAGGCATATATGGGGCACTGTTACTTTTTGTAAGCACAGATGGGCCACTGTTACTATATTGAGGGACAGAGACGGCACTATTAGTATACGGAGAGACAGAGTGGGCACGTTTACTATATGAAGGCACAGATGAGGCACTGTTACTATATGGAGACATAATAGAGCACTGTTACTATATGGAGGAACAGATGAGACTTGATTACTTTACAGAGGCATACAGGAGTACTATTACTGTTATATAGAGTGAGTACAGATGGGGCACTTTTACTATATGAAGAACAATGGTCATTTTATATTGTGGAAGTATAATAAGGACACTGACTATATGTTGTCAAAGAGGCAGCAATATTATAGTGTAGAGGCAAAAGCTGTCCTTATTACTGCTGTATAACGCCACTTGCTGTGAGCTCCCCCTAATGGTGACTCATGGTGGTCGAAATGTTATCATTTATCTCTGCGATTGAGTGCAGAGGATTTGGAGCAATGAAGCAGAGAAGAGAACAAAGCTCCAACCTCTCTCAAAGGTAAATTTTGAAGCTGCTAAGCACAGAAATGTGGACCTAAAACCAATGTTGAATGTACATTCCACATCCCAGGTCCTAATAAATAATAAATGGCAGAAATTTACAAAAACCACACATTATACTTACCGAAGATAAACCATACAGGAAAAACAACAGCATGATGACGCCATAGGAGCTTTGCAAAAATACAAAATCTTGAGTAAGCAGAGTCATCAGATTGGCTATGATGAGCAGGTTGACGATGTATATTATGGCCCAGGATACCCTACACAAGGACGGCAATAGGTGCTATGAGATATTTGCAATGTTATAGAAAAATGTTAAAGAAAAGTATGTTTTTCCTATATGAATATAGGCTTAAAGGGATATTCCGTTATCAGTAGGTTCCCCTTTAAGGGGAATTATGTTTGACAGCTCACCAGAAAGCGAGGTTTCTCAGCCTCATCATGTCCATGATTTCTCTCATCTCTCGCCGCTCTCTTGAGACGTACAGAGTCAGGAGATACATCACACACACGAAGCTCAGGTTTATGAAGAGCAATAAGGATCCGATGTGCAGATTGTACCTCCACGTCTTGGTGGGAGACAGCATTTTGGTAACCTTGATGGAAGCCATGTTTTCCCATACAGAATGATTGGTGGTCATCTGTAAACCATAAAGTTGATGGTGATATTAATTTGCGGTAACATAGGATTGAAAATCACCTGTAATAAAAGAGGAGTAAACTTCTGTGACCACAAGGGGGCGCTGTTGTGCTGATAAGCAGTGTGAAGATTACAGAGCGGTGCGCGGTAGCTGTGCACAGCACCACCTCCTCCCCTGAAGGAATGAGCAGCATAGCATGAGACACAACACTTCTGTCTGTCTGTAAAGTCTTGTCTTATTCCCTCAGGGGTGGAGGTGGTGCCCTGCACAGCTCCCAATGTCCACTCAGTAATCAACACACTGCTCATCTCTCTGCCTCCTCCCCAGGAGGTGTGTAACATAACACTATCCAGGCCTGGTATGATGATGATGATCAGGGCCGGCTCCAGGTTTTTGTGGGCCCCGGGCGAAACAGTATCAGTGGGCCCCTTTAGCACAAACCATGATACATTAATATAATATAGAAGCTGCAGGCTGTGTATATATAATATAGAGGCTCGTGGGTGGGCTCTATATATAATATAGAGGCTATTCAGGGCTGTATATATAATATGGAGACTGCGGGTTGTATATATTATTTGGAGGCTGTGCTGGCCTGTATATAGTATTTGGAGGCTGTGCCAGGCTGTATATATTATTTGGAAGCTGTGGCAGCCCAGCAGCAGCCTCCAAATAATATATACAGCCCAGCACAGCCTCCATATTATATATACAGCACAGCCTCCAAATAATATATATATAGCCCATCGCAGCCTCCATATTATATATACAGCACAGCAGCAGCCTCCATATACCCCAGCACAGTCTCCATATACATCAGCAAAGCCTCCATATACCTCTGCAGCAGCCTCCATGTACCACAGCAGCAGTCTCCATATACCCCAGCAGCAGCCTCCATATGCCGCAATATACAGTCAGCGCAGCCTCCATATACACCCAGGACAGCCTCTATATACCCCAGCACAGCGCCTCTATATACCCCAGCACAGCGCCTCTGTATACCCCAGCACAGCGCCTCTGTATACCCCAGCACACAGCCTCTGTATACCCCAGCACACAGCTTCTGTATACCCCAGCACACAGCTTCTATATACCCCAGCACACAGCCTCTGTATACCCCAGCACACAGCCTCTGTATACCCCAGCACACAGCCTCTGTATACCCCAGCACACAGCCTCTGTATACCCCAGCACACAGCCTCTGTATACCCCAGCAGCACAGCCTCTGTATACCCCAGCAGCACAGCCTCTGTATACCCCAGCAGCACAGCCTCTGTATACCCCAGCAGCACAGCCTCTGTATACCCCAGCAGCACAGCCTCTGTATACTGCAGCAGCACAGCCTCTGTATACCCCAGCAGCACAGCCTCTGTATACCCCAGCAGCACAGCCTCTGTATACCCCAGCAGCACAGCCTCTGTATACCGCAGCAGCACAGCCTCTGTATACCCCAGCAGCACAGCCTCTGTATACCCCAGCAGCACAGCCTTTCTATACCCCAGCACACAGCCTCTGTATACCCCAGCAGCACAGCCTCTGTATACCCCAGCACACAGCCTCTATATACCCCGGCACACAGATTCTATATACCCCAGCACACAGCTTCTATATACCCCAGCGCACAGCCTCCATGGTACATATAATCCCCATCCTGCTGCACATTGTAAAAAAAAAAAACCTGATCATACTCACCTTCCATCCGCTCCCTGGGGCTGTGTCCTCCTCAGATTCTTCCACACCACATCCTTATAACAGAAGGCTCCCGGGACTGTGGAGCTTCCTCCTTCCTGCTGGCTGCAGCAGTATGATGAGGTTGCACAGTGATGACTCATCATGCTGTAGTCAGAGGAGGAAGCTCCACTGCTCCCCGGAGCAAATTAGCCATGTGCACTGGCATCTCCGCTGAGCACTCAGCTGCTTGCTGAGGCTGGTTATTCTCATGGTTGTCTGTACCTAATGGGCCCCTGGCTGTCAGGGCTGCTTGTCCCTGATGGCCAGTGGGCCCCCCCAGCAGTTCAGGGCCCCGGCACTTGACCAGGTATGCCAGGTGCTGACGCCGGCCCTGATGATGATGATGCCAGACAATTACACTAACAGTATGCTGCTAAGGGAGGTGGGTGTCACAGCTATGAGTTTACTTTCACTTTGTGTAATAAATACTGACATTCTGCAGGTATCACTGACACCATAGATAGGGGAGAGCAGGGGAATATTCATGAGACATTTACATACTATTTCCTATCAGCACAATACTATAGAATTTCAAAAGCTTATAGCAACATAATGAGGCCATGTATAAGAATAAAAGGTATATATCATGAAAGGGCTACCCAAGCCCTGTTTCAGGATACTGTTAGCATGGTACACAAAAATCACACGACAGATTCCCTTTAAGTACCACTGGGAATTGAAAAGCAAACCAGATTTTTTTTTTAACCAAGTCCATACGAATTTCACTGAAGCCCCCTCTTTTTCTTGCCTTTTTCCGCTGAGTGGTCACTGAAAATGATAATTTTTTGCCCTCTGACCAAAGTGTGACTGTATGACCATAATGCATAATGCTAGGCCCAACATATCCTTCACTGCAGGTCTGCATAATGCCGCCCATAACGGCCACATGGTTGTGACATCCCTACAGGTCCTTAAACCAATTCTGCTATACTGAATACCTGCAAAGAAAGCAATATATTACAATGCAGGGGGTGATGTAATTCAAATAATATGATGAATGAACTTGAGTGACACTAACCAAAAGCGCCTTCCTTATGACTGAAGCCCAGGTATGTGCTGCATTCACCCAAGCATATAAAAAAACATTTTTTTAAGATAAATACGTGGAATTTTGTTTTTAGAAAACCATGTTAGTGATGCACATTGCAACACATTGGGGCTATTTAGTATTACAAAATGACATGACAGGTTCCCTTTAATCCTTTACCTGCCATTTGAAATTTATTTTGTGGATATATTACCCTGCTGGCATTATTAGGATTTAGACATTTCAATGTGTATTTAGTCTACTATATACAAGATTAGAAGCAGATAGAGTGATATCTGAGATAAATCAGTAAATAATCTGAAACTGAAAAGGCTCACCTTTCAGGGTTGTGAAACAGTCACCAACCACCTTGATAGCAGGTAACATGAACTGCAGCAATCCCCCAGTGTATAAAACTGGATAAAAATGTTGAGGAATGGGTTAAAAGATTTTGCTGTCAGGACAATAATCATAATTTCTGATCTTTAAAGATCAGAAATGATCATTATTGTCCTGACAGCTCGATATTTAAACCCCTTCCTCAACATTTTTATCAAAGGTGTATTTAGGATCGGATTTACTGTAGTATAGGTGGAGCGGTATTTCTGCATTCCTTTGTCATGTTTTCAACTCGTTTTATTCTCTGGGCTTTTATATTGTGTCTATAAAATGTATTTTTATGCATATCTTATGTGGGTCATATTTGTAGGTAGAACACCAATTTATCACTCCTGTTATTTCCCTGCCTTTATTGGGTTTTTCCAACCCACTTATAGGTGTTATTGTTTTTTATTTGTGCTTTAGGCTATGCGCCGACGTACAATGTGTGCTGTGGATTTTGATGTCCACAATCCGCACCATTCTTCAAAGATTCACACACAGATAAGTTGGTTTTTGCCACATTTTCTTCATGCAGATGTTGCTACATTTTTTTTAGCAAGGGCTCCCTTGCATTTTGATTACCAGGTAAAACTAGGCAGCTGAGGGCGGGTGGCAGCCTGTAGATGTCTACTGTACCTGGGTGGTGACCAAAAACATCAGAATCCCACGTCACATAATGACATGAAGAAACACTTTTTTTTATTTTTATTTTTCTATAGGCTTGAAAAAGAAAAATTATAAAAAAAAAAGGGCTTCTTGATGTCATAATGTGATGTGGGATTCTGATGTTTTTTGGTCACCAGCCCTGGTAAAGTAGACAACTAAGGCTGCCACCCGCCCTCAGCTGCCTAGTTTTACCTGGCTGTGAATAAAAATACAAGGGAGCCCTTTTTTAAATTATTTCTTGAAATAATAAAAAAAAATGATGTGGAGCTTCACTGTATTTTTGGTTTCCAGCCAGGTACAACTAGGTAGCTGGGGACTGGAATCTTTAGCATGGGAGGTTCAAGCGCTTTGAGCCCCCACGCTGCGAATTGCAGCCTACAGACACCTTAGAAAATGGCACATTCATTGAAGCACCATTTTCTGGCACTGAACCTGACTCTTCCAGGTGCCCTGTGGGCTTGGCAGACTCGGTAACAAAGGGGTTAACACCAGCTGAATATTGCCAGCTGGCATAATGTCGGGCCAACGTTAGACACGCCCATTATGAATCTCTAAGTAAATAGCAAGTAATACATTACACCGTGGAAAGTAATTTATTTGTAAAGAACACAAACACATGCCTCAATCCCACACAAACCTTCCATGATCCTCTGCGACGTCTGTTCACGGAGGGACCCAAAACATAGTGAGTTTTGGGTCTCGCTCTAAGGGGGCCGTCACACGCTGCGACATCTTTAGCGATATTGTAAGCGATCACGTGCACGCGCGATCGCTTACAATATCGCTCACATCGCTGGTGAGCTGTCACACAGACAGACTCACCAGCGATGCGGAGCAGCGATCTCGCTCGTTACTATGGTACACATCGGGTAACTAGGCGCCGCGCGTCGCTTAGTTACCCGACGTGTACCATAGTTACCATCTCCCAGCATAGGCGCGGTCGCTGGGAGATGGATCATCGTGGTGTCATACACCACGATGAAGGAGATCGTTGCATCGTTCATCGCTAGATCTGAGAACCGAACTCAGATCAGCGATGTCACGATCAAGCGATTTACCATCGTAAATCGCTTGATTACATGCAACGATATCTTGCCCGATATCGCTTAAGCGATCAAAAGGAGATCGCTTAAACGATATCGGGCAAGATATCGTTCCGTGTGACGGCCCCCTAAGAGTGGTGACATCACTGTCTGGGCCACTTGAGGTTAGCTAGAGCGACGCAGGTTTCTGACCTCAGGTGAACTTTCCCGCGTCACACCGCTCACAATGAGACTCGAAACTAGTGAGTTTTAAAGGACATTTTAAAGAAATATGTGACTTTTTATTTTGTAAAAATTTGCACAATGTGTTCACAATTTTAAACAATTTGGCGCCTAAAAAACTTGAACAAATGCGTCAAGTTCCCCCAAAAAAGTGGCTTAAAAAGCACGAATGATGAATTGGGCAAAATATTTTAAGGAAAAATGCCTTTTAATCACTTATGGGTCGCATTACATCTTTAGCGGAGTCATTCCTAACTCAATTAACTCGGGACAGAAGAACTCTCCAAAGAGAAGGCAGAGACCATATATTATGGTATATGACCACGTACAGTAATATTTATTGATCAGGAAGAAGCAATACTCCTTACTGCTACTAGTGATTAAATGATCTATGTTATCACAGGAGATGTACATTATCTATCCCAGGACCTGTGGTTCCTATGGACCTGGGGTTAAAGTGTCAGCCCAAGTTAGGCTAGGACGACACTAGTGTTGTGGCCTCCATCCTCGGGGGTCCGCCAAAGAGCAGGATTCTGGCAGCATTAACACAGCGTTACCGTACTGTAATGCTACCAACAGAGTCCTATGGGTGACGGACTCCCGAGCGCATGCAAATGCTGGCACGTAAGTGCCGGAGTTTGATATCTCACCCTATTTTGTAGCGCACAGGAAAACGCAGAAAGTCACGTTTTCCTGTGCACTACGAAATAGCGCGAGATTTCAAACTCCGCCACATATGTGCCAGCGTTTGCATGCACTCGGGAGTAAGTCACCCATAGGACTCTATTGGCAGCGTTAAGGCAGCGTTACACTACGGTAACGCTGTGTCAATGCTGCTAGAATCCTGCTCTTTGGCGGACCCCCCAGGATGGAGGCCACAAGGATAGTGTGGCCCTAGCCTTACAAGGAAAGGAATAAGAAGGTACATTCCCTGAAGATCTTTTTTGATGTTATGGAAGGGGAGGGTGTGTAAAAAAATAAATAAAAAAGGAGAAAAAAAATAAATTCCACTCACTTCAATAATGGCGGAGTCGATACTTCCTTGCAGTGAGAGGAATCCGCTTTTCCAGTATTCTAAGGGCTTACAATCCTCTGAGTCTTCCTCACAGTTTCCTGCAAAAAGAAACAAGCCGTCCATCAGTGGAAGAATCGGGATGGACTTACCTTAGTGGCGCCAAACGCGAAATAAATGCTCTGATCAATGAATAGTCATGGAATGACTCCTTTACCCATGTGTGAGAGGTATTCATTGGGCAGGACGATATCGTTCATGTTGTATCTGATATGATAGCAGAATGAGTCCTGGAAAACAACGGCCACCGTCAGGTTCCTGTTCATGGCTCCAGTAATTCACTTTCATCTGCGTATTCTACAAATCTTTCGGCTGAAAGGAAAAAAAAAGAAAAACGAGAAGCGAAAGATTGGTGAAGGACCCTGTGACCACCGCCGCCCACCATAACGAGCCCAACAGTCATTGGGGCATTAAAAGTCCATACTTTATACATATAAGTTATAAATATATTGACATGTCATGGTGCATTTATAGGTTGTCCCTTTAAATGGCTACTGATGTGATTCATTCAGAGGTAAGAAGTGGAAGTGACGTTCCTGGACTCTAATGCAAAATCTGATCCTGCTGGATCATAATGACATTTGCAATTGAAATGTAAAGAAACACACCGAGGCACCATATTGTCTAGACGCTTAAGAGAGAATGGACCCTGCTCAGCAGCTACGTTTGGACTCCAGTCTCGTTCTTGCGTCTCACACCTTCATGTATGTTAAGATGCTGCTGCAGGTGGCACACAAACCACTGCCTCCGACATTGGCAAGAAACCTTTATGGATGTCAGATGTACCGGCTACCTGGATTTATGCCATATAGGAGACACATGATCAACGTGGATGGAAAGAGAGGACCGGACACTGGCTACTAAAACTGATGCCACAACTGGAGGAGATGAGAAGAAACCCGCTCCCCCATTCCCCTAGAAGCCACCGCAGCAATGATTGTCCATACAGCTGCCATCCGTAGTCTCTATTACTTCATACCATGAAGCTTTGATTAATATTACACAAAGTCATAAAACATTGGGTGAAAAAAACATAAAGAAAATGTACCCTAAGTTATCATGATAATTGTAAAAAGTGCCAGATAAATTAGTATTTTTTTATTCACTGCTGTATACCTGCACCATGTGAATACAGTCTAAGGTCTGATGCATATCAGACCCCTGTGTATGGAGCCCATATAGGAGTCCCTATGGTTCC
Source organism: Allobates femoralis (assembly GCA_033576535.1). Lineage (NCBI taxonomy): Eukaryota > Metazoa > Chordata > Amphibia > Anura > Aromobatidae > Allobates > Allobates femoralis. Next base: position 446,414,604 of record JARQOC010000006.1, on the reverse strand, counting down.
ACTGATGGCAAATATCCTGCAATAGAGCAAACTGATGGGGAAGGATTGTGCTAATACCATATACTCCAATAGGATCTGAACGACCTCCGAAAGGTGTCTGGCTCCCACCTGTACAACTTCACATATCGAGGAACTGGAGATCCAGGCAATTTCTTCAAGTTAAATAGACTGATCTTTATTTTGAATCCATTAAAATGGAAATGTCAAAAACACGGGCAACCCAAGGTAGCGTCACCTGACATGTTTCGACCTAATCGTGACGCTACCCTGGGTTGCCTGTGTTTTTGCCATTTTCACTTTAATGGATTCTAAATTAATGGATTATACATGGATTTTTAACTCGATACGTGAAACACATCCTGCAGCATACCAAGAAGAGATTTTCCTCTTTCGACCTCAGAGCTGGTCCTGGCAGATGGGCTTCATAATTTACCTTTATGGCCATTCACTTTATTGTTATTGGAATTTCGTTGTACCAGTAAAATGAAATCCAAATTCTGCATCAATCTCTTTGGGCTTTCTGTTCACCTACCCGGTAATATGCTGTTTGCAGCCACCTTCTCATGATCTCGCTAGTAGATGGAGGACTACGGATATATCCGACTGTAATGTTTGACGTGTTGAAATCCATCCAAAGTTCCGATCTCCGCTGCAGGGGTCCGCTCTATGTTTTCCCGCCAACGATGTTCCCCAATGTTGATTAACATCAACATCAACAATACAAATGCCAAGTTCTGTATCCACTCCTGAAAAAATATATCAAACTCTATAAATACCTGGTAAAAGTAATTCGTCCATGTAAATCAGACCATATCTCATGTTGTTGCATCCTGGTATCCCGGGCTTTTCTTACAGCCCAGAAGCTAGTGTGATGTCCTCATCAAACAATGCTAGTATTGGCCATTGCCACACCCATCATGCCTCCTATTGGGTGGAGTTTCTACAGTACACAGGACTGGCCACACTCCTTATGCCTCTTATTGGGTGGAGTCCACAGTCACAGGACTGGCCACACCCTTCATAGCCTCCTATTGGGTGGAGTGTCCACAGTACACAGGACTGCCACACTCCTTATGCCTCTATTGGGTGGAGTCCACAGTGCACAGGACTGCCACACCCTCATGCCTCCTATTGGGTGGAGGTCCACAGTCACAGGACTGGCCACACTCCTATGCCTCTTATTGGGTGGAGTCCACAGTGCACAGGACTGGCCACACCCTCATGCCTCCTATTGGTGGAGTGTCCACAGTACACAGGACTGGCCACACTCCATCATGCCTCTATTGGGTGGATGTCCACAGTACACAGGACTGGCCACACCCTCATGCCTCTATTGGGTGGAGTGTCCACAGTAGCACAGGACTGGCCACACTCCTCATGCCTCTTATTAGGTGGAGTCCACAGTGCACAGGACTGGCCACACCCTTTATGCCTCCTATTGGTGGAGTGTCCACAGTACACAGGACTGGCCACACCCCTCATACCTCTATTGGGTGGAGTGCACAGGAACTGACCACACCCCTCATGCCTCCTATTGGGGAGTGTCCACAGTACACAGGACTGGCCACACCCCTCATGCCTCTTATTGGGTGGAGTCCACAGTGCACAGGACTGGCCCACACTCCTCATGCCTCCTATTGAGTGGAATCCACAGTACACAGGACTGGCCACACTCCTCATGCCTACTATTAGGTGGAGTGTCCACAGTACACAGGACTGGCCACCACCTCAGCTCTTATTGGGTGGAGTCCACAGAGCACAGGACTGCCACACTGTCATTGCCTTATTGAGTGGTGTGCACAGTAACAGACTGCACACTCCTCATGCCTCTATTTGGAGTCCAGTACAGGACTGGCCACACCTCATGCTACTATTGGGTGGAGTCCACAGAGCACAGGACTGGCCACACTCCTCATGCCTCCTATTGGGTGGAGTGTCCACAGTACACAGGACTGGCCACACTCCTCATGCCTACTATTGGGTGGAGTCCACAGAGCACAGGACTGGCCACACTCCTCATGCCTCCTATTGGGTGGAGTGTCCACAGTGCACAGGACTGGCCATACCCCTCATGCCTCCTACTGGGTGGAGTCCACAGTGCACAGGACTGGCCACACCCCTCATGCCTCCTATTGGGTGGAGTCCACAGTGCACAGGACTGGCCACACCCCTCATGCCTCCTATTGGGTGGAGTCCACAGTACACAGGATTGACCACACCCCTAATGCCTCCTATTGGGTGGAGTGTCCACAGTGCACAGGTCTGGCCACACCTAGTTGGAGGAAGAAGGTCCTGGCAGGGCTGTACCTAGGTATTTCCTATTATATCAGTGGTGATCAAAGCATGTTAAACATGATTGCATCTGTTATTTTATACCTGTAGCACACACCATGTTCTTCACTGTTGTAATCAATTACAAGTCTGTGCAGCGACATACTGCACCCAAAAACATCAAGCATGGAAAACAATTAACCCTTTACTACAGAAGCCTATTTTAATTCTTGAGTTTTTGTTGTTTCCACCCTTTCTTTGTAGAGCCATAACGTTCTTATTTCACATAGATGAGAGAAAGTTCTGCACCACCCGCATGTAATGAGAGTGACTATAGGGATATATAGCAATGGATCAGAGGGCTCTGTAGAGCTTGTTGGTAGCAACTCGGTGATGCATGCTAAAGATCATAATTGTCATGGAAATAAAAACAAAGCGGCACTCACCTACATTGCTTAACAACAGGGTCCTTTATTCCAAATCCATTTAAAACAAGGCAGTTGCAGAAAGATGCATCTGCAAGGTATTCTGGACAACAGCTGTTTCATGTGCTCCTGCACTTCAACAGGTTCTATTATTGAAACAGCTGTTGTCCAGAATACCTAGCTGACGCGTCTTTCTGCAACTGCCTTGTTTTAAATGCACTTAGAGTAAAGGACTCTGTTTTTAAGCAACATTCGGCGATTGCTGCTTTCTTTTCTTTTTGATGAACATAACATTGTGTTATGAAGGTCCGTACGAGGGTATACTTTGTTACATGATGGTTCATACTTCTGAAAAATACAATTGTGTTTTTTTAACCTTTAATCCATCGAACAAGGGGCAAGAAATTCAATGGAAGAAAAACATTGACCCCCAACTACCCCTCCTTCCCCCCCCCCCCCACACACACACCCAAAAAATTATAATTTGCCTAAAAATTGTTTCATTTTACTTGTACGGCAATAATTTTTTTGTAAAACAAAAAATTACCTGGTTATTTCATCCTTCAGATCCGTACTACCACATTGATAACTAAGTTGTATGTTTTTTTTTTTATTTTAATACTGAAAAATAATTCCAGGCCTTGTAGAAAAAAATGAATGTTTTGTGTCGGACTTTATCCAGACCTGTAAATTTTAAATGATCTGTAAAGTTACCTTTACACGCCACAACTATGGTGTAGCAACTGAGAGGCAATCCAGAATTCCGTTACCGTTGCCTTGAAATTGCTACGAAATTGTAGCGTGTAATTGAGGAAAGCGGTGGTGATTTTCGAAGTTGCTCCCGGTTGCGGTTTCAGAGCATTGTTCTAAAACCAGAGGCATCCCTGAAGGTGAATTGCCCTGGTTTTGGCGTGTGAACGGGTGATAGGGATGGAATCTACGTTGCCTAGTGATTTCCCAGAGGCGTGCCACAGCGTGCTGGATACCGCGCCCCATCAGTGATGATTGGTGGGGGCAACTGTGTTTCCATTGGCTGTCCCTTCACAGAATGCCATATTTAAAGAGCAGTCCATTCACACTACACAATTGCAATGGCGTCATGTATTAGCCAGCCTTCCTGCGCAGGCTGGCCAATCATGACGCTATTGCGTTGTCTAATCAGCGTGTTTGGGTCATGGAATACACAACTCTGTCACGCCTATGTTCTGGCGACGCTGAACATGTACGCCCACATTCCTTTAGTGATTGGGGCATGTGAAGCGGCGTCGGGAGGCAACTGGATGTTTCCTGCAGGTTCTGTGGGAACTTCCGGGGAGCCACGTTCCCTTAGGTTGAGGACGAAATTGCGGCGTGTACATGCGGCATCGGCGTTCGGTAGCAACCGTCAAAAACGTGCACGTTCGGTTGCCTTCGATCGCCTGGTGATAGTTGCAGCGTGTAAAGGTACCCTAAGAGAACTTGTTACTCTGTGCGGCGAGCTGTAGTGTTTATTGATACCACTGTGGAGCAGATACGATGGTTGGATCACTTATATGACAATTTTTGGAGGGATGTGCAATGTGCGAAAAACTGTATTTTTTGCTTTTTTAGTTTATTTTTGCTTACTGCAATAACCATACTGGTTATGTTTTTATTTTGATGGAACAGACTTTTGTGGATGTGGCAATATGTTTTATTTTATTACATTTTTTTTTAATAACTATATTTGTTGTATTGGGAAGGCCATGGTCATTGGAATGGATCCCTGCCCTGAATTGCAACAAATAAATGCTGCTGTCTAAGATTCACAGTGGCATTTATATAATTACCGTATATACTCGTGTATAAGCCGACCCGTGTATAAGCCGACCCCCCTACTTTTGCCCCCAAAACCTAGAAGAAACTATTGACTCGTGTATAAGCCGAGGGTGGACCCCAGCACAGGTATACAGCCCCCAGCAGTGTGGTATACAGCAGCCCCAGAGGTATATACAGCAGCAGCCCCAGTGGTTAGTATACAGCAGCCCCAGAGGTGTATACAGCAGCCCCAGTGGTAGTATACAGCAGCCCCAGAGGTATATACAGCCCCAGTAGTACTATACAGCAACCCCAGTGGTAGTATACAGCAACCCCAGTGGTAGTATACAGCAGCCCCAGTGGTAGTATACAGCAGCCCCAGAGGTAGTATACAGCAGCCCCAGAGGTATATACAGCCCCAGAGGTATATACAGCAGCCCTAGTGGTGTATACAGCAGTCCCAGAGGTAGTATACAGCAGCCCCAGAGGTATATACAGCAGCAGCCCCAGTGGTTAGTATACAGCAGCCCCAGAGGTGTATACAGCAGTCCCAGAGGTAGTATACAGCAGCAGCCCCAGTGGTTAGTATACAGCAGCCCCAGAGGTGTATACAGCAGCCCCAGAGGTAGTATACAGCAGCCCCAGAGGTATATACAGCCCCAGAGGTATATACAGCAGCCCTAGTGGGTGTATACAGCAGCCCCAGAGGTATATACAGCAGCCCTTAGGTAGTATACAGCAGTCCCAGTGGTGTATACAGCAGCAGCCCCAGGGGTGTATACAGCAGCAGCCCCAGGGCTGTATACAGCAGCAGCCCCAGGGGTGTAAAATCATACTTATCACTGTCCTGTCGCGCTGTCCCGCCGCTTGCCGACATCACGATCCCGGGCTTCATTCCGCGTCTTCCGGCTTCCGGCTTCCTGTGGTCGCGGGCAATGATGCCCGCGACCACAGGAAGGCGGAAGACGCGGAATGAAGCCCGGGATCGTGATGTCGGCAAGCGGCGGGACAGCGCGACAGGACAGTGATAAGTATGATTTTACTTTACAGGTTTGCCGTGCAAGGGGGGGGGGCCCTGGATCATGATGGGGGGGCCTGTTTACCTCCGGGGGCTGCTGCTGTATACTTATACTGTATACTTGCGTATAAGCCGAGGGGGGACTTTTCAGCCCAAATTTTGGGCTGAAAAACTCGGCTTATACGCGAGTATATACGGTAACCAGCCGAGATAGGAGATAGATCAGGTCGCTTCTGTTAGAGGCAGGTGCTGTCTGTATAACACAGTCTGCACCCAGATCCTGATCCTGTGCCATACTCGTATACCCAACATTAACTATATACATACAACAGATATAAGGAAGGGCATAACATATGGACTTTCATGCCTTCACTCCAGGTATGAGACTTAGGTTTCATGGAACTAGAGAATCTGTTTTCACATATGGGAAAGATGTCGAAGAGATTTTGTGACCTTTCCGTTCATTTGCCTAATTCCACTCTCATGGTGCAGGAACACCTCTATTCAGATGAATGTGATGAAAAGTCATATTTTTGATTGATCTTAATTAAAGGGAACCTGTCACCAGTTTTGGGGGTTCCAAACTCTGAATAATAATAAGCAAAAAGGGCATAAATTAAAAAAAACTCACCATCAGCAGCTACATGGTCTGTAACCAAATGCACTAAGCCCCAGTTATAAGGGAAAAGACAACACAGGTGCAGAATACCAACAGTCAAATTACTGTCAGCCTCCTTCTTTTGGAGGGGGTGATTGTTGGTATTTTTTGTGCACACAGAATGAGGTTCCCATAGGGCACCACAGGGTTGACGTAGGTTACGAGCTTATGTGTTTTGGTCCCAAATACCTACCAATACTTCATATTTTATTCATGTTTTGTATTGTTTTTTTGCACTTTTTTTTCTTCATGCAGGGTGCAGCTGGGCCATATAGGGTGTCTGTCCTGTTGTGGTGCATTGATGTAGCGCCTAACAGCCCACCTAGTCATAGACATAGTAAGGGCATGAGTAATAGGGTGGGCACACTTTGCATCACACGTATGTGACTAGCACTTTATGGATATGCAAATGGAGTCCGTGGAGCCTTGATTAAGAGTCTCAAACACGGGACTAGCCAGATATCCCTCCAGGGAAGGTCCTAGCCCTGGGGTGGAATCCTTGCGGAGACCACCATAACCACCATATTAAGTGGCCCTTTTAGTCAATATCCCACTCAGTTACGAGTTAAGGATATGACAAGGGAATTAAAAGAGACAGGTATCCATCCACAGACAGCTGTTTCGGGGTATTGCCCCTCATCAGTGTGGAGTAGGATTCTGGCTAGTCCCGTGTTTGAGGCTCCACGGACTCCATTTGCATATTCAAATTCCCAGGGCGCAATGCATCATGGATTTCACTGTGTTTCACACAATTCACAAGTCTCGCGCCTGCGCAGTGGCGCCTCACCGTGCCCTATTGAACAGCCAGTGATTCCACTGCGCAGGCACAAGAAGTTGGTCACTGTGCGGCTGATATGAGACCAAAGTCTCGCGCCGGCACAGTGGAATCACTGGCTGTTCAATGGGGCACAGAGAGACGCAACTGCGCAGGCGCGAGACTTGTGAATTGTGTGGATGACGGAGCGGGGTGGCAATGACTGCAATATGCAGACCCCCATATAACCCATAAAATAAATCAGCATATGGTGCTGGACAGATTTAAAGGCATTTTCTGAGGTATGTATAGGGGACGTCTGGGGACAAAAAGGGGTTACAGGAACCCCAATTACATCATGTTAAAGGTAGCGGGCAAGGTTTAGAACCCCCAAACTGGTGACAGGTGCACTTTAAAGACAGTAGAAAGAATAATGTACATTTGTATTATTGGGGAAGATCATGGGAATTCTGGGCTTTGTCCCCAGGACATGAGATCATACATGAGGCCCATCTGCAGACTCTGGAGAGCCACAGAGAATAGAAAAACAAAGATATCTACAAAGCGCCCAGATCCCACATAGTGAAGATTAGTAAAATGTCTCTGTTTTCATTGTGAAAATGATACATATTTCTGGAATGGAATAATGCTGGAGCTATAGTATCCCATGCACGTGGATGAGCTTTCTTAATATCCCAGCCATTTAGAAGGTGATGTATAATGCAGCGGATTGTCTACATGCAAATCCATGCCAGAAACTCCTGTGTGTGTCCATTCGATACAGACATATTTCTAGGCTCCCGGCCAGATCATCTGGATTCCCTTATCACAGCTTTTTCCTCCGTCCACACAAAGCAGATATTTTCTACATCAGATCCACAATGAATCATGAACATGACAATCTAGTTGTGGTCTATGGCGATAGAGACAGATCACAAGCATTGCAACGTGTGACATCTGCGGCAAACATTGAAGCATTGAAAATTTGCTAATTTCACCTTAATTCCCTGAAATTTTTGCAAATGGTGATGTTAAAATCCCATTCATGTGTATTATACTGTAAGTATTTGCAGTTCAGTATTAGCCAATAAGTGTCAGGAGATCCTATAAGCACTATGATGGCTATCAGTAATGGATGATACATTATTTGCTTACCCAGACAGTGGAGCATTTCCTCCTCCATTTCACAAGCAGATTCTTCAGTAGCAGGGCCAAGGTTTGTTGAAGAAGACTGGTGTCCATCACATTCCTCTCTGTCATCTGGAAGACAGAAGATCTGCAATAAAACCCTCTAAATCTCACATAATCTGCTGGTGGGTTCTCTTTTTTCTTCCTAGGCTCCTTCATATATTCCCAGACACAGACTTCTGTAAACCATGCCAAACAATATGTTCTCATTAATATTAATAATACATACATGATCCATGAAGGCGATCACCTTAAAGTCACACAACAGACTGCCGCAGGCCCTGACATGTAGGCATTCATTCTGCATAAAAGGTAGATCTTCCAAAAAGGCCACCTGTTCAGTGTGATGGCTTTGTAGGTGGTACATGTCTCATACACATGATGCCATGGCATAAGGTTTATAGCAGCACCTATGTTCTGCTTGAAGCCTTGCGCCTTGTTATGTGAATAAAAAATGTTGCACCCACCTAACGATTTGTAGATTAAATACCCTAACCTTAATCCTCTTCGGTAGGGGCGTAACTACAATAGGTGCAGGGGTTGCAATCGCACCCGGGCCCTGCAGCCTTGGGGGCCCCTAAAGTCCCTTTGGTCTATAGAAAAAGACTAATAGTATTAAAGATTTGCAATAATTGGGGGCCCCATTGGAGCTTCCGCACCGGGGCCCATGGGCCTGAAGTTACGCCACTGCTCTTCTGTGGGACCTGGTGCAATCAGTTCCCCAGGTGAGAGATGCACACGCATCCAACAATTCACAAGGCACATGTGCCAAATACCAGGAACTCCCAAACAAGACCTGCTGTATATGGGAACAATGTGACAAGACCTGCCATATACACTGGGAACACCCAACAAGACATGCTGTATACTGGAACACCCAAACAAGACCGTCAGTTTACAGGAAAGCCCCCACAAGATCTGCCATATATCTTGACACCCAACAAGACCTTAATGTAATGGTAAACCCAACGGGATCTGCTGCACACTTGGAACACCCCTCATAATCTACCTTATAATGTAAACACTCAAGATCTGCTGCATACCATGAACACTAAACAACAGTTGCTGTATACCAAGAACACCCCACAAGACTTTCTGTATACCACAAACACCCTGCTGGAACTGCTGTATATAGCGAACACCCTACAAGACCTGACGTACTTTGGGAAAACCCCAAAAGACCTTCTGTATATCAGGAACACCCTACAAGGTCTGCCTTGTAATGTCAACACCTCACAATACTTGTCGTATACCTGGAACACTCCAAAAGATCTGTCATATATTGGAAACACCCCACAAGACCTGCTGTATACCAAGATCACCCAATGAGGCCTGCTGTATACCAAGAACACCCCTCTAGACCTGCCGTATACCAAAAACACCCACCCTACAAGATCTGCTGCTTTGAAGATGCTTTCACAGTCTAGATATCACAATTTAACTCTAAGTAGCTCACATAAGCAACAGTAAATCAGATCCTTACCCACAAGATCTGCTGTATATTTGGATCACCCCATAAAGACTTGCCATATACTAGGAACACCCCACAGGACCTGCCATATAACGGGACCCACAAGACCTGCCATATACTGGGAACATCCCAAGAAACCTGACACAAACCAGGAACACCCCACAAGATCAAGATATGATGAACCCCAGAAGAAACTGAAATACCTGGCAAATACTGAGAATACATCTGAAGATCTGTCTTATACTGGGAACACACAACACCTGTCATATACCAGGAACACCCAACAGCACCTGTCATATACCAGGAACACCCAATGACAACCACAGTATGCCAGAAACACCTCACTAGATCTGCTGTGTACCAGGAACACCACATGACATGCTTTATACCGGGAACACCACCAAGACCTGCAGTATACATAAAATACCCCACAAACCTGCCATATACTAGGAACAACCCACAAAAATACCACATACTGTAAATGCCCAAGATCTGCTATGTACACCAGAAACACCCAACGAGACTTGCTGTATGCCAGGAAGACCCACAAGACATGCCATACACCAGGAACACCCCACTAAACCTTTTGTTTAATGGGAACACCACACTAGAACTGTCGTACACCGGGAACACCATACTAACCTGACAAACATCCCACAAGACCTAACGTATATGTTGGACAAATAGGTCTTTTGTATACCGGGAACATCCCTCAATATCTGCCATATACTGGAAACAGCCCACAAGATGTGCCACATACCAGGAACACCCCACAAGATTTGCCATATATCGGGAACATCCCATAATACCTGCCATATACCAGAAACACCCCAGAAGACCTGCTTTATGCTGAAAACATTCCACAAAAACCTGTTGTATACCGGGAATACCCCACAAGAAATGATGAACACTGGGAACAACCGCCATGACCTGGCAGATACTGGGAATACACCATAAGGTCTGCTGTATACTGGGAACACACAACACCTGTCATATACCAGGAACACCCAGTGACACTTGCTGTATTCCAGAACCAGACGCTTACTAACACTATATAAAAAGATACATACGCATATTTTTCTCATATCTCTGACATTGAATCAAACTAAACCTTTCTCATTTTAGGCCAATTAGGACTACCATAATTATTTATACAGTGATATCTATGCTATCGTGGATAATCCATTCGAAAACTTGACGAAAATCGAGACCAACGAATACCGAGGCAATGATTTCCATAGGAAACTATGTCAAATCAATTAATTTGTTTTAAACACTCCAAAATACATAAAAAAAACAAATTTTATAGAGAATAAAGATAGCGGTTAATACTAGAAACACTCAGAAATGACAATAAAATGAGTATGAAAGACTAATGTAAAGAATAAAGAAACATTTAACTTGGTATTTAATTTTTATAAACACTCTTTGTAACATATGGAAGGGGAGAGAGGGGTGCACATATTATTTTTTGGAAAGGGGAATCGTGTGAGTCACCATTTTTATTGCAAAATTAGCAGTAATGTATTTATGAAAACTGACAAAAACCGAGACATATTTTCTGTTGAAAAAAATTGACGGAAACCAAAACCGCCAATAATCTGGCATGATGGTCTTTCTTACCTGGGAGACTTGTGACTGGTTTTGGACCTCAGTCTCATGTCTATATTGAGACTTCATATTAAACACTTTTTTCCTTTGGCAGTTGAGGAGTTAATGTCAGTCTCTGCTGTCAGCAAGCTAGCTAGTTCTTGTCCAGGTGTGGCCACTCTGTGATTACTCTTTCCCTTTTATGTAGTCACGTGGTTCCAGCATCCTTTGCTGATGAGTGAACTCATTCTGGCCAAAGCTTCTTGAGGTGAAGGAAGCTTTCTGTAGAACCTCCTGTTGCTAAGCCATCCGCTGTCTGGGAGAAGTGGCAGTAGGCGTGAAGTTGCTGCATTGTTGTTCCTTGTCTGGAGGACTAGTGCTCCCGCTGGCCATTCCCTTTTTTAGGGTTAACATCATGGCCATCAAGGGCTTAAGGTATCTGCCTGGCAATGAGTTGAAAGAACTTGTATAGGGATGGTAGGGAGATCAGGGCACAACCACAGGTGAGTGCAGGAGGTCACCTCTCCCCCATTCCCTATGAGCAGGGCCCTCCACTGTATTTATCCCTCTGGTGTCTCCCTGTTTTCTGTTGTGCGCTGAACATCGTAGGTCCATGCTCACTATCATGCATGGTTTCTGGACATCCCCCTTATTCCAAGCATGACATAACCGATGTCAACAAAAACTGAGGTATCAAGGTATTTGGCAAATGCCCTCATATTGAGAGAGAGAAAATATTTTAAGGCATTTTTATTTCTGCAAAGTCTCGAGTTTACATACACTAAGATTACTATGTCTTTATAAATTTTGGACAGCCCATATGATGATGTTATGTGTTTGGAAGCTTCTGATAGGTTTATTGGCAACATCTGAGCTAATTAGAGACACAACTGTGGATGTATTTTAATATAAACCTGAAACACACTACTTGTTTGTGTAGCATCATGGGAAAGTCTAAAGAATTCTGCCAAGATATCAGGAAGAGAATTGTGGACTTCCACAAATCTAGTTCATCCTTGGGTGCAATTTCCAGATACTTGAAGGTGCCTCATTCATCTGTACAATCAATTATAAACAAATACAAATAAGATGGGAATGTCCAGCTATAATACCACTCAGGAAGGAGACGGGTTCTGTGTTCCAGAGATGAATGTGCATTGGTCCAAAATGTGAATATCAACCCAAGAACAAAAGCAAAAGACCTTGTGAAGATGATGGCGGAATTGTCCTTCTACCTGCCTACGCGCCGGTGGTTGGCTGTTTGATTTCGTTTGTTAAAACCTTCAATAAAAATTTATTGGGAAAAAAAAAAAAAAAGATGATGGTGGAAGATGGTAAGATTGTGTCATTATCCACAGTGAAACGAGAACTGTATCAACATGGGCTCAAAGGCCACTATGCCAGGAAGAAGCCAATACACCAAAAGAAACATAAAAAAGCAAGATCAATTTTCGCAAATGCACACAGGAACAAAGACCGGCATTTGTAGAGACCTGTCTTGTGTTCTGATGAAACTAAAATTGAATTGTTAGGCCATAATACCCATAGTTATATTTGGAGGAAAAAGGGAGAAGCTTGGAAGCCTAAGAACACCATCCCAACTGTAAAACACGGGGGTGGAAGCATCATGTTGGGGGGTTGCTTTGCTGAAGGCAGGATTGGTGAACTTCACAAAATAGATGGCATCATGAAGAAAGAAGATTGTGTGGCAATACTGAAGAAACATCTCAAGACATCAGCCAGGCCATTAAAGCTTGGGCAGAAATGGGTCTTCCAAATGGACAGTGACCCAAAGCATGCTGCCAAACATGTTACAAAGCGGCTCAAGGATAACAAAGTCAATGTTTTGGAGTGGCCATCACAAAGTCCTGATCTCAATCCTATTGAAAATTTATGAACAAAGCTGAAAAGGTAGGTACGACCAAGGCGATCTACCAACATGCCTCAGTTACACCAGTTCTGTCAGGAGAAAGGGCCCAAACTCCTACCAATTATTGTGAGAGGCTTGTAGAAGGATATCCAAAACGTTTCACCCAAATTATACAGTTTAAGGGCAATGGTACCAAATACTAATGAAATGTATATAAACTTGTGACTATGCAGAAAGAAAGAAAAATTCCTTAAAGAGGACCTGTCACCAAACCAGGCATGGTGATCTAATACAGCACTAGATGCAGCATGTCTGCAGCATCCAGGCAAGGGGTCCCCCAGCATTTGAGCAGCCGAAGGGCAGATTCACACCCCCTGCATTTGTAATCTGCCCACAGTGGGCAGATTAAACATGCAGGGGGTGTGAATCTGCCCTTGGCTGAAGCCCCTAGCCACCTCCTTAATGGCTGCAGCATGTAAGTTTTCTAAGTGTATTATCTCGGGGTACAGGGCTGCTCAAATGCTGGGGAACCCCTTGCCTGGATGCTGCAGACATCCTGCATCCAGTGCTGTAATTAGATCAGCATGCCTGGTTTGGTGACAGGTCCTCTTTAATACATATTCTCTCTCTCATTATTCTGGCATTTGGCAAATATAAATAATTATATGAATCTTAATTGACCTCAAACAGGAAAAGTTTATTCTGATTTCATATCAGATAGTGAGAATAACATGCAGATGTGTTTTTTTTATATAGTGATTGTGAACATCTGGTTTCAACTGTACCTCAGAAGATCTGCTGTATTCCAGAAGCACCCCACAGGACATAATGTATACCATAAACAACCCATATAACATACCATATACTGTAAACACCCAAGACCTGCCATATACCGGGAACATCCAACAAGACTTGCCCCTATACCAGAAATAGCCCGTAAGACTTGACACATACCGGAACACCCCATAAAACCTGCCATATACCGGGAACACTCCACAAGACCTGTCATATACCAAGAACTCCCTACAAGACTTACCTTATACTGGGAACACGCCCAACCTTCTAAATATAAAGAACACCTTACAAGACCTGCCATATACTGGGAACACCCCACAAGAACTGCTGTATATCAGGAACACCCCTCAAGACCTACCATATACCAGGAACACCCCACAAGACCTGCCATATAAGAACACCCTACAAGACCTGCCATATACTGGGAACACCCCACAAGACCTACCATATACCAGGAACACCCCACAGGACCTGCCATATACCAGGAATACCCCACAAGACCTGCCATATAGCAAGAACACCCTAAAAGATCTGCCGTATACTGGGAACACCCCACAAGACCTGCTGTATACTAGGAACACCCCGCAAGACCTGCTGTATACCAGGAACACTCCACAAGACCTGCCATATAACAAGAACACCCTAAAAGACCTGCCGTATACCAGGAACACCCTACAAGACCTGCCATATACTGGGAACACCCTACAAGACCTGCCATATACTGGGAACACCCCACAAGATCTGCTGTTTTGAAGATGCTTTGACAGTCTAAATATCACAATTTAACTCTAAGTAGCTCACATAAACAACAGAATATCAAATCCTTACACTTGCCCATTTTTCCTTACCTGCCAACATCTTCTAAAACTTATTGATCACTTGCTCCTAATATATCCACCTCCTAGCAGCCATCATTGTGATCAGATATCAGTGTTAATGGCATTAATGTTAAAGTGGGTTGGTATATCACATATATACTTTCTGTAATATGACTGCTGTTACCTGAGCTGTATGCATCAGGCTTGAGATAGATAGATAGATAGATAGATAGATAGATAGATAGATAGATAGATAGATAGATAATATACATACGAGGAAACATTGCACAGTCTTAATTATTCTATGATAGTCATCTGTCATTCAACACATTCTCCAGTAAAGTGCTGAGTGGAGCCGGACGGTGCCGGTGCACCGGACTTACCCTGAACGCTGCTGTCAGTCGGGTTATAGTACTGATTAGAGAGTCCGAATTCTATCAGAGTGGTTTGGTGTCTTCATGCCTCAGATGCTCTGGTATTTTGGATCTGGTGGGAGGGGTAGAGATCTCTGAGTCTGTGTCCTTCCAGTCCTGCAAAGTAATAGAAAGTATTCGCTGATTTTTCTATTCTGTATCTTCAAGTCGATCACGTGATACATCTTGGAATTGTCTGCTTGTTACAACCATCACTGGTGATGCACTGTAATCAGAAAAAGCAAAGGACCAAGGGTTCTTACTGACAACAGGCTTCATTGTATAATGAGAATGTCCTCTGCTGGCAGGAGAAACATCTGTGGCTTTTCTCAGAAAAACTTGGTGGGAGTTGGGACATAGTGTTATGTTGTGAAAGATTTTTATGCCAAAAGTCCAGAAAGGAACTAGATATCTGTTTCATAATGAATTGCAGTGTTTTTAGCATTAAAAAAACAAAAACCTTTTACTAATTTTTACCTTTTGCTGCTGGTCTCCTCCTCCATCTGGCAGCTGAAAGTATACTTCCTTCTTACATTGCCTGCGAAGAGCATTCTCAAATAAACTTCCATGCTACCACAGGTTCTTTGCTCCTTCCTTGACAGTCAGGACAGAAAGCTATTTATTTTGGCTTTTCCAGATAGAATAAGTCTCCTCCAAACTCTGGCAGCTCACAATATAGCCCCTTCTTATTTAACCCAGAAGAAGATATTATCATGCTGGGGAGCCCGGGGTGCCCAGAAGAAGGAGGGAACTGGGTGTAGGGAGTCAGGGGAGCCTGCTCTGGCCCTGATACAGGGGTCCCTGACTCACCCTGATGTCGGAGGTACATCTAAAGGTGAGGAGGTCTGAGCCACCAACCTAAGTCCCTAACTCCTGAGAAGCCCTAGGCATAAGCCCCTACCTCCACCCACGGACCACGGAACCCAACAACTTCCAATGGAGAGTAAGGCAACAGCTCTGGATCAGCATCCGCTCACAACAGGTCACAGTCCAGAAGTGAACTGAATCAGCGACATCAGATGGATGTCAGCTGACCCATTTATGGCTGAGGGGTGGGGAGCAGCCAGCCCAGGCACGCCCCCTCAGCTCACCTAAGCATGAGTCATATCCATCACACACACCTGCAGCTACCTCACCTGTACAGCCACACACTGCAAAGCAGAGAAAAAAAGGCTTCGTTTAAACCACAGTAGCAGTACTTCTAGACTGCAAGGCAGTCAATACGTAACAGCACCCCCACCTTTATGAGAGGCCTCCGGACTCCAAACCGGACACGTCCAGCAATGGTCTGAACCTCCAGAGCGACGACCTATGGAAGATATTACAGGTACAAAGCACTGGGAGAATGGCTAGCTTCAACAACACGGGACTGCAAACGGCCGCAATTTTAAATGGACCAATCACTCCAGTAGTAGGAGCTCCAGCCCCACACTTCCACCTTATGTGTTTTGACAGCACCCACACATAGTCACCCACACTCAGGTCTGCACCTGAACGTTTATTGCCATTCATGCGGTCACAGACCAAAAGTTCACTCTCAGGGGAGCAAACGGCAGAGATGGTTCCCGGTTTTGTTTTGGGGACCATTCTCACTAAGGGCTTAATGGGCTTAACCACCTTCCCCCTAACACGCTTCTCCGGATAACCCCTGAGTCCAGCATCAATCTGAGGTGCCGGCAGGATTTTACTCCAATCCTTCGGTGGGTGATTAACCACTGGTGGAGACATAGGAGCAGGCCTGACCAACACAGCAGACCCAGCAGCACTCCTGCGCTTATCCACATGGGACATCTACAGCTGAGAAGCAGGGTTATAACGCTATGGAAAGACCCTAATGAAGTGATCAGGTTGACGACAAAAGAAATACGACCGCCCAACCTGATGACCTGCAGATGGTTTAGTACAAGACTCTGCAGTCCCCAACTACTTAGGAACATCAGAACCCACATGTGTAACCTCAACAGCAGGGATGGTCACCGGGGGCAGGGTCGGATCTGGTCTCTCTCTTAGGCGTCTGTCCAACCTAATAGCAAGTGCCATTGCAGCCTCCAGCGTCTCCGGAGCAGCGTACTGAGTCATGGTGTCCTGTAACCGATATGACATCCCCAGACAGAACTGACTCCTCAGAGCAGGGTTGTTCCACTGAGTGTCAGTGGCCCACCTCCTGAACTCAGAGCAATACTCCTCGACCGGTCGTGCTCCCTGCCTGAGCTTCCATAGTTTAGACTCAGCAAGGGAGACGGCATCAGGGTCGCCATACACCAGGGCAAGCGCTGCAAAAAACACATTCACCGATCGCATAGATGGAGAATCGGTCGGCATCCCCTTTAATCCCCATGCGCTATTACTCGCTCCCCAAAGAACAAGGATGCAGCCTGAAATATAATTTGCAGGCTTCTCTAAAAACAAAAAATGTATCTCTCCCTCCTGAAAATCGGTCAGAAAGGGAGATATTGGGTTCTGGTACAGCCAGCGTGTAAACCGCAGCCAGATACCCACCACTTCCCGAAGCTGATGCACCACCTGGTTTCGCAGGGTAGACACCTCCTGAGAGAGTTCCTCCACCAGGTGCGCAAAAGCTCATCTTGACATAGCGGCTTCAGGGAAAAAATAGTGGGTCGCTGATTATGTCATGCTGGGGGTGCCAGGGTGTCCAGAAGTAGGAGGGAATGAGGGGTGGGGAGCAACCAGCCCAGGCACACCCCATCAGCTCACCTAAGCATGAATCATATTCATCACACACACCTGCAGCAACCTCACCATTAGAGCCGCACACTGCAAAGCAGAGAAAAAAAAGGCTTAGTTTAAACCCACAGCAGCAGTACTTCTAGACTGCAAGGCAGTCAATACGTGACAGATGCCTTCACAGCTACTGTACATTGCCATATTACGAAATAGGGTGCACTGCCTGGATGTTCAATACTACAGGTGCTGCGTCACAGAAGGTAAACTGAAGGAGAGAAGGTCTTCTGTAATGACGCGCACAGCTGTTGCTAGTGAAAAACATTTATTGAACAAGGTGATAACAGGAAAAAACGTGACCATTTAAAAACAATTAAAAGCAGTGATAATTCGATCCTGTCCGTCACATCAAACTGCAAAAATTCATACATACAGCGCTTATAGGGTATAAGATGGAAACCGCCTGCAAGGAAGCATGCAACTATAACATGTGCAAGACAGGTGACAATTAATACAGTCACAATACAGTATAATGTAGCAAACATCAAAATAAACCAGGGGAATACTTTTGAGTGAGTAGTTAATTGATCAATCACCTAACTTAGTCATCTCTGTGTAAAGCGCGGAATACGGTGACACATAGTAGTAGTGGTGAGGAGTAGAGTGTAGAGTAGAGTAGGGTAGAGTAGAGTAGTACAAAGTAGAGTGAGGAGACGGACAAGGCGGCATCTGGTCGCCATTTCTCTTCAATTTATATGCAGAAGTAACTTTCAGGAAGGCTGGACTTGCCGAAAAAGAAGAAGGAATCAAAATTGGTGGACAAATCATCAACAAACTAAAATACGCAGACCATACAAGACTAATGGCAACAAGTGTAGATAGAATGAAGGATTTATTACGGAGTGTTAAGTTGTAAAACTCAAACATAGGACTGCTACTAAACACAAAGAAGATAAAGATTTTGACTACTGTAGGGTATGATACGGACATGTTTGAGATGGACGGCAATGAAATGGAAGTTGTAAAGAACTTAAACCTACTCGAATCAATGATCACTCAAGATGCAGCAACAACACCGGAAGTCAATAGTAGAATAGCTATGGGCAAATCAACAATGAAGTCACTGGACAATAGGAGAATAGCTATGGGCAAATCAACAATGAAGTCACTGGACAATAGTAGAATAGCTATGGGCAAATCAACAATGAAGTCACTGGACAATAGGAGAATAGCTATGGGCAAATCAACAATCAAGGAACATTTCACTGGCGATGAAGACACGGCTCATACATAGTCTGGTCTTTTCTGTAGCAACATATGGAAGTGAATCATGGAAAATAAAGAAACAAAATAGAAGAAGAATCAATGTCTTTGAAACATGGTGAAGGATGTTATCCATACTACAGAAGGCAATAAGAACAAACAAATCAATTTTGGAACAAATTAAGCCAGACATGTCATTTACAGCAAGGATCACTAAGCTACGACTTGACTACTTTGGACACATATGAAGAGAGAAATCATTGAAGGACATCATGGGAGGAAGAGTAGAAGGAACAAGGCAAGGAGGAAGACCAGCTACTCAATGGTTTTATATTGTCAAGATAACAGTGGAGAAGACCTTGGTGGACCTATATAAGCTCACCCAAGATCGATCTTCCTACAGAGCGTTCATCCATCAAGTCGCCATGGCTCTGATTTGTAAGAAAGGTGACATAATGAAGAAAGGTTCCTGTAATCCCCCTGGCTGTGATCATTAAGATGGGTGATAATATAAAGAAAAGTTCCTGCAGTTCCCTCTGATTATGATTGATTAATGGGGTGATAATATGTGGAAAAGTCCCTCTAATTCCCCTGTGTAATGAATGTGTAGTGTCCAGCTGAGACCTTTGCAGTATCTGAGATAAGAGGGTCACGTCAGTTAGCAGATCCCAGGTTCTATTTGGATTCCACTCAGCGATTAACAGGAGTGGAGCTGATTTATTTATTGTTATGTAGAGGTACCGGGCACTAACCGCTGGGCTGGAGCAACTCAGGTAATCGCTAACTGCTGCAGTAAACATAAGCCCTTGGTGACAGGTGTTGCACGCCTTCCAGGAACTGGACCCGTTGAAGCGGTACAGCCACGCGAAACGGCAGCCGTCGTCTGCTGATCCTCACTCCCTCTCCCCACTGAATCTTTCGTCTCCATATGATGTTTGAATAAAGGATCATTGAATTATGGTGAGTGCTGCCCAGCTTTTTCTTCTATATTAATGTATTTATTGGTGTTGAAGTTAAGAGTTCCTTTTTGATCCTGATGAGATTCCATATAACTCTAATCTCAGCTGTTGTACCTTGTTGCCACTCCCTTTAATTATCTAAACTCACTCCATACTCTCCAATGTGCCAGTTATAATTTTTCTATGCTGACCTCTCAGGAGATGTTGTCCTTGTGGAAGCTTTGGAGTTCCGTTTGTTGTTTTGTTTTCACTAGTTTGTCTCTCTCCCAGTGTCGTCTTATTATACTAAGACTAGCATCTTGCTGCTCAACTTACTAGCGATGGCTTCCTCAGGGTCAGCCAGGACTTATTCACGTGATCACACCTTGAGGCAAGGAGCTGTCTAGGGACGATAGGGAGTGCAGTGTTCAGTCTTAGGTGAGGGTTTCCTAATTTCCTAGTGCCCCATTCCCTGTTTTTTTTTTTCTTCATTTCCACCGCACGCTGGGAATCTCCTAATTCTGTCATGACATTTTAACTGTCCCATTTTTTCCAGGATTCTAATATGGAATAAATATATTGAATAAAGGAAGATTTGGATCTTAACATCGATCATTGGTGTTCTTTGATATAAATGAACCTGGCAGCGCGGACCGGATAGCACCGTCTTTCCCTATATTGTTTGGTACATCTCCACGTGCGTGGAGCCAGTGGGAGTCCTGCAGCAGCCATCAGGATACTAATCTATGAGCCTTCAAACCAGTTGTGGGTCACACAACTGGAATAGGTGAGTGAATTGCATTTTTCACCACTTTCACGTCCTAGTGTCTAGTGATAAGGGCACTATTGCGCCTCTTGTCCCCCCCCTTTTTTTGTCTTTAATTCTGTCATGACATTTTAACTGTCCCATTTTTTCCAGGATTCTAATATGGAACCAGTCATGGCTCTTGCAAAACAGATGCAGACTCGGTTTCTAGAAGTGACAGATCTGCGTTAATAGGTTGTGAAGCAGTAACAGCACACCGTGAGTCTTTGGTTTCGCCAGCCAGTCAGACTCAAGCAGAACCCAAGGTGGCTCTTCCTGACAGGTTTTCTGGAGGAAGAAATACATTTGTGGCTTTAAGAAACTTGCAAAATCTACTTCAGGCTTCGTCCTTGTTCTTCTGGGAGTAAGGAACAACAGGTGGAGATTGTTGTCTCACACCTTCAAGAAAATCCTCAGTCCTGGGCCTTCTTTGTTCCTACTTACTCTCAGTCCCTTCAATCGGTAGATGTGTTTTTGTGGCACTGAAGCTAATTTATGATGACCCTGACCAAGTCTCCCTTTCTGACTCCAAGCCGCTAAGGCTTCAGTAGGGGGATCTGTCAGTGGAAGATTTTTGTGCAGATAGGCTACTGACATCAGATGGAATGACCCTGCCCTTAGAAGCGATTTTTGTCAGGAACTGTCAGAAAACTTAAAAGATGCTCTTGATCTGTACAAAACTCTCGAGTATTTAGAAGATTCCATGGCCTTAGCCATGATAGATTTGTATAGACCCCTCCTCCAGTTGTACTCTCCGGGGTTGTAAGAACTCCCATATTCCTCTCCTCAGTCTGGGCCTCCTGAAGATCGCCATAAGAAGGGGGGGGGGGGGTTGTCAAAGGAGTCATTTTGTTGGATCATGTTCATGCATTCCTAAACTGACAACATTGTCTGAAAACCTCTGAGCCCAAGATGTGAGGAGGATTACAACCTAACCGTATTAATCTCCTCCGCATGAGCATCTCATTGTCTCACCTGCAGAGGTTGTTGTAGGAATGAAAACTGAAATCATTTCTTTCCTTTGGATAGTGGGGCAGTGGCCAATATGGTGGATGCTCAGTTTGCCCGGACCCATGATTTCTCTTGTAGTAATCTGGCGAAACACATCCCTATATTTGCTGCTGACGCTGCACCTCTTCGTAAGGGGTGTTTTACACAAATTGTAAATAACTTAAACTTTCACATTGGGACCCTGCATTATGGGCTCCTTTCTTCTTATGTTTTGAATGCTCTTGAATGCCATCGTATGCTTATAGTACTGGGCCTACCCTGGCTGGGTACGCACAATCCAGTGGTTGATTGGCTGTCTAGAGAGATAGGTGATCTGATTTCTGCAATATATTCTGTAACAATAACTGCCTGAATACGTTTCTGTCTACCATCTCAGCCTAAACCTTACCCTATTTCTGTCCGGTTTTGAGGATGTATTATCAGGGGTGTCAATATGTGTCCCTCCATTGTGCTTATAATTGGCTTGTTAACTTTCTCTCTGGAGAACAACTACCCAAAACCAGATTATACAATATTTTTGGCCCCGAAAGGCAGGCTATGAAAGATGGTATCATCAAAAGCCTTGTTAACAGACATATTAGACCATCCTCTTCTCTTGTGGCTGCAGGGTTCTTCTTTGTTAAGAAAGATGGGGGTCTGCTTCCATGTGTAGACATCCATGAGTTAACTCGGTTACCATAAGAGACCCTTACCTCCTTCCAGTCATTCCTAATTTATTTAATCAGATTGTTGGTGCTACATGGTTCTCCAAGTTGGTCCTCAGGAGGGCCTATAATTTGATTAGAATCAGGGACAGGGATAAGTATAAAATAGCATTAATACTTCTGTGAGGCATTATGAAAATGTGATCATTCTATTTGTACTGACTATTAATGACTAATGTTTCTATTTCAACAGTTCTTCAACTAAATTTTCATCATCTTTTGGGCAGAATTGGGGTGGTACCGTGTTTCCCCAAAAATAGGACATCCCCGAAAATAACACCTAGTAGAGGTCTAAATATGACGCCTCCACTGAAAGTAAGACCTACCAATTTTTTTTTTAAGCACACCCGCTAAACAGAAGACCAGGGCATGCAGCTGTGATTCATACCAGTATTATCGATAGCCCGCCGCCATTGTCTAGGTAACCACTGCTGCTTGTATTCCGGGCACCACTCTGAGCTCCGTAGCTCAGCTCCATCAATAGCGGCCGCTGGCCTACCAGAGGCCAGCAGCTAACATCAGCACATGATGTTTCATGCGGGCTCCTGATTGGCCAGCGGCTGCTGACCTCTGATTGGCCATTGGATTATATCTATTGCCAGAGAGCTCAAAGCGGCACCCGAATACATACAGCATGGACCGGAGGACCAGTGAGAAAAGGGGTGTGGGTGCGTACAGAATGTTTGTGTGTTTTGTTTTTTTTTGCAGGCGCTGTAATGGGGATATTTGGGGCTGCAAGGGGATAGTGGGCATATTGGGGGCTGCAAGAGGTTAATGAGGATATTGGGGGCTGCAAGGGGATGGTGGGGATATTGGGGTCTGCAAGGGTGTAATGGGGATATTAGGGGCTGTAAGGAGATGATGGGGATATTGGGGTCTGCAAGGGTGTGATGGGAATATTGGGGTTTGCAAGGAGATGATGGGGATATTGGGGGTTGCATCTTTGGGAGCATAAATTAATATAAGACAATCTTATTTTTGGGGAAAAGGGGTACATCTTGACAATATTTTGATTTTCTCACCTGATTTTGAGATGCATCAAGCATACGTGAGGCAGCTACTACAGATGTTACGAAATAATTAACTATATGCTAAACTCAAAAAATGTATATTTGCCGCAGGGTCAGCTCTAAGTTTTTGTGGGCCCTAGGCGAGAGAGTCTCAATGGAACCCTTTAATACATACCATGATTTATGTTTATGAAATACTGTAGAGGCTGCGGGGTATATATACTGTATACAATGTAGAGGCTATGGGCTGTATATATAAGATAGAGGCTATGGACTGTATATATACTGTGTAATATAGACTGCTAGCTGTATATATATAATATAGACGATGCGGGCTGCTTATATATGATGAAGAAGATGCTGGCTGTATATATAACATAACAGAGGCTGTGGTCTGTATATAGCATATACACAGCACCATACTGTACACATCCATACTATATACAGTGTTGGCCAAAAGTATTGACACCCCTGCAATTCTGTCAAATAATACTCAGTTTCTTCCTGAAGATGATTGCAATCACAAATTCTTTGGTATTATTATCTTCATTTAATTTGTCTCAATAAAACACAAAGAGAATGAACAAAAAGCAAAACATTGATAATTTCACACAAAACTCCAAAAATGGGCCAGGACAAAAGTATTGGCACCCTTAGCCTAATACTTGGTTGCACAATCTTTAGCCAAAATAACTGCGATCAACCGCTTCCGGTAACCATCAATGAGTTTCTTACAATGCTCTGCTGGAATTTTAGACCATTCTTCTTTGGCAAACTGCTCCAGGTCCCTATATTTGAAGGGTGCCTTCTCCAAACTGCCATTTTTAGATCTCTCCACAGGTGTTCTATGGGATTCAGGTCTGGACTCATTGCTGGCCACCTTAGAAGTCTCCAGTGCTTTCTCTCAAACCATTTTCTAGTGCTTTTTGAAGTGTGTTTTGGGTTATTGTCCTGCTGGAAGACCCATGACCTCTGAGGGAGACCCAGCTTTCTCACACTGGGCCCTACATTATGCTGCAAAATTTGTTGGTAGTCTTCAGACTTCATAATGCCATGCACACGGTAGCGCAAGTGCCAGAGGCAGCAAAGCAACCCCAAAACATCAGGGAACCTCCGCCATGTTTGACTGTAGGGACCGTGTTCTTTTCTTTGAATGCCTCTTTTTTCTCCTGTAAACTCTATGTTGATGCCTTTGCCCAAAAAGAGAGAACATTCTACCAAAACGTTTTAGGCTTTCTCAGGTAAGTTTTGGCAAACTCCAGCCTGGCTTTTTTATGACTCGGGGTAAGAAGTGGGGTCTTCCTGGGTCTCCTACCATACAGTCCCTTTTCATTCAGACGCCGACGGATAGTACGGGTTGACACTGTTGTACCCTCGGACTGCAGGGCAGCTTGAACTTCTTTGGATGTTAGTCGAGGTTCTTTATCCACCATCTGCACAATCTTGCGTTGAAATCTCTTGTCAATTTTTCTTTTCCGTCCACATCTAGGGAGGTTAGCCACAGTGCCATGGGCTTTAAACTTCTTGATGACACTGCGCACGGTAGACACAGGAACATTCAGGTCTTTGGAATGGACTTGTAGCCTTGAGATTGCTCATGCTTCTCACAATTTGGTTTCTCAAGTACTCAGACAGTTCTTTGGTCTTCTTTCTTTTCTCCATGCTCAAAGTGGTACACACAAGGACCAGGACAGAGGTTGAGTCAACTTTAATCCATGTCAACTGGCTGCAAGTGTGATTTAGTTATTGCCAACACCTGTTAGGTGCCACAGGTAAGTTACAGGTGCTGTTAATTACACAAATTAGAGAAGCATCACATGATTTTTCTAACAGTGCCAATACTTTTGTCCACCCCCTTTTTTATGTTTGGTGTGGAATTATATCCAATTTGGCTTTAGACAATTCTTTTTGTGTTTTTTTCATTGAAGACAAATTAAATGAAGATAATAATACCAAAGAATTTGTGACTGCAATCATTTTCAGGAAGAAACTGAGTATTATCTGACAGAATTGCAGGGGTGTCAATACTTTTGGCCAACACTGTACATATTGTATATACAGACATACTGTAATACAGGATATAGTGTGAACCTGTATATACAGCATGGTGCTGTGTATGAGCCGGCAAGAAGAGCTTAGCCAAACGCAAATTATACTCACCAGCCATTGACGCTGAAGACAGGTTTTAGATGAAGTTCTGAGAAAAAATGTTGGTACCGTGTTAGCCAGTTGAGAAAATGTTGATTGCTCTCAGTGAGAGAAACAAGATAATAATCTTGTAGTTGTGATACCTTTTTAATGGCTAACAAAAATAAAATAAGTGATGTTACAAGGCGAGCTTTCGAGACGTCTTAGGTCCCTTCATCAGGCATGGTATGACAAAATTTTGAAAGAAACTCAAAATATATACATGAACAACTAGAATGCATGGACATTTAACTAAATAAACAAAACAAAGCCTGGAGAGGATCGTTAATCAGCCAGGCTTAGTGATGTCAAAGTTTTTATGACTCTAATTTATATGAAAACCTGGTGTCTTAAAACTTCAGTGTCTTGAACAACATTCTTCAGATGTTATAATGAGCCATAAACCAATTACTTAGGTTTAGCCCTTCCTGGATACAATCGAATGTTCTAATGAATTTGGATTCACAGACCCTTCGATGTTTTTGTGATTTGAAATTACCTCTCAAAATTAAAACTTTCATACTTTCAATGTTATGTCCTTGACTAGAAAAATGCTTGGCTACTGGAAAATTGATTTTTTTGTGTGTAATTGGGTGACGATGAGACTTCATCCTTACTCTTAGTCGTTGTCCAGTCTCACCAACATAAAAAGTCGACACAGGTAGTCACACGCTTAGTTTGCGCTGACATCACTGGATGCTGCTGTATGTGTTATTTTCCTTTAAAGGCTGCATGAGGGATTGGTGTTGTGCTCCAGAGCTAAATTCACTATTATGTTCAGCTGCTGGTTGAGTGGTTGAAGTGTGACTCACCTGTAATCCCCTCCCCTGGTTTTAAATAGCTTTCCTTCTCCTCTGTCAGGCGCCGTTTATAGAGTTAGTTTGCTCTTGGTCATTGAGCTGAGAAGAAGTCTTGCTGCTGTGCTGAAGCCTCTTCTGGAGTTCTGTTGCCGATGTGAGAAGCTGTGATCCCTGACCCGTGGGTGGAGGTAGGGGCCCTCAGCCTAAAGGCTAATCAGGAGTTTAGGGTTCAGGGTGGTGGCTCGGAACTTCTCACCATCAGAGGTACCTCTTAAATCAGGGAAAAGCCAGGGACCCCAGCATCAGGGTCAGATTAGGCTCTCCTGACCCCCTTTGCCCATCACACCATCAAGTTACCTGATTCCCTCCCAAGCGTGACAACAGGACATATAGTGCACATAATCAAATACACAACATTGGAAGAGGAGCATGTGAGTTTCCCAGGAATCTTATAATCCTGTTGTGAGTTGGGGATCTGAATCCTGTCTCTGGTCTCTATGTGAGCACAGGTCTTGCAGCTCTTCACATTGCATGGATAAGTTCCTCTTGGTGTATCCGAAGGCATCGAACTTCGGACCATGATGTTTTTTAAATTGGGAGGTTGCCTGTAGCACAGCAAGGGAGGGTCTTTGAATATTATTTTTAGTCGGTCATCCTTGTGTAGGATATGGGGAGTTTCCTGGAAGTTTTCCTTAGGTAACTCAAGCTGTGGGTTGTAGGTCACCAACAGAGGAACACAATGGTTCTCTTCTTTTTCTCTGTATTGGAGTGCTTGACTTCTAGGGATCCTTGTGGCTTTAATGATCTGATCCTCAATGGAGGTGGGGTGGTAGCTTTGGTTTAAAAATGTCTTTTTTAGATGGTTTAAGTGTTCATCCCTTTCCGCTGGGTTGTAGCAAATACGGTTATATCTGAGGGTTGGCTGTAGATAATGGACTTTTTAATGTGTTTCTCGGGGAAAACTTCCCATCTGAGGTGTGGGACGGCCAATCGTTTTCCGATACACCGATGTGTGGAATGAACCATTTAGAATTTTTATGGTGGTATCCAGGAAGAGGATTTCTGTTTTTGAGTGGTCCAGTGTCAGGTTTATGCTGGGATGAAATTTGTTGAAATTGTCATGGAATTTTAGAAGTTCATATTCAGTCTCAGTCCAGATTATTCAGATGTTATCAATGAAACGGAAGTACGCCAAGGGTTTGATGGGACAGGAGGTTAAAAAGTCATTTTCCAGTTTAGCCATGAAAAGGTTGGCATACTGGGGGGCCATGTTGCTTCCCAAGCGGTTTCGTCGCTTGTAAATACAGTCTTTACCAAAAGAGAAAATGTTGCTTGTGAGGATAAATCTGGTGAGCTTTAGTACTGATTCAGAAGAGATCCCAATGACTTCAAGAAAAAATCGGCAGGCAGTAAGTCCATCTTATTGTGGGATGTTAGAATATAAGGATTCCACATCTATGGTGGCTAAGATGGTACTCTCGGGGAGGGGCCTATTGTAGAGAGTGTTAGAAGGTCCGTGTGTCTATATAGCTGTCTGTCTTCTTTACCAGCGGTTTAAGGACATTTTCCACCCACCCAGAGATTCTTTCAGTGTTCCCACCCCTGAGATGATGATCGGTCTCCCTGGGTTACCTGGTTTATGAATCTTGGGAAGCATATAGAAAACTCCCATGCTTAGCGGTGAGTGGAAGATTTTCTCCTTGCAGCGAAGTCATTCTTCATTAAGTTCCTGTTTGTATTGCACAAGGCAGCCTCTTCACTGCATGCACAGTACAAACTGCAATAATGAAGAGGAACAGAGAGCTAGAAGGCAGAATCTGATGTCACTGACTTTGTCATATGATGCCTGCTCCCCTCATACTTTCACATAGCTGTGGTTATAACTGGGGCCAGGGGTTGCCGGGGACCCCAGTTATAGCCATTGCTATGTGAAAGTATAACAGCACACACCAGTAAGGTCAGAGGACACGTCCAGCAAGCAGCGCGAACAGTGTCCCTGTTGGCAAGTGGGCACCCCCGGATGTTCAGGGCCCCAACGCTTGCCTTTTTTATATACCTTACATGAGGTGCAATGTTTAGGGTACTTGGTGTCATCTTTGGATTCTCGGATTGACACTGATGAGGTCCGCGCTGTACTAGAATGGGATCCTCCGGAAAATCTGAAAATTACAATGCTTTCTAGGGTTTACCAGTTACTATCGAAAATGTATCCAGACCTTTTCCTCAATTGTTAAACCTTTCATGGACATGACCAAAAAGAGTACTGAATTTTCTTATTGGTCCGACTGTGCTGACCGGGTATTCAGCCCGATGCTTCTCAGCAATTTATTGTTGACGTTGATGCATCCCAGGAGAGGGTTGTAGCTATTTTATCACAAGGGTTGTCTCCCGTTATTCATTGCCAGCGGGAAAAAAATATTATATTGGCAACAGGGAACTTTTGGCTATGAAATTGATTTTTGAGAAGTGGCATCATTTTTTGGAGAGGGCAGCTCACCCTGTCATGGTAATTATAACCATATAAATGTGTTGTATCTGGAAACTACTAAGCATCTTGATTCTTGACAAGATAGGTGGTCTTTATTTTTAGTAGGTTTAATTTATTTGTCACTTACCGTCCTGCGGTTAAGACCTTTAAGACCGATGCTTTCTCCCAGAGTTTTCCAGGGAAAGATAGTTCAGATGACTCGGTTTCCATTTTACAAGAGGGGGTGGTCATATTCACTGTGTGGTCAAATCTTAAGGGAGAGGTGTAGAATGCTCAGGGTGACGCCCCTGCTGCCTGTCCTTCAGGAAAGTTATCTTTGCCTTTAAATCTACGTCTGAAAATTTTAGATAAACATCATAACTTGGTATTTGCAGGTCACTCAGGTAGTAAAGCAACTTGTGACCTTTCCTGTCTTGTTATTTTTGGTGGTCAAGGTTGCATTAGGATGTTGTTGATGTTGTTCACCTGCAATATTTGTGCGCATTCTAAGACTCCCCATACTCGTCGGTCCGGATCTCTCCTAACTTTGGTTGTCCCTGATATAACATGGATTCAGCTGTCTATGGATTTTATTATGACCTCCCTCAATCCGCTGGAAAAATGGTGATTTTTGTGGTGATGGATAGGTTTAGCAACATGGCACACTTTATTGCCTTATCTGCTCTTTCTAATATCAAAAGTTTGCTCAACTATTTACAGCAGGCAGCAGGTGTAGGAAGCAGAACCTCCGATGAGCAGACAGGAGAAACACACAGGGTTTGCAGAAGGAGGAGCAAGCTTGAGATGCAGCAAGGGCTGATATCCTGGCAGAATACTCTGGCAGAGGACTAATAAACGGACTGGGGTTTATAAAGACGGGGAGACAAAAAACACGTGGAGAAGAATGAAGCAGAGGACACCATCTTGGAAAAGGGAAAAGATGCACAAAATGTCATCAGAAGATCTGGAGTCCTGACACAAGTAGAGATAGGTCACTGAACTTGGTAATATATTGGGTCTTGGAAAAAAAAATGTGTATTTTTTAGAATTAGTGGACAAGCTAACTAAATGTATTTTTGTTTTGTGTATTTTTATTTTGCATAGTACTTAAAAGTGAAATATATGGAACTAAGTAATTTATATATTCTTTTAGGTTCAGAGCCGTGCCTCTTTTTTTTGGGTGGGGGAGAAACTGATTGAAAAAGAGGCAGGGATTGGGTAGTAAATCACCTAATTGTTCCCTTGACCTCATATACAATACATGCATAGGTCAAATAGCCCTATATATTCTGCTTCAGGGTTTTATTGTGATACAGTATTGCTATTGATTTGTGGTTAGAAACATGGAAAACATGTTCTGATATCTATTAGGAAGAAGAAAGACACTCAATTTACTCTTTATGGTAAAAAGGGGGTCAAAGGACAGGACAAAAGAGAGAAAGAAACAAGACTTTGATTGTCAGCATGGGTACAAGACCAGCTCTGTTCTCTGTGCTCATTAGCTTCCAGATATTATG
The DNA here is from genome assembly GCA_033576535.1 of Allobates femoralis. NCBI lineage: Eukaryota > Metazoa > Chordata > Amphibia > Anura > Aromobatidae > Allobates > Allobates femoralis. The sequence goes on along the minus strand of JARQOC010000006.1, from coordinate 446,384,173 downwards.
GACCGTCCTATGTCCTTTCGCTCTATGTAACATCTGGCACACTATGAATTAAACTGGAATACTGGCAGGAAAAGGAAATGCTTACTGGGTAAAATCATTGTCTCTTCATATCAAGTTTTTGGAGGAAAACAACTTATTTCATCTTATTTACTGTTACCGCCCCATTACCCAAATTACTGTCCTACAGTTCCATCTGATTACACGTTAAGAGGTTAGTGCAGTCGTAGGGTCCATGATTTGTATATCCCATGAAATATTGCTACACTGGTACATGGTAAAAAGTGAGCGATAGGGTAAACGAGGAGATAAACGAGGAAAGGAGGTTAAGTAGCAATAAGGGAGAAAAGGAGAGAAAGTAAGGGACAATAAAGAGCTAAAAGAGGAGGAAAAAAGTCAAGTCAAAAAGAAAGAAAAGAAAAAAATGGAGTAATAGAGGAAAAATAAAAAGATAAAGCAGCAGTAAGGGAGAGAATACAAAGTGAGAAAAGGATAAGAGAGAGAAAGGGAGGATGGTAAAGAGAAGCAGAAAAAGAAAAGAGAGGAGGGAATATGAGAAAGAAGGGATGGGAAAAAGAGAAGAGATGATAGGGAGTGGTAGAAAGGAAGGGGGAAGTGGAGGAGAGAGAAAGACAAGTGTGAAAAGGGAGGAGTAGAGAGGAAGGGAAAGAGGATAGAGAAGGTGAGGAGAATTAAACAGATGGAGGAAGGATGAGAGACCAGGGGGGAGAGAGAGGAGGAAAGAAAATGGAAGAGTAGGAGATAAAGAAAAAGAAGAGCAAGAAAAGAGAGGAGTATAGAGAGGGAGGAGAGAAAATGAGGAGAATGGAAGAGGAAGGGAAGAGATGGAAAAAAGGGAGAGGCAGAACAAAGTTGGGAAGAGAGAAAATGGTGACTAAGGCTGCCTTCAGACTTGCAGATGCCTCCGCAGCGTTTTGCAGAGGCATCTGCAAGTATCTGCATGCAGACCGCAGCCCCTATGTTTATAATGGAGCGCACGGCGATCTGCAGATGCTTGCAGACCGCCGTGCGCTCTCATTGCCCGCCATTAGTGATCTGTGCGCACGTGGACGCCTGCGCACAAATCACACACTCTCGCCCGCACCAGGGACGCAACATCTCGCGTCCCTGGTGCGGACGAGAGTGTGTGATCTGTACGCAGGCATCCGCCTGCGCACAGATCACTAATGGCGGGCAATGAGAGCGCACGGCGGTCTGCAAGCATCTGCAGATCGCCGTGCGCTCCATTATAAACATAGGGGCCGCGGTCTGCATGCAGATAATTGCAGATGCCTCTGCAAAACGCTGCGGAGGCATCTGCAAGTCTGAAGGCAGCCTAAGAGAAGTAGAAATAAGGGAGAAAAAAAAGAGGATAAAGAAGAGGAAAGAAAGAAAAAGCAGGAAGAGGATGGAGAAAGGGGATACAGAAGGGTGTGAAAAGAGGAGAAGCAAAAAGAGAAGTGAAAGAACAGGAAAAAAAGAGAGGAATGTAAGGGGCCAAGAACTGCCACACAAGAAAAGGGAGGAAGGAAGAGAGAGAAGAGAGGAAAGAAAGTAAAGAAAGGAGGAAGAAGAGAAAGAAAGTGAGAAGAGAGAAAGGAGGTAAGGAAAAAAGGAATAAGGAAAGAGGATGGAATGGAGAAGATGGAAGGTAGGAGAAGACAAACAATAGGCGAAAAAGAGACGGGAGAACCAATAGACATATTTGTTAACCTGACATTGCCAGAAATGTCCTGAATTTTTGGAACCACCGGCATGTACTTGGCCCAGACAGAGTGATGTAAGCTTAAACCTCACACAAAATTGTTAGTAGTAATGGCTGCCGGGTATAGTCACGAATCAGGACTTTGATGCTTGCAGAGGAACCCCCAACAAGGGAAACATGGGAACACCAGGGACACAATAAAAATGTGTAATTTTCAATGTTTCACCTGTACCCATTACATGATGGAGTGCTGCAGTTTTTCTTGTTTAGATGATGGGGGTCACACCTTCTGCTTTGTACCCTTCTACCACTAGCCTTAGGTGCTATTGTTCTCTGTTAGCAGGTTCCTACTCGCCCATTCAAAGGTTTTTAAATTTAAACAGAGGCTATGACTGAAGTGTTGGTTCCCAGTAATGCCTCAACATGGCTAATGGGTGGTTATGGATATGGCCATATTTTTATGCTGTGTCTCATTTTTTTCATATCTCCTTAGCTATAATGCTGTTCTATATACCTTTAAATTCAAAATTGTATGTCTTCGGTCCAAAACCTGTCACAAGTCTCAGAGCTATGAGGTTCTTAACCCCTTCTTCATAAAGGGAAAGTACATCAGCAAAATAAATAGTCAAGTCAGCTCAATATAAAGCCGTGATTGATTAAACATCAGCCTCCTAAGACCTCCTGACTCCAGGTTCCCTAGAGGTGACATCAGGACGCGGCACAATCATGACTCCTGTCCTACCATATTAGCAGCATCGGTGGTCCAAAAATAATTTGCTACTAATTAAAATACCACTTTGATCGCAACAGTGCTTATTATAGCAGCAGAAATAAGTGCATTAAGCCACAGGGAGGAGTGGATAGAAGAAAAAAGTAGTATCATTCGCAAAAGTAAGAGATTTTTTGTGTGTGGAGAGGGATGGGGGGGGGGCAATGCCACGTCCAAAATAAAAACTGTGATGGAATGTATTGTTGACAAATAATTATGTTTTAGTGTATAACTGCTAAAAGATTAGGTTCATAGGGTATGTCATAAAGATATGCTGCTCCACAGTTATAGCTATGCCCTCATTAATATATGGGAATAACTTGTAATATATTTCTCTGTGTTATGTATTTCCTCCAATGAGTGAATTTCCTTTGTTGTTGTTAGGCAGATTTTAGGTGGTGTGAAGAGTGACCCTATGTCCCTCCTGTATTTTGGGCTCTGTATTAGGTTGCCCCTCCCTTCTTCCTCAGTGTTCAGTCTGAAGAAGCCATTACCCTGTTCACATGTGTACTAACCTGCACAGATTACCCCTTTTTACCAGCTGCATTGTAACTAATACAAGATTTTGGAAGAAAACAGCATCGTTTCTCCTGGTCTTCACTACAGTTCAGTGCCGCCTGAGTTTAAAGCTGTCTGTGGGCGCCCTGGTGTGTGAGTACTTGCTGTACAATTATCTAAGAAGCTGATAGTTAGAACGCATACGATTTGCAGCCCAAGGAAGAAACAGAACAGATGTCATAAAAGCAACACTTACACAATAGAGCCACATGTAGTATAATTTCATGAAGTGAAGATGATATACAGGGATATCCAGCAGTTACCACTCTTCTTAACACACTGGGCCCAATTAATTATTGCTTTTGCACCTTTTTACGTCTAATTTTGTGGAATTTTTCCCCTGTTCTTCTACTAGCAGTCTTGTGCTTCTAAGTCAACTGCTTTGTATAACCCCGCGCCCACGACTAATTGGTAGCACTTTGTCAATGTACAGTGTACAAAAAAGAAGCTAATCAGTGGTGTGGGCAGGGTTGTACATAGCTCTATATTCTTCAGCATAAAAAACAGGGATTGTATCAAAATGACAGCAAGCAGACCAGCAAGTGACACATTGCTGGAGTCAGGGTCTCCAGCCCCTATATCTGTCACCAGGGATGGTATAGCGGTAAGGGAATCATGATGGTAATATGGGCTAAAGGCGTTCAGGGGAGCTAGTCTGACCCTTAAACTGGGGTACCACTGAAGGTACTTATGAAGGTGAAGAGGTCTGGGTCACCACCCTTGCTCCTTAAAAGTCCTAGGCTAAGAGCCCCTACATCCATCCACAGACCAGGACAACACAGCAACTCCTACAGAGAAGGAGACAGCAGAAAGCACCAGCATGAAAGTCCTCACTTTATAGAGTCCTTGTAGAGATTAAACTCTATCAACAACACCTAGTGGAAGGAATTGGAACTACATAAAGGCTGAAGGAGTGGAGAACTGAATGATCTGACATCCCCTACCCAACTGCACCTGCAGAGCCACACACATAGACAAAAGCATCTTCTATCATTGACCCTGTAAGGCCAAAGGAAATTTATTGATTTAAATAACAGTAGCACTAGATATGACTGCAAAGACAATATCAAGCTGCTCTCAGATTACATAGCAAAATTCTGCCAACAGAATCATTTTAAGATTGGCATAACAACACCAGTTTTAATGAATTAATTGTATCCTTTGTGTTTTTTTTATTATGCTATTATGGGTTTCCAGATGTTTATTTGGGCTGATTAATCAATTGGGACTATTTAAAAAATTGCTAAATTCCTCACTTTAGTGATTTTATTATGTACATAAGACATTTTTGGAGAAACATGCGACTTTTGGGACTAAAAAAAAGTATCAAGAAAAAAGGTTAAAGATAAAAATAAAGAGAATGTTTGACCTTTCATAAAACCGTGCGCCATTTAGAAGAATTTGGCACAAATAACAATGAATAATACAGGAGAAAAAGAAAAAAGCGGAAATGAAGAATCGGCCCCGTGTGTATTTCCTCGAACATCTGGAATACAGAATCTAAACAGCTGCGCTCAGTGGCCGTCACAATGGAGAGATAAGTAATCTCATCTTTTGTTATAATATAAAAACACTCAGGGTACCGTCACACCTGGTGACATCGCCGGAGATATTGGTGGCGATGCCGGTTAGCGCGCACGTTTTTTGCGCCCTGCCAGCGTCGCGTTTTACACGCGGCGATACTCGGCGACACACCGGCGATGTTACAGGCATCATCGCCGCTGGCGTGTCCACAAACCCCAGCGGGATCCTGTAACATGGAGCCTATGGCTCCCATCGCCTGTTAACATCGGCGATCGCCATGTTACATGGGCGATGTGTACACATCGCCCCAGAGTGCTCGTTCATACTCAGAGCAGTGGTGCGAAACCAGCCGACCACTCTCAGTCGATTTTTGGCACCAAATCCCTCTTTACACGGGCGATCGGCGCCAGATGACGCAATGCCCCTGCGTCGCCTACGGAATCGCCACTGATATCACCTCGTGTGATGGTACCCTTAAAGTTATATCCCTAAGTGTAGCTCACCCTCACTGAATCTGAGATACTTTACTAGTTTGTTTCTTTCCTTTCACTCTTTGTCAATTACACTTTTCAATCCTAAAAGTGTAACCACTGTTTAAATTTTTATTTAATAATAATGTAGAGCATGTGATTATAATAAACTTTCAAATATACTTTATAAGGAATTCTGGTTGAAAGCCATTGATAAACCTTACACAGGATGTCACCACTAGACTGTGTGTGAAGCAACATATGTTCATTCTCAGTCAGATCCATCTTTACACTGAATAGGGAGCATGCAACCATATAAGGGTAAAGGGGCGGGGCCTACACTCTTGACTGCAGCTGATGAGGAGACAATGTATCAGGTTATCTCAGCCTACAACACAGTTGCTAAGCAATGTCAGAATGTCAGGATCAGAGTAAACTCCTCTTTCCTTGGCACAAAGTTCTGATCTGTCATCTGGCTCCACACAGCTCAGTCACGATCTTTGTTAACCCCTTCTCTGCTGTCACATTGCACTCTTCCCTATAAGCTGCTGACCATGCCCACACAGCCATACAATGCAGCTTTTAAAAGAGCACTGAAAAATGTGAGAAAATATTTCAAATTGTAATGAAAAATATTTTGAAAAAATTCCAAGTGAGGAAAAATGGCTAATCAAAAATACACAATTCCGCCGTTTTATCTTGAGTTATATTTTTACGCTATTCAGTAAGGTGGCAAAAATAACCCAAAATTCTGTTTCTCCAGGCCAGTACGATTACGGCGATACCTAACTTTGTGTAGTTTTTATTTTATTTAGGTTGTGAAAATAATAAAAAACTTGCAAAAAAAAATCATTGGCCTACATTGCCAATTTCTCAGATTTGCAACTTTTTGTTTTTTTGTTGGTGGAGCTTTGTGAGGGATTGTCCTTTTTTAGCATGCCAAGCTGCAGTTGGCACCACTATGGCTGTGTGCCCACGGTGCAGATTTATTGCGGATTTTGATGCATTTTTGGTGCGTATATGCTGCAGATCTGCATTAAGTCTACAGCAGTGTCTTATAAGTCTATGTGAAATATGAACACCTGTGCCAAAAGTGCGATTTTTTTCTGCGACGGAAATGCTTCATTTTTCAGTACAGGAAAATCTGCAGCATGCCAAATATTGTTGGGAAGGTCGCAGCGTCTGGCTAAACAGCCATAATCCTGAATTGTTGTTGTCCCTTAAAGTGGTACTTCTCTGCTTGGTGATAGCTGGAGGTCACTAGGCCCCAGCAGGTCTCCTACCTGTCGACCTTTCAGCTGTCTCTATTTATACCCCTTGGCTCCCATGATGCATTGCTGGTGATAGCGTGTTTGGAGGTGGTGTTGCTTCCTGGCTTTGCAGTGAATCATGGATTTCCAGTGTAGTTTGCTTTGTCTTCGTTCAGCTAAGTGTTCCTACCTCTCCCCCTTGTTTATCTCCTTGGTGTTTTCCTTTCATTGTCAGCTGGTTTGACTAGTGTTCACCCTGTCTGATCCCTACGTAAGCTTTGTTGAGAGACATACAGGGAAGAGGTATCCTGCTCGCCGACAGTTCCGGAGACTGTATAGGGTTGTTAGGGGAGTCAGGTGTTCGAGCTAGTGTTGCTAGGGGTCACCATCTCCCCTTTGCTCATAGCGTTAGGGACTCTTTCCCCCTCGTCATCTTACGTTGGGTGTCTCAATGCGCCCAGCGTGACAAAATGTCAATTTTTTAGCATTAGATTATTTTCTTGCTCTTAAGCATTTGCTGTACAGAATAAATCATTTTACATTTTAATTGATCAGACTTTTATGGATGCGGCAAAGTTAAATGTTTTTTTTGTTTTGTGGAATAAAATGGGGATGTCAATATTTAATTTTTTTTATATTTTCTTTGTTTTATTTAAATTACTTTTTACATTTTTATGTCATTTTTCAGTCCCCCAAAAACTTGAATCTGGAATCACATAATGACTTAGGCCGGCTTCACACCACGTTTTTTCGGGTCCTGGGCTGTCCAGTGTGAACCTGACAGCCCCAGACCCGACTTTGTACTAATGTATGCCTATGGTGCCAGATGGCAGTGATTTTTCATCTGGTTTTGTCCCTGTCCGGCTGGATCAGGCTGCATTTGATTTTTGTCCTAGACACAAAATCGCAGCTTGCAGGATTTTTGTGTCCGGGGAACAAAATCGGATCCTACCGGGTCCGGTGCGTTCCGGCGCCCCCTAACATAGGAGGCTGTGGGTGCCGGATCGCACCGGATCTGACAGAAAATCGAATCCGTCTGCCGGACACCACGTGCTAAAGTTCAGCGGTGGCCAGTGCTGAACTTCAGCACCTGGAGAGCTCCAGGCTGAAATTTCAGAACTGCGGATAGCTCCCCGCTAGACACGATTCTGAAATTTCAGGACTGGACAGTGGCATCAGCTGCACAGTGCCGATTCTGTCAGAAAACAGGACCGGAGGGCATATTAACCCTCAGGTTCTGCTCTGTCCAGAGAGGTCAGGTTGTGTCCAGTGCATCCAACAAAACACTGGACACAGCCTGACTGCAGAAAAATGTGGTGTGAAGTCGGCCTTATTCCATTTACTGTAACATCACAGTATTTGCATTATATAGTGAAATGGATGATCACTGATGAAGACCAGCCTGTTGCTGGGCTTCACAGGAGCAGTAAGATGGCAACCATGGGGGCCTTCAATTGATAGCATCACAGGAGGTGCCTTACAATAGGTGTCAAAAAAATGTTCAACCACAATTGTGTGCCTAAAGGTGGGGTCACACGCGGCGATCTGGCCTGCGAAGTCGGAAGCGATGCGCGGGTGCCCGCTCGCTTCCGACATCGCAGGCCAGCTGTCACACGGCACGACGTTGCCGGTGACGTGGAGGCGATGTGGGCAGAGCCGTCGCTCGCTGGGCTGGGCTCAGCCCAGCGAGCGATGGCTCAGTAACGCTGCGATATAGGCTGGATCGCGCCGCCAACAGTGTCAGACGGCGCGATCCAGCCTAATCGCTAGTCACAGGTTGACAGGTTTATGAACATGTTCATAAACCTGTCAACCTGCGACCAGCGATAATTTGCAGTTGCGTCGCGCTGTCACACAGCACGACGCACTTGCAATATCGCCCGCGACTTCGCTGTGACGTCACTTTGCGGCGATGTCGCGGGCGAGATCGCCGCGTGTGACCCCACCTTTAAATGCCGTTGTCAGACATTGGGTTAAACAGCAGCAATCAGAGCTGACTCTGGTCACTGCTGCTTTTAGCATATATCAGTTGTACAACACAGCCAGCATCCTTTACGTGTGGAGCAAGCTCCGCTCCTCCTTGTGGTTACTTGAGGGTCCCAAAGTGACCCCATCGCAATATGCTGTGATGTAGTGGCTACAAACAGAGATCTTGGATTTAATGACATTACATGGTCAAAATCATGTCTAGCCCTAGTCTAAATCTTAGCCCCCTAATTCTTACCTGGAGTTCTTAGATACAGTGTATGGCTTCTCCTGTCCTCCTGGACCGTATCAGTACTTGCTGTAATAATAAATGTGCCTTGTCTTAAAATACAACTATTCAATTATTTCACTGCTGGACAGACGTATTAGCTAGAATCTGGAAGATTGATATAGAGAAGAAAAATAGTTTAAGATATCTCAGTTGCTTCAGGACATTTACAGTGAAGGTGTTGACTCAATAATTATTTTCCAACTAAATATCCTGAAATGCTGTTAATAGCTATTTTACAGTCATTTATAGTGTTTCTAACATAAAATTAGCTCTCCATCATTTTTCTTTCTTTTTGTGTGTCATGAATGGTGCTGCGATCAGTCTCCTTCCCCTCTGGCAGTTGATACTGTAGTCTTTTTTAACTTCCACTGGAGAAGGAATCATCCAAGCTATACTGTCATGTAACTACTACGGCTCCTCTCCTTCGCTGAAAAGCAAGGCAAAAAGCCATTTTGATTGGCTGCAATACTGTTGGGGAAGGCGGGCTCTGGACTTAATCAGTCTCCTTCCCCTCTGGCAGCTGACAATGTAGACTCTTCTCACCCGATACAAGAGTCTTCTCAGCTATAGTACCACGCTTAATGGGCAGGACAAAAAGCTACTGGCTGATCTGCTGCTTGGAGCACAATCTACCTCCTCCTCCTCTGAAGCACATTTCAAAGTTCATTATAATCACTTGCTCTACATTATTATTAAATAAAAACGTAAACAGCGGTTACACTTTAAGCAGGTGAATATGCACATTGCTATACGCTGTGACAACCACATGGAGCCATACTTTATTCATTTTACATTGATCATTTTTTATGATCTGTATGATTAACATGCAAGTAATGGAGAGACAATGACTGAACATGGCAGGCTCCTGTCACACGTCTATCACTATTCACCTGTCCTATGCTCTCTAGTACTCATATGCCGTGTACGACCTCCACTCCTGTACCTGCCAATGATTGCTGTATATCTATAAATGGAACTGGCATGCTTCTTTGCTCTCTTTACCCCTAGGATTGTCCTTGTCTTGCCTGCCTCATCGTCCATTGCTTCTCTCTGTTATCAACCATTACCTTTGTGATTGTCCTTGGCTTGCCTGCCTTCTGCTCTGTACTCACCCTACCATGTTACGTGTGTACCTTCAACTCCATTGTTACCCTTGGTTAACAACAATTACCCCTGTGACTGTCCTTGGCTTGCCTGCCTTATCCTCTATTGCTCCCCTCTGTGATCTAACATTACCTCTGTGACGATCCTTGTCTTGCCTGCCTTCTCCTCCATTGTATCTACCATTACCTCTGTGACTGTCTTTGGCTTGCCTGCCTTATCCTCCATTGCTATCCTCTGTACCTCTAGGACGATCCTTGGCTCGCCTGCCTTATCCTCCATTGCTATCCTCTGTACCTCTAGGACGATCCTTGGCTCGCCTGCCTTATCCTTTATTGCTACCCTCTGTACCTCTAGGACGATCCTTGGCTTGCCTGCCTTATCCTCTGTTGCTACCCTCTGTACCTCTAGGACGATCCTTGGCTCGCCTGCCTTATCCTTTGTTGCTATCCTCTGTACCTCTAGGACGATCCTTGGCTCGCCTGCCTTATCCTTTGTTGCTACCCTCTGTACCTCTAGGATGATCCTTGGCTTGCCTGGCTTATCCTCCATTGCTATCCTCTGTACCTCTAGGACGATCCTTGGCTCACCTGCCTTATCCTCCATTGCTATCCTCTGTACCTCTAGGACGATCCTTGGCTCGCCTGCCTTATCCTCTGTTGCTACCCTCTGTACCTCTAGGACGATCCTTGGCTCGCCTGCCTTATCCTTTGTTGCTATCCTCTGTACCTCTAGGACGATCCTTGGCTCGCCTGCCTTATCCTTTGTTGCTACCCTCTGTACCTCTAGGACGATCTTTGGCTTGCCTGCCTTATCCTTTGTTGCTACCCTCTGTACCTCTAGGACGATCCTTGGCTTGCCTGCCTTATCCTCTGTTGCTACCCTCTGTACCTCTAGGACGATCCTTGGCTTGCCTGCCTTATCTTCTGTGGCTAACCTCTATTGTCTATGGCTGGCTTCACATTAGCGTTTGTGTCTGCATGCTGATGGCATGCAGACACAAACGCAGTCAAAAGCAGTGTCTAATGATGTGTCCGCAGCGGATAATGTCCGCCTGCGGACACATCACTGTGCAGGCTGGCCAGCCAATCACCGGTGTCCGGGGGCGGAGATCTGCGCCGGAGATCTCCTCCTCCCGGCCGCCGGTAAGCTCCGGGACGTGTCGGCGGGGAGAAACAGCTGATTTGACAGCTGTTTGAATCTTCCCGCGCCGACACTGAGAGGAGATGTCGGCGCGGGAAAATTCAAACAGCTGTCACATCAGCTGTTTCTCCCCGCTGACATCGCTAGGGTATTACCGGCGGCGGGGAAGAAGAGATCAGCAGAGGCTGAGCTGATCTCCCGGTGGCCGTCGATGATCTCCTGTGACATCACCGCCGGCCACCGGGAGATTTTTCAATGGGTCCGCAGCGTTCTCCTGCGCTGTCAAGCGCAGAACACTGCGAACCCATTGACACCAATGCTTTTTTTGTGCGCTTGGGGACGCTTGTTGATTTTCCAAGGTCCCCGAGCGCACAAAAAATGCAACATGCTGCGTCCCGGGTGCGGACGCTGGACCCTGGAGGGAGCAGATATCGTCCGCATCCGCACCCGAACGCAGCAAACGCTGACAAACGCAGGCACTATGCGTTCCTATTTTAAACATAGGAACGCAGTGCACATGCGTTTGACTGCGTATGGGAACGCAGCATAAGCTGCGTTCACATACGCTAATGTGAAGGCAGCCTATCATTGCCCCTATGACTATCCTTGGCTTGCCTGCCTTCTGCTCCATTGCTACCGTCTGTTATCTACTATTACCTCTCTGACTATCCTTGGCTTGCCTGCCTTATCCTCCATGGTTGTCCTCTGACTATCCTTGCTTTGCCTGCCTTCTTCTCCATTGAAACCATCTGTTATCTACCATTACCTCTGTGACTATCCTTGGCTTCCATGCCTTATGGTTACCCTTTGTGACTATCCTTGGCTTGCCTGCCTTCTCCTCCATTGCTACCCTATGCTATCTACCATTTCCCCTGTGACTATCCTTGGCTTGCCTGCCTTCTCCTCCATTGCTACCCTCTGTTATCTACCATTACCTCTGTCACTGTCCTTCTCTTGCCTGCCCTCTTCTCCTCTGTTATCTACCATTACCTTTGTGACTGTCCTTGTCTTGCCTGCCTTCTCCTCCATTGCTACCCTCTGTTATCTACCATTACCTCTGTCACTGTCCTTGTCCTGCCTGCCTCCTTCTCCTTTGTTATCTACCATTACCTCTGTGACTGTCCTTGTCTTGCCTGCCTCCTTCTCTTCTGTTATCTACCATTACCTCTGTGACTGTCCTTGTCTTGCCTGCCTCCTTCTCTTCTGTTATCTACCATTACCTCTGCCACTGTCCTTGTCTTGCCTGCCTCCTTCTCCTCTGTTATCTACCATTACCTCTGTGACTGTCCTTGTCTTGCCTGCCTCCTTCTCCTCTGTTATCTACCATTACCTCTGTCACTGTCCTTGTCTTGCCTGCCTCTTTCTCCTCTGTTATCTACCATTACCTCTGTGACTGTCCTTGTCTTGCCTGCCTCCTTCTCCTCTGTTATCTACCATTACCTCTGTCACTGTCCTTGTCTTGCCTGTCTCCTTTCTCCTCTGTTATCTACCATTACCTCTGTCACTGTCCTTGTCTTGCCTGCCTCCTTCTCCTTTGTTATCTACCATTACCTCTGTCACTGTCCTTGTCTTGCCTGCCTCCTTCTCCTTTGTTATCTACCATTACCTCTGTGACTGTCCTTGTCTTGGCTGCCTCCTTCGCCTGTTATCTACCATTACCTCTGTCACTGTCCTTGTCTTGCCTGTCTCCTTCTCCTTTGTTATCTACCATTACATCTGTGACTGTCCTTGTCTTGCCTGCCTCCTTCTCCTGTTATCTACCATTACCTCTGTGACTGTCCTTGTCTTGCCTGCCTCCTTCTCCTCTGTTATCTACCATTACCTCTGTCACTGTCCTTGTCTTGCCTGCCTCCTTCTCCTCTGTTATCTACTATTACCTCTGTCACTGTCCTTGTCTTGCCTGCCTCCTTCTCCTCTGTTATCTACCATTACCTCTGTGACTGTCCTTGTCTTGCCTGCCTCCTTCTCCTCTGTTATCTACCATTACCTCTGTCACTGTCCTTGTCTTGCCTGTCTCCTTCTCCTCTGTTATCTACCATTACCTCTGTGACTGTCCTTGTCTTGCCTGCCTCCTTCTCCTCTGTTATCTACCATTACCTCTGTCACTGTCCTTGTCTTGCCTGCCTCCTTTTCCTCTGTTATCTACCATTACCTCTGTGACTGTCCTTGTCTTGCCTGTCTCCTTCTCCTTTGTTATCTACCATTACATCTGTGACTGTCCTTGTCTTGCCTGCCTCCTTCTCCTGTTATCTACCATTACCTCTGTGACTGTCCTTGTCTTGCCTGCCTCCTTCTCCTCTGTTATCTACCATTACCTCTGTCACTGTCCTTGTCTTGCCTGCCTCCTTTTCCTCTGTTATCTACCATTACCTCTGTGACTGTCCATGTCTTGCCTGCCTCCTTCTCCTTTCTATCTACCATTACCTCTGTGACTGTCCATGTCTTGCTGCCTCCTTCTCCTTTGTTATCTACCATTACCTCTGTGACTATCCTTGTCTTGCCTGCCTCCTTCTCCTTTTTTACCATTACCTCTGTGACTGTCCTTGTCTTGCCTGCCTCCTTCTCCTCTGTTATCTACCATTACCTCTGTCACTGTCCTTGTCTTGCTGCCTCCTTCTCCTGTTATCTACCATTACCTCTGTGACTGTCCTTGTCTTGCCTGCCTCCTTCTCCTGTTATCTACCATTACCTCTGTCACTGTCCTGTCTTGCCTGCTCCTTCTCCTTGTTATCTACCATTACCTCTGTGACTGTCCTTGTCTTGCCTGCCTCCTTCTCCTTGTTATCTACCATTACCTCTGTGACTGTCCTTGTCTTGCCTGCCTCCTTCTCCTCTGTTATCTACCATTACCTCTGTGACTGTCCTTGTCTTGCTGCCTCCTTCTCCTTTGTTATCTACCATTACCTCTGTGACTTCCTTGTCTTGCCTGCCTCCTTCTCCTTGTTATCTACCATTACCTCTGTACTGTCCTTGTCTTGCCTGCCTCCTTCTCCTTTGTTATCTACCATTACCTCTGTCACTGTCCTTGTCTTGCCTGCCTCCTTCTCCTTTGTTATCTACCATTACCTCTGTGACTGTCCTTGTCTTGCCTGCCTCCTTCCCTTTTATCTACCATTACTCTGTACTGTCCTTGTCTTGCTGCCTCCTTCTCCTGTTATCTACCATTACCTCTGTGACTGTCCTTGTCTTGCCTGCCTCCTTCTCCTTTGTTATCTACCATTACCTCTGTGACTGTCCTGTCTTGCCTGCCTCCTTCCTCTTGTTATCTACCATTACCTCTGTGACTGTCCATGTCTTGCCTGCCTCCTTCTCCTTTGTTATCTACCATTACCTCTGTGACTGTCCTTGTCTTGCCTGCCTCCTTCTCCTTGTTATCTACCATTACCTCTGTGACTTCCTTGTCTTGCCTGCTCCTTCTCCTTGTTATCTACCATTACTCTGACTGTCCTTGTCTTGCCTGCCTCCTTCTCCTTGTTATCTACCATTACCTCTGTGACTGTCCTTGTCTTGCTGCCTCCTTCTCCTGTTATCTACCATTACCTCTGTCACTGTCCTTGTCTTGCCTGCCTCCTTTCCTTGTTATCTACCATTACCTCTGTCACTGTCCTTGTCTTGCCTGCCTCCTTCTCCTTTGTTATCTACATTACCTCTGTGACTGTCCTTGTCTTGCTGCCTCCTTCCGCCTGTTATCTACCATTACCTCTGTCACTGTCCTTGTCTTGCCTGTCCTTCTCCTTTGTTATCTACCATTACTCTGTGACTGTCCTTGTCTTGCCTGCCTCTTCTCCTGTTATCTACCATTACCTCTGTGACTGTCCTTGTCTTGCCTGCCTCCTTCTCCTCTGTTATCTACCATTACCTCTGTCACTGTCCTTGTCTTGCCTGCCTCCTTTCCTTGTTATCTACCATTACCTCTGTGACTGTCCTGTCTTGCTGCCTCCTTCTCCTTCTTATCTACCATTACCTCTGTGACTGTCCTGTCTTGCCTGCCTCCTTCTCCTTGTTATCTACCATTACCTCTGTACTGTCCTTGTCTTGCTGCTCCTTCTCCTTTATCTACCATTACCTCTGTGACTGTCCTTGTCTTGCCTGCCTCCTTCTCCTCTGTTATCTACCATTACCTCTGTCACTGTCCTTGTCTTGCCTGCCTCCTTCTCCTTTATCTACCATTACCTCTGTGACTGTCCTGTCTTGCCTGCCTCCTTCTCCTTGTTATCTACCATTACCTCTGTACTGTCCTTGTCTTGCCTGCCTCCTTCTCCTTGTTATCTACCATTACCTCTGTACTGTCCTTGTCTTGCCTGCCTCCTTCTCCTCTGTTATCTACCATTACCTCTGTCACTGTCCTGTCTTGCCTGCCTCCTTCTCCTTGTTATCTACCATTACCTCTGTGACTGTCCTGTCTTGCTGCCTCTTCTCTTGTTATCTACCATTACCTCTGTGACTTCCTTGTCTTGCCTGCCTCCTTCTCCTTTGTTATCTACCATTACCTCTGTCACTGTCCTTGTCTTGCCTGCCTCCTTCTCCTTTGTTATCTACCATTACCTCTGTGACTTCCTTGTCTTGGCTGCCTCCTTCGCTCTGTTATCTACCATTACCTCTGTCACTGTCCTTGTCTTGCCTGTCTCCTTCTCCTTTGTTATCTACCATTACTCTGTGACTGTCCTTGTCTTGCCTGCCTCCTTCTCCTGTTATCTACCATTACCTCTGTGACTGTCCTTGTCTTGCCTGCCTCCTTCTCCTCTGTTATCTACCATTACCTCTGTCACTGTCCTTGTCTTGCCTGCCTCCTTTTCCTTGTTATCTACCATTACCTCTGTGACTGTTCTTGTCTTGCCTGTCTCCTTCTCCTCTTGTTTGTCTTTCCATTACCATCTGTGACTGTCCTTGTCTTGCCTGCCTCCTTCTCCTGTTATCTACCATTACCTCTGTGACTGTCCTTGTCTTGCCTGCCTCCTTCTCCTCTGTTATCTACCATTACCTCTGTCACTGTCCTTGTCTTGCCTGCCTCCTTTTCCTCGTTTATCTACCATTACCTCTGTGACTGTCCATGTCTTGCCTGCCTCCTTCTCCTTTCTATCTACCATTACCTCTGTGACTGTCCATGTCTTGCCTGCCTCCTTCTCCTTTGTTATCTACCATTACCTCTGTGACTATCCTTGTCTTGGCTGCCTCCTTCTCCTGTTATCTACCATTACCTCTGTGACTGTCCTTGTCTTGCCTGCCTCCTTCTCCTCTGTTATCTACCATTACCTCTGTCACTGTCCTTGTCTTGCCTGCCTCCTTCTCCTGTTATCTACCATTACCTCTGTGACTGTCCTTGTCTTGCCTGCCTCCTTCTCCTCTGTTATCTACCATTACCTCTGTCACTGTCCTTGTCTTGCCTGTCTCCTTCTCCTCTGTTATCTACCATTACCTCTGTGACTGTCCTTGTCTTGCCTGCCTCCTTCTCCTCTGTTATCTACCATTACCTCTGTCACTGTCCTTGTCTTGCCTGCCTCCTTCTCCTTGTTATCTACCATTACCTCTGTGACTGTCCATGTCTTGGCTGCCTCCTTCTCCTTTGTTATCTACCATTACCTCTTGGACTATCCTTGTCTTGCCTGCCTCCTTCTCCTTTGTTATCTACCATTACCTCTGTCACTGTCCTTGTCTTGCCTGCCTCTTCTCCTTTGTTATCTACTCATTACCTCTGTGACTGTCCTTGTCTTGGCTGCCTCCTTTCGCCTGTTATCTACCATTACCTCTGTCACTGTCCTTGTCTTGCCTGTCTCCTTCTCCTTTGTTATCTACCATTACATCTGTGACTGTCCTTGTCTTGCCTGCCTCCTTCTCCTGTTATCTACCATTACCTCTGTGACTGTCCTTGTCTTGCCTGCCTCCTTCTCCTCTGTTATCTACCATTACCTCTGTCACTGTCCTTGTCTTGCCTGCCTCCTTCTCCTCTGTTATCTACCATTACCTCTGTGACTGTCCATGTCTTGGCTGCCTCCTTCTCCTTTGTTATCTACCATTACCTCTGTGACTATCCTTGTCTTGCCTGCCTCCTTCTCCTCTGTTATCTACCATTACCTCTGTCACTGTCCTTGTCTTGCCTGCCTCCTTCTCCTTTGTTATCTACCATTACCTCTGTCACTGTCCTTGTCTTGCCTGCCTCCTTCTCCTTTGTTATCTACCATTACCTCTGTGACTGTCCTTGTCTTGGCTGCCTCCTTCGCCTGTTATCTACCATTACCTCTGTCACTGTCCTTGTCTTGCCTGCCTCCTTCTCCTCAGTTATCTACCATTACCTCTGTGACTGTCCATGTCTTGCCTGCCTCCTTCTCCTTTTTTGTTATCTACCATTACCTCTGTGACTATCCTAGTCTTGCCTGCCTCCTTCTCCTCTGTTATCTACCATTACCTCTGTGACTGTCCATGTCTTGCCTGCCTCCTTCTCCTTTGTTATCTACCATTACCTCTGTGACTATCCTTGTCTTGCCTGCCTCCTTCTCCTTTGTTATCTACCATTACCTCTGTGACTATCCTTGTCTTGCCTGCCTCCTTCTCCTCTGTTATCTACCATTACCTCTGCCACTGTCCTTGTCTTGCCTGCCTCCTTCTCCTTTGTTATCTACCATTACCTCTGTGACTGTCCTTGTCTTGGCTGCCTCCTTCGCCTGTTATCTACCATTACCTCTGTCACTGTCCTTGTCTTGCCTGCCTCCTTCTCCTTTGTTATCTACCATTACCTCTGTCACTGTCCTTGTCTTGCCTGCCTCCTTCTCCTTTGTTATCTACCATTACCTCTGTGACTGTCCTTGTCTTGGCTGCCTCCTTCCCTTGTTATCTACCATTACCTCTGTCACTGTCCTTGTCTTGCCTGCCTCCTTCTCCTTTGTTATCTACCATTACCATCTGTGACTGTCCTTGTCTTGCCTGCCTCCTTCTCCTGTTATCTACCATTACCTCTGTGACTGTCCTTGTCTTGCCTGCCTCCTTCTCCTCTGTTATCTACCATTACCTCTGTCACTGTCCTTGTCTTGCCTGCCTCCTTCTCCTTCTGTTATCTACCATTACCTCTGTGACTGTCCTTGTCTTGCCTGCCTCCTTCTCCTCTGTTATCTACCATTACCTCTGTCACTGTCCTTGTCTTGCCTGCCTCCTTCTCCTCTGTTATCTACCATTACCTCTGTACTGTCCTGTCTTGCTGCCTCCTTCTCCTTTGTTATCTACCATTACCTCTGTGACTATCCTTGTCTTGCCTGCCTCCTTCTCCTCTGTTATCTACCATTACCTCTGTCACTGTCCTTGTCTTGCCTCCCTTCTCCTTTGTTATCTACCATTACCTCTGTCACTGTCCTTGTCTTGCCTGCCTCCTTCTCCTTGTTATCTACCATTACCTCTGTGACTGTCCTTGTCTTGCTGCCTCCTTCCCTGTTATCTACCATTACCTCTGTCACTGTCCTTGTCTTGCCTGCCTCCTTCTCCTCGTTATCTACCATTACCTCTGTGACTGTCCATGTCTTGCCTGCCTCCTTCTCCTTTTGTTATCTACCATTACCTCTGTGACTATCCTAGTCTTGCCTGCCTCCTTCTCCTCTGTTATCTACCATTACCTCTGTGACTGTCCATGTCTTGCCTGCCTCCTTCTCCTTTGTTATCTACCATTACTCTGTGACTATCCTTGTCTTGCCTGCCTCCTTCTCCTTTGTTATCTACCATTACCTCTGTGACTATCCTTGTCTTGCCTGCCTCCTTTCCCTTGTTATCTACCATTACCTCTGCCACTGTCCTTGTCTTGCCTGCCTCCTTCTCCTTTGTTATCTACCATTACCTCTGTGACTGTCCTTGTCTTGCCTGCCTCCTTCTCCTTGTTATCTACCATTACCTCTGTCACTGTCCTTGTCTTGCCTGCCTCCTTCTCCTTTGTTATCTACCATTACCTCTGTCACTGTCCTTGTCTTGCCTGCCTCCTACTCCTTTGTTATCTACCATTACCTCTGTACTGTCCTTGTCTTGCCTGCCTCCTTCTCCTTGTTATCTACCATTACCTCTGTCACTGTCCTTGTCTTGCCTGCCTCCTTCTCCTTGTTATCTACCATTACCTCTGTCACTGTCCTTGTCTTGCCTGCCTCCTTCTCCTCTGTTATCTACCATTACCTCTGTGACTGTCCTTGTCTTGCCTGCCTCCTTCCCTTGTTATCTACCATTACCTCTGTCACTGTCCTTGTCTTGCCTGCCTCCTTCTCCTTTGTTATCTACCATTACCCCCCCATGTCTTGGCTGCCTCCTTCTCCTTTGTTATCTACCATTACCTCTGTGACTATCCTTGTCTTGCCTGCCTCCTTCTCCTTTGTTATCTACCATTACCTCTGTCACTGTCCTTGTCTTGCCTGCCTCCTTCTCCTTTGTTATCTACCATTACCTCTGTGACTGTCCTTGTCTTGGCTGCCTCCTTCGCCTGTTATCTACCATTACCTCTGTCACTGTCCTTGTCTTGCCTGTCTCCTTCTCCTTTGTTATCTACCATTACATCTGTGACTGTCCTTGTCTTGCCTGCCTCCTTCTCCTGTTATCTACCATTACCTCTGTGACTGTCCTTGTCTTGCCTGCCTCCTTCTCCTCTGTTATCTACCATTACCTCTGTCACTGTCCTTGTCTTGCCTGCCTCCTTTTCCTCTGTTATCTACCATTACCTCTGTGACTGTCCTTGTCTTGCCTGCTCCTTCTCCTTTGTTATCTACCATTACATCTGTGACTGTCCTTGTCTTGCCTGCCTCCTTCTCCTGTTATCTACCATTACCTCTGTGACTGTCCTTGTCTTGCCTGCCTCCTTCTCCTCTGTTTCTACCATTACCTCTGTCACTGTCCTTGTCTTGCCTGCCTCCTTTCCTCTGTTATCTACCATTACCTCTGTGACTGTCCATGTCTTGCCTGCCTCCTTCTCCTTTTTATCTACCATTACCTCTGTGACTGTCCATGTCTTGCCTGCCTCCTTCTCCTTTGTTATCTACCATTACCTCTGTGACTATCCTTGTATTGGCTGCCTCCTTCTCCTGTTATCTACCATTACCTCTGTGACTGTCCTTGTCTTGCCTGCCTCCTTCTCCTCTGTTATCTACCATTACCTCTGTCACTGTCCTTGTCTTGCCTGCCTCCTTCTCCTGTTATCTACCATTACCTCTGTGACTGTCCTTGTCTTGCCTGCCTCCTTCTCCTCTGTTATCTACCATTACCTCTGTCACTGTCCTTGTCTTGCCTGTTCCTTCTCCTCTGTTATCTACCATTACCTCTGTGACTGTCCTTGTCTTGCCTGCCTCCTTCTCCTCTGTTATCTACCATTACCTCTGTCACTGTCCTTGTCTTGCCTGCCTCCTTCTCCTCTGTTATCTACCATTACCTCTGTGACTGTCCATGTCTTGGCTGCCTCCTTCCTTTGTTATCTACCATTACCTCTGTGACTATCCTTGTCTTGCCTGCCTCCTTCTCCTTGTTATCTACCATTACCTCTGTGACTATCCTTGTCTTGCCTGCCTCCTTCTCCTCTGTTATCTACCATTACCTCTGCCACTGTCCTTGTCTTGCCTGCCTCCTTCTCCTTTGTTATCTACCATTACCTCTGTGACTGTCCTTGTCTTGCCTGCCTCCTTCTCCTGTTATCTACCATTACCTCTGTCACTGTCCTTGTCTTGCCTGCCTCCTTCTCCTTTGTTATCTACCATTACCTCTGTCACTGTCCTTGCCTTGCCTGCCTCCTACTCCTTTGTTATCTACCATTACCTCTGTGACTGTCCTTGTCTTGCCTGCCTCCTTCTCCTTTGTTATCTACCATTACCTCTGTCACTGTCCTTGTCTTGCCTGCCTCGTTCTCCTTTGTTATCTACCATTACCTCTGTCACTGTCCTTGTCTTGCCTGCCTCCTTCTCCTCTGTTATCTACCATTACCTCTGTGACTGTCCTTGTCTTGCCTGCCTCCTTCGCCTGTTATCTACCATTACCTCTGTCACTGTCCTTGTCTTGCCTGCCTCCTTCTCCTTTGTTATCTACCATTACCTCTGTGACTGTCCTTGTCTTGGCTGCCTCCTTCGCCTGTTATCTACCATTACCTCTGTCACTGTCCTTGTCTTGCCTGCCTCCTTCTCCTCTGTTATCTACCATTACCTCTGTGACTGTCCATGTCTTGCCTGCCTCCTTCTCCTTTGTTATCTACCATTACCTCTGTGACTATCCTAGTCTTGCCTGCCTCCTTCTCCTCTGTTATCTACCATTACCTCTGTGACTGTCCATGTCTTGCCTGCCTCCTTCTCCTTTGTTATCTACCATTACCTCTGTGACTATCCTTGTCTTGCCTGCCTCCTTCTCCTTTGTTATCTACCATTACCTCTGTGACTATCCTTGTCTTGCCTGCCTCCTTCTCCTCTGTTATCTACCATTACCTCTGTCACTGTCCTTGTCTTGCCTGTCTCCTTCTCCTTTGTTATCTACCATTACCTCTGCCACTGTCCTTGTCTTGCCTGCCTCCTTCTCCTTTGTTATCTACCATTACCTCTGTCACTGTCCTTGTTTTGCCTGCCTTCTTCTCCTTTGTTATCTACCATTACCTCTGTGACTGTCCTTGTCTTGCCTGCCTCCTTCTCCTGTTATCTACCATTACCTCTGTCACTGTCCTTGTCTTGCCTGCCTCCTTCTCCTCTGTTATCTACCATTACCTCTGTCACTGTCCTTGTCTTGCCTGCCTCCTACTCCTTTGTTATCTACCATTACCTCTGTGACTGTCCTTGTCTTGCCTGCCTCCTTCTCCTTTGTTATCTACCATTACCTCTGTCATTGTCCTTGTCTTGCCTGCCTCGTTCTCCTTTGTTATCTACCATTACCTCTGTCACTATCCTTGTCTTGCCTGCCTCCTTCTCCTCTGTTATCTACCATTACCTCTGTCTCTGTCCTTGTCTTGCCTGCCTCCTTCTCCTCCTGTTATCTACCATTACCTCTGTCTCTGTCCTTGTCTTGCCTGCCTCCTTCGTTATCTACTAGTGTTTGCTAACTTGAGAGTCTCAGCCTTCAGGTGGGTCCCTCCTGCCTTTCAAGACATCTTCTACGCTACGGGATAAAGCTGCTCCCAGGTTGTGCCAAACATATAATCTACATATCTTCATGATTTTCACCCAAGAGAAGACAGACACACTCATGTATTGGTAATATCAGTGCAATCCATGTTTATTTCTTGATAACATCATTTCCAGGGTAAAACACAGATGTGCTGCAATGCTGCAGCAGGACAAGAGCGGTCTTGGGTATGTGGTGACACAGTCACACGGTATCCTGTCACCGCACCTCACCTCAGGTCATTTCATGCATTGCAAAAAAAAAAGTGGATTATCTCTGTAAGGCAAATTGTCAGGAAACATTCGGGTTACAATCGTCTGTTTATCATCATTTTGTATGTGATATGTCCTGTAGACTGTCCCAGTATTGGTACCACCGGGCACTGCCACCCCACGAGCGCATCACTCATAGAATCATGATGCTCAGTAGTTCTTGCACTGTTCACTGCTGGTGTTTTGCTGCTTTGTGTTGGTGCGTTCCAATATATCCTAACATTCATTGAGTGAGACCAAGGATAATATGGGGGCATTTCTGCATCTGTCTTACGGCAGCGAATCCTGGCCCGACTTTGGGTTGAATGAGATAGAGCCCTATGATTATGCTCGGGACTGGAATTGCGGCGTAATACAAAGACAATGAGGCCCAACCTCATACTAGGGGTGATAGCGAATCTGTATTGCACTTTACCATTTGTATTAATTCTTTACTTCCGTATCAAGAAGAAAAGGATGAGACTGATACACGGAGCAAAAGTGACTTTTTGCTCCGGTCTGCCCAGAAGGTAGTTCATTTATTAATGATCTTTTCCATTATAATTTATTACATTAAAAAAAAAATGCACCAATATATACACATATAGGTCAACTCGCTATGTTCTTACGTACGTCCTGGAAGCCCCTCTATACCGCTCATTAATTAGGGAATGAAGTCAGAG
The DNA here is from genome assembly GCA_033576535.1 of Allobates femoralis. Lineage (NCBI taxonomy): Eukaryota > Metazoa > Chordata > Amphibia > Anura > Aromobatidae > Allobates > Allobates femoralis. Next base: position 446,361,380 of record JARQOC010000006.1, on the reverse strand, counting down.
AATAACTGCTGCCTATGAAGGGAATCAACCAGCAGGTTTTTACTATGTGATCTGAGAGCACCATGATTCCAGTAATGTGTCGCTTACTAGGCTATAATAACTGTTTTATCAGTAGAAGATTATCACTACCGGACTAGGTGTCTTGTGCCTCCTAGTCCTCCTGCTCTATGTAACCCGCCCCCACACCACTGATTGGCAGATTTCTGTCAAGTGTATAGAGAAAGCTGCCAATCAGTGGTGGGGGTGGGGTTATACATAGCTCAGTGTTCTGAGCTCTGCTACATCTGCAGCAGAGAAAACTGATCCTATGAAAAACAATGCACCCAGAAAGTGACACATTGCTGGAATCAGGATCTCTATCTGTCAGATTACATAGCAGAACCCGGCTGACAGATTCCCTTTAATAAAATAATAATATGTTCCTAGAAGCTTTCTGGGATTTATGGAAATACAATACATGCAGCTTTCTGATTAGTGAATGCTTGATGTCAGTGAATGGCTGAAGCATTAGAAAGGGGTCGTCCTATCTCATAAAGTGATGACATCATTGCAACGAGGCACTACTTATTAAAGGTGCACTCTGAGAGCTGAAAGTCCAATCCATAGGTCCATAGGACAGGGAATACCTTACTGATTACTGAGGGTCAGACTGATGTGTCCACCTGAAATCCCAAGAATGGAGGGGCTACATTCTGATTTAGCTTTTCATTTTAGTCTCTGATGGTTTTTGTTCTACACAGAAAAGTCTAAGTAAACTAAAACATGACTCCAGTACTCACTTATGCTTATAAGTTGTACTATTACCTATATCAATATATATATATACACTACTCTGATCTTATCACTCTCTAACAGTGGTATTTAAGTGGCACAATGCCAGTAAGGCATCCGTTACGGTGTCCATCGCCATCCCCCGCAGGTTGCCCTTCATAGGAGATTGTGACTACAGTATCGAAGAATATACACTGACGAGCAAAAGGGTAACAATGCTTTGTAGTTTTGACTTTCAGGATCCACATCTCACCATCCACTACAGCTTTGAGCATGAAACTACTTTCATTTTATAGGCAATCATCTTAGCAATCTCATTAAACTATTTATCATATGACCAGTTATGCAGATTATTGTCATGTCACTGCATTGTTACCGTTTTGCTTGTAAAACTCTGAATTGATATTTTTATTATTTTGATAGTATTTTGTAAATCAACACTGCCTGGATACTTCTTGGCTCTTGATTAGATTCAAGCATGTCTCAAACTAAATCTGATCCCAGGTTTCTTCTTCACATTCCCACTGTTGGTACATGCTGGTCGACGCATTTGTATATGTATACAAGTTTTTCTTCAACTCTACCCACATGTGGTTAATTGGGCTTTGGTCTAGGGACAATTCAGCACCTGTACTTAATTGTCAGTGAACTATTTCTTCTCCAATCTCGATGTATGCTTGCTGGAACACTGTGTCGTCATTTTTATACCCATAGTACTCGCGTGTATGAGCAAACTCATCTTGTAGGACACTCGCATATAATTCAGCATTGAGACCACCATTGATCCTAGTCAAATATCTGTCATGCCCTCAGCCGCAGGTTCAGTCTCTCATGGACAAGGAGACCGGTGCCCATCATGCATGCTTAACTGGTAGTGCTCACTCTGTCTGTGGCTCCAGGCGATCGGCGGCTCCCATCTCTTCTAGGAACCTGCGTCCCCTTGGCAGATCCCCTGGAAATGCTTTTAGGAGGCCGCCCCGCATCCTGCACATATTTAAAAGCAGCAGGGAAACTGTTCTCAATTAGGGTTGACTGTGCTGTGATGCTCTGTGCATAAAAGGCACCCTCCATTTTAGGGGGGTGCCTGGGCAACTTGTTCATTCTCTGGAAATCATTGCCTCTGGTCAGGCCACACTCTGCTGAGCTCTGCACTAAGAAGACTGCTGCATTGTTTCCACTTGATTCTAACACTTCTGTCTCCACAGAATCATTGGGCTCTCCAGGCCAGTCCTGATGTGCACTGGACCGACCGGTTTCCTGCACCAGCTGGATCGTCTCTCCTGGATTGATTGGAGCTCCCAGGACTAATTTCATCGACAGAGCCAGTATTGTACAGTTCCTCTTTATCTACTGTCCAGATCATCCCTCTGATCTGGGATTCGTGGCATTCAAGCCTCCTGGTGTTGTGATGGGGGAACCTGGTGTTGTGATGGGGGAATCACTGTATAGGGGTTAACCCTTGCTGGTGCTCCACTATGAGGTACAGTGTCACAATCCAGAGGGTCTTTCCCTCAGGCACCTTTTCCCATTTGTGAAATTTCCCTTCATAAATATCATTGGTTTTATGAAAGTCGCTCTCCTGTCTCTTGAATATTGAGTACTCAGCTACCACTGGACCACCAGTGGTCTAGTGAGTCCATTTTACATCATCACGCCCTGTGAGCGTAACATTATCCAACGCCCATGGCTATGAAACAACCCCATATCATCAGGCTTTATCCACCGATCTTGACAGTTCCTTCTAATTTTCGATTCATTAGACCCTCTATCCCTTGTTTCTTCCAGACTCATTTGCACCCATCAGAGCCTACTCTATTGACTTTCATCTCATCTCTGTCATCTCTGAACCTAATAACACATTGAGCTATTAAGGAATGTGAGAACAGGTTGTAATTTGTAGTATACAGGTAAAAAAGATTTTCCAAACAGCAGGAGCAAAACAGTAACAATGCAGGGACATTACAAGAGTCTGCCTAACTAATCGTATGGCAAATATTTGCAAGTCAAAATTATATATGAGATAACAAAGATGATTGTCTATAAAATGAAGGTAGTCTTATGCTCACATATGTAGTGGATGGTGAGATATGGAGCCGGAAATTCAAAAGTTTAAAACATTGTTACCCTTTTGATTTGTGTATATCCTTTGATACAGAAGTCAAGATCACAATCTGCTATGAAGTGCAACCTGCGGGGAACAGCGAAGGGCACCAAAACAGATGCCTCACTGGCATCATGCCACTTAAATGCTGTTAGAGAGTGATATGGGCACAGCTGTTTCAATCAAACGTTCAAGTCCTCTATTGGGTCTAAAAAAAAAATGTATAAAGAAAAAAAGGTTTTTAAAAATATAAAGAAAAATTATAAGTTTGAATCACCTCCGTCATTAATATTAAATAAATACATAAATAAATAAATAAATAAAATATTGGGTATTGCCGTGTCTGTAAAAGTCTGATATATGAAAATATAAAACCAATCAATCCATAAGATATATGTCGTAGAGGGAAAAAATAATATTGAAAAAAAAAAAACAGAATTGATATTTCTAAGTCAATTACTCCCAAAAATGCAATAATAAAAATTATCAAAATGTCATATGTAAGGGGACTTGTCACTCTAGTTTTCTGTTAATTTTGGATGTTATTGGTATAGAGTGATATCTAAGTTTTCTTTGTTTTGAAAACATTCAAATAAACATTTTCTGAAAAAAAAAAAAAATGTCATATGTAACCCAAAACGGTGTATAAGAATAGGTTCCAACTTACCCGACTGCTCTTTGTTAATCCACCTGGGCTCAGGCACCGGCCTTGTATCAAGGTTAATAGAAAAAATTGGAATCTGGCTCAACAGGAATGGACTTTTTTATTTTCAAAATAAAAATAAAAGAAAATACATTCCTGTTGAGCCAGATTCCAATTTTTTCTATTAACCCAAAACGGTACCAATAAACACTACAGGTACCACAAGGTCCAGTAACTTAAATCAGTGCTGCAGCTCCTCTATTCTCAGGATTGGTGGGGGTACCATAGATCGCACCCTACCCGTCAGAAAGTGATGGTAATAGTAGTAGTTCCTTTAAACAGCAGTGCTGGCTTCCAGCAAGATGTACATTGATATCAAGCACGTCTTGTGAACAATAAAGGTTTTTTTCTATTATTCCCCAAAGCTGCAGAAAGTAAATAAACTCTCTTTATATAAAATTGGAAAAATCCCTTTAAGTCCACATCATGTTATATTGTATTTTTAGATATATTACCCTATTTTTTTAATTATTATTTTCTTCTATAATTGTGCTTCTCCCTCCATTCTCGGCTATTCTAACCTTACCATCTACAGATCGCTCTGCCGGACGGATATTTTTCTGCTAATATTTCTTTCCTCGTCATCTTGCATAGCAAAGTGTAGCAGGCACAGATGAGTGAGGGTCAGAAAAGTTAATTAGACTAAGAAGAGACATAAAAAACAAAAAGTACCGTACTAATGGAGAAATGAACACCCCTCCTCCCTGTACTGTCACATTATTTAAAAAAAAAAAAATAAATAATATAAATAAAAAGGTATTTTCAGTGCAGATATGGTGTTTCAGCCATGAAACACTCAAAACATTCAAGACTGTTTAAAGCGCCTAACGTGCACTTTAATCTTGGGCATCTGAAGGGTTAAAATGGCAATATATGGAGAATGAGAGGCTGCATACTGCTGCCACCTGTTGGTTAAAAAAGGTAGTGCAGCATTTTAAAACCAGGCCTGTCAATGGAGTTGAAGTGGGGTGCACAACCATATTAAGTCTGAGGGCAGGGGCGTAATTACAAGAGGTGCAGGGGTTGCAATTGCACCCAGACCCTGGAGCCTAGGGGACCCCAAAAGTGCCTTTGGCCTATAGAAAACAACTATTACTATTAAAGATTTGGAATAATTGGGGGCCCCGTTGGAGCTTTTGCATTGGGGCCCATGAACTTCAAGTTATACCACTGTCTGAGGGTCCCACTGAAACAATCCAGGGGGTACCATAAAACTCATGTGGTAAGGTGGTCTACGACCTTTCGAGAAAATGGAAGTCCAAGTCTTCCCCCGTTCGCACTCTTCCTTGAAGTTGCTGAAAGCTTACATTACTTACATTACATAGTGACCTCTCAATGGTCAGGGGACCCCATTAAGTAGATACAGTTAGGGCCAGAAATATTTGGACAGTGACACAAGTTTTGTTATTTTAGCTGTTTACAAAAACATGTTCAGAAATACAATTACATATATAAAATGGGCTGAAAGTGCACACTCCCAGCTGCAATATGAGAGTTTCCACATCCAAATCGGAGAAAGGGTTTAGGAATCATAGCTCTGTAATGCATAGCCTCCTCTTTTTCAAGGGACCAAAAGTAATTGGACAATGGACTCTAAGGGCTGCAATTAACTCTGAAGGCGTCTCCCTCGTTAATCTGTAATCAATGAAGTAGTTAAAAGGTCAGGGGTGGATTCCAGGTGTGTGGTTTTGCATTTGGAAGCTGTTGCTGTGACCAGACAACATGCGGTCAAAGGAACTCTCAATTGAGGTGAAGCAGAACATCCTGAGGCTGAAAAAAAAGAAAAAATCCATCAGAGAGATAGCAGACATGCTTGGAGTAGCAAAATCAACAGTTGGGTACATTCTGAGAAAAAAGGAATTGACTGGTGAGCTTGGGAACTCTAAATGGCCTGGGCGTCCATGGATGACAACAGTGGTGGATGATCGCCGCATACTTTATTTGGTGAAGAAGAACCCGTTCACAACATCAACTGAAGTCCAGAACACTCTCAGTGAAGTAGGTGTATCTGTCTCTAAGTCAACAGTAAAGAGAAGACTCCACGACAGTAAATACAAAGGGTTCACATCTAGATGCAAACCATTCATCAATTCCAAAAATAGACAGGCCAGAGTTAAATTTGCTGAAAAACACCTCAAGAAGCCAGCTCAGTTCTGGAAAAGTATTCTATGGACAGATGAGACAAAGATCAACCTGTACCAGAATGATGGGAAGAAAAAAGTTTGGAGAAGAAAGGGAACGGCACATGATCCAAGGCACACCACATCCTCTGTAAAACATGGTGGAGGCAACGTGATGGCATGGGCATGCATGGCTTTCAATGGCACTGGGTCACTTGTGTTTATTGATGACATAACAGCAGACAAGAGTAGCCGGATGAATTCTGAAGTGTACCGGGATATACTTTCAGCCCAGATTCAGCCAAATGCTGCAAAGTTGATTGGACGGCGCTTCATGGTACAGATGGACAATGACCCCAAGCATACAGCCAAAGCTACCCAGGAGTTCATGATTGCAAAAAAGTGGAACATTCTGCAATGGCCAAGTCAATCACCAGATCTTAACCCAATTGAGCATGCATTTCACTTGCTGAAATCCAGACTTAAGACGGAAAGACCCACAAACAAGCAAGACCTGAAGGCTGCAGCTGTAAAGGCCTGGCAAAGCATTAAGAAGGAGGAAACCCAGCGTTTGGTGATGTCCATGGGTTCCAGACTTAAGGCAGTGATTGCCTCCAAAGGATTTGCAACAAAATATTGAAAATAAAAATATTTTGTTTGGGTTATGTTTATTTGTCCAATTACTTTTGACCTCCTAAAATGTGGAGTGTTTGTAAAGAAATGTGTACAATTCCTACATTTTCTATCAGATATTTTTGTTCAACCCTTCAAATTAAACGTTACAATCTGCACTTGAATTCTGTTGTAGAGGTTTCATTTCAAATCCAATGTGGTGGCATGCAGAGCCCAACTTGCGAAAATTGTGTCACTGTCCAAATATTTTTGGCCCTAACTGTATATGGGGGTCCTGGAGATAGCCACACAGGGCATCATTACTACACAACGGCCATAAACATTAAATACCTGTTTGGCCGACCCCCTTTTCCCCATTAGCTCAACCCATGTTCTCTATAGGGAGTAAAATCAGCTGCCGTAATAATCATGCTGACCTGGAGATTCCTGCACAATGAAAGCTATATAATCAGAGCTTAAAAGATAATGGCGGGATTGCGCGCTTTTCACCATTACACCCTATACATTATATGGCAAAATGAATGGTGACATACAAAATTACAAAAAAAGCCCTAATACAGAAAAAATAAAAAGTTATGGCTCTTAAAAAAAATGACCCTGCCAGGAAGGGTTAATCTAATATGTATAGAGGGCTTATGTCTTCTTTCTGACATCGGTATATACAGAGAAGCTTGTCTGTGGCCAGACGGTTGGGGGTCCGCACATAATAACATTGCAAGCCACATATAGCCCCTTCCCAAGGCTGCAGGTTGTGCACCCCAGACCAAGAGATGCAAGGATTCCCTCTAACACTAATACTGGTAGGGGGAAGGTACCTGGAGGGAAGGTACCTGGAGGGAAGGTATATGGGAGGAAGGTACCTGGGGGAAGGTACATGGGAGGAAGGTCCCTGGGGGGAAGGTACATGGGAGGAAGGTACCTGGGGGGAAGGTACCTGGGGGGAAGGTACATGGGAGGAAGGTACCTGGGGGAAGGTACATGGGAGGAAGGTCCCTGGGGGAAGGTACATGGGAGGAAGGTCCCTGGGGGAAAGGTGCATGGGAGGAAGGTACCTGGGGGGAAGGTACATGGGAGGAAGGTCCCTGGGGGAAAGGTACATGGGAGGAAGGTCCCTGGGGGAAAGGTACATGGGAGGAAGGTCCCTGGGGGAAAGGTACATGGGAGGAAGGTCCCTGGGGGAAAGGTACATGGGAGGAAGGTCCCTGGGGAAAGGTACATGGGAGGAAGGTACCAGGGGGAAGGTACATGGGAGGAAGGTACCTGGGGGGAAGGTACATGGGAGGAAGGTAGCTGGGGGGAAGGTACATGGGAGGAAGGTACCTAGAGGGAAGGTACATGGGAGGAAGGTACCTGGGGGAAGGTACATGGGAAGAAGGTACCAGGGGGGAAGGTACATGGGAGGAAAGTAGCTGGGGGGAAGGTACATGGGAGGAAGGTACCTGAGGTGAAGGTACCTGGGGGAAGGTTCATGGGAGGAAGGTACATGGGGGAAGGTACATGGTGGGAAGGTACATGGGGGGAAGGTTAACGGGAGGAAGGTACCTGGGGGAAGGTTCATGGGAGGAAGGTACATGGGGGGGAAGGTTCATGGGAGGACGGCACCTGAGGGAAAGGTATATGGGAGGAAGGTACCTGGGGGAAGGTTCATGGGAGGACGGCACCTGAGGGAAAGGTATATGGGAGGAAGGTACATGGGGGAAGGTACATGGTGGGAAGGTACATGGGGGGAAGGTACCTGAGGTGAAGGTACCTGGGGGAAGGTTCATGGGAGGAAGGTACATGGGGGAAGGTACATGGTGGGAAGGTACATGGGGGGGAAGGTTAATGGGAGGAAGGTACCTGGGGGAAGGTTCATGGGAGGAAGGTACATGGGGGGAAGGTTCATGGGAGGAAGGTACATGGGAGGAAGGTACATGGGAGAAAGGTACATGGGAGGAAGGTACCTGGAGGGAAGATGCATGGGAGGAAGGTACATGGGGGGAAGGTACATGAGGCGCACATAGAAAGGAGACTGCAACTTTGAATTAAAAAAAAAGTAACTTAAGTTCCGAGATTCTAAATTTGGTTCTCAGTAGCAGATCTCAAGGACGGCGCTGAAGTGAGAAGGGGGCATTGTTCGCTATCCCTACATGGTGGAAAGAATCAAGGGGACGAGGAAGACTTGGGGTCATACAACGTGACCGTTCATATATACGTTACAATCTGATGGGGCAGTAGTCACAGTGTTGGAATGTCTGCAACAGGTTAAAAAAATGTTAAAATCTGATAGTCCTCAGTGGTTCATACCCTTTAATGGCTAATAGAAAGATGGTAAGAAATAGCAGCTGTAGAGACTACTCAGGTCTCCATCAGGCGCGGTTGAACACTTAATCTGAGGAGTCACATATACACAACAGGACATAGAAAAGTCTTACTTGTCTTATCACTGCTCTATTCTATGTCCTGTTGTGTATGATGTGTGACTTCAGATTTTGTGTTCTACCGCGCCTGATGGGGACCTGAGTAGTCTCTAAAACGTATATATTCAGTTCTCTCTATCAGGCGCGATAGAACACAAAATCTGAAGTCACACATTATACACAACAGGACATAGAATAGTCTTACTTGTCTTATTACTGCTCTATTCTGTGTCCTGCTCTGTATAATACGTGACTTCAGATTGTGTTTCACCGCGCCTGATGGAGACCTGAGTAGTCTCTAAAACTTGCTATTACCATCTTTTCAGTTAGCCATTAAAAGGTATCAACCACTAAGGACATTTTAATATTTTTCTATCCACTGGCTAACACGGTACAAAGATATACGGTATTTCCTGCAACAGGTTAAAGCACTGAATTTGTATGAGGTGCTTATGATCCCTTAAAAAACCTGAATTTCAGAGCCCTCCTTTTTTCAAGTAAATGCAGCGCTCGGGGTATGCAGACACAGCGTGGTCCTTGAAGACATCCTCAGCCGGAAAGGGGTCGGTAACACCGCACCAAAACACCGTGCAATTGGTCCCTCGGGCAAGAGTTGAAGCAGAGCTGCTTTATAGACTTGCATGGGTGCAGTTTTTTATGCAGCGCTCAAAAGGCAACTCTATCCTCCTGTCTCCTGTTCCAGCACAGGGTGCTGTTCATGGTGCCGAAATTGTCGTCTTCTTCCTGCTCCTTGGCAAGTTCAATGAACACCTGTGAATGGCAAGGTCACAAAGAATTGGCATTTCGCAGATATGTGTACATGGGATGTAAGCAGGCAACTATCATTTTCTTTCTACAAATGGCATAAATGTCTACCTTTGCTTGCATTCTGCATAACCCTCTAAAGAGGACCTGCCATTTGCTCAAAAAATGAAGCTAAATACCTTATAAAAATCCATGAGCTCTCCAGATTCTGCAGCTATTTTCTGTTTTGCGATACGTCGCTCTATTGCAGAGATGTTCACATTTGTTTCTTCAGGAGTGCAGTATGTGAAATTTCTGCTCACAGTCCAACTGTATATTTCTTCAGAGTCTTTTCTAGGGGCAAGCACTAACAGCCCTCCCTACCAGACACTGTCAATCACAGCACAAGCAGTTTAAATGTCTCAGACGATGCTGAGCTGTGATTGGCAGTATCTGGAGGGAGGGGTTAAAGTGAATGCCCTAAGAGAAGACTTTAAAAAAAAACAAAAAAAAACAGTTGGACTGCGAGCAGAGATTCCACTTACTGACCTCCAGAAGAAACAAATGTGAATATCTCTGCAATAGAGCGATGCATTGAGAGATGGATAAAGACAGCAGAATCAGGGGAGCTCAGGGATTTTTACAAGATATTTATCTCAGTATTGTAAGTAACAGATCCTCATTAATGACAATATTCATCAATACAAAATAAAAGCAGCCTATATTCCTTCTGGTGCTGTTTAAGCAACTTTGGGTCTCTTGAGGCGTGGGTGACGTCATGTGAAATCTGAAGCCAGTCAGCAATTACTAATGGTCTACGTCACTCTCACTTCCTTCGGATGAAACTGACATGCAGAAGAAGTGAGAGCTCTGACTTTCTCCAAAAGTCAGTTATACCTGAAGAAAGTCTTTTCTGGGGGAAAGAGTTATCACCCATAATTCCCAGACATTACCAATCACAGCACAAGCAGTTTAGAAGTCTCAGAAACTGCTGAGCTGTGATTGGCAGTGTCTAGGAGAAAGGGGTTAATGTAAGCACCCCAATAGAAGACTCCGAAAAAAACACCTAGTTGGACTGCAAGTAGAGATTTCACATACTGTCTACCAGAAGAAATTAATGTCAATATCTCTGCACTTTTGTGATGCATTGCAAAATGGAAAAAGGCAGCCAAATCAGGGGAGCTCAGAGATTTTTTACAAGATATGTGTCTCAATATTGTGAGAAAGTAACAGATCCTCATTAATGACAATATTCCTCAATACAAATCAAAAGCAGCATATATTCCCTCTGGTGTCGTTCCAGCAACTTTGGGTTTCCTGAGGCTTGTGTGTGACATTATGTGAATTCTGAAGCCAGTCAGCAACCACTAATGGGCTACATCACTCTTACTAACTTCGAACAAAACTGACATTCAGAAGAAGTAAAGGCAGTGAATTTCTTTGGAAGTCAGTTATGTCCCAAGTACGTGAAGGGAAGATGGCCATTAGCAGTCGCTGACTGACTGGAGGGCTTATGTGACATAACAATGTCATGTGAGCCCCTGGAGACCCCTGGAACGGTGCCAGCATCAGAGATAAGCGTAAGGTGTTTTAATTCTGCATGGAGAAATATTGTAATTGAGAAAGGGTTGAATGAATGGACAATCCCTTTAAGTTTTTTGGCCTGAGAGCTAAAAGAAATCCAGCATGAGCAGAAATATAACATTAAAATTAAAATAGGAGTCATGATGTGACTAAGCATCAATAACCTGTGAAGAAGATTAAGTGGCAAAAAACTTCTTCATTTGCTATACTGTCAGCATAAAACTTAAAATCCTGTGAAATGAGAGTTAAAGGGACGCTGTCCGGTCATTTTTCTTTATGAATCTAATAGTACCCTTGAACAGTGCCTGGGCAAAGCATGTAAAAATCATTACCGTACCCTTTGTAGTTTTCTTGCTATAAGCATGTGCACATCCTGCAGTTAGCTGGCCCACTAGTCCGGCTCAATACTTTCACAGCTGAATAGTCTGCAGTATGTAAATGTTATTTAAATGTCCACACCCACAGAAGCTGTTATTCTGTCCCTCCCCTCTGAGCTTGGTGTATCCTGATAGTGTAGTGTAGCTTTCAGTTTCATTTCTTTCTGTCCTGCCTCTGAGGGGAGAGGGAGAGGGGGCAGGCACATAACTAATTATCAGATAAAGCTGTCTCCTCCTGCTCTGAGCACAAGCCATGCTGTCTGTGAGAGATTCTGTGTGTTTATTTGAACATTTGTTTTGTTGCAGACAGGAGGCTACAGCCCCCCTCACCCCCATGTGAGTGATTACCACTGAACGCTACTTGCTGAAGAGGGCAATGCAGACCAGTAATGCCACTACATGAATATTCATTCCCTGAGGTGTGGGCAGCAGAGAACTAAGTGATCACTCACTGTGACTGACAGATGGAATTAATCTTTTATATTAAAGTTTACAGAGGATGGGGTGGGGGAGAGTATAAATAAACGAAATACATGAAAAGAAAGAGCTTCACAAGAGGAATTAGCAAATTATGTCAGTTAGATATGGATTTTTGGCCTGAAAGCTTCCCTTTAACAAGATTCCAGCAGGACCTCAAAAGTAGCATTGGTTTTAATTATCATAGTCATAATGTACTAAACAGTAAACCGGGAAAAAGATAGCACACAACCTGGCATTATTCCTGCCATAGCTCCACAGCTACACATTGCACCCCCATCGACCCCAGGTGGTCTGTGATTGAGATGAGTCCATCCACTCAGAAATAGAGATGGAAGTTCAGTAGAGCACAAGACTTAGTAAAGATGTGGGACAGGGAGTGACAAGGAGGACAGGGAGTGACAAGGAGGACAGGGAGTGACAAGGAGGACAGGGATGTCAGCGTAAGACCCATCAGATCTAAGGTTAGCGTGCAGTGGTTGATGGGCAAACAGATATTGGCCAATATATGCACCAAGAACCCCAGTAAATAAAACATGTGAACATTAAGTTTTTTGAAAAAACCTAAGTTTTTAAATTTTTTCCTTAAATATAAACTGCTTGTTAGCATATGTGCATATTTGATAGTAACTGAGTGCTGCAGTTTTTTTTTTTCCTAGATAGATAAATAGATAGATAGATATAGATAGATAGATAGATAGATAGATACATAGATAGATAGATAGAGATATAGATAGATAGATAGATAGATAGATATAGATATAGTAGATAGATAGATAGATAGATAGATAGATAGATAGATAGATAGCCTTTTGATGTGAATTAACCCAATATTACCTGTTCGAGCGTTGACTGTGAAAAGCTGTACTCCTCCACGTTGAATGACCGTTTCACTGGAGAAAATAGAAAAGGAATTTCAATTTAATTCATAGAATCTAAATTAACCCCTTCATTACTGGGTGTTTTTTTTCCTCTCCTTCAAAGAGCCATCATTATTTTAAATAGACATTGATTTTTCGCAGCGCTAGTTGTATCTTTGAATGAAACCATTCACTTTACCATATAATGTAGAGATAAACTGGAATCAAAAATCCAAATGGAGAGAAAAAAATTCCGTCAATGTTTTTTTTTTTTTTACAGATTTCATTATGGGGAATAATGACTTTGTCCTAGGGTAGCCACCATCAGAGCCACTATTCAGGCTTGGAAGGTCCTTGCATCCAAATCTGAGACATTAACAAGGTGGTACTTCACGCCGCTGAAACTTCACATGATATGTAGATCCGCGTAACTCTGACAAGTGCTGGAGAAACTGTGGTTCGGTAGGGAACATTCTCCATATCTGTTGGTCTTGTCCGCAGCTTAAAATATACTGGGGTGCAGTTCAAGACCTTATAAATAAGGTGACCAACTTAGGGTGGCTTCACACCACGGTAAGATCCGATCCGGGGCTGTCCGGTGTAAACCAGACAGCCCCAGACCGGATTTTGGCCCCATAGTATCCTATGGGGATGGATGGAGCCGGATTGCAGCTCTCTGCCATCCGGTTTCCATCTCTCCGGAAGAATCCGGGAAAATTCAGATTTTTCTCACTGGAGACAAAAACATTGCTTGCAACATTTGTGTGCGGGGAAAAAAATCTCCCCAAATTGCCGTATCCCAGATTCTCCCGGATCCGATGCAATCTGGCACTCCCTAACATGGGAGCCTATGGGGCCGGATTGTCCCGGTCCGGGACCTGTGGCTGCACGCCGCAGTTGTTTCAGGACGGAGGCTACTTCCCTGCGAGCTGCAGTCCTGATTCATCAGTGGCAGCAGCTGCGTCCGGCTGCACCCCGGATCAGAGGGCATATTAGCCCTCCGCTTCTGTGTGCTGATCCGGTCTGGGGCTGTCAGGTTCATCCCCGATAGCCCCGGATCAGATCCTTACCGTGGTGTGAAGCCAGCCTTAAACTTTACTTTGACCCCTGAACTTGCATTACTTGTATTGACTATAGGAGATATTCCCGCGAGGAACAGACCACTAGTAGCACATATTTTATTGACAGCGAAAAACTCTATTGCTTCTTATTGGAAACAGACATTCGCACCCAATATCTATGAGCTCACAGAAAAGGTAACTACTCATAATACTTTGGAATTTTGCTTCGCACTCAGAAACATTACACAAGACAAATATAGTATTACATGGTCAGACTGGCTAAGGAACGTTACTCCGGTTGATTCCTAACCCATTGGCATAGACAACATTTATCCTCAGGCTGGAGACATTAGGAAAAATAATACTAAATCTCTTGGGCATAGATTGTAATGGTGTTTAGACATTCAGTTACTATAACTTGTCATTCTGAAGGTAGATGATAGAAAAGCTCATGTCATTTCTGTTGTTTGTTATGTTTTATTTGAGCCTAATCTGCCCGCGTTGCAAGTGTGAACCCAGCCTTAATAAATTACACGTCTTGTACTCAAGCAAGACTGCCGTAGCGTGGACCGGTCTAGATGAATCGGATGAAAAACCCATTTTTGAAGTCAATCATTGTTGCACCATAATAACTGATGGTGATCTCACCTTGCTCCAGATTGAAGAATGCCTGCGACAGGGACTGGACGTCACTTTTAGGAACTTTGTATGACATCAACGAAGCAAAGCTGAAATCAGGACAATCATGTTATTAGTGAAGAGTAGTTTACGTAACAGCAGACTTTACTGTCACCCAATGAAATTAACTGGTCGGATTATACAAATAAAAGCTATGGACATTCCCCTGTTCCTGTCATTGTCTGAGCATGATGTCCTTCCGTAGATCCTCTTCATCCATGATGCACATGAGCAGCGTCTTTCTTCAATCTCGAATAGAAACCATGCGCTACCCTAACATCAAGCGCAGTGGACAATCCACATATGGTGGATCTAAAGGTAATGCTTCTCCAAAAAGTCTGCTAAACTGGCAAAGGAAGACTGATTTCCCATGGAGCAACACATGGCGTATAGTTGTGCAAATAAGAGAGCATGTTCTACTGGGGGAGTCAGCGTAAAAGTCAATATTGACCCTTTAAAAGGCTTAGCTTCAATACTGTTCTGTCACGGGTGATAATAACGGACAAAGGGGTTAGGTAGCAGAATGGCAGTGAAGAGCAAAGGCGATCAGGGGAACTAGTCTGACTCTTAGACAGGGGGTCCCCAGCTGACCCGTTCCCAGAAGTATCTCTAAAGGTGAGGATGTCTGGGCTGCCACCCTTGCCCTGCTCCTGACCAGCCCTAGGCTATAACCCACTCACCTCCACCAGGGACCAGGATAAGCACAGCAATTCCAGACGAATGGAAATTTCCACAAAGCTACAAAGCAAGGCTTCAGCAAAACAGCACATGATTTCTACACAGCCCACGGTTCTGCAGAGAACAAACTCTTTCACGGACACCAGCTCATGGGTAATGGGATTATTTAAAGGATGGGATAATGGACAACCACATCACCCGACACATCAGCAGCAGCAGCTCACCTGAAGAGCCACAGACGTTAACCCTTGATAGGCTAAAGGAATTAACTCCATTTAACTGCTGCAGAATCAATTCACAGAAAACTGCATAACACAGTCTACACAAGACATGTTCCATCTCTCATCCATCCCATCCTCTTCCTAAAATCTCAACCTCATCTTAGCAAAGTACTGTGAATAAATACAATAAAATAGAACCATGGTACCATCTGTAAGGAATAACTAGCCATTTTGTCAGAGGCCACCATATCTCACTCCTAGGAGGTAGCCCCAACCTTTTGGCCTGAGGCGTATGTTAATTAACCTGAGGGAATTGTCATTCTGGCCAGTTGTTGGCACACAATGAAGGTCTCTACCAATTCGTCACACCATCCTTCCTGGATTCACAGTTTGCGATCATCAAAACATGGAGGAAGAGGACAGTGAGTAAACCATCTACCACTGCTTATACAGAGACCATGCTCACATCCCTCAGACACATGTCACATATGTGCATCGGTGGCAGAATAAACTTTGGTTCTGGATGTGGTTGTCTAATATGGAATCAGAGCTGCGGGGGTGTTAGCCATAGGTACGCAGGAGGTGGGTGAGGGCTCAATCAGTGTAATCGTTCTGTATCGCAGTCTTTTGGCCTGTTAGCACTCTCTTTTTAAGCTCCAAAGAAGGCATACTTTCATTAAGCCTTAGCTGTTATAATCGCATACTGCAATCGATGCTACTGACAGCTGTCATCTCCATCCAGGTTTGGGCAGTATTAGTAATCTGGTTGAGCCTTATCGTACCTCTCTTGGCGGCTGGCATTGGGGAAGTGTTTCAGGACCTCCCGATGTAGGAGCTCCATCTGCTGCACACTCGAGTCGGCATCCAACTTTAGATCTAAAGAGAAATGGCGACCAAACTTACTCTTTAGGTGCTGAACTGAGCCGATATATCTGGAATGAAAGGCAAGGACAAACCAAATAACATGTTACATCTTAGAAATGTCCCCAGATGATGGTATTACACAATAGATGCATGAACTGCACCCACCTCAGCTCCCCGGATACCATGATAGCCACCCGGTCACACACAGCTTCTGCCTCCTCCATGAAATGTGTAGTTATTATCGCCGCCTGCTCTTTGCCTTTGAACGTCGACCGTATCACTTGCCTGAAGACGTATGACAGCTGTGAGTAATGACACAGCCATAAAAAGGTATAGTGAAGCACCACAAAGCCCAGCCGTGCTCACCATATGCGCTGCTTGGCCTTAGAGTCCATGCCATTGGAGGGTTCATCCAGGAGGACAACGTCAGGATTCCCCAACATGCTGAGCGCAAAACACAACTGAAGAGGAAACGGTATATTCATAGATCTATCCCGGCAGAATCATTCATCTACAAGTCACACCTAAAAGGGTTAAACTAACCTTTCGCTGAGATCCCAAGGAAAGCTTCTTAGCCGGTTTACGGAGATCTTCCTTCATGTCCAAAGTCTCTACTATCCTGTAATCAGACAAGCCATGATGGTGGGTTTACACGTTGCGATATCGGCATCCAACTCCGACCCAACTCCGACCAAAAGTCACGTGGTTCGGGCGTTGGACCTGATATCGTTCCTGCGTTGTACGGTCTGAACATCCGATACGATGCAGGAACGATGGCAAACCGATATCGGGGGTCGAATGAGCGTGCTATTCAACCGCCCGATATCGGATGCCGGTTGTAGCTGCATCGTCCCGTCTGACAGCCCAACTCTGATGTGTACTGCCACGTCACCCATTCACTTCCATGTTAAATGGTCGTTCCTGAGTTGGGGAGCGTACACATCGTCGGGACGTTGTATCCAGATATCGGGCTGTCTAAACCGGCAATGCAGGGAAAAGCGCGCTCAAAAAGCGCGCTCCCGCGTCCTTGGCTACGATATCGGGACGTGTAAACCCACCATGAGAGGTGAGGACACCACCTCTGTTCTGCGTGTCAGCTGTGTGATAGAGCCATCACCTGCCTCCAACAGCAGCGATCAGAGCAAGCTCCTCTCCCTGCTGTTCCACCACTTACATGTCAATCTGAGACAGCAGAATTTAAGTTTTCTATGAATGCAAGGTCACAATAGTTTACCATGGCAGCTGGGGACCTACTAAAAGCCCTCATTGCCGATACCTTTGTAGTCCTAAGAATAATGTTAAATTCACTATAAAGTTATACTGCAATACGCAATAGCTGCCTGCAGTATTAAGTACAAGTGATCAATAGTGATACTGTAAAGTTCTGGGTCCGTACCAGACACATAGTATCCGTGCATGGACCCCGAACACGGACTTCTCAGGGAAGTCTGTGTTACTGTTTGGCTTCTGCCACCCGGATACAGCTCGTTGAAATGCTGCAGCGCAGCCAATCAGCAATCTATACCGATGCAAAATGGGAATAAAGCAAGAAAATGATATTTACAGAGTTTCCATGCTGCTGTCACACTGCTTCCGGGTTCGCTCAGTAAACCTTATGCACATTCTCTGCTTTCCCCTCTCTAAAAGCATCTGGGATTGGTTGCAGTCAGACTGGTGTAAAATAAATCATTAAAAAAACAGCGTGGTGTTCCCCCTTCAATTCTGGTACCCAGTCAAGACAAAGCACACAGCAGGGGTCTGGTATTGAGCTCTCCCCAGGCTGAAAATAGCAGCCTGCAGCCGCCCCAGACTTAGCGCATCCATTAGATGCATCACATCAAGGCGCTTTACCCTACTAATACGAAATGCTTGGTGTGGTGACTATGGTAATATAAGTGGTTATAAGGAGAAAGAATCCGGGCACCAGACACATACAGTCCAATCCAAAATTTCAGCTGTAGGCAGCAATCAACCCAGACATTGCACTGCAGTAGCACAAGAGAATATAAAATTCTGAATAAAAAGTTGCGGCACTCACCTGGAAATAAAATCGTGACACACTTTGATCCACTGGTGAGTGCCGCAACCTAATATAAGGGGTTAATGACAGCTATGATTTTTGACAGATGAGCGGAACCGGGAGCAAAAACTGGTAAGTGTAACTGTACTGCATTTTGCTTTCTTTTGAAGCCCCCTAGCCCTTACTACTTTTTTATAGCCCTTTATCTCTTACTAGTTTTGAAGCCCCCTAGCCCTTACTACTTTTGAAGCCCCCTAGCCCTTACTACTTTTGAAGCCCCCTAGCCCTTACTACTTTTGAAGCCCTTTAGCTCTTACTACTTTTGAAGCTCCCTAGCCCTTACTACTTTTGAAGCCCCCTAGCCCTTACTACTTTTGAAGCTCCCTAGCCCTTACTACTTTTGAAGCCCCCTAGCCCTTACTACTATTGAAGCCCTCTAGTCCTTACTACTTTTGAAGCCCCCTAGCCCTTACTACTTTGGAAGCCCTCTAGTCCTTACTACTTTTGAAGCCCCCTAGCCCTTACTACTTTTGAAGCCCCCTAGCCCTTACTACTTTGGAAGCCCTCTAGTCCTTACTACTTTTGAAGCCCTCTAGTCCTTACTACTTTTGAAGCCCTCTAGTCCTTACTACTTTTGAAGCCCCCTAGTCCTTACTACTTTTGAAGCCCCCTAGCCCTTACTACTTTTGAAGCCCCCTAGTCCTTACTACTTTTGAAGCCCCCTAGCCCTTACTACTTTTGAAGCCCACTAGCCTTCACTACTTTTGAAGAGCCCCATCACCCTTACTACTTTTGAAGTCCCCTAGCTCTTATTACCACCATTTTATAGCACATATGTTTGGGTCAAGTCTGGTTCAAATACTAACATTTTGGCATCAGCCCAGATCCGGTTTTGCCTCCCATGTATCCCTATGGTGCCAGATTGGTCATATTTGGCCATGCTGTTTTGTGTATTCTGTGCTGGAATAGTTTTTGTCCGGTTTATCACTGTCCCCAAAAACGGAGCCTGCAGCATTTTTGGGCTTGGATGAAAAAAATTCAGGACAAAATCAACCAGTCCCAGATCTGGGGCGATCCGGTGCACATACCATGGGGGTCTATGGGCGCCGGATCCGTGAAAAAAATCGGATAATTTCCCGGATCCGATTTTAAGCACAGAGTATGCTCAAAATCCTGCCATGCAAATTCAGCACCATGGACAGCAGTACTTCATGCACAGGCTGTGAATTCAGCACCAAGGACAGCGGCAGAGCACACACAGGCAGATTTCAGGACCATGGACAGCGGCAGAAAACAAATCCTGCAAAATACAGGATCCGGGACCATATTTGGCCACACTTTGTGCACATCCTGTCCTGTCAGGTTCTGTCAGGGGGATCCTGCAAAAAACAGGATCCACCCTGACAGCCCAAAACCGTGGTGTGAAGCTAGCCTTAGCTCCATGAATGGAAAAATAAAAAAGCCTCAGGTTTCAGAGATTGGCAACACAAACTAATATATTTTCTTAATTTTATTGAACTAATATGAAAAAAAAAAAATGGCCATTGCTGTGATCGTACCGACCGGGAGAATGAAGTTACCAGGTCATTCCTACCAAAGTATGAATACCGGAAAAACAAAAGAGCAAATCAGGGAATAAGGGTTAGTGACATGCGCAGTTATCTTCAGACTTGGTACCTTTTTATTATCTCCTTCAGGTTGCTTTTGCTCATGCCTTTGATGGATCCGTACGTCTCGAGGTGTTCCTCTAGCTTCACCTCCGGCCACAGATGGTTTACTTGGGGTGAATACCCCACAAATCGTACGGCGTCGCTCCCACGTTCTGCAGAGTCTGCGTCACCTATCAAAATCTATGGACATAATATCAATTGGATACATTAATACAGCCCACATTACACTGTAATAGCCTTTTTATTGTCTTACGCCCCTTTAAGCTGCCTGAATCATTCCGTATTATCTGCCTGTGCAAACATGGTGGTAATCAGCTGACAAACAAGCAGGGGTGTGTATAACAGCTGACAAACAAGTAGGGGGTTGTATAACAGTTGATGAACAAGATGGGGGTGTATAACAGATAAGAAACAGGCAGAGGGTTTAAAACAGTTGACAAACAAGCAGAGGTTTGTATAGCAGCTGACAAAAGCAAGGATGTGTGTAACAGCTGACAAACAAGCAGAGGGTGTATAACGCTGACAAAACAAGCAGGGGTGTATATCAGCCGATGAACAAGCAGAGGGTGTATATCAGCTGATGAACAGGCAGAGGGTGTATTAGCAGCTGACAAACAAGCAGAGGGTATATAGCAGCTGACGAACAAGTAGAGGGTGTATAGCAGCTGACGAACAAGCAGAGGGTGTGTAGCAGCTGACGAACAAGCAGAGGTTGTATAGCAGCTGACGTAACAAGCAGACGGTGTATAGCAGCTGATGAACAGCAGAGGGTGTATAACAGCTGACAATCAAGCAAAGGGTGTATAGCAGCTGACAAACAAGCAGAGGGTGTATAGTAGCTGACGAACAAGCAGAGGGTGTGCAGCTGAGCAACAAGCAGAGGTGTACAGCTGACGAACAAGCAGAGGGTGTATAACTAGCTGTAGCGAACAAGCAGAGGGTTTGTGTAGCAGCTGACGGAACAAGCAGAGGTTGTATAGCAGCTGATGCACAAGCAGAGGGTGTATAACAGCTGACACAACAAGTAGAGGGTGTATAGCGCTGACAAACAAGCAGAGGTGTATAGCAGCTGATGAACAAGCAGAGGGTGTATATCAGCTGACAAACAAGCAGAGGGTGTATAGCAGCTGATGAACAGGCAGAGGGTGTATAACAGCTGACAAACAAGCAGAGGTGTATAGAAGCTGATGAACAGGCAGAGGATTTATAGCAGCCGACGACTAACCTGTCCGGCATTAGGCTCCGTCTGCCCAACCATCATGTCCAGTAACGTGCTCTTTCCCGCTCCGTTCGGTCCAACCAATCCAAGGATCTCTCCTAGAAAAAAGCCGATTATGTGTGAGAGAAGATACAGTACGGAATCTACGTGTGTTCTCCGCAGCCTCGTACTCACCTTTCCTTACACAGAACGATATGTTATTGGCGACCAGTTTTCTCATTGTCTTTCCGATGATGGTCTTGCCTTTTTCTTGATATTCTTTGTGCAGACCACTGACCATGATGGCGGGCTTCTGGAGTACAGGAGAAATGGATGATTATTAGTAGCTTAAGGGGACTAAATAAAACCAAGTAGGAATACAAAAAATATTGCAAAAAATTATAAATACAATTTTAAATCACCCTCCTCCCCCTTTTCCTTATTTTCTTATCTGTTATTCTGTACATGATATGGTAAAATGAAAGAGGTCAATCAAAATTAGAACTCCTGCCGCAAACAAACAAGCCCTATGTGGCCACGTCGATGGGAAAATAAAAAAGGAACGGGCCTTGGAACAAGGAAGGGAAAAATACAATTCCTGTGTCGTTAAAGGGTTATGTCACGATGGTCTCTCTTTCTTCGAAGACTCGTGACTGGTTGGGTCCTTTGTCTCATTCCTGTGCTGAGACTTCACATTAAAAGTATTTTTTTCCTTTGGCAGTTCAGGAGTTAATGTCAGTTTCTGTTGCTAGCAAGCTAGCTGGTTCTTTGTCCAGGTGTGACTACTTTGTGATCACTCCCATCCCCTTTATATAGTTACATGGTTCCAGCATCCTTTGATGGTGATTGAACCTCATTCCTGGCCAAGCTTCCTGATTAGAAGGAGGCTTTCTGGAGAACCTGCAGTCTGCTGCCTAGGCAGCAGGTGTGAAGTTGTTTTTGTCGTCCTCCTGTCTGTCTCCCCTTCCCTCTTGTTGTAATACTGCAGTGGTTGGGACTAGTGTTCCCGCTGTCTATTTCCGTATTGAGGGCTAACATCAGGGCCAGAGAGGGACTAGGCATCCTGTTCAACGATGGGTTGAAAAACCTGTATAGGGACAGTAGGGTCATCAGGGCGTAGCCGCAGGTGAGTGCAGGTGGTCACCACTCCCCCATTCCCTATGAGCAGGGCCATGCACTGTATTTGTCCCCTCGGTGTCTCCACTTCTGTTGTTTTATTTAGTGCCCCGGACGCCGTTGGTCCGTGCGTCCCTGTCACGCACTGTTAGTGGACGTGATAGTTAGTTTATGAATGCCCATACCTCGTAGCAGTTTGAGGCCATGTACTCGCCAACCCGAGCTCTTTCCACCCGCACATCCTCGTCCTCATCTTCAGGGACCTCCGTGAACTTCCACGCCTTATTTTTCTTATTTTTCGTCCTGTACAGAGAATACGTATAATATTTCCATTGGGGCCTAGTGAACTGTCCTTCTAATGTCCTCACTTTCTACAGCTGCCATACTTATAACGACGTACCTGAAAACAGGGTCTTTTCTTATGGACTTGCCTCCATTCTTTACCTCTAGGTAACCCAGAATTAGGAGTAAGATCACACACTGCAGATAGGGCTGCAAAGAAATGTACCTGTATATCAGTGTTTCATGTGCCCATTGGATGCAGTAATGCTTCACTATTTACAGTGAGCTGCTCAGAAATGGGACATGGAATAATCGCTGGAGCTTACTGGATTAAAAGGGTTATCCCGTGAGTCACTTTCATATTAAAATCCATTTGAAAGTCATTTGCAGTGTTTCCAGGATGAAAAATATCTCTCATAATTTTCTGCCTTCATTTCTTTTTGATGCTGGGGCAGATTTGGGTTAAATCAGTCTCCTCCACCATCTGGAAGCTAACAGTATAGCACCTTCTTACTGTCCCCACAGAGAAAGCCTTCTCATCTATACTGCTCTTAATATGAAGATACTTAACCCTATTTCTGAAAAGCAGAGAAGAAAGCTATTTCCAGTGACTGTTCTGCTTCTTAGGGTTGGCTCTAAATAAAATTAATCTCCTTTCCCCTCTGGCAGCTGATAGTATAACACATTCCACCTTCTTACTATCATTGTAAAAAAGAGCCTTCTCAGTTATAATGCCATGCTACTGAAGAGATAATGCATATTCCCCGATGAGGGTTAAAAGCAATATCCATTGGCTGCTCTTCCATTGGAGGCATACTCTATACAGAATCCATCATCTCCTGCCTCTGGCAGCTAACAATATAATAACTTATTGGTTTCCTTGAGGAAAGAGTCTTCTCAGTTACATTACCATGCTACTGCAGAGACTCTACGTCTTCTGTAACAAGAAGGAAAGAAAGCTATTTCTACTAGCTCCTATGATTTTAAAAAAGGCCCTGGAATTTATCAATCTCCTTACTCCTTAGGAAGTGGTACTATAGTCCTTTCTTGCTTCAAGTCCTTCCTTGTCATGGGAAGAGCAGCGGTTCTGCTCTTCCCATTATAATCAGGGTAGAAAGCTATTTATATTATTTGCTATGCTGCTGGGGGTGGACACTGGCCAGAATAAGCTCCTTCCCCCTCTGGCAGCTAATAATATTGTTCACATTGCTTAATCTGAAAAATAAGCTTTCTCAGCTATACTGTCATGCTACTGCAGAAGATCAGCTGTTTTCCTGACAGAAATCTATTCACATTGGCTGCTCTCCTGTTATGGGGTCAGAATTAGACTCCTTCCCCTTCTGGCAGCTAAAAATAGATTCCACTGAAGGATTTTTGCAATTGTATTGTCATGCTTCTGCAGAAGCTCTGCTCCTTCCCTTAAAAATCAGGGTTGAAAGCAACTTCCATTGGCTGCTCTGTTGTTAGGGGCAGTCTTTGGACAGATTCATTCTCCTTCACCCTCTTGCAGCTAATAAGTTAGTCCCTTCCTGCTTCCACTTAAATAGTTTTTTCAGGTATATTGACATACTACTACAGATGTTCTGCTACTTCACTGGTAATCAGGACACAAAGCTATTTCTATTATCAGAGGATCAATATATATAGTCCTGGCAGTGGAGTGAATGACTGAGCTTGTGTGTCCACCAGAACATAGGCCATTGTGTGAACTCTGCTGTGAGTAAATGACAGAACTCTGTCTGGATTATTTTATTAGCATGTTAATGGCAAATACTTATTGGGAGTATGATCCCTTTAAACAATTCTCCCTATTACATCGCCATGATAAAATGATATATACTGCATAGTGGGACACCTCTGCACAGCTTATTACTCCATACAGCTATGGTATAGGTTACTTTTTGTTGGGCAAATGGCGTTCACCTCTTGGACATTTGACGTAAATGCTGCAGGGCTACAGGTACCGTAGAGCAAGCAGGGGTCAGCAGGATACGGCGCCATTTATGTGCCCTGACACAACCATTATAAAGGCCACCTGTACATTAGGTGACTGCTCTTACTTACAGATATGACGGACACCAGCACTCTTCCCAGTTGCGTGTAGCTGTTTTCATCTCCTGACACTTTCCAGGACATCTACGACACAAAAACACCAATGACAACCAATAAGAACAAGCATGAACCCATATAACCACACATGGCGACCATATCAACTCTACAAAAAATCGGATCAAGAGAAACCTCATCAATTCCCTGCCGGTGGTCACTGCTTACTGTCTGCAGGGATCACATGATTGGATCAAGGGAATACCTCATCAATGCCCTGCCACTGGTCACTGCTTACTGTCTTTAGAGATCACATGATCGGATCAAGGGAAACCTCATCAATCCCCTGCTGCCGGTCACTGCTCACTGTGTGCAGGGATCACATGATCGGATCAAGGGAAACCTCATCAATCCCCTGCCGCTGGTCACTGCTTACTGTCTGCAGGGATCACATGATCAGATCAAGGGAAACCTCATCAATCCCCTGCCGCTGGTCACTGCTTACTGTCTGCAGGGATCACATGATCGGACCAAGGGAAACCTCATCAATCCCCTGCCGCTGGCCACTGCTTACTGTCTGCAGGGATCACATGATCGGGTCAAGGGAAATCTCATCAATCCCCTGCCACTGGTCACTGCTTACTGCCTGCACGGACCACATGATCGGATCAAGAGAAAGCTCATCAATCCCCTGCCACTGGTCACTGCTTACTGTCTGCAGGGATCAAATGATCGAATCAAGGGAAACCTCATGAATTCCCTGCCACTGGTCACTGCTCACTGTCTTTAGGGATTACATGATCAGATCAAGAGAAACCTCATCAATCCCCTGCCACTGGTCACTGCTTTCTGTCTGCAGGGATCAAATGATCGAATCAAGGGAAACCTCATCAATTCCCTGCCACTGGTCACTGCTTACTGTCTGCACGGATCACATGATCGGATCAAGAGAAAGCTCATCAATTCCCTGCCGGTGGTCACTGCTTACTGTCTTTAGGGATCACATGATCGGATCAAGGGAAATCTCATCAATTCCCTGCCGGTGGTCACTGCTTACTGTCTGCAGGGATCACATGATCGGATCAAGGGAAACCTCATCAATTCCCTGCCGCTGGTCACTGCTCACTGTCTGCACGGATCACATGATCGGAAGAAGGGAAACCTCATCAATCCCCTGCCACTGGTCACTGCTCACTGTCTTTAGGGATCACATGATCAGATCAAGGGAAACCTCATCAATTCCCTGCCGCTGGTCACTGCTTACTGCCTGCAGGGATCACATGATCGGATTAAGGGAAACCTCATCAATTCCCTGCTGCTGGTCACTGCTTACTGCCTGCAGGGATCACATGATCGGATCAAGGGAAACCTCATCAATCCCCTGCCGCTGGTCACTGCTTACTGCCTGCAGGGATCACATGATCGGATCAAGGGAAACCTCATCAATTCCCTGCTGCTGGTCACTGCTTACTGTCTTTAGGGATCACATGACTGCACCCAATGCATTCTCTGTAGTGGAGCCCAAAGCTACGCAGGTACTGGATATATTAATCAGATGCCCAGTACAAACTGCCAGGTATCATCATACCCATAGGAGCACACCAGATCCACACTGTCCATGGTTTTGCCATGAATCGGGTGACAGGTTCCCCTAAATGTCTGTACTCCTGGTGGTCTAGAGTAGTGAAGGAGTTAATGCCAGCATCCCTGGTGGTCTATGGCAGTAAAGGTCTGGTCTCAGCTTCCTGCTTTCTACCAGCACTGATTATAAAGATAGCTGCAGAGGGGTGACAAGGAGAACTGTGCAGCTGTAATTGGATGGCTACACAGTCCTCTCTATGATAAGGAAAGGCAGGGAGATTCTGTCCCATCATTAATAAAAAAAATTGTATACCCTAAACCTATATAATTTAGTGTAAGAGCATCAGTATACTTACAGATTTCCATCTTCCTTGTGTGAGGCAGTGACCGGTCTATTGTAAATGGCCGGTAAGTGAGGCAAAGGCTGCGGTCCTCTGTGATTTAAACTAGGAATGTTCGGCTGGAAAGGGACTTACAGTTCTACGAGTCTTATTTAATGTACTAAGGGATGAGTTTCCAGGTTTGCCAGAGTGCTAGGTGGGTCTGGCTAACCACATACCACCCATGGGTTGGTCTCATGCTATATAACGAGACAGCTGTTTAGTCACATGGTCGCTCAGCTTGAAAGGTTCTGCAAGGAAGAGCCCATCTGTACACAGAGTCTGCAATGGCTCAGAGTTTAGGAAGCTGGAGACCTTCTGAGGTTCTAGACTGATGACAGCTGTGGAACAAGTCTCGAATCCTGGTTGGAGAACCCAGTCTGCCTGGATGTTAGGACTGACAGGAGTAAGTCTGAAAAGCCTACAGTAAGTAAGTAACCCTAAATAAAGGGGGTTGTGTGCTGACTAAGGTCACTCGGTGAAGGTTGTCAGACCCTCACTGAGATACCCGGGCACAGTTATAGCCAGAGTAGGTGGACATACCTGCTGAAGTAATAGACTGTATGTTAATACTGTATCTGTAAAGCCACAGAACGGCGTGTGGTGAGGATACAGTAAGCGGTTTATGTGGATGACAATAAACTGGCTGGACTTGGTACATGGAAAACCGTTCCTGTGTGCCTTATTGAAGTGTCCCCCAGAACATTCGGTGAGTGCGGTATCTCACTTGGTTTCCCCATTTGCTCCTCTTCTTACTGAGGTGACTACAATTCCACTCACCAGATCACACTGGGGTTTACAGTTGAGTCAAAAGTGTTTTTTAGGCTGTGGTCACACGAGCGTACATCTCGGACAGGCGCTATCCGATGTTTTGTTGGATAGCATTCACTCCAATGATATTCTATGGGACAGTGCTTATCAACGTATTCTTTCTTGTGCCGATACAACATGATAAATGCTGCGACTGGCCACATAAATCAGATGGCATGTACACATTCAAGTCAGGGGGGAATCATTGAACCGCACTTGGATGACATCTTAGTGCAGTCTGATTTCCGCAGACACACACAATGGAGAAGGAGACAGTTTCCCCATCTTCTCCTGCAGTATTCTCTGATGCTCCCATTCACTCAGGTCAGAGTTTGATCAGTGCCATTACTATAATCAATCCGATACAGTCAGAGAGAGAGAGAATCTACACTCATGTCACCCCACCCTTATGATGTGTATCTATGGAGCGTCAGAACCAGACTCCATAGACCTACATTGTAAAACGTCTGACTGCAGTCACCTGAGTGAGAAGAGGAATGGCGTAGCGCTGTAAACCAGAAAAGATGGCGATCAGCAAGTATAGAAACGTACTTACGCTCTATTGTATACACATGCATTTAGTTTTAGGGCATAAAAAAAATCATGGGCATGGTTCTTTAATAGGGCTGTCTACAATTTGGCTTGTTTCTTCCAAAACTAGAGTCATCGCCATCTTCGGGTTGTGTGTGGTACTGCGGCCTTCCACTAAGCACATCAATGGAGCTTAGCAGCAATACCAGTATATGGGAGTAGATCTGTTTTTTTTAGAAGGCAATGTTGAAGAGTTATATTAACCTGCTAATCTGTAATGCTTGATAAAATATGTCTATTATAGACAAGGGCGTAACTACAACAGGTGCAGGGGTTGAAATTGCACCCGGGCACTGGAGCCTAGGTGGGCCCAAAAGTCCCTTTGGCCTATAGAAAAAAACTATTTTACTTTCTCCCCTGCCCAGGAGATGTGGTATGATCAGACCAGGTCCCTGTACAGTCAGACACATCCATTACACAGTACATAGCAGGAGCACAGATATGAGATTATCTGAGCACAGGAGATGTGGTATGATCAGACCATGTCCCTGTACAGTCAGACACATCCATTACATAGTACATATCAGGGACACATATATAAGATTATCTCAGCACAGGAGATGTAGTATGGTCAGACCATGCCCCTGTACGGTCAGACACATCCATTACACAGTACATTGCAGGGATACATATATACGTTTATCTCAGCACAGGAGATGTGGTATGATCAGATCATGTCCCTGTACGGTCAGACACATCCATTACACAGTACATAGCAGGGACACATATATAAGATTATCTCAGCACAGGAGATGTGGTATGATCAGACCATGTCCCCGTACAGTCAGACGCATCCATTACACAGTACATAGCAGGGATACATAGATAAGTTTATCTCAGCACAGGAGATGTGGTATAATCAGACCATGTCCCTGTACGGTCAGATACATCCATTACATAGTACATATAAGGGACACATATATAAAATTATCTCAGCACAGGAGATGTGGTATGATCAGACCATGTCCCCGTACAGTCAGACGCATTCATTACACAGTACACAGCAGGGACACATATATAAGATTATCTCAGCACAGGAGATGTGGTATGATCAGACCATGCCCCTGTATGGTCAGACACCTCCATTACATAGCACCTATAAGGGACACATATATAAGATTATCTCAGCACAGGAATATTTTTATTAAACACATCCAACTGTGAAAATTATTATTATTCAAAGATCTATCAATTAAAATTAAGTTTGTTTGTGAAAAAAACCCTTTTAAGTGTGCTGTCTGTGTACACTCAGGCCATAGTTACTGACCTGCAGGTAGTTAAAGAATCAAGCAAAACAATAGTACTTACTCTAGAGAAACAGATCAGCACTCCAATAAGTGGGTAAATAGGAATAAATATGGAGAAAAGATCGTGGCACACTGTGGAGATCAAATCGTTGCCGATGACAGAGGCTAGCTCGATGACTGTGATGGTGATCAATCCCGTCTAAAAGACATAAAGGATGTAACATGATTACTGAGTGAAACATTCACACCTGACAGAATATTTGCAGTCATCATCAGGTCCATGAAAGATGGGAACAAAAGAAAGGGCATCCTGAGACTAAACACGCCTGGTCCTTCCCTATCCTAACATCTGCCTGCAGGGTCCTGCTGACCTTCATAAAAATGTAAATGGGCAGCTTGAAGTGTCACCGTCTTTTCAACGAGCTTATGGACGCTATGGAAAATACAATATCATTTCATTTCCAAAAAATGACATTTTTTGAGTGAGAACTGCTTTGAAATGATGGCCCCTAGGTATCTCACTACTAAGCAACTTGCAGAACACTGCCTGCTGCCAAGGCTGATCCTCCTATAGTTACATACAAGCAGGACAGACTGCAAAAATCGTGGATGTGTCCTTACAAACCTGATATTGCTCCAGGTTCGTACTCACTAAGTGTTACACAAACCCTATGGTGTAGCCGCTGC
The DNA here is from genome assembly GCA_033576535.1 of Allobates femoralis. Lineage (NCBI taxonomy): Eukaryota > Metazoa > Chordata > Amphibia > Anura > Aromobatidae > Allobates > Allobates femoralis. Next base: position 446,331,481 of record JARQOC010000006.1, on the reverse strand, counting down.
AGTTATCGTGGCTACAACTGTTTTTATCACTTATATGCAATTACTGTTTTTTCATAGCTGATAAGCTGTGCCGTTCTAACCGCCACCCTTCCTCAGGCTTGTTTATAATGTACTCGCTGTAGAACCTGGGCGTAATGTCGCCCATATATGGCAAAATCGTCCATATATGGTAACGTATGTATGTGTGTGTGTATCATAGCCCTACCCCTTCATAGCTTCATCCCTACACAACCCCACCCCTCCCGGTAGCCCTGCCCCTTTCATAGCACCACCCCTTCATAGCGCCACCCCTGGTGGGGCTATGTCGAGGAGGCAGGGATATGTAGAAAGTAGGTGTGGCTATGTGGAGTGGGTGGGGCGATGTGGAGTGGGCAGGGCTATAATACATACAAACACACATACATACACTCAACTTTATATATGAGGTTCTGTTTCCTCCTAACATAACTCAACTTTATATATGAGGTTCTGTTTCCTCCTAACATTTATTCAACTTTTTCCCTGTAGCAGATTAGCAGTGCAAGTCACCCCTTTTCTCCTCAGTTTGTTTTGTGCCTTAGGAAAGCTGGGTGCCAGCTGGGCTCCTTCTGAACATACACTATAATCCAGCTCTGCAGCAGCACAGGTAAGTGTCCAAAGCCGGACTACTCAGAACATAAAACAGACAGCTGTTATGGCTGCCGGAGAGCTGGTCTACAGTGGATTTTTCTGAGTGAAGATGGCTGCAACCCAACTTTCCCAAAACTCTGTACTTTGTTTATCATGGCATTCATTGGGCGCTTGTCTGACGGCAAAGCTACAGCGAGAGGATGGTCAGCCATGATGTTTCTGGCCAGCCATGTTGGATCAGCCATGCTGTATCTACTGATTTCAGCAGACAGAATGTTGTAGTTGAGAACCTACAGGCGCCACCGGTTTCCCCCTGGAACACTGGGCATAAAATGATATAAGTGTTCCCAGCCAGTATAAGGAAAGTTAATTAGAAGGCTCCAGGCATATTATAATAGGTAATAATGAGTGGGAATATTGCATTTTATGGCAGAAGTTAGAGGATGTAGTGAAAAGCCATCTGTACCCGAACAAAGGCTTTGTCCATACTGCAGGGGCCCGGAGCCGTAATGAGATTTATAACTGCAGAAGTTTAATACAGATTTATAGTGTGTGATGTAATTAGCAGTGATGTTCTCATACTGAACTTTGTCTTTTTTATGTTTTCTATGTAACTGCCTTACCTTGCACGATGAAGTCGCTGTATTTCAAAATATACCTTCTTTGTCTGAACCGGGTATAAAACACCCCCCGCATTAGATATTGACGCCAGATCACAGTATCATCTTGTTGACTTGACACCTGCATGTGTTCGTGTGCCTTATAACCTGTATACTGCCTGCTCTGCTGCACATCTCTATCTACAATGAACCCCACCCTGGTCCAGAAGAATTGTCTACAGCATTTCCTCAGGCTTTGGTAACTAACGGACTCTGATTTTCTCACAGCTACGCCTACTGAGAAACAGCCGCTGTAACCCAACTTTACCTCTGCTTTGTGCTTTGGTTATCATATTAGTCATTGTCAACTCATCTACAGAGCTGTGGAAAAGCTGGGTTTGTTTCGTGTACCTTTTGTCTTCCTGCCTTTATAAACCCCACTCCAGCCTCTAGACATTACTAGAGTATTCTGCTTTGGTTGCCTCTGCCTGGTTTTCTGCTCCTGGTGACTTCTCAAGTTCTCTGCCTACTACAAGACCTGTGCGAATCTCTTCCTGCTGCTCATCAGAGGTTCTGCTACCTACACCTATTGCCAGCAATCCTTCTGCTCTGGCAGATCATCCTACTCTCTCTGCTGTGGCTCTTGCTACACCTGCCTTTGCTGACACATAAGCTGGTTGCTTTGTTAAGTGCTCCATCGCTTCCCTTCCTATATTCAAATAGATGTAGCGCATGAGACTGTTCTGGACTTCGTAATTTGATCTGCATCTGGTTCTGGACTTTCTAAGGGTACCGTCACACGCGGCAATATTGCTTGCAATTTCACTGGCTATTTGCTGGTTGCAGTGAAATCATGGACACATTGTTACATTTGTACACGGCAACAAAATAGAACAATGTGTCCATGATTTCACTGCAACCAGCAAATTGCCAGTGAAATTGCAAGCAATATTGCAAGCAATATTGCCATGTGTGACGGTACCTTGAGAGACATCCTTCCCAAGCCTCCCTGGATAATTTAATGTATTATATAGACTTGCTTAAAACATCTCCTTGTTTGGACTTGCCATACACTTTACTTTTACAGCATGTCCAAGTGTAAACTGCGCTTTATAGACTGCTCTGCTGATAGCATTTTCCTGTGAGGTTTTCAACAGTTTTTTTGTTAAAGGGACACTGTCAGGTAATTATTCAGTATGATACCAATATTACCCTTGGATAGTGCCTGGGCAGACCTTTTAAAAACATGTAAAATCATTATTGTACCGTTTGTAGTTTCCATGTTATCAGCATTGTCAGACCATGCAGGGAGCTCCTGGATTAGTCCTCTCCTTTATAAGCAAACACGAATAGTCCGGCTGCTGTATAAACTGTCATATAATTTTGCACTCCCTCTCAGCAGTTCTCCCTCCTCCCTTTGCTCTAAGACAGTGCAGTGTCAGGTTTCAGTAGCTTATGTTCTGTTGAGGACAAGGAGGAAGAGAGCTATTGCAGATCTGCCTCATCTAGACTCCATTTGTTTCTCTAAGCAGTTATCCCTGCTGCAACAGTTTCTGTGTTGTATTTGACCTCTTGTTATGCTGCAAACACAGAGAACAGAGAGGAGAATACAGCCCCCCCAATGATCTCCTGTTCAGTGATGTAGTATGAATATGTGACATGCATATTCACGCTATAGGGAGTGGACAGCAGAGAACTAATTGGATCATTCATTGTGATTGACAGATGGAATTAATCTCTTTTTTTGAAGTTTACAGAAGATAGGCGGGGAATAAACATAAAAAAAATTCATAAATAGAGAGAGTTTAGAGCGAGGAATTAGAAAATGATAACAGTTACATATGGATTTTTGACCTGACAGTTTTCCTTTTAAGGTTTCATTCAATAACTACAGTGTGTGTTCATGGACTTTGAGTTTTCCACTGCTCTTGTTGTAAATCCACCATGTCTTATTATATAGACTTTTTTCACCTATAAACTGAATTCTGTTGTGTCTTTGCTCCATGCAAAAAAACTCCTGAGTAATCCATTATAATTATTAATGCTGGGTTATATAAAAGCCACTGTAACTCAGTTTTCCCACATCTTTGTATTGCACTTATGAAATGCAATGCATAGCAGAAAGAAAGAGAATAAATGTGGAGTGATTGCTGATGGTACCTAAACTAGGGCAATTATCAACCTTTGTTCTTCAGAGAACTGACCCAATAGAAATTCTCCTGCAGGAAAGTAAATGGAGAGTTCAGCTCACTTGCATATCTACAGGTGGCTGACACTACGGGTTCCAGCACAGTACATACCATTGAGAACAATATTGACCACCACTGCCGAGTATCGCTGATTTGCTTGTAGGTGAAGGAGACAACATAGGTCAGGAGCACCGAGGCCGGGACAAAGCCGATTAAGCAGAACGTCTGAGAACAGAAGGAGAGGTCACACGTACATACACCGAAGTATCTTAGATAATGATCACAGAAATTGAAGTATGTTTATCCAGACAATTGTGCAAAATGATTACACTAAATGGAGTTCTTGGACTAGAAAAGATGCAAATTTAGGTAAATTACAACCCTTTACTTCTTGTGACATTGGGTATCTGTCACTCCAAGGCAGTTTGGTTTAAAGGGTTGCTCCAGCATCACTCACGTCTGTATCAGGAGATGATTGACGTCAAACCAGGTGCTCGCCAGGGCACAGGAACAGCTGGCAGGTATCATGCATATATCCTAATTTAAAGAATATAAGTGAGGCAGTGGCTTATGTTAGCCAGAAAGTGAGGCAGTGACCCAGGAGTTAAAGTTCAAACTAAAAACACACTTTAGACAGACTTGGATACCTGGAGCACAGCCGGTTGGCTCATATAGTGTCCTGTTACAGTCTGATTGACACGTGCACCGCTGTAGGATTCGCGTGTGTAGGGTCTTGCTTCCAGCGTCCATTTGGCCAATCTCTCTAGTTCTGGTCTGTGATAGACTAACAGATAACCTGCTGCTCTGCAACTGTAATTGCAAGTAAGACCCACCATACCCTTTTCTGCATGATTAAATAGGAATTGTGACCATCAACCATTAGCATGGCTCAGGATGGAGGGAGAGATCTGTCCCACTACCATCCTACAGATCTCTCGAAAAATAAAAGCCTCAAATCAGGATTCATTAAAGACTTTGTCAAATAGCTTGACCAAGTTCACACTTAGTTTTATTGTGTGCTGCACACAACACACTCCAGCAGGTCTCAGTAGAGGTTTCCACGTACATTCTTTCACACCCCTCAAAGTGATATCATCACAAGCTGATAGGGAAGTGTGCAGGGCTGGATCAACCCTTGAAGACTGACATAAGAACTATCAATTTTTCCCCAAATTTCAATTAATTTCAATCCGAGATGTTTTGAATTAAAAGACTGCTCCGGCATCGCTCAATCCTGCATCAGCACCAGATATCTACCAGTTGGTAGGACGTTCTTCCCCCAAAATCTGTTTGAAGATTCAGATATACATAAGATAAAGGATGGGGGGTGGGGTGGAAAAAGTGCCAACCCCAACTAAAGGCAGAAATTGCAACAAAGCTCCGCAAGGTGAATATAGAGAGAAAACAATTCTTACCAGGGTGATAAATGTCCCCACGTACAGGTGGATTCCTTTATTGAATATGAACAAGGTCCCCAGCATTATGACGAGGATGATAAAATACAAGGGAAAATCAACCACAGCTTGGCCGACCCAGTATGCGGACTGGTAGAGGCCGGACATCTTCAGCTGGGTGTAGGCTTTCACCTAGTGAAGGAAAATATATGAGTTACCCATCGATCATATATCAGGTGTTCATTTGCAAAGTGCAATAGTCTGCAGGTGTATAGGCATGTGACTATTAGTTAAAGAAGAACAATCTGCAGCCCTCTATGTGTAGATACAAAGTCAAAAGAACTCAAAGGAGCCTACTTGCAGAGAAACCAACAGGTAAGAGGAGACAGCGTCCAAATCCCAGGTGAAAAAAGGAGATTTTTGTGTACTCACCGTAAAATCCTTTTCTCTTAGCCTCTAATTGGGGGACACAGACCGTGGGTGTAATGCTGCTGTCCACTAGGAGGCGACACTAGGCAGAATCTGCAAAAGAGTTTAGAAACTCCTCCTCTGTAGCATATACACCCTGTAGCAGGAAGTGCGTCTCCAGTTTTGTGCTAAAGCAGTAGGAGAGTTAACAGATAATAACAGTGACACAGGAAGTCTACGCAGGCGACCTGTGTAAACAAATATAGTTAACAAAGTAATAACAGTGTAACATGGCCTGAAACCAAACAGGCACGTGTGTAAACAGTTAAAAGTTAGCAGAGTAATGCTAGTACCACAAGTCCTGAAATTGATCAGGCGCATGTGGAAAAACAGTGAAGAGTTAACGAAGTAATAATCGTATAGCAAGGCCTGTAACTAAACAGGCTCACAGTACTATAAGGCCTGGAACTAAACAGGCTCACAGTACTATAAGGCCTGGAACTAAACAGGCTCACAGTACTATAAGGCCTGGAACTAAACAGGCTCACAGTACTATAAGGCCTGGAACTAAACAGGCACAAGTTTAAACAGTCAACAGTTAACAGAGTGATAATAGGCAAACATATGTAAACATGTTAACCATGTAACAGCTGAGAAGCTATGTGAGAACTGTAGAAAAAAACCCACAAGGGCAATAGGGTGGGTGCTGTGTCCCCCAATTAGAGGCTAAGAGAAAAGGATTTTACGGTGAGTACACAAAAATCTCCTTTTCTCCTTCGCCTCATTGGGGGACACAGACCGTGGGACGTCCCAAAGCAGTCCCTGGGTGGGAAAGAACAATGGAACTAGTGACACACTGAGCATGGTCAGTGAAGAACTATGCACCGACAGGCGGGCTGCTGCAGCCTGGAGGGCACGTATACCCAGACCTGCGTTTGTCGAGGACTGAGTGCAAGCACTATAGTGGCTTGGGTATGGGTGTAGGCTGACCCTTTGGCTGCCTATACACTTGTTGCGCCGATATCCCTTACCGAACTGTCCAGGAGGCGTTCACGGCTGTAGTAGAATGTGCTGTGACCTGCCGGAAGGAATGAGGTTTCGAAGGTATAAGCGTCTTGGATGGTTAGAGGAATCCACCTCGTTAGGGGAGCCTTAGAGGCTGATGTGTCATTATGTTTGCCCATTGGAAGAAGGATAAGGAGAATCCGACCTCTTAGAAGGGCACTGTCCTGGATACCTAGACGCGTAGGGCCCCGACAAGGTCCCACATACGTAGGTCCTTCGCGACCGGACAGACTGGAGTCGGGCACGGCGATGGCAGAGAGATTTCTTCATGTAGGTGGAAGGAGTAAACCTACCGTAGAAGAAGAATGGAACCAGCCATAGGACAATCTTGTCCAGAGGAAGACTAGAAAAAGATGGATTACAGTAAACTGCTGCAAGTACCGATACTTCTGCAGAGACAAATAAATGCCGCCGAACCATACTACTATGTGGATGAGTATGCTAAGGTAACATCCCATCGAGGCTGAAAAGATGGTTCTTGTAGTGCCGTGAGGACCAAGTTCAGGTCCCCACGGGTGAAGTCTTGTTGTATGGAGACCTGAAATAGCAGACCCTTCGAAAGAAGGATTTCATAGACGTCTGGTGGCAAGACGTGTTTGTAATAGGGTGAAAAACGGCTGAAAACCTGCTGTACAAGAGACCCTAAGGACAGACCTGAGTCTAGGTCTGAGAGAAAGAAAACGGAGAGTCCCTGGCATGAAGTAGGGCCAAGGGGAATGACCTCTAGAGGTGCCCCAAGCAAAAAAACAAAAACAAAACGATAACACGCGTGATGGGATATCGCTGATAAGGCTGGTGTCCTCACTGTGACTACGGTCATTACAATATCCTGGGAAAAAAACCACTTGGGTTAACCTCTAGGTTTCAAAAGCTACACCATTAAACTCAGATGTAAGGAATTCTGAGGGAGAACTGGCCATGATCGAGCAGGTCTGGACAGTCTTGAGACGTCCTGGTACCGCTGCTCTAAATTGGACAAGTGTGCGCACCAAGCGCGTGTGGGTCAGTCTGAGACCGCGAAAATGGTCCCGCGACATTCTCGTTTGATATCCCAGACTGGTAGTGGGAAAAGAATATAGGAGAGACGGATACCGGGCCAGGCTTGGACTAGGCGTCTGTCCCACTGACTGTGGATCCTGAGACCAGGCCAGGAAGGCCGAGACCGTGACATTGTGACTCCGTCAGGTCCAGATCTGTGGTGTCCTGGCGTTGGTGTTTCGACGGAGGACTTCTAGATGAAGGAGCTAGTCCCGAGTCCATCCTTTGGTGGATTAGGAAATCCGCCTCCCAGATGTGTACACCTGGTATGAGAACAGCTGGCAGTACAGTGTTCCAAGGATTCCCCCTAGGAAAGGGCGAACTTGTCATCGCTTAGAGACTGCAGGTTCCACCCTGGTGGTTGACATATGCCACGGCTGTGACATTGTCTGACTGCATCCTGACATGTTCAAATGCCAGGTGACTGAAAGATTTCAGTACTAGAGATACTGCACGAATGTTCGTAAAGTAAGGAGCATCTTCGAGACAGGGCAAGACTACTGCCATGTGCAATTTGATGGGGGTATATCGCACCCCATCCTGTTTTTGTGCAACACCTGAGCATGGACAATTGCCAAGGCCGGCGATTCAGCTGAGCCAATGGAACTGAATTTCAAGCTGCTACTATGCTGTCTAGGACTCTTATAGCAGCTGTGAAGGATTGAGGAGACCTCTGACGGAGGCTGCGGATTCCCAGATGAAGAATCTGTGCCTTGTCTGGGGAAATTCGACTAGAGCTGTGGTGGTGCAACTAAAGTCGGCCGTGTTCATGCGGTGCTGTGCGTCCAATATGGCTGAGACTCCATACGTGATGCTGTAGCATGTGGCCGTCAGGAGTACGCAGCGGAGCAGGGACTCCTGGAATGTGTGCGCTGTGCTGCAGCATGTGCCTTGGAATTGCGGTAGACCTGTGGAGGTCGATCCTACCGAATCTTCTTAGCGAGCAAGGTGTAAATGCCACTGTGTTCACAGTCCTTGAAAGACATGCATTGCTAAAAGAGTCATCCAGATATGGGAGACTGCTGAATCGTAGTATAGACCTTGCCAACTTCAGGGTGGGAAAAAGCTTTGTATCCATTGTGCTTCAGTCCTTTTTGGCCTCGCCCCACTCCCTGTGCTGACGCTTCGGAGGCCCCGACGTCAGGAAGAGAGCGGGCATGGCGGGCGGGCAAGTCAGTGCCGTCACGGCTAGGCTGAAGCCAGGGCCTTGCGTAAATCGAGGGGCCCGGGAACGGTAGAGGTCCGGCGCGGAGGTCCAGAGGGAGCCGGAAGTCAGGATCAGCGCTGGCCGAAACCGGAGGCTGCGTCACGATAGTCCAGTCGCCGTTGTCCTGCGCTGCATACAGCGAGCGCTATCCCACCATGAGCATTCTCCTATTGGACTCATGAGTTGAGAAGGGACAGATTGCGTGGAAGAATGTTCAGGCCACAATCATACGGGGTCCAGAAGGGGCCCATCCATCGGGTTAATGCGGTTGGGGGTCTGCGATGTCCTGCTTTGAAGTGGGCTGTGCAGAGTGCTCACACTTGTGATCTCAACCCAAGTACCTAATATAGGTATAGTGAGGAGATTGGCAACAGGGCTCGTATTTCTGCGACCCAGAGTTTTGTTTTTGTAGTTTGGGGACGGAGGCCGGCCAGGCCTTGTGCCGTCACAGTTTCAACCCGAGTCCCCAACAGTGGGGAGTCGAGGAAGGAGTATGGTATATAGCAATCTCGGCTACGACCCAGCACCTCCAACAGTGGGGAGCTGAGGAGGGAGTATGCAATGGGTCTTAGGTCTCAGAGACCAGTAGCTAAATTACTTGTGCAGTTGCGAATTACGGTGTTTCAGCCTGCGTCTTGTGAGACTTGACCGTCATCACCGCCAACCAGACCTCCAGCCCTTTTGGAGAGGACTTGGCAAACGGTCCTGGGACCCTTGCAGTTGTCAGGTAATTGTAGATTACATCAACTTCAGCTGGGCTCTCCAACAATGGAGGGCCGAGGAAAGAACCTGCGAGTTAAGCTCGTAGTAATTCCACCACAACCTAGTTGTCTCAACTGTGTGTGGGAAAGGGTCTGATGGACGAGTATTTTGAGCCGTTTGAATAGTAACTGGGCTCCGCCAACATTGGGGGACCAAGGAATACTCATGTCGGTGGCTCACTGCAACCCAGCTCCCCCCAGGGCAATAAGGTTGGACAACTGTACCAACAGGTACATGCATTTGGCACGGTGTTAGGAAAAACAATACGTGCGGTGGGCCGTGCGCTGATTACTACTGTAGAGGAAGTTACACTGGTCCTCGTAGTATGTTATTGCTCTTTACACGGTGTCCTGAGGGATGGACAAGCTGGAGCAGGAGACATCGCTGCTGGTTGTCTTGCCGTTTTCGTTGGGAGACTGCTGCCCAGCGAAGCTGAGCGCAAGGTATACTCCAGTCGCTGCGTGTGCGCCCTCGCAGTGCTGTGCTTGCTGTACCCCTGCATAGCGGTTGCTGAGCCATGGCTGTTGGAGAAGCCAGAGAATGATGGGGGGCAGTGCAGACCGGCCGTACCTATATGGCATGGCAGGCTCTGCTGTATGTCCCTGTTCCTGTTATTGAGGCCGGGAGGAGGGGGCAGGCACTGTAGGACTCCTAAAAACAAGGCCCCTGGCTGCACTAGTGTGCCTTGAAGACCACGGCAGGGAGGAAGCACTGTTGGGCTCCCCGTCTTTGAAAAGGGGCCTAGTGCTCGTTGTATCCCCTGCTGGCTGTGCATATGTGCCACTGTGCCATCAAGGTCTTGGGCACGTGGTTGTCCGCTCACAGGACAGCTGACCTACATGTGTGTGTTTATTACATGTGTCAGCTGTTACATGTGTTGTGCACATTGTCTGCACACAGACTAGCCCTTATATGTGGCTACTGTGTGCGGGGCCTCAAGGCTGGCAGCTGCGGTGACAGGGCAGTGCCTGAATCCCTTAATGGCCACCGCAGCTTAGAGGAGAGGGGTCATCCTCATCCTGTGCCCCCCGGAGACTGGCTGCCTGAGTTGGTTGAGGAAGCAGGGGGGCTGGGCGCAGAGAAAAAGAGCGCGTCCTAGGTAAAAAAAAATGCGCCCTCTCTGCTCCGGTCCGCCCCCTGCTGTGACGCTGGCAGCGTCATCCTCGTCATCCAGGGGGCGGGCCGGGGGGCGTGGAAAAAGGCGGTGGCTTCGAGCTAGGCCGAAGCCGCGGCCTAAATTAGATTCCTGCGCCCGAAAAGGGCTCCAGAGCGGCGCGGAGGTCCGGGGAGAGGTCCGGAACTGACCCGGACCTCGCCGGACCCCCTGGGCATTATAGCGGCGGCATGGTGGAGCTCCCACAGAGGACCCAGAGCGCTGGGTCCTCTTGCATCCGGCCGCTGTGCAGCCGTGATGCTGGCTGCTGCAGGGGCACAGGCAGTCTGTGCCCCTGAGTGCTATGACTGCCCCGTAGTTGATCCCCCGGCCCCATCCGGAGAACACAGCAAGCTGTGTCTCCTGGGTATGCTGCAGCAGTCCGTGCTGCAGCCTGTTCCAATGGAGTGACTCAGCAGAGCTGAGGCTCCTGGGGTGCTCAGAGGTGCTGCACCTTCTGGCCCTACCTGAGGTGTCTCAACCTAAAGGAACCCCTGAAGGGTGTTTAGGGAGGGATTGCGTCCACCATCAGAGGGCCCCTTCGGAACCTCGACCTCAACCCAGTAACCCCAACAGTGGGGAAATGGGGAGGGAGGACCGTCGTCTCAACCTTAACCCAGCGCCCCAACATTGGGTGGCCGAGGAGGGAGCGGCATGTGGAATAAGGGTCTCAACCTCAACCAGGCACCCCAACAGTGGTGGGCCGAGGAGGGAGCATGCCGGGAGTCTCGCAGAGACCCACTTTTCTTCTTCTTGAATTAAAAAATCCAAAAAGCGAAAAAATTCCATAGGAAATAACCTTTAGGTGTGCCTCCTACAAGACACTAAGCAAAAACTGGAGACGCACTTCCTGCTACAGGGTGTATATGCTACAGAGGAGGAGTTTCTAAACTCTTTTGCAGATTCTGCCTAGTGTCGCCTCCTAGTGGACAGCAGCATAACACCCACGGTCTGTGTCCCCCAATGAGGCGAAGGAGAAATCAATCCAAAAGTTTATTCTGCCATATACAAAGGTCACAACGTTTTGACCTATCAAAAGGGGCTTTATCAAGGGCTGATGAAGACCTTTTTCGATAGGCCAAAACGTTGTGACCTTTGTATATGGCAGAATAAACTTTTGGATTGATTTTTCAGCTAGGATTTGGACGCTGTCTCTTCTTAAATATAAGTTAAAGGGGTTATACGGAATTTTGATAAAAAAAGAAAAAGAAATGTGCCTAAGTATTAACAGACAGGAAGCTGCCACCTGCCTGCCTGTTGTCATGGACCGCTCCTGCCGGGGACATCATGGCAAAGTAAACAAAGCAAAGGCAGCTTTTCCGCTTTTGTCTGTGGAAGGGGCGGGACAGCCGGTCTCCTGCTGATTGACAGCAAGCTCCCTGCTACCTGATTGGGGAGCCGGCTGTCAATTAGCGTGACGTCGGCTCTGACGCCTGTCGAGAGAGGGGAGAAGCTTCCCCCCTGTAGACGTGACATCACTGTAAGTTGATAAATCACCGACAGGAGCGGTCAGTGCCCACTCCGTGTCAGTCGTGACCGAAGCCGGGAATAACAGGCGGGTAGGCAGCAACTACCTGCCTGTTAGTGCTTAGGCACATTTTTTTTTTGCCTAAATCCCAGGTAACCTCTTTAAAAAGGATCTCTGCTTGCTGTTGGTGAATATAAACAGTAAAGTGAATTCCTAGAGGCTTAAAAGCTGTCCTATGCACTAAGAAGTCTCACCTTATGGTTGTATGTGTTTTCCATGGCAAAATAAGGCAGCATGCCGGCGGCGATAATCCCCAGGTAAATGATCAGAAAATACAGAGTGGTTTTGAATGTTATCTCCAAATATTCCTATAGGTGCAAACATAGGATATGATTATTATGCACATCCTTACAGTAGGGCTCTAACGTACCGCAGTTTATTTTGTCTCTATACATTGCCGATTTTCCATTTTTTGCGCTTTCATTTCTCCTTCTAAGTCTTTTTATCATTCTGTTGACCAGGCTGTAGGGTTTTTTTTTGAGGTACGAATTGAAGTTTTGAATAAGCGTATTTATTTGACGATATAATGTAAAAACAGGAAAAGAAATCCCAAGTGTCGCGATATGGCAATTATGTCATTGATTATTGAGTTTTGTGTTTACGAAGTTCAATGGGCGGTAAAAATGAGCTGGTAACATGATTATCCAGGTCACTATGATACCAAACTTATATAGTTGTTTTATGTTAAAGGGGAACTCAGGGGAGATAAAAAAATGTTGTTTTATCCCTGCCCTCCTACATGATGAAGCTGAGCTGGGCACTACAGTTCTAGGATCTATAGATCACTTATAAATCAATAAAATCATATCTGCTCCTCAGCTTTCTCCCCTCCCTTTGGGGACAGAGAAATTCAGTCATGCATAGTGCTAAAGCTTCAGGGTACAGGAAGCTACCAAGTTGATATGGGGGAGGGGAGACCATGCCAGTGCTGAATCAATCAATGCAGTGTTTTGCCTCTGCTCCTAGCCTGATACATGACAGCACACATTACGCACCAACATATCATTGTACAGCAGAAGATCACAGCGTGTATTTATCTGCTTGGCGTCATGATTGCTATTTGAAGGGAGAGCACCCCTGTTTTACATTACATAGGATGTATATCAGGGGCAGGATTGTAATATGACCATGGATCCAGAGGCCAAGTTCATACAGATGTATGAGGGGGAAGGAAAGTAATATGATCCTGGAGCCTCCGGGATCCACAGCCCCGACACCTCCTGTCACTGCTGTAGCATGAGGCTGAATTTCCCTTTCCCTGAAGGGAGGGGCGAGAGCTGAGGAGCAGATATGATTTTATAGATCCTAGAACGGTAGTGTCCCGCACAGCTTCATCATGTAGGAGGGCAGGGACAGTACAAAAATATTTATCTCCGTGGAGTGTCCCTTTAATTTAGGCAGTGAAGGAATAATATTGGTTTATGTCGCAATTCTCTGACCGTAATGTTTTAGTATATTTTTGATGGAGTTGTGTGAGGTTTTTTGTGGCAAGCGGTTGTTTTTACTGACATCATTTTGGGGGTACATATGGTGTTTGATCACTTTTGCTGCATTTACTTGGAGGGAGTCACAGCTTTAAGCTGAATTCACACACAGCGTTTGTGATCTGTTTCCTGTGATCCGCTTTAGGTGCAGCTTCTGCAGTTTCTGCACAAAAAACGGATCCTTTTTTCCCAAAAAAAAAAAAAAGCATCACAAACGCCATCAAGCAATTGTGCTGCTTTTTTGCTCTGTTTTTGGGAAACACAGACAGACACACACACAGACAGAGATGCACACACTTTTTTACCCACCCTCCCCAGAAAACGTGTTAACATTCATTGCAGGCAGAACGCCTGATACTCTGACTTCAATGGCCCCGGCCGGCGGCACGTGCAGAGAGAGAGAAAGAAAAAATAGTCCACAAGGATAGTATTCCTGGCTTATTTCTCATTATAGTGTGTACTGACAGTTTTAGGAGACTCTTTGAGGTTTGGAAGCGCTGATGTGATTTTCATTACTACTATTGCTTTATACCTGTTTGTTTCCTACAATTTGTTTTGCCGTTATCTAATATATAAAGTTGAGTGTATGTGTGTATGTGGCAAGCACTGCCTACTCCACGCGGCCCTATCCACACCACATAGCCCCGCCTACTCAGCATAGCACCACTCTACATAGCCATGCCCACTCCATAATAGCAACTCCATGTAGCCACGCCCACTTTACGAAGCGACACCAACTACATATAGCCACGCCACTGAAACACACCTGCTCCATATAGCCATGCCCACTACACAGCCACGCTGACTACACATAGCCACGCCCCCTCCATTGTGATGTCAAAATAGAATGTTAGCTTATAAAATTCCGTGTCATGTCACTGCGTGATGAGTCTGATCTTCTGACTCATAAGAAAAAGAATGTGACTGGATGATTGACATTACACGCTAAGAGAAAATCTGCATTGAGTCTCAACGAACAAAACTTACAGAAATGGAAGAATGGGAGGCAAGAGCATGGGTTGATGAGACAGGTTAGTGGGGAGGTGTGGGGGGCCGGATTGATGCATTTAGTAGACATACATACACACACATAGACATACACAGCTTACAACTAAAAACAGTTACCGTATATACTCGTGTATAAGCCGACCCGTGTATAAGCCGACCCCCCTACTTTTGCCCCCAAAATCTGGGAAAACCTATTGACTCGTGTATAAGCCGAGGGTGGACCCCAGCACAGGTATACAGCCCCCAGCAGTGTGGTATACAGGCCCCGCAGTGGTATACAGGCCTCCCCAGTGGTAGTATACAGCCCCCAGAAGTGTGGTATACAGCAGCCTCCCCAGTGGTACATACAGGCCCCAGCAGTGTTACAGCAGCCTCCCCAGTGGTATATACAGCAGCAGCCCCAGTGGTAGTATACAGCAGCCCCAGAGATATATACAGCAGCCCCAGTGGTAGTATACAGCAGCCCCAGAGGTATATACAGCATCCCCAGTGGTAGTATACAGAAGCCCCAGAGGTAGTATACAGCAGCCCCAGTAGTAGTATACAGCAGCCTCAGTGGTATATACAGCAGCAGCCCCAGTAGTAGTATACAGAAGCCCCAGTGGTAGTATACAGCAGCCCCAGTAGTAGTATACAGCAGCCCCAGTAGTAGTATACAGCAGCAGCCCCAGTGGTAGTATACAGCAGCAGCCCCAGGGGGTATATACAGCAGCAGCCCCAGGGGGTATATACAGCAGCAGCCCCAGGGGGTATATACAGCAGCAGCCCCAGGGGGTATATACAGCAGCAGCCCCAGGGGGTATATACAGCAGCAGCCCCAGAGGTATACAGACCCCCCCCCATTAGTATACAGGGGCCCCAGCTGTATACAGCAGCCCCAGCTGTATACAGCCCCCCGTGGTATCCAGGGCCCCCTTGCTGCACCTTTAAAGGGAGATGTCAGTATACTTATCGCTGCAGCCGCCGCTCCGCTGCTCGGTCACCGCGCTGCTCCGGGTCTTCATGCTTCCTGTTCCTTCTCCGGCGCTCGAACAATGACGTCATTTCCTGAGCGCCGGAGAAGGAACAGGAAGCATGAAGACCCGGAGCAGCGCGGTGACCGAGCAGCGGAGCGGCGGCGGCAGCGATAAGTATACTGACATCTTCCTTTACAGGTGCAGCAAGGGGGGCCCTGGATACCACGGGGGGGCTGTATACAGCTGGGGCTACCGTATGTACCCGTGTATAAGCCGAGGGGGGACTTTTCAGCACATTTTATGTGCTGAAAAACTCGGCTTATACACGAGTATATACGGTAGTTACTATGCCCAGGCAATGCCGGGTTCTACAGATAATATTCAATAAAATTACAATTTTATCCTGATGTAGTGTACGGTATTTCTTTTTTCAGTCTGATTATTTCATATAGGTTGGCTTCTGTACCATTTACCACGATTGATCCTTCTTTTTCATAAAAATATTCTTGTTAAAAAATGTAAAATTTATAGCAGATTTTATCAGGCCACAAGGAAGTTTGAGCATTAAGAAGGCCTGATATGGCCGCAGCACTCACCTGAGGGAAGGGGCTGCTCCACACCTGGATGCTCTCGTTCACATTCAGCTGCCGTAGCAGAGTGTTACTGATGGTGTTAATGAGGACCGGCAGAGAGTGCACCATGCTGCTATTAAATATGGCCTCGTACGTGAAATACTATAAGAAATACAAGGTATGGGGCAGTGACAAGTGTCTGGACAGCAGGTTATACACACATATAGTACAATGCATATAGTTAGATAATCAAATCTTGGGTCCAATCCTTCTCCATAGCTTGACTCTGCTCACTCCTGCACCCTCTTACCTTTCCTGATCTGGAGATGTCAAGGGCGCCATTGTGCGGCGCAACAGAAATGTAGTCGCTACCATTCATTGGATCCACTTTTATCTTCTGGCTCCTCAGGGCGTCTATTAAATTGTCTATATTGTCACCTACAGTGGAAACATACCAATATCAACATACATGCTAAAGACACAAACATAATGTTGATGACCAACGTGGCCACTCTTACAAGAATGGAAGAGTCAGTCAACCCAATTATTAACCAATCAGTCAAACTAGTCTTGTTTTACATACAAACCCTGAAAGGGGTATTAGTAAGGAATTAATAGGGAATGTCATCACTAGCCGGGGTCCAACCTCAGGGATCCTGAAGATCTTGAGAGGGTGCCAAGCAGATATCATTTTACATCCCCTACATTCATTTTGTAGGATAGGCCATTTCTTAAAGAGTGCAAAACCACATGATCCTGGGAATGGTGCAGCTCTGTGGCCCCTTCACTGACCTCTGCACAGGGGCCAATGCAGTATGGCCCACATGTATAGGGCTATATACAGTACCCTGAATGGCTGAAATATGTGAGCTGCTTCAGCATTGCGGCCCTATCATTCTCAGGATCGGTGGAGACCCAGAGGTTGGGTGCATAACAAGCATTACGCCACTCAAACAGGAATACCCTTGTAAGGGGGAGCAGTACCTTCAATTTCTAAGAGACTCAGAGGTAACATCCCCAAAAATCATTAACAGATGTAATATGCAAGCGACATGCCATCTCTTACATCCTTTCCAAATGGAGGACGTAATAGTAAGTCCTATGTCAAGGCCCCGTGTATGGAGTGGGCCCAGGAGCCGTGTCATACAGACGGCATCTGCCTGTAACAGCTGTGACTGGAGCGAAGTCTGATCGCTGTCTTTTTAATTTTTAAATGACCCTGTCAATCTGTGATAGCGGCAATTAATTCCTGCGATTGCATTGGACAATTCTTCTGGCACCGACTTTCCCATAATGAGATCGCAGGGCACCAAGAAGATGCCATGGCCAGCTGGAGGCCCCCAATCCTCGGCTGGATTCATAGGAGATCAGTAATTTTCCTAAAATAATGCACTAGATGATATATGCAGCACAATAGTATTGCAGTGTATGGAATATGGAACATGTGATCAAATGATTGCAAGTTCAAGTCCCCTACTGAGACTAAAAAACAAGTAAAAATTAATTCAAATGTCCTAAAAATATATAAATTAATTAAACTGAAATACAGAAGGCATTAAGGTGATCACTACCTGATAAGGGGACACTTGGAGTAAGAGTACTCTATAAGGGGGCACTAAAGTGATCACTACCTGATAAGGGGACACTTGGAGTAAGAGTACTTTATAAGGGGGCACTAAAGTGATCACTACTTGATAAGGGGGCACTTGGAGTACGAGTACTTTAAAAAGGGGTCCCTCAAGGCTCTGTCCTGGGGCCCCTTCTTTTTTCCATCTATACCCTTGGCCTAGGAAAACTCACATTGTCCCATGGCTTCCAGTATCACCTGTACGCTGACGACACTCAGATCTACCTCTCTGGCCCAGACGTCACCTCTCTGCTGTCCAGAATCCAGGAGTGTCTATCAGCCATATCCTCCTTCTTCTCCTTAAACTAAACATAGACAAAACTAAACTTATCATCTTTCACCCATCTCGCGCACCTCCCTTACCTGATCTGTCTATCAAAATAAATGATATCACACTTTGCCCTGTACCTAAAGTCTGCTGCCTCGGAGTAATCCTTAACTCTGCCTTATCCTTCAAACCGGACATCCAAGCCCTTGCCACCTTCTGCTGCCTGCAACTCAAAAATATTTCCCGAATCCTTCCCTTCCTCAACCCTCAATCTACTAAGCTACTAGTGCATGTCCTCATAATCTCCCGTCTCGACTACTGCAACCTCCTCCTCCTCTGTGGCCTCCCTGCTAACACTCTTGCACCTTCTAATATCATCCAACTCATAATCTTCGATCCTCCCAAGACCTCCTTCTTCTTTCCTCCACACTTATACGTTCGTCATCTAACCACCTGCAAGACTTCGCCCGAGGATCCCCCATTCTCTGGAATTCTGAACCCCAAAATGTCTGACTGTCCCCTACACTCGGAACCTTCAAGCAGAACCTGAAAACCCATCTCTTCAGAACAGCCTACAGCCTGCAATGACCACGGTGCCACCTCACCACCACTGGACCTGGCGCTCCACCACCACCGGAGCAGACCCAACCTAATGTCTCTCTCTCCACTGCCCTGTAGAATGTAAGCCCACAAGGGCAGGGTCCTCTCTCCCCTCTGTACCAGTTTGTCATTGTTAGTTTGTTCATTGTTCATTTAACTTGTTTGTATGTAACCCTTTCTCATGTACAGCACCATGGAATCAATGGTGACCTATAAATACATAATAATAATAAGGGGGTATTCGGAGTACGAGTACTTAATAAGAGGGCACTAAGGTGATCACTACTTGATAAAGGGGCTCTTGTAGGATGAGTACTTTATTAGTGGGCACTAAGGTTTTCTTTACTTGATAAGGGAGCACTTTGAGTACAAGTACTTTATTAGGGGGCACTAAGGTGATCACTACTTGATAAGGGGGCACTCGGAGTATGATAACTTTATAAGGGGGCTCTAAGGTTATCACTACTTGATAAGGGGGCACAGAGAGTACGAGTACTTTATAAGGGGACACTAAGGTGATCACTACCTGATAAGGGGACATTTGGAGTAAGAGTACTTTATAAGGGGGCACTAAAGTGATCACTACTTGATAAGGGGGCATTCGGAGTATGAATACTTTATAAGGGGGCATTAAGGTGATCACTACTTGATAAGGGGGCACAGAGAGTACGAGTACTTTATAAGGGGGCACTAAAGTGATCACTACTTGATAAGGGGGCATTCGGAGTATGAATACTTTATAAGGGGCACTAAGGTGATCACTACTTTATAAGGGGGCACTCAGAGTATGAATACTTTATAAGGGGGGCACTAAGGTGATCACTACTTTATAAGGGGGCACTCGGAGTATGAATACTTTATAAGGGGGCACTAAAGTGATCACTACTTGATAAGGGGGCACTCGGAGTATGAATACTTTATAAGGGGGCACTAAGGTGATCACTACTTTATAAGGGGGCACTCAGAGTATGAATACTTTATAAGGGGGGCACTAAGGTGATCACTACTTTATAAGGGGGCACTCGGAGTATGAATACTTTATAAGGGGGCACTAAGGTGATCACTACTTTATAAGGGGGCACTCAGAGTATGAATACATTATAAGGGGGGCACTAAGGTGATCACTACTTTATAAGGGGGCACTCGGAGTATGAATACTTTATAAGGGGGCACTAAGGTGATCACTACTTTATAAGGGGGCACTCGGAGTATGAATACTTTATAAGGGGGCACTAAGGTGATCACTACTTTATAAGGGGGCACTCAGAGTATGAATACTTTATAAGGGGGGCACTAAGGTGATCACTACTTTATAAGGGGGCACTCAGAGTATGAATACTTTATAAGGGGGGCACTAAGGTGATCACTACTTTATAAGGGGGCACTCGGAGTATGAATACTTTATAAGGGGGCACTAAGGTGATCACTACTTTATAAGGGGGCACTCAGAGTATGAATACTTTATAAGGGGGGCACTAAGGTGATCACTACTTTATAAGGGGGCACTCGGAGTATGAATACTTTATAAGGGGGCACTAAGGTGATCACTACTTGATAAGGGGGCACTAAGGTGATCACTACTTGATAAGGGGGCACAGAGAGTACGAGTACTGTATAAGGGGACACTAAGGTGATCACTACCTGATAAGGGGACACTTGGAGTAAGAGTACGTTATAAGGGGGCACTCGGAGTATGAATACTTTATAAGGGGGGCACTAAGGTGATCACTACTTGATAAGGGGGCACTCGGAGTATGAATACTTTATAAGGGGGGCACTAAGGTGATCACTACTTTATAAGGGGGCACTCAGAGTATGAATACTTTATTAGGGGGCACTAAGGTGATCACTACTTGATAAGGGGGCACTTTGAGTAGGAGTACTTTATCAGGTGGCACTTGCAGCATTATTTCACTATAAGTGACCAATTCAAAGGAGCACACAGGGGGCTTCTAAGACGTATTTGCTGAATGTGGCTCATGTCCATCTCTCAGCACTGAATAGCTCTTCGGGTAGGACAGGTTGGGGCCCGTATTTTACCTGTTGAGCTCTGCACCAGCAGACTGGTGACATACTTCTGACTCTTCTGTCCTGGGCGCAGGAAATACAGATCAGGCGAGAGTCGGATCTCCAGGGAGGACTTGTGGTAGTACCAGTGTATGATGTTTATCGCTGCCTGGACTGCTAAAAACAGAAAGAGAAAGAGCGACCTGAAAGAGAAGCAAATGTCATGTAAATCAGTCTGTATCTGTACATCTACAGGGCAGGAAATCATACACACAAGTGACAATGCCAGAAGACGCCAATACAAAAAAATAAGGTCTGAAAATGATCTCCTCTGGGGGCCAACTCTGCCGCAAGAGCTAATAGACGTGGATCTACATGACCCAATATAGTGTACTAAAAAAGTGGGGTGAAATGGTGGAAAACTGTTTTTGGGGGGGTTTCCTTTTACAACATTCATTAAGCAATAAAGCCGACCTGGTAACTGGTAACACAATTCCCCAGGTGAGTATGATCACAGCAATGTGTAGAGTTGTATAGATCAGTATGATCAGGTTTTTTTTGTTTTTTTATTATTTTAGTGGAGGAAAAAGTAAAAACGTTGTAAAGATGAAATTGGGTTGGGGGTCACCATTTTGGAGAACCATCATTTTTTCATTCTTCTGTCTGTTGCTTTGTGAGCACTTGTTTTGTGTGTGGCGAGGTGTCGTTACTAATTTTTTACTTTAATTTTTAGTCTTGCTAGTATGAACCTGTGATCGTTTTATACACTAAACTGAGGTACTGGGAGTGCAAAGATGGCAAGTGATGGGGGATTTTGATAGGCTCTCACTTGCGAAAGCGACCCATCAGCACTTTATCTTTGCCTTGTGCATTTCGACAGTAACAATTTATATGCCGCTATCAGATGATGACAGCAGCATTTAAGTGGTTAAACAGCAGCGATCAGAGCTCACTTCTGGTCGCTGCTATAAGATACAGGTGCCATCTGTATAAAACAGAAGGCACTCGCCGTGTATGGAGGATGTGAAAGGTGATACAGAATCAGCTACAGATGACAAAGGACTGAATTAAACTCATGAAGACTTGGCAGACCTCATCAAGTAATACACTCCTATACCCCGTACTCACACATAGCGGACGGACTTGGTTTCTCGGTGCAGATTACGGAAGTGTAACTTGGCTATGGTGCGAACCTGCTGCCTCCATAGTGCCCGGCCGCTGACGGTGCAGGGGTGAGATGCGGGCATGGTCAGCAAACCCTGATCAATCTCCTCTGTGGATTTCCATTTCCCGTCATCTTCTATTCTCTGAGTGAATATGCTGTGATCTGTGAGAAGTAACATTGAGAGCTGTCACTACACGAGTTTACCTCCAGTACGGGTCAGGATATACACACAGTTATCACTTATAATAGTGGAGAGACGTTGTCAGCTGCCATGAGATGACGCAGGTCGTCAGGGTAGAACCTATAAGACTCGCCCCAGACCAATCTGTAAATGGGACCCATTCATTGAGTCAAATAAAAAAGATACAAGCAGGCCTCAAATGTTTCTTCGCTCGTTATTACTCAATAAATGTCACACCCCCAAACCTGCTGTGAAAGTTAGCAAACTCCTACATGATCAGACGCACAACCTTAACCCCAATTTATCAAACTCCAGACTAGACCCTTAAATTATCCTCAACCAACACAAGACCCCTTAAATATCAGGTGCCAATCTAGACCTTGAAATTACCGTATATACTCGTGTATAAGCCGACCCGTGTATAAGCCGACCCCCCTACTTTTGCCCCCAAAAACTGGGAAAACTTATTGACTCGCGTATAAGCCGAGGGTGGACTCCAGCACAGGTATACAACCCCCAGCAGTGAGGTATACAGCAGCCTCCCCAGTGGTAGTATACAGCAGCAGCCCCAGTGGTAGTATACAGCAGCCTCAGAGGTATATACAGCCCCATATGCAGCCCCAGATGTATATGCAGCCCCAGAGGTATATGCAGCCCCATATGCAGCCCCAGAGGTATATGCAGCCCCATATGCAGCCCCAGAGGTATATGCAGCCCCATATGCAGCCCCAGAGGTATATGCAGCCCCATATGCAGCCCCAGAGGTATATGCAGCCCCAGAGGTATATGCAGCCCCATATGCAGCCCCAGAGGTATATGCAGCCCCATATGCAGCCCCAGAGGTATATGCAGCCCCAGAGGTATATGCAGCCCCATAGGTATATGCAGCCCCAGAGGTATATGCAGCCCCAGAGGTATATGCAGCCCCATATGCAGCCCCAGAGGTATATGCAGCCCCAGAGGTATATGCAGCCCCATATGCAGCCCCAGAGGTATATACAGCAGCAGCAGCCCCAGCCCCAGGGCTGTATACAGCAGCAGCAGCCCCAGCCCCAGGGCTGTATACAGCAGCAGCCCCAGGGCTGTATACAGCCGCAGCCCCAGGGCTGTATACAGCCGCAGCCCCAGGGCTTTATACAGCAGCAGCCCCAGGGCTGTATACAGCCGCAGCCCCAGGGCTGTATACAGCCGCAGCCCCAGGGCTGTATACAGCCGCAGCCCCAGGGCTGTATACAGCCGCAGCCCCGGAGGTATACAGGCCCCCCATCAAGTTCCAGGGCCCCCCCCCCCACTTGCGCGCCAGCCTGTAAGGTAAATTCATACTTACCGGTGTCCAGTCGCGCCGCCCGCAGCTGCCGACATGACGATTCCGGGCTCCATTCAGCGTCTTCCCGCGGCTTCCTGTAGTCGCGGGCAATGACGTCATTGCCCGCGACTACAGGAAGCCGCGGGAAGAAGCTGAATGGAGCCCGGAATCGTCATGTCGGCAGCTGCGGGCGGCGCGACTGGACACCGGTAAGTATGAATTTACCTTACAGGCTGGCGCGCAAGTGGGGGGGGGCCCTGGAACTTGATGGGGGGCCTGTATACCTCCGGGGCTGCGGCTGTATTTTTTTTTTTTTTTTCATATTACCGTATATACTCGCGTATAAGCCGAGGGGGGACTTTTCAGCCCAAATTTTGGGCTGAAAAACTCGGCTTATACGCGAGTATATACGGTACCTAACCTCAGAGCAGACCCCTTAATTATCCTAGCCCAGAGGAAACCTCTTAAATATCAGACTCCACACCTAGCTAATTATCAGACCCTAGACTAGATCCCTTAATTATATGATCCCAGAAGAGATCTCAAAATTTTCATAACTTTGGCTACTGCAGACCTACTCTGTCTTCACAAATACACCACCTGTGTAAGGTGCTTAGGCCACCATTCCTCCTGATGCCTGTATGGACCGTACTCACATGCATGTAAAAGTGTTGTCAGATAGCTTAACTCAGTGCAAAAAGCATGTATGAAGACTTCAGAAGACGTCATTTATTTTTCTACTGAAATCTTGAGTTTATTGTACAATACAGCAGGCATAAAAGATTATTCTGTCAGTGATATGAAAAGACCATGCGACAAGATGGCTGACAACACAATGGAGAACAAGGGGGAAGCAACGGACATCCGACAAACTACAGGGAGAGGGAGGAGACAAATTCAAAAACAGCAAATCAATTGCATGACAACACAATGAAAACAATATAACACTGTATAAATCCTAAGATATAGGGCAGGACCACCCCCCTAAACTTTGAGACACCAGTCTATAACCCCAAATAATTACAATCTAGATCAGACCCACAAATTGTTAAAACTCAGTCCAGATCCCTGAATTATCACACCCGAAACACTCCCCTTAAAGAGTTGTCCAGTGAAAAAAAGTCATCACGTATCCATAGTCTAGGTAATGGCTTGTTGATCAGGGGGTCCGACTGCTGGGACCAGCACCGCTTGGCAAGCTGGTTAATTTTTTGGGGGGTTAGAGTGGAGCCGCATTACTCATGCCCGATGGTTCCTCTATCCACTCTTTATGGGGCTGCCAAGAGCTGCGCTCATGTTTTCCATCACCTACTAAAAGGATGAGTAGAGTGGTGGTCGGGCATCTGACATGCCGCTCCTTTTTGTAACAGTAATAAAAGTTCCTCGGTGGGGATAAAAACTTCCTTGTATACTGATTGGTGCAGGTCCCAGAGGTTGGACCCAACTGATCAGCAAGTTATCAACTATCCTGATTATGTAATAACTTGATTTCACTGGACAACCCTTTTAATGATCAGATTCCAGAGCAGACGCCTCTATAGATCAGACTCTAGATAAGGCCCCTCTATTAGTGATGAGCGAGTACCGTAATGCTCGCACTCGCTATATTCATAATAACATGTGCTGTTAGGAAGGAGGACCCCATTACGATGGGTAGGTGAACCTTTTTTGCGTTTTCACTGCATACAAACACCTTGCTGTGCCCCCCAGAGACCCTAACATTCAATCTGCTCTCACTGAGGTGCCAGCTCCCATTGTTCACTGAAGGGAGCTTACAATTTGTTTCAGATCGATAACGAGCGACTCACAACCACCAGTGATAGTCCCAAGTAATGAGTATCGCGAATACTGTACTATCCATGTGAGTAGCAAATAGTAACGATTACACTCGATCAACCCTACCCTCTATAGATCAGACTGCAGGGCAGACCCCCTCTATAGATAAGCCTCCAGAGCAGACCCTCTATAGATCAGCCTCCAGAGCAGACCCCTTCTATAGATCAGCCTCCAGAGCAGACCCCTCTATAGATCTGACTCCAGAGCAGACCCCTCTATATCTCAGACTCCAGAGCAGACCCCTCTATATCTCAGACTCCAGAGCAGACCCTCTATAGATCAGCCTCCAGAGCAGACCCCCTCTATAGATCAGCCTCCAGAGCAGACCCCTCTATAAATCAGCCTCCAGAGCAGACCACTTCATAGATCAGACTCCAGAGCAGACCCCTCTATAGATCAGACTCCAGAGCAGACCCCTCCATAGATCACACTCCAGATGAGACCCCTCCATAGATCAGACTCCAGAGCAGACCCCTCTATAGATCAGCCACCAGAGCAGATCCCTCTATAGATCAGCCTCCAAAGCAAACCTCTCTATAGATCAGCCACCAGAGCAGATCCCTCTATAGATCAGCCTCCAGAGCAGACCCCCTCTATAGATCAGCCTCCAGAGCAGACCCCTCTATAAATCAGGCTCCAGAGCAGACCACTTCATAGATCAGACTCCAGAGCAGACCCCTCTATAGATCAGACTCCAGAGCAGACCCCTCCATAGATCACACTCCAGATGAGACTCCTCCACAGATCAGACTCCAGAGCAGATCCCTCCATAGATCACACTCCATATGAGACCTCTCCATAGATCAGCCTCCAGAGCAGACCCCTCTATAAATCAGGCTCCAGAGCAGACCACTTCATAGATCAGACTCCAGAGCAGACCCCTCTATAGATCAGAATCCTCCATAGATCACACTCCAGATGAGACTCCTCCATAGATCAGACTCCAGAGCAGATCCCTCCATAGATCACACTCCATATGAGACCTCTCCATAGATCAGACTCCAGAGCAGACCCCTCTATAAATCAGACTCCAGAGCAGACCCCTCTATAGATCAGCCTCCAGAGCAGACCCCTCTATAGATCAGCCTCCAAAGCAAACCTCTCTATAGATCAGCCACCAGAGCAGATCCCTCTATAGATCAGACTCCAGAGAAAACCCCACTATAGATCAGACCCCAGAGAAGGCCCCTCTATAGATCAGACTCCAGAGCAGACCCCTCTATAGATCACACTCCAGATGAGACCGCTCTATAGATCAGACTCCAGAGCAGACCCCTCTACAGATCAGCCACAAGAGTAGACCCCTCTATAGATCAGACTCCAGAGCAGACCCCTCTATAAATCAGACTTCAGAGCAGACCCCTCTATAGATCAGACTCCTTAAAAATAATAGCTCATAGCAGACTCCGTAATATTAGACCCCAGACTAAATCTTGAAATTATCAAACCCAAGACCCCAGACCAGACCCCTAAATTAAAAGATGCCAGATTAGGTCCCTATATTACGATATCAAAGACCAGACCATGTTATTATCATAGCACAGAGAAAACCCCTTAGAGATCAGACTCCAGACCAGAACTCTAAATGATCAATCCCAAGACCAAACCCTTAAATTTCCAGACCCAGAAAAGACCCCTAATTTACCAGACCCCAAACCAGCCTCGGTCCTCTTCACCTCCAGGATACTCATAACACTCATTGAGCCGGAGTCACACATTTTGAGGCCTGAGCTCCTCTGAAGCCTCAGGTCCAGCAGTAATCGTTATGGCTGCTACTTGTGAATGATTGATCTTTAGGGTCATCAGGTCACCTATAAGCTGGGGAGGCCAGTGAGAATGGGTAGGTGCCCCAAAATATTTGTTATCATTGTTGAACAGACATAAGTGGAGCTGATGATCAGTCGGACTACAGGGCTGGTAACTTGGGCACCTCGGAGTTGGCAGAACTGCAGCCCACTGCTTTGATCTGCCTACTAATCTAAAACCGATCATCAGCCGCTGTACGTATGGAGTGAGTGATGGTCAGTACTGACCGGCCTGATCCCCATCAGAGTCTGCCTCCAGTTTGAAGAATACGTCTTCCAGTGTGGTGATAGAAACGCCGTACGTCATCACTCCTAAGCTGCAATCATTGTCCAGAGCAGAAAACAATCCTAGAACACAAAATCATTGTCATTGAGGCATCTAGGACATGTACATTAAATATATAATAATACAACAAAATAAAGAGCAAGAGGTACTGTGCTGTGCGTGCGCCCCTTATATCATTTACCTGAATGGCTCTCACTATATACACAAAGCACGTAGCAGACACCCTGAGGAGGAGCTGTGACAGGCTTTACCTCTATATCTTCTATCCGCCTTTTCCTGCTGATTCATACTACACAGGAATTCATCTTACATTGCTTCATATATTAACTATATCCTATAGGAAGGAGGACACCAGCACAGATCTCCTCTCTGTTGACAATGTCCCCCGTACACAGTGGTATTTACTAGCTCAGAGGCAGGAAGTCTCACCCAGATATCAAGATACTGAGACAGCGGAGAGCCAATTTTAACCTTTTTCTATTAAAGTACTATGTTGTAAAGATTTTGTTTTACTTTCCCTAATTACATATATTTCAGAATTGTTCATTATTTATATCTTCTTTTACCTCATGAAGGTTCCCTAAAGTGATAGGTCCTCTTTAAGTTATCAACTCTATCTCTTAGGTATTCTCCCCCCCCTCTACATTATCATCTTCCCCTCAAGAACACTTTCCTCTAGTATCAACCACGCCATATCATCTCCCTTCTTCAATATGATTTTTCCCATTTAGTATTGTTTTGCCACTTCCTCAAGTATCACCTCCACCTTCATTTTATCCTCCCTTCAGTGTAAGCTCCTCATTTAATATCCTCCCTCCTGTATCATTTCCCCTCAGGTATCACCTTCCCCATTCCAGTAGCATCTATTCCAGAGTCTGTATAATGACCCCTGCAGTACCCAATATAACCCCCACTGTAATAGCCCCTCTTCAATATAATCTTCCCTGCCAGTATCTATCCCTCCTTCAGGTATAATATGTTCTTCAATACCACCCATGATACTCTAAGGCTATCACCCTCAATATCTGTACCGCTCTTTCCCATCTCCAAGACTTTTCTCACGCTGCACCTTTTCTTTGGCTTGCACTACCCCAATAAATCTGGTTAGTCAGCCATCTGGTTAATCATACTCAAACTCCACATTACTACCCCTTTTTTTGATACAGTTTCCCCTCTTCCCATTACTTCGTATTGCTCTCTCCACTCCTGCGCAAGTGTACAGAAAGGAAACGCTGCTGACAACTGGGTAGCGGTCTTCAAATAACTAGAGAGGACATTGTGTACAGGTGTCAGAACTCCCATACTTTCAGTAGCAGTGATGCCCCACCGTCTAGACTACACAGGTCATACACCTCGAAGGCCAGGTCATGAATCTTCATCAACAAAAAGCTCACCAAAAATGGCGTCATACATTGTATGCCATAGACTCCCTGGTGTACCTGGAAATATGTCCACATCTTTCAGTGGCAGGGCGAAGATAGGGAATTCTCCGTCTGCAGCATTAACGTCGCCCTCGGGATATGTTGTGAGATCAGGGATGAAATTGCTTCTACGTTACTGGACGGTTTTATGTCCATGCTGAGAAGACAGAGATTGGCTTAGGGTACGAGACCAAAAAAACCCAAAAAAAATCCTTTTTTTGTAAATTACCTTAAACGGTAGCCGACACCCCATTTACTCTTCAGGAAGAGGGAGGAACCCACGCATTTCAGGGCTCCTTGTGATATCACAGCCTTTCGGTCTAAAATGGAAGAAAGATGGAGCTTACATAGTCCGTTTGTGCCAAAAATGATGATACAATTTTTTTTGGTGTTTATTGGGATGGGAGAATTTTTTGTTTTTTCAGAGTAGTTTAGGGGTACAGATACATATTTTTTTTAAATGTAGAAAAAAAGGTTTTTGTTTTGTTCGCAGTTTACACAGAATATCCCCTTAAATTACACGGGTGAATTATTTTTTGTGTAATTTTTTACCTTTTTACATATTTAGTTTATACACTTAAGGCCCCGTCACACCTGGCGACGGGCTGGAGATGACAGGCGGCGACTGCGGTGGTGAGTTTTGGCGCCCGTTTTCGGCCCCCCTTACATGCCGGCCCCACATTCTGGCGCTCCGGCGCGTACGGCAAGCATGAGACGAGGTGTCATGCAACCCCAGCGGTGATCAAGACATGGGAGCCTATAGTCCCCGCATGCCAGGCAGGGGCCAGTTCATCGGCCTTACAGGGCGCTGGTGACCACCCAGATGTCATGGACTAGGAGCCTCCTCTGAGATCAGGCACCTGGTTCCGGCAGGCACCGAACCGGCCCTTACATGAGGTGACATCGGACAATGTCGCCCCTATACTATGACTGCCCTTAAGGAGGTACATGTGCCCGTATATAAAAAGCTTGGTAACACTGGTGTTCATGTCAATCTCAAAGCAAAACTGTAAAATAAAGTGTACAATCTCGAATAGCCGGAAAATCAGGACTTTGGCATCCAGCCCAAATCTCTTCTCGAGCTTCATGAGGCACAAGAGGTCCAATAGTTTAATTATTGATGGGTTCAGGGTCCTATACGATAGTGTAGATTTAAACCATCCTATACTTTCCACTTCTGGTATCCTGGTACCCCAATCTAGCATGTGAATTTAGATCAAATTTAATTGTTATTATACAACAGATCCATACATGAAACGAAATTATCATTAGTCTGTAGGACTGTGTGCCAGACTTGTATGTCATAGATGCTCTTCTTGCATGCCAGCTTCATGATGAGAAATTCTGTTCTCCTGTTACCGTGTATGGTTACGAATGGGTAAGCTGTCTCACAGGGATGATGTATGCAACTAGATTGTATTAGTCTGATTCTGTGCATGAGATTATATATATAGGGGAAGCAGGGGAATCCATTGTAAGGTGCGTCGGTACTGAAAGGTTATAAAAAGATGGATCATGGCTTTGTACTTTTATATTGTAAATAGAATTGTTCACTTTGAGATTCATTACGCTATTCCTACTTTAAAACATATGTTTAGACATTCAATGGCGTATGTAAAGAGGTACGACCGAATAATTCAGGCAGGAAAAGTGCTAATAGCAATGCGGGCCTATCTTTATTACTCAGGTTGCATCTACATTTCTAAAAGCTTTTGAAACTTTTGAGCGCACTTATTTATATTCGTTTTGTTTTTTTTGTTGTACCTGTGATCTTTGTATCTTCAAATGAGTGTTGAATCGTGCAAAACAAAATGCTTCTTTACACCACACAGTGATGTTCTGCTAATGGAAATGGTGCTTAATAAGCGCACTTCTGAGGAGCTAGTAAGTGAATTGCAGCGGGGTGACTGTAAAGCATGGGCAAAATGCAGCTGCTTTCAATGCCTCCATCTAATAGGCCCGCAAATAGAAACTGACCGGCCACGTATGATTTAAAATTAATTCAATGAAATTCAGAAATAAGACGTCTGAAATAAAGAAGAATGGGCATGAATAATAAAAAGAAAATGCTGGCTCCTTGTCATTCTATCCTCCTGCGCTCTGCTTAGCACTGTGGGTCTCCTCCTGTGCTGCCCCGCGATCCCAAGCTGTTTGGCCCCACCGCTGCACTTTAGTCCCCATAGCCGCCCCAGATGGCTTCTTCGACCCCTGTGCTCTCGGACGCTAGTCCTCTCTTCCCTGTGCTCCTGCTACGTCTGTGTACTGCTTCCCTTTAGGTTACCAGCTTTGTATTATCAGCTGGCCCTAAGCCCGAAATTTATGGCGGTCACGCCAATATTAGACATGACCGCCATGAATTTCTATTAAATTGTTTTAAAAAAACACAACACAAGGAAAATTTTTTATTAGAAATAAAAAAAAAAGCCATTAGGGACTCCATCTTTAATTAAAAAAATCCTCTTCCGTCCGACGCAGTCCAAAACGCGATGTCCTCTCTGCTACATCCCCTGTGCATATATATAGATCTCTATGCACAGGGAATAAGCAGACTGAGAACAATCTCAGCTCTGCTACATCATCTCTGTGCACAGACATTCATGTCTGTACACAGGGAATGAGCAGACTGAGAACAATCTCAGCACTGCTACATCATCTCTGTGCACAGACATTCATGTCTGTACACAGGGAATGAGCAGACTGAGAACAATCTCAGCACTGCTACATCAGGCAGCAGGCGGGCTCTAGGACCCTGGAGCTGCACAGAGAAGACAGCTGGACTCAGCTCGCAAAGAAACAGCAGTTATCTGCGAGTTTCCCTGCTATCACTGGCACAGTAGCCAGTGATTACTCGCGAGTCTAATGCAAACAATGGCAATCCTAGTTTTGTCAGCGTTTCTGACAAAACTAGGATTGATATTGATTTGCATTGGACTCGCGAGTAATCACTGGGAGACTCGCAGAGTACCGAGTCCTGCGAGTCCCTTACTACTCGCCGAGTAACGAGTCCTAGCGAGTAGATTCGCCCATCCCTACTTGTAAGCAGTGCGCATGTTCAGTGGTCAGTCTCCAAAGCAATGAGCGGTAAACAAAAGTGTTAACATCTCGGAAAAGGCTGAAATAAACAGGATTTTTGTGTACTCACCGTAAAATCTCATTCTCTGAGCCTTCATTGAGGGACACAAATGAGGTAATAGAGTTCCCTCCTCCAGATTGATTAAGTTCAGGGTCTCCTTCTACTATCTGATAAGTCAGACCTCCCTACTACTCCCATCTTTCCATGGTATCCTGTGTCCCCCAATGAAGCCATAGGGAAACTTGAAGAAGTACATTTGAAATTTGCTTATTTTTACAACAATATCCATTCATGAAGACTGAAATTAATCATTAAGTCAGTAAAGGAAGACATTTTGAAATTGTATAGTGACATAGATGCATACATTCATTCACCAGCCTCCATGATGGGGAAATTACATGTTTGCTCCTATTACAGTGATATGAGTTACTGGAAGTGGGTAACAGCGGGGGTCTATGTGGGCGTATCGTAATATAACGATATGTGAGTCGGGGTATAATTATAGGGAAAGAGGTGATAATTGTAAGGTGCAGTTGTACTGATACTGATAGCAGACGGATGCATGCGGGAATGTGTGAAACGCTAATTTGTAAGATTAGTGAATATGTACAACATATTGCAGCCATTTTCCACTTACACTATTCTACCTCCTACTCATATGTTTCGCCTTATTCCATAGTCTTATGTAGTGAAAGGAAAGGTTACAACGAATGATAACAGCAGAAAAGTGTCTTAAAGAATGTCGGGTCTATTTTAGTAACTTCTTCAGGTGTTGTCTGCATTTCTTGAATAGTTTTAAAACTTTTGATCACAATTTATTTATTCTTTCAGTTTTTATGTTTTTTCTTTTTGTGTTTTGTGACCCTCGTCGAAGTCTTTCTGCGTTAAATTTTCCTAATGGAGCGTTTGGGTGATGAAATCGGTGCAAAAACAAAAGTGCGTCTTCTTTTTACACCCAGTAAACAGTGGCATGTTCTGCTAAAGTGTCGGCAAACTTGGTGCAAAAGTGAACAGAGATTATATAAAATGACACAGCGGAGACTGGTGAACATGCGCAAAAATGGAGCTACTTTTTAAAGTGCTGCATTTATTAAATAGGGCCCGAAAAATTAGAACACCTCGAACCTTCCATGTAATGGAGGACATAAAAGAAAAAGAAGGATATCACTAAAAAGGCGCAAAATAAAAGAAGAATGAGGCGCAAATGAAAAACAGGTGAAAACACTCTTTCCCCTTGTACTGTCTATCCTCCCCGTGCGCTCTCTCTCCCCTTGTGCTGTCTCTCCTCCCTGTGTGCTCCTCTCTCCCCGTGTGGTGTCTGTCCTTCCTGTGCGCTCTTACTCCCCTTATGCTGTCTCCCCGCCTTGTGCTCTCTCCCCCCTTGTGCTCTCAACTCCAGTGTGCTCTCTTCCCTTGTGCTGTCTCTCCTCCCTGTGCACTCTCTCTCCCTTTGCGCTTTCCCTCCTCCCTGTGTGCTCTCTCCTCTTGTGCTGTCTCTCCTCCCTTTGCACTCTCTCGCCTCTTGTGTTGTCTCTCCCCTCTGCACTCTCTTCCCTTGTGCTGTCTCTCCCCCTGTGTGTTCACTGTTCCCCCATGCACACTGTCTGTCTATCCTCCTGTGAGTGCTGTCTCTCCTCCATGTGCACTCTCTCCTTCCCCCCTTGTGCTGTCTCTCCTCTTGTGCTGTCTCTCCTCCCTGTGAGCTCTCTCTCTTCTTGTGTTGTCTCTCCCCTCTGTGCGCTCTCTCTTCCCTTGTGCTGTCTCTCCCCATGTGTGCTCTTTGTTCCCCCATGCACACCCTGTCTCCCTGTGCACTGTCTCTCCTCCTGGGCAATCTCTCTCCTATTATGCTCTCTGTCCCCTGTTGTGTGGTGCCAGCCTGTGTTCTACAGTGGAACGCAAATGGGAGGAAGTGAAGAGCAGGATGGGTCTGCCCAGAGGGTATGATGGAGCACACCCAAGCGATAATAAATGCCTAAATGCTGGCCAGTGTCCCGGACGGTGTGTGGTCCCCCATCACAGATGTCCATAGGTGGTGCTGTTTTCTTCGACTGATCAACCAAACTTATAGGCTTCTTCACATTCCAGTTTAAATGTTATTTACATGATATCTTATAGGTGGCCGTGCTTTCAAAACAAATTTAAGGACACACAGACTGGATAGGGCTTTTATATAGTAGATACGCTGAGATCTGTGTGAACATCACCATTGAGGTTTCTTACAACGGCATCTTCTCAATGGTGTGCACCTTGCCATAAATGTCAGGGATGGCCACCGATATGGGCTGATATGAATTGGTGTGAAAAACGCTTTTTCACCTGGCCTGAAACCCATTTGAGTTGCAGCCTCAATATAAGGAAGGCACCTGGATGTGATTATATATACCGTATGGGTCACTACAGTTTTTAAACTGACTGCAATTTTGCAAGAAATTAGCAGGTCAAATCAGATGCATGACGCTCGTACGCCAATGCGGCGTGACTCTACAAGACATGGTATAAAAGAGAGAGTGAGATGAAGATCTAGCGCTGATGTGCAATGGATACTAATGACCTCCTGTAATCGGAGAGCGTGCGGCTGAGGACGTGTGGGAGGACGTAGTCTGATGGCTTTCATGCCCAGAAGTAATTGTAGACGACAGCGTGATGAATGCAGTGCGGGGCAGCCATAACCCCCCAGGACATGATCGACGATTAGGCTACAGTTGCGCTGCGTGCAGAAGCGGAGTTTGCAGTGTGTCTACACATGGACGGGGTCCTGACAGACTCTCCAACGGTATTGTATAGAAAATTAATGAGGATTTGTGACACTGCAGCATTTCCCCACTTGTGAATGAGGCCTTATGGAAACGTATTGTCACAAGTGAAGAACCAGGATTGCTGGTGAAAAAACTGGGAAGAGTGCTTGTATGGCGAGCTTGGTCAAAGCTGATTATTGGATAGGTGGGATTAATAGATAATTAAAGGGTCTGTCCAGGCTTTTGATATTGATGATCTATCATTATATCCCCATCGATCAGCTGACAGCTCCATACACTACATAGCAGCTGTTAGTAAGAAGTGCAGTTCAGAGTACATTCACTGCAGTTGATCGTGGGAGACTCATTGTCAGATCCCCACTAACCTGATAATGATAATGTATTTCTGGGACAGACCATCAATACAATAAGCATGGGCTGCTCCCATAATGTCTTCTTCCTTGATGTTATGCTTGCCTACCTGCCAGGATGTCTGCCTCCTCCATACAATGGGTGCTGAACACGATCACCTGTCTGCTTTCCTCTTCTTCAGTACATTCCAGACAGTATAACGTGAGCAAGAGTCCATGCCAGCAGTGGGCTCATCCAGAAGAAGCACCTGGAGGAAGCAGGAAAGTCTTCAAACTCCAAGTACAAGAAATGTGACTGCTGCCGACTCTGACATCAATGATACAACAGGATGTGCTTTATATACCTTATCCTGAGTTACCTTCCTGTATTATACTCCAGAGCTGCACTCACTATTCTGCTGGTGCAGTCACGGTGTACATACATTACATTACTTATCCTGTACTGATCCTGAGTTATCATCCTGTATTATACTCCAGAGCTGCACTCCTATTCTTCTAGGGGAGTCACTGTGTGCATACATTACATTACT
This sequence comes from Allobates femoralis, assembly GCA_033576535.1. NCBI lineage: Eukaryota > Metazoa > Chordata > Amphibia > Anura > Aromobatidae > Allobates > Allobates femoralis. The sequence goes on along the minus strand of JARQOC010000006.1, from coordinate 446,296,295 downwards.
TATCCTGAGTTACATCCTGTATTATACTCCAGAGCTGCACTCACTATTCTGCTGGTGGAGTCACTGTGTACATACATTACATTACTTATCCTGTACTGATCCTGAGTTACCTCCTGTATTATACTCCAGACCTGCACTCACTATTCTGCTGGTGCAGTCACTGTGTACTACATACATTACTTATCTTACTGATCCTGAGTTACCTCCTGTATTATACTCCAGAGCTGCACTCACTATTCTGCTGGTGCAGTCACTGTGACATACATACATTACTATTTGTACTGATCCTGAGTTACTCCTGTATTATTACTCCAGAGCTGCACTCACTATTCTGCTGGTGCAGTCACTGTGTACATACATTACATTACTGATCCTGTACTGATCCTGAGTTACATCCTGTATTATACTCCAGAGCTGCACTCACTATTCTGCTGGTGGAGTCACTGTGTACATACATTACATTACTTATCCTGTACTGATCCTGAGTTAACCTCCTGTACTCTGTCTCCAGCTGCACTCACTTTCTGCAGTGCAGTCACTGTGTACATCATTACTACTGATCCTGAGTTAATCTGTTTTACTCAGAGTGCATCGCTATTCTCTAGTGCAGTCACTGTGTGCATACATTACATTACTTATCCTGCGTTACATCCTGTATTATACTCCAGAGCTGCACTCACTATTCTGCTGGTGCAGTCACTGTGTACATACATTACATTACTTATCATGTACTGATCCTGAGTTATATCCTGTATTATACTCCAGAGCTGCACTCACTATTCTGCTGGTGCAGTCACTGTGTACATACATTACATTACTGATCCTGTACTGATCCTGAGTTATATCCTGTATTATACTCCAGAGCTGCACTCACTATTCTGCTGGTGCAGTCACTGTGTACCTACATTACATTACTTATCCTGTACTGATCCTGAGTTACATCCTGTATTATACACCAGAGCTGCACTCACTATTCTGCTGTTGGAGTCACTGTGTACATACATTACATTACTGATCTTGTACTGATCCTGAGTTACCTCCTGTATTATACTCCAGAGCTGCACTCACTATTCTGCTGGTGCAGTCACTGTATACATACATTACATTACTTATCCTGTACTGATCCTGAGTTACATCCTGTATTATACTCCAGACTGCACTCACTATTCTGCTGGTGCAGTCACTGTGTACATACATTACATTACTTATCCTGTACTGATCTGAGTTACATCCTGTATTATACTCCAGAGCTGCACTCACTATTCTGCTGGTGGAGTCACTGTGTACATACATTACATTACTTATCCTGTACTGATCTAGATTACCTCCTGTATTATACTCCAGAGCTGCACTCACTATTCTGCTGGTGCAATCACTGTGTACATACATTACATTACTTATCCTGTACTGATCCTGAGTTACATCCTGTATTGTACTCCGGAGCTGCACTCACTATTCTGCTGGTGCAGTCACTGTGTACATACATTACATTACTGATCATGTACTGATCCTGAGTTAAATCCTGGATCCTGGACCTCCTGCTTGTTCAGTCTCTGCAGTATGTCCTGCATCATGTCTGTGAGTCCTAATTTGTTTAGGATGATTTATCCTTGAATATCTCTGCGTCAATCTGCCCCTGTGACCATTCTCTATACTTAGGAGCTCTTAATGAAAACAATATGAGGTGCAGAATGAAACCGGTCGATTTCCCTATAACTCATGATGAAATATTAATTGATGTCTGCACATTACCTTGGGGTTACCTAAAATAGCAATGGCCACTGCCAGCTTCCTCCTCTGCCCCGCGCTCAGCCTCTTCACTTGGTTGTGCTTCACGGCCTCCATGTCCAGATCGTGTAGAACTTTATTAATCTAAAACATAAAATTCCATCTCACAAAACCATAGAACATTTCTGACGCCGTCATCATTATCACAGCCACGTGCTGCAGATACCGACGCGCCGGGTGCATTTTTTAGTCAGTTGTAGCACATACATGGCTAAGAGCAGCTCACATATTTCTGCCCCGTAATAACCAATCGGTGGGGGTCTCATAATTCGGACCACCATCGATGGGATATAACATTAAAAACGGTTTATATTTAGTTATAACTGTGAAGATACAGCTTTTCTCAATGCATGTCGGGGGTTAATGTTCTTAATTAGGCCAGACATATAGGTCTTTTGTTTGTTATCTCATGTATGCTAAGACATTGTTTCTTGCTAGTTGGCTCGGAGGGAGTCCCAATGTCCACGTTTGTGTATTGCTAATTGAATGTAAATTACCTCACCCCTCACCAATTCTGTCTGCATCACTCACAAGGTAATAACGCATATATTGGATTTAAATGCCAACCAATAAGAGCCCTACTTTATTCCACCAATGCTGGAAGACCACAATGCCCTGGGATGAGTGCTTGGCATACTTAAGGGAGGCCTGTTTCATTCACCGGTAGTCATATGCTTTGTGGCCTCAGTCTAGGGACTTCGTCCCTGATTAGAGGATCATCAGAACTGGATTATGTTCAGCTTCTAGGATTCGGCTGAAATATCGGAAACTACATAAGGAAGATACCAAGGTTGTTCACGGAGGAGTCTTGGCCAGAACTGTTTATTCCAGCTCTGTCTGTCTAGACAGAGGTTGGATGTAGCTCCACCTATTGAGCCATGTGACCGAGTCATGGGCTAATAGGACAACACCCAATTCAGACTCTTAAGGCCCCGTCACACCTGGCGACGGGGCTGGAAATGTCGGCGGCGACTGGCGGGAGCGCGCACGTTTTTGGCGCCCCGCCACGTCGCCGTCCCCCATTTACATGGGTGACATCTCCGGCCCCGCGCCGGCGATCTAACAGGCGGCATTGCCACCGGGGTGTCTGAAAACCCCAGCGGCGATGCAGGACAATGGGAGCCTATGGCTCCCATCGCCTGTCAGCTCGCCGGCGGCCGTTACATGGGGCGTTGTGTGCACATCGCCTCAGATCGGTCGCCTGTTTTCATAGCACTGCTCTGAAACCAGGAGACCTCCCGGCGGCACCAACCTCGCCCCTTTACATGAGGCGACGTAGGGGCGATGTCCGCCGCCGATAGGCCACGCCCCTACATCGCCTATGTAATTGGTGAACCAGCAGAAGGGTGACACTCTGTTGCCTTTGATATTGTGTGTGCTTGCTAAGTATGTGTTATATGTCTTTAACTGTGGGGGATTTAATAAAGTCTTACTATTGAGCAGTTCCCTCACCCTGTATTGTCTGAGGAGTGTTCCGCCAGTGGGTATAGAGTTCGGACATTCAATAGGGATGAGCCCTGGTCCATGTGGTCTTTCTAAAGGTGACCGGGTCAGCAGACGAGAGCACCCACTGACCCCCGTGTCTCCACAATAACCCCTATAGTTATAGACCTATCTCGGGTGTATATAGAGGGATGAGATGCTGAGGTGGGTGGCTGCCGATACTGGCTTCTATAGCAGCAGGTATTCCAGCTAGCTCAGATCTCTACAGTTTGATAACGTGGATGCAAGCGGAGCGATCTTGGGTGAAGATCCATCCCAGCTAAGTTTCATAGGAGATTATTAATGTCATACCATCCTGCAATACTCAGTTCAAGTCCTCTAGCGGTACTATAAAAATAGTAAAAAAGGAAAGGTTTGTATCACTTCCCAAACCCCCTCACCTCTGCTCCCAATAGTAAAAAACATCCTCAAAAGTCCAATTTATCAAATATAAAATTATTTAATCCGTCATAAAAACAAAACACAAAAAATCAAAGGAAAAACTGCACATTTTCTTCACAATCTCCTTCCGCTTTGAATTATTTTATTCCACTATATGGTAAAATTGATGGGGTGATTCAAAACTACAACTTGCTCCATAAAACAAATAAGCCCCCATATAGCTATGTGGGGGAACAAAATAAAAAACTTATGACTTTTGGAAAAAGGGGAGGAAAAAACCAAGGCGAAAAACAAAGGGTTAATAAATGTGGTTAATTGGCTAAGACAATAAAAGCTATGGCCGTGCAGGAGCAGGTCCTGTTATGATTCCCCCGTTACCTCCTGCTCCTTGGTGGTGTCACTTATTCCCTTCAGAGAGGAGAAGATGGACAGATTCTCCTCCACCGTGAGAACATCAAAATGGATATCGCACTGCTGGCAGACCCCGATCACCTTTCTGATGTCCAGAATCTCATCCATATCGGTAACTCTGTGTCCATAGATGGAAGCTATGCCTAAAATGGGAAGAGGACGGAATCATTACAGTCTGAAGATATTACTATATAAGGCCGGGTTCACACCGCGGCATGATCCGATCCGGGGCTGTCCAGTATGAACCGGACAGCCCTGGATCACATTTCGGCCCCATAGTATGCTATGGGGCTGGATGGAGCCAGATAGCAGCTATCTGCCACCAGCTTCCATCTGTCCGGGAGGATCCGGGTGTATTTGGATTTTCCTCCCGGACACAAAACAATGCATGCAATATTTTTGTGTATGGGGGGGAAAAAACCGGGAAACTTGGATCCTCCCGGTCCGGTGGAACCGGCGCCCCCTAACATGGGGGTCTATGTCTCCGGATTGCACCGGAGCTGCACACGGGAGCCGGACGCCGGGTGCTGAAGCTCTGCGCCGGCCGGGGCTGAACTTCAGCACCATGGAGCTGTCCCCTGCTGACAGTTCGTGATTGCGGCTGGCTCCCCGCTAGCCGCGATCTTGAATTATCAGCAGCTGCTATAAGAAGAATCCGGCTGGACACCGGACCGGATGGCATATTTGGCCCTCCGGTTCTGTGTCCAGATCAGGTCCAGGGCTGACCGATCCACATCGGACAGCCCCAGATCAGATCATGCCGTGGTGTGAACCCGGCCTTAGATATTAAAATCCCTTTCTCGTAACCATGGTTTCCTGTGTTTCCCCAATTAAGCAGCCAAGAATTGAGGATTTTTAGTACTTACTGTAAAATCCCTTTCTCGTAGCCGTCATTGGGAGACACGGAAAACCATAGCAGCCACATACACCCATGGTTTCCTGTCTGTTCTCAATTAAGAATCCAAGAATTGAGGATTTTTGGTGCTTAATCCCTTTCTCGTAGCCTTTATTGAAGATCACAGAAAACCATGGGTGTATGCTGCTGCTGCTAAGGTTTCTTGTGTCCCCCAATGAAGGCTACGAGGAAGGATTTTACGGTAAGTACCAAAAACCCTCTATTCTTGGTCACTTCATTGGGGGAACACAACCATGGCAGCATTTTTTTTTTACACAATCCTCTAGCATGAATACAATAACACCAACCTTATACAACTTTTATTATATTTTAATTTTCTTATCAATTTCTAAAAACAAAATGTTGGTTTGTGTCCCCATTATATGAGACCTGTAATTTTCGTAAATTTTTTAATTTACTGTTTGGGGCACATTTTTGTTCATGGGTTAATATAGTTTCATAAATCTGATTTTCCACTATTACCATAAGGGACAGAGTCCCTGTTGTGGAGACATTCAGCAATATTGCTCTAAAGCAGGCGTGTGACTAAGACTATATTCAGGGGTGTAACTACAGCAGGTGCAGGGGGTGCACCTGGTCCCTGGAGCCTAGGGACCCCAAAAGTCCCTTTGGCCTATAAAAAAAGTCTATTGCTATTAAAGATTTGCAATATTTGGGGGCCCCATTGGAGCCTTCGTATCGTGGCCCCTGAGCTTCGAGTTACAGCACTGACTATATTTATGGTGCATTTGCAGTATTCATTTACCATATGCACCGGGAAAGCTCCCGGCAGGTACAGATCCTATACTGTATGGAATAATATGGATGAACTCTCTTTTGCACACAGGAACTTCCCACAGGGATACACACAAGGGCAGAGACGCACTTATGCAAGCTGTGAGTGTCTCACATGCATCTCGCATGACTCACCCAGCCCAGCCCAGCTCTGGATAAGAGCGTGGAGCCGATTGTGTTTCCATGGAGCTCCGTGCTCTTCTCCAGAGAGCCGGCGGCCGGGTGACTCATGCTCGCATGCAGCTCACATAGTTGGTGCTCATGATATACTTTTGTGAATATGGGGGAGAGACCCCATTGGCTATCTATGAAGCGGTACATGAATTGGCGCTAGCATGTTAACATTAGAGCCACAATAAACTTTGGGTTTTTAAAAAAAATGAGACACAATCTCCGTATAGTTGCAGTGAAATCTGCGGGCGGCTGACAGGTGGGCTGTGATATGTATAGAAAAGAGAAAAGCAGCGGATGGAGGTCGACGTCTGGGCCGCCATGATACTGCATCATGCTGCATTGATCTGGAAAGAGCTGAGCGTCGTCTCACCTTCTGATGGAGGGCAGAGCCCGCATAAAATATTCATCAGCGTAGTTTTCCCGGTGCCGCTGTGGCCGAGCAGCGCGGTGATCTGTCCTTCGTATATGTCCAAGGTTAACCCTAATGTTACAAATCAGCATTAGTGGCGCACAGTCCCCTCTCCCTACTGCAAATGTAAAAACAGCTGATTATTACTGAGCGCTGGTGTACAGTAAGACAATTAACCAAATACGTCTGCATGTTTGAGCTTTGCCGATGTTAACTCTTTCTGCTAGCTGTCTCCCTTGCGTCCGCTGCGTGCGTTACCGACATTACAGCAGACGGGTCTCACCTTGTAGAGCCTCCATTTGCCGATTTTCCTTCTTAAAAGATTTATGAATATTTTTAATTCTAGGGAAAAAAATAATAGAAATTAAAAAATAAAATGAAAATTGCAACAGTACAAAGTTTCAGAGAAAAAAAGACTTGGATTTCCATAAATAAAAGAGGGAACAAGTTAATAAAAAAAAAACATTCTGCTCATCTCCTCCATCCCCCGACCACATTGGGGGCCCCTGCCAGGCTCAGTTTACTCCCTGCAGTAATCACATGCCATACATCATTCAAGTGATTGCTGCAAACAATCGCTAGCCATAATGCTACATGTCGCTATCAATGCTAAGGTCTGTGATTGGCTGCTGCAGACATGTCATTTATGCATGTCATGTGATCACTGCAGAAGCACGATGGCTGGATGGGGAGCACCGAGGCACCGCGGCTGGATGGGGGGCACCAAGGCACCACGGTTGAATGGGGGGCACCAAGGCACCACGGCTGGATGGGGACCATCAAGGGAGTACAGCTGGATAAGGCGCACTGAGGCACCACGGCTGGATGGGGACCACCGAGGGAATACAACTGGATGGGGAGCACCGAGGCACTACGGCTGGATGGAGAGCACCGAGGCACCACGGCTGGATGGGGACCATCAAGGGAGCACAGTTGGATAAGGGGCACTGAGGCACCACAGGTTGATGGGGGCACCAAGGAACCATGGCTGGATGGGGACCACCAAGAGAGTACAACTAGATGAGGAGCACTGAGGACACTCAACTGGATGGGGAGCACTTAGCAATCACAAGTGGATGGGGGACACTGAGACGTCATGGCTGGATGGGGGGCACCAAGGCAGCACAGCTGGATGGGGAGCATAACTGGATGGGAGTCACCGAGGCAGCATGGTTGGATGGGGACAACAAAGGGAGCACAACTAGATAGGGAGCACAAGACAATACAGCTGGATATTGCGCACTGAGGCATCACAGCTGGATTGGGAGCACCCAGGGAGCACAACTAGATGGGGTGTATGAGACACCACGTCTGGATAAGGGGCACTGAGGTACCACAGCTGGATGGGGAGCACTGAAGTACCATGACTAAATGGGGGGCACCGTGGGAGCATGACTTGATGGGGAAAAGGAGACACCATGGCTGGATAGGGAATACTGAGGCACCATGGATGAATAGGGGGCACCGAGGCAGCAACGGCTAGATGGGGACCACCAAGGGAGCACAATTGGATGGAGGGCACCGAGACCGAAGGCTGGATGGGGACCACTGAGGGAGAACAACTTGATAGGGAGCACGAAACACCTAACCTGGATGGGGGGGCACTGAGGTAGCACGACTGAATTGGGACTACCAAGAGAGCAAGTCTGCATGAGGACAACAGAGGCACCACAACTAGATGGAGGCCACCGAGGAAGTAGAGCTGGATAGAGATCACTGAAGCACTACAACTTCATGGGGATCACTGAAGCAGCACTGCTAGATTGCATTTTTTTCAATCATTCCCATTGCTTTGCTAAATTTTTTATAAATCCTGGAAAACCCTTGAATAGAGACAGAAAGTCTTATGGCAGTAATGGGATTTATTACTTGAACATCCTACCTATGATTTTTACATGCTGTTTGGAAAGATGCAACCCTAACTTATTAAAGGCTTTATTCGTAATACAGCGCCACACTCATCCACAGGTTGTATGTAGTACTGCAGGTCTGCCTGATTCACTTAATGCAATACCAAACACAACCAAAGGAATGATGGTTTTTATTGTTCTTGGATAACACACTTCCCAAAATGCACACAGTGCAATGTAATGTCATGTACAAGAGACTCGTAGAACAACGTGGATGCAGCTCTGGAGATTACTGGGGTAACCCTCTGTATGTTAATTCTGAGGATCGGTGGTGGTCCCAGGGGTCGGACCACCAGCGATCAGCATTGATCAATATAATGAACCACCTCCTCCGTAATTACCTGATGGCTTCTTTCCCTTGTAACCCTAAGGCTACAGGTTCTACGATGTCACTCAGGTCCGTATTTGTGCTGAAGAAGCTCTCGCTGAGAACGCCATAGTTTCTCCTCTTCTTTGACCAGTAAGATGGCTTCAGGAAGAAAAGAGGCTGCCGCTTCAGGCCGTATTCACCTGTGTACAAAGTATAAGGCTCCATGTTACAGCTGGGATTTACAGAAACCGTCCCATAATTAGAGGCGCGGTCAGGCTTAGAGAAAAAAATCAAAATCCTCCACTCGTCTGTCTCGCATTAAACAGACCCACAACCTTTGTGTATAAATGGACACTGTAATTCCCCACTTCCCCTGCGGAGGCGCTGCAGAGAATTCAAACTCTTCCTGTTAGGTTGACCCACGGATCACAGGTGATCGCTGGAGGTCCCGACATATTGTCTAAGGGCCCTTTCACATCAGCGTTTTTTTCAAATTGCGGCAGATGCGGTGAAAAAACCGCATCTGCCGCGATTACCGCATACCGGCTGCACGGTTGCGGCGCGGGTTGCGGTAAACGCCATACAGGTGCGGCTGCGAAAAAAATGCTGTCAGACGCGTTTTTTTTCACGGCCGCACCTGCCGCAAGTGCCAAAACCGCACTTGCCACACCTGCCGCAAGTCCACCTATACCTTGTATGGCGTTTACCGCAACCGCGCCGCAAGTGCAGCCGGTATGCGGTAATCGCGGCAGATGCGTTTTTTTCACCGCATCTGCCGCGATTTGAAAAAAACGCTGATGTGAAAGGGCCCTAAGAGTCTCTACTTCTATCCATTTACTAAATGATCGGTCGGGTCTACACATGCACTTTGACACCCACGCATTAAATATAGTCCTATGCAGCTGCTACATTAGAGGGTAATATTGACTGGTGAGGTCACATTGTTACCCGCAGGTCGCTGCCATCTCAACAAACAAGTGTCAAAAACTCAATCTTTTTTACTTTCGTGGTTGCAGCTAGTTGCCAGCGGCAATGTGTCCCCATTCACACATATGGGGTAGCTGCATTGAGCGATATTTGCCTATAGAAGGGGTCATCCACCACTGGGAACAATCTTTTTTTGCTTAAGTGGATGTATTTGGGGCTAAAAAACTTTTTGCAATTTGGCTTCATTACAAACTTGCCACCTTTTGGCTTCTACCGGCGCCTTCTTTCCCTGCATGTTCCACTTCAGTGTGGTCTGTCGTCATCAATAAGCTAAAAAGAGCTTAAAAAACACATTGTAAGGTAACAAACTCTCCCATTAGACAGCCAGAAAGAGCTCACTGATGAAGTCTCAGTTAACTCATTTCGGAGCCAGCAATAGACAGTGCAACAATATAGCTACAGAAGGCAAACGGTACAGAATTGGGGATGGTTTTGGTCCCTTCAGATATCACACAGATCCACTATTCCTACTTAGGCTGGTTTCACACTACCGCTTTTCAGTATCCGTGTGAATCCAGCTGAACCTGGGTGCAGCCTCATCCATTTTCGACCCCAATGACAGTCAATGGGATCGCAGGATCTTGCGGGTGCATCCGATTCTTCACGGTTCCCCCTGATCCGGGTGATCACGCTTTTTACATTGAAACCAAAAATGCATTTTGGTGTCCTTTTACAAACTGTGAACAACCGGATCCGGGTCACTGTGGGTTAAATTAGAATGTGGCTCTATGGAACTCGGATCCAGTAGAATTCAGCTCCTGCCAGATCTGGGTTTTGTTATAGAGAATGACCAGAATGCAGCTATAAATGACACACCCACTAGGGGGCGTATGACTTTCCACCAGATCAAGCAAAAAAATGATCAAAACCTGATGCAACGGAATCCTCACGCACCGGTATTATCACTGATCCATGAGATTGCTCAGTGATAATACAGGTACAGGGGCATCCACATGTCTCAGGGTTTACAATTCCGGACGGATCCAGGGGGTGAAGGTTTTACCCGCATTCCCCCGAATTCACATAACCAATAGTGTGAAACCAACCTTGGCTATTGCAGTTGTATGAAAAGAATATTATTTGCAGTACACAAAATGTTTTATAGAAAGAGTTCAGCTCTGCTTCAAAAACACAACTGGCTACTGTAGGACAACTGGACCATCTGTGACTGGTCCTGTGGGCAAGGGCATTCATGGAAAGCTAGAATTTATCACAGCAATCTGCAGTGATTTCAGTGGCTATTCATCAACCGATTCATTATTTGTAATGTATGTACACAGTGACTGTACCAGCAGAATAGTGAGTGCAGCTCTGGGGTATAATACAGGAGGTAACTCAGGATCAGTACAGGATAAGTAATGTAATGTATGTACACAGTGACTGTACCAGCAGAATAGTGAGTGCAGCTCTGGGGTATAATACAGGAGGTAACTCAGGATCAGTACAGGATAAGTAATGTAATGTATGTACACAGTGACTCCACCAGCAGAATAGTGAGTGCAGCTCTGGAGTATAATACAGGAGGTAACTCAGGATCAGTACAGGATAAGTAATGTAATGTATGTACACAGTGACTGCACCAGCAGAATAGTGAGTGCAGCTCTGGAGTATAATACAGGAGGTAACTCAGGATCAGTAATGTAATGTATGTACACAGTGACTGCACCAGCAGAATAGTGAGTGCAGCTCTGGAGTATAATACAGGAGGTAACTCGGGATCAGTACAGGATAGTAATGTAATGTATGTACACAGTGACTCCACCAGCAGAATAGTGAGTGCAGCTCTGGAGTATAATACAGGAGGTAACTCAGGATCAGTACAGGATCAGTAATGTAATGTATGTACACAGTGACTCCACCAGCAGAATAGTGAGTGCAGCTCTGGAGTATAATACAGGAGGTAACTCAGGATCAGTACAGGATAAGTAATGTAATGTATGTACACAGTGACTGCACCAGCAGAATAGTGAGTGCAGCTCTGGAGTATAATACAGGAGGTAACTCAGGATCAGTACAGGATCAGTAATGTAATGTATGTACACAGTGACTGCACCAGCAGAATAGTGAGTGCAGCTCTGGAGTATAATACAGGAGGTAACTCAGGATCAGTACAGGATAAGGAATGTAATGTATGTACACAGTGACTGCACCAGCAGAATAGTGAGTGCAGCTCTGGGGTATAATACAGGAGGTAACTCAGGATCAGTATAGGATACGTAATGTAATGTATGTACACAGTGACTGCACCAGCAGAATAGTGAGTGCAGCTCTGGAGTATAATACAGGAGGTAACTCATGATCAGTACAGGATAAGTAATGTAATGTATGTACACAGTGACTCCACCAGCAGAATAGTGAGTGCAGCTCTGGAGTATAATACAGGAGGTAACTCAGGATCAGTAATGTAATGTATGTACACAGTGACTGCACCAGCAGAATAGTGAGTGCAGCTCTGGAGTATAATACAGGAGGTAACTCATGATCAGTACAGGATAAGTAATGTAATGTATGTACACAGTGACTCCACCAGCAGAATAGTGAGTGCAGCTCTGGGGTATAATACAGGATGTAACTCAGGATCAGTACAGGATAAGTAATGTAATGTATGTTCACAGTGATTCCACCAGCAGAATAGTGAGTGCAGCTCTGGAGTATAATACAGGCGGTAACTCAGGATCAGTACAGGATAAGTAATGTAATGTATGTACACAATGACTGCACCAGCAGAATAGTGAGTGCAGCTCTGGAGTATAATACAGGATATAACTCAGGATCAGTACAGGATAAGTAATGTAATGTATGTACACAGTGACTCCCCCAGCAGAATAGTGAGTGCAGCTCTGTAGTATAATACAGGATGTAACACAGGATCAGTACAGGATAAGTAATGTAATGTATGTACACAGTGACTGCACCAGCAGAATAGTGAGTGCAGCTCTGGAGTATAATAATATAGGATGTAACTTGGGATCAGTAATGTATTTCTAAAGTCACTTGCAAACAAGTGAAGTGCTAGATTTATCCCACTGCACAGACTGTACGCTCTTCTAGGCAGGGTGTCTTTCAATGAATTGCTGTTCTTCGGGGCTTACTGATATGTAAAACATCAACATTAATAATGTATTGATGTTGTCTAGCTTTGGACATATGCTGACATGTACTGGATTATTTATTACATCCCTTTGATTCTTGCTTCTACAACAGTCAGATCTAGTAATCTCCATACATATATATTAGTGTGCATATCCTCTATTTATCCAATCACGATGATCCGTTATCCTTTCCCGTCCATTTACAGAACTGTAACACTTAGGCCGGCTTCACACCATGATTTTTCCCTGTCAGGTTCTGTCCGGTGTTTTGTAGGAAGCATCGGACAGAACCTGATAACCCCGGAAAGAACCGGACCAAAGGGCAAATATGGCCCGGAATCGGCAGATCGCAGATTTCAGGAGCTGTCCCCTGCTGAAATGTCAAAATTGCTCCTAGTGGGAGCTGGCTGCAGTCCTGAAATGCCAGCGGGGAGCTCTCCACGGTGCTGAAGTTCACTTCCGGCGCTCAGCCTCAGCACCTGGCATCCGGGAGCTGGACCGATTTTCTGTCAGATCCGGCGCCATAGACTCCCATATTAGGGTGTGCCGGATCCGGGAGGATCTGATTTGTTCACCACAAGCCGCGATTTTGTGTCTGAGACAAAAACCCGATTTCTCCCGGACAGATTGAAACCGGATGTAAAAGCAATGCCATCCGGCCACATAGGAATACTATGGGGCCCAAATCGGATCCGGGCCTCTCTGGTTCACACCGGACAGTCCCGGATCACCAAAATCGTGGTGTGAAGCCGGCCTTAGTCATATGCAGTAAATATAGGCCACATCTTACTGGGAAGGATCTGATCGAGGTAGGAGGCCAGGAGCAGATACATGACACTGTCCACCACCAGGAAGATGAATGTAATGATCAGGGGGTACGGCCCGTCCTTCAGGTTAAATAACTGGGCACCTTTCCCATGGGCCTCCAGAAACATGACCTGCAAAACACAACACACAGCAACATTACCAAAGAGCTTATCACTGATAAAACTGATCGTTCCTGGGTATTTGTAAAGAGAGAGACTCTTGAATGACTCCAGCAGTCTGACACAGGGTGCGGATTTAGTGCAGAGAATTCTGTAACCAAATACACAGCATGGGCACAATGGTAATGTACAGCAAGTGATTATAAAACTTTCACATATACTTTATTAATGAAATCAGGAAGGAAACACCTTTAAAGAGACTTCCACAAGATGTCCTCAGTAGGCTGATTCTGAACCACACATATGTCGCTGTTAGGCAGCTCCGTCTTCAGGGGGCCTCGCCTACACTGCGTTCACAATACAGCTGATAAGACTGTCAAATTACCTCATGCCGGCACCCTGCTGAGCTCAAACAGCTGCTGTGAGATCTCATCTAAATCCTCTGCTCACATGGCCTCTGCTCTGTGCTCTGTGATAACAAGCAGAGCCATGCGAATGGATGTAATTTGAGAGTCTTATCAGCTGTATTGTGAAGGCAGTGTAGGCCACGGCCCCCTCCAGATGGAGCTGCGTAACAGCAAGCATATGCGTGGTTCAGAATCAGCCTACTGAGGACATCTTGTGGAAGTTTTTTTAAAGGTGTTTCCTTCCTGATTTCATTAATAAAGCAAATGTGAAAATTGATTATAATCACTTGCTCTACATTGCCATTAAATAAAAATTGAAACGGCCGTTACATTTTAAAGGGAACCTGTCAGGACATTTATTCCCCGAAACCTATCACTACCTGTCCCTGCAGCTTCATGGTACATCCCTAATCACCCCTGTCTGACCTAAATGTGTAGTATAATGGTTATAAAAAGGTTGTTTTTAACTTCCATTTTTCCCCAAGTTATGAGGCATTGTCTAGACGTGTAGATGTCCGTTGTTATCATGCCCTGGTGGGTGCGATAATTTAGAAGCGCGGTCCCACATTTGAAATCTATGGGCCTCCCAGCTGGTACGGCAGGCAGCCATGTGTCATTTCCGGTCCTGTGCATTGTGGGGATTATTGGGTGTACTGGCCAGCTCTAGAATGTGCACTGTGCATGCTCCGGAAACGTCCAGTATAACCAATACACCCCCATACTGCACAGGACCTGAAACAATGCGCGGCTGCCTGTCATACCAGGTAGGAGACCCATGGATGTCAAACGCGGGAACGCACTTCTGAATTATTTATCATGCTAACCAGAGCGTGATACCAAGGGGGGTATGGAGCCTTAGAGAACACCCATATGTCGAGACGATGGGGGGAAAAATGTAAGTTATAAAAAGCTTTTTTTCAACCATTATACTACACATTTAGGTCAGACAGGCAGGGATGGTTAGGGATGTACTTGGAAGCTGCAGGGACAAATAGTGATAGGTTTCGGGGCATAAATGATCTGACAGGTTCCCTTTAAATACTCCTACCACATGCTTGAGGTTCTGCACTTGCAGATGACTGTTCCAGGCTTGTTGCCCCTCATCAGTGCAAAGCACAAGACTGTCTGGGCAGGCAATGAGCCTTATAAGAAAAAGATAAAGATTCTGGCATGCTGTGGGAGACTTATACGCCAGGCAATGCTCCCTGCCACATCTATTTTGTATGGATAGCAATAGAGACCCTGTTCTGCTCTTCTGTGAGGAGGATGTTTGCATGAACAAACTCCTTAAAATTTGCATTATTTACAGGGGTTTGTTTTCCCTTCGATTTTTCACCTTCTTGACTAACCACTTGCGATTGCTTTTGATTGAGCTATCCAAGGGGTTAAACTGTTGCAACAAATGAGCCAGCTCTAACCAGGTCAGTGCGAAGCAGGTGTTAGCTGAATAACAACCCTGACTATGGAGAGCGTTGCATACGTGTCACGGGTTGACTGCTCCGCAGTCCATGTGAAGTGGTCTGCTACAGATTTAATCTGTGTCATTTCCTTTGGCACATTCAGTGTTAATGTGTAGATACTGCTGTGTTGCTGGATACGGCATTGCAGGCGGAGAGTTGAAGGTTTGTCAGGTGACCACGCCCCTGGCCTTTAAATAGCCTCTTCCACCATCTGGTGTCGCTGATAGGGTTTCACTCTGCCTTGACATTGTGTGCTGTTAGGACGTCTATGCTTTTGCTGAAATCCTCCTGCAGTAAAGATATTCATCTCTGGGGAATTTGCTGATGCTATTCCGGCTGGTGGGTGGATGTGAGAGGGTGCTAGCCCAGGGCTGGTTGAGGAGCAGAGGGCAAGGGTGGTTACCCAGACTTTCTCACCATCAGAGGTACCTCTACGAGAAGGGAGAGCTAGGGATCCCAGTACAGGGCCAGAGTAGCTACCCTGCCCAATATTGTCATCCTGCTACTCATTCCCTTATCTTCTATACCACCACCGTGACAATATGATCCACCACCGCTCTTGTCAAAGGTTCTTTGGTTTTTCTCCTTTTGTGGGAATTGGTTAAAACAAATAGCCCTGATGAAGTGGCAGATTTAAAGCCACGAAACGCGTAGGCAAATAAACCAGAACCTGATTAACCCTTTACTGGACTGAAAGTTTCTTGAGGTCAGCGCGGACTACAAAGCCCAGCTTTTTCTTCGGTGGAAATCATTTATCTTCAGTGGGCTCCTGCAGCGACCATTACCAGGCTCTCTCAGTTTGTTGTGGCTCTCACAACCACCGCAGGTGTGTCACACCGATTGGGGGGACTGGACTATTTATTAAGACGATAACGCCCTATGTGCGCTCCCTATTTATCCTTTTTTAAAACAAATATAACATTTGATATAAGGAATCAATTCTGGTCAAACCTATCAGCCTAAAGTATAAAGAATTGTTCAGATTGGCAATAACTACATCCACTACTCAGCTGGAGTCAGGTCTAGGGCTATGTGGGTCGCTGGGTGTAAACAGGATTGTTCCCATTCACTGACAGCAAGCAAAAATGTTAAAACATTTAGAGAGTGAAAGCGACTGAGCCGCCTGTAGAGGAGGCAGAGATAATCCTGGCAGATCTGAATAACAGATGCCATCTGATAAAATGTCATGTGGTGAATCTGCGGAGGCTTCATGTTCACACTACGCAGTCGGACCCCCACTGATCAGAAGATGATGGAATATTCGAGCAATATGCCAACACTCTATAAGGCAGAAATACCCATTAAAAGGGGTATTCACATCTGAGTAAGTGATGGTATATCTCTAGGGATGCCATTGCTGGGGGTCCAACCTATGTGACCCCACTCCGATCCTAAGAATGAAGAGGTTACTTTAGTCCCGTCTCCCCTTTAATGGCTCCATTACCATGAACAGCAAGGGCTCCATGGTGAAGAGAGAAACTTCAGGGATGATTATTTATGGGGTTGTCAGACCTCCACAACAAATATATAGGGGGCAGGTGTGGTTTCAAATAATGGGGCATTATAGATCCTCTCTCAACTACTAAAGCAGCTCATGCTGGACCCAGAGGAGTTAGAGCAGACCACTCTGTGGTTTGAGTTCCGGCAGCTCTGGTGCTCAGGTAACTAAAGATAAGTATTGTTTCCCGATGCAGACCACCCTGCAACCTCTGCTAGATCCACGGGGATTAGAGCAGTTTCGGAGAGCGTCAGTTCAAGCCATGCTCCGGACCTTAATCTTCAGGAGCACATCAATCCTGGGCATACAGGAAACTGGGAGGCCATGGAGCGGCGTGATCCTGAAGATAGGAACGAGTCAATCTCATGAATAGGGACAGGAACCAATGTGAGATGATATCTGTACAACACTCTGGTATATATTGGTGCTATATGAATAAAAATGGGCAAATCTTCAGTTAACACTCCTGCACAGGAACATGGGAGGGATCAGTTTCTTCACACCGGTATTACGACACTCACCTGTGCTATCCCGATCATGAACGTGCACTGACAGAACGGACTGAAGAACCAGACGAAGGATTTCGGGAAGTCGCCTTTCATCACGATGAAGATTCCCAGAGCACCGAGGACCAACGTGGCCAGGAAGGCAACACCGCCAGCCTGCTTGGCTTTTTTAAAAAGAGGGGTAAGCATCAGAGCAAATAAAATCTGGGGAAAAAAAAGAAAAAGTGCTGACAATATAACTGTCATTGGTGTATCAGGAGCCACAGATAAGGCTGTAGGGGCCTGTTGCTGAAGGTCGCAGCACCTGGCAAAAAAGCCAAAATCCTGAATTGTGGTACTGTCCCTTTAAATAGTATTTCTCTGCTTGATGATAGCTGGAGGTCCCTAGACCCTTGCAGGTCTCCTACCTGTCGACCTTTCAGCTGTCTCTATTTATACCCCTTCTCTCCCATGATGCATTGCTGGTGATAGCGTGTTTGGAGGTGGTGTTGCTTCCTGGCTTTGCAGCGCATCGTGGATTTCTGGTGTAGTTTAATGTCTTTCTCTTCATTCAGGTAAGTGTTCCTACCTCTCCCCCTCATTTGTCTCCTTGATGTTTTCCTTTAGTTGTTATCTGGGTATTCAGTACCAGTGTTTACCTTGTCTGATTCCTACATAAATCTTTTTTCGAAAAACAGACAGGGAAGAGGTGTCCTGCTCAGTGACAGTTGCGGAGACTGTATAGGGTTGTTAGGGAAGCTAGGTGTCAGTGTTTCTAGGGTCACTATTTCCCCTTCGCCCTTAGTGTCAGGGACTCCTTTGCCCCCTCGTCGTCCTGTGCCAGGTGTCTCCCTATGCCTAGAGAGACAATAACTTCCAGCAATGCTCAGAATCATGACTTGTTATAGAAGTTGTACTCTTCTTTAAAGGGTCTTTATCTCTCTACAGAAAGTGAGAGCAGGTCTTGATCTCTCTAAAAATAGTGAGGGAGGGTCTTTATCTCTCTACAGAAAGTGGAGGTGAGTCATGGTCTCTTTACAGGAAGTGGGGAAAGTCTTGATCTCCTTCTAAAGGAATTGGAGTAGGGCCTTTGTCTCTATACAGGAAGTGGGTGTTTTCATTCTACAAGAAGTGGGAAGTGAGTCTTTTCTCTCTATAAGTAGTGGGGTCAGGTTTTTGTCTCCATACAGGAAATTAGGGTTAGTCATTGTATATGTATAGGAAGTGGGTACAGGTCTTGGGATCTCTACAGGAAGTGAGGGCAGGTCTTTGTTTCTCTACAGCAGTAGTTACCAAACTCCAGTCCTCACGGCCCCCAACAGATCATGTTTTCAGGATTTCCTTAGTATTGCACAGGTGATGGTATCATGATGAAGGAATTACTTATGCAATACTAAGGAAATCCTGAAAACATGACCTGTTGGGGGCCGTGAGGACTGGAGTTTGGGAACTACTGCTCTCCAGTAAGTGGGGTTGGATCTTTGTCTCCTTACAAGGACGTCGAGATGGGTCTTTGTCTCCAAAGGATGTGAAGGTGGGTTTTTATTTCTCTGAAGGAAGTTGGGGGGTCTTTATCCCTCTACAGTAAGGGGGGGTAGATATTTGCCTCTCTACAGGAAGTTATCATCTTTGTCTCCAAAGGAAGTGGAGGTGGATTTTCATCTCTCTACAGGTAGTGGGGGGCATGTGAAGTGAGAGCAAGACTTTGGCTCTCTACAGGAAGTGAGAGCAGGACTTTGGCTCTCTACAGGAAGTGAGAGCAGGACTTTGGCTCTCTACAGGAAGTGAGAGGTCTTTGGCTCGCTACAGAAGTGGAAGTGGGTCTTTCTCTCTAAAGGAGGTTGAGGCGGGTTTTCATCTTTCCACCTGAAGTAGGTATTTGTCTTTATCCCTCTACAGGAAGTGAGTGTTTTCTTACTGCAGGAAGTGGGATTGAATCTTTTCTCTTCCCTGGAAGTGAGTAGTGGGCATCTTCTTTCTACAGGAAATGGAGGCAGATCTATGTCTCCACAGGGAGCGGAGGTGTTTTTTTTGGCTCCACATGAAAAAAAGTTGGGGTTTTGTTCCTCTACAGCAGGGGTGGGGAATCTTTTTCAGCCAGAGGCCATTCAGAAGCTTCTACCATCCTTCAGGGGCTGAACAAAATTATCAACTTGAAAATGACCATGCTGTATTTGTTTAACCAATCAACTCACCCTGCTGTGGTGTCTGGAGCTGCTTCTCTTTGGCGTCTCTATGATATTAGGGGATATTGGTCATGTTGCTTCTAAACTGCTTTTCCAGGTTTGCTAGAGCCCTAGACATCACAGGAGAGGCTGGGGGAAAATATATGACACTGGTGGGGCTGAGGCTGGAGGCATATATGTCACTCGGGAGGCTGAACCTATGGCATATACATCACTGAAGAGGCTGAGGCTGGGGCATATACGTCACTGAGGAGGCTGAGGCTAGGGCATATAAGGGCATATATATCACTGGAGAGGCTGAGGCTGGGGCATATACGTCACTGGGGAGGCTGAGGCTAGGGCATATAAGGGCATGTACATCACTGGAGAGGCTGAGGCTGGGGCATATACGTCACTGAGGAGGCTGAGGCTAGGGCATATAAGGGCATATACATCACTGGAGAGGCTGAGGCTGGGGCATATACGTCACTGGGGAGGCTGAGGCTAGGGCATATACGTCACTGAGAAGGCTGAGGCTGGGGCATATACGTCACTGAGAAGGCTGAGGCTGGGGCATATAAGTCATTAGGGAGCCTGAGGCTAGGGTATAGAGATCACTGGGGTGCTGGATTTAAATGGCAGTCAGTCAGCAAAACATGTCTGCCAGCCCAAGCACTGTGGTCCCAAGGAATCTGCCTGGGGGCCGCAGAAAAGGTCATCGAGCGGGCAGCATGCGGCCCTGGGGCCTGAGGTTCCCCACCCCTGCTCTGGAGAAAGAGAGAGTAGATCTTTTGTCTCTCTGCGCTCCCTCTCCTGTCTATCCCACTTCATACAGGCAGCAAGCATTTTAGGGAAACCAATGGACAATGAAAGGCATACTGCATGATGGGAAGGAAAAGAAAGTTCCAGCACCTGTAGTGCTGGGAGAATGCTGATGATGAGGAAGAGAAAATATTCACTAAAATGTGTAGATGGGAAGCTAAACAGCATCAGAATCAGGAGGACATCATGGAGAAGTTTTTAGAATGTGCACAAACTATGAAAAGAAGAGTTCTGAGACCGTCCAACATAACCTGTGTTAGCTTTACAATCTATATCTGTTTACAGTCACTGAGTGCAGGCTTATTCCCATTCCCTCACAACAGACAATATGAATGCTATTAATGTCCATCTGCCTGAGTGACCCGGCCCTTAACGAGCACTGATTGACTTTAATGTTGTCAGTCAGCGATCACAATGGGGAGAATTCATTCCATGTAATTAAAGTTTTAGGACTTGCGCCAATAGGATAAAAATGTCTCTGCCATCATCTTTATAGCTGCAGTCTGCAGTCTCCCTCTCCCATAAAGATCTTTCTTTATTCAGCTCTAATATCTTATTCTGAGTCCCGCAGGCAGCAGTCACTTAGCAATGCGCCATTGCATCATAAAATAATGCAGCATCAGTGGTGCTGCCGACCGCCCAGGAGTGTCAGCAAGTCAGCTACTCACCAGAGAGATCCCATACAGTGCATACAGGAGGAAGATCAGGAACCAGCTACTGTGCTTGAAGGGGGTGAAGACTGTGGTTATAAACGCCATGAGCAAGGATATCAGGAGGATGAGAATGATGTACAACAGGACCCAGGGCAACCTGCAAGGAGGACACAGAAAATAGTAATGTACCAGCAGAATAGTGAGTGCAGCTCTGGAGTATAACACAGGAGGTAACTCAGGATCAGTACAGGATAAGTAATGTAATGTATGTACACAGTGACTGCACCAGCAGAATAGTGAGTGCAGCTCTGGAGCATAATACAGGAGGTAACTCAGGATCAGTACAGGATAAGTAATGTAATGTATGTACACAGTGACTGCACCAGCAGAATAGTGAGTGCAGCTCTGGAGCATAATACAGGAGGTAACTCAGGATCAGTACAGGATAAGTAATATAATGTATGTACACAGTGACTGCACCAGCAGAATAGTGAGTGCAGCTCTGGAGTATAATACCGGATGTAACTCAGGATCAGTAATGTAATGTATGTACACAGTGACTGCACCAGCAGAATAGTGAGTGCAGCTCTGGAGTATAATACCAGATGTAACTCAGGATCAGTACAGGATCAGTAATGTAATGTATGTACACAGTGCCTCCACCAGCAGAATAGTGAGTGCGGCTCTGGAGTATAATACAGGATGTAACTCAGGATCAGTACAGGATCAGTAATGTAATGTATGTACACAGTGACTGCACCAGCAGAATAGTGAGTGCAGCTCTGGAGTATAATACAGGATGTAACTCAGTACAGGATCAGTAATGTAGTGTATGTACACAGTGCCTCCACCAGCAGAATAGTGAGTGCAGCTCTGGAGTATAATACAAGAGGTAACTCAGGATCAGTACAGGATAAGTAATGTAATGTATGTACAGAGTGACTGCACCAGCAGAATAGTGAGGGCAGCTCTGGAATATAATACAGGATGTAACACACGATCAGTACAGGGTAAGTAATGTAATGTATGGACACAGTGACTGCACCAGCAGAATAGTGAGTGCAGCTCTGGAGTATAATACAGGAGGTAACTCAGGATCAGTACACGATAAGTAATGTAATGTATGTACACAGTGACTCCACCAGCAGAATAGTGAGTGCAGCTCTGGAGTATAATACAGGATGTAACTCAGGATCAGTACAGGATAAGTAATGTAATGTATGTACAGAGTGACTGCACCAGCAGAATAGTGAGGGCAGCTCTGGAATATAATACAGGATGTAACACACGATCAGTACAGGGTAAGTAATGTAATGTATGGACACAGTGACTGCACCAGCAGAATAGTGAGTGCAGCTCTGGAGTATAATACAGGCGGTAACTCAGGATCAGTACAGGATAAGTAATGTAATGTATGTACACAGTGACTCCACCAGCAGAATAGTGAGTGCAGCTCTGGAGTATAATACAGGAGGTAACTCAGGATCAGTACAGGATAAGTAATGTAATGTATGTACACAGTGACTGCACCTGCAGAATAGTGAGTGAAGCTCTGGGGTATAATACAGGAGGTAACTCAGGATCAGTAATGTAATGTATGTGCACAGTGACTCCACTAGCCGAATAGTGAGTGCAGCTCTGGAGTATAATACAGGATATAACTCAGGATCAGTACAGGATCAGTAATGTAATGTATGTTACACAGTGACTGCACCAGCAGAATAGTGAGTGCAGCTCTGGAGTATAATACAGGATATAACTCAGGATCAGTAATGTAATGTATGTACACAGTGACTGCACTAGCAGAATAGTGAGTGCAGCTCTGGGGTAGTAAAAGATATATAGCTGCATCTCAATGAATTAGAATATGAAAAAAGTAAATTTTTTTTCAGTAAGTCAATACAATACATACATTCAATTACAATCAGAGTGATCTATTTCAAGTGTCTATTTCTGTTAATGTTGATGATTATGGCTTACAGCCAATGAAATCCAAAGGTCATTTTCAAAATTAAAGTAGGGAGGATGAAGGGTTAAAAACCACGCTGTCGTGTTCCACGAAACAGCAAAGGGTGACTATAATATTGATTAGTCAACGCATTTAAGGTCTCCTTGAAACGCCCTTAAACATGGCAATATGATATTGATTTGTCCTGAGAAAGGGGCCAGGGAGCCCTGAAACGCGCTGACTAATAAATCAATATTATATTCACCCTTTGATTTCTCATGGAATATGTTAGCGCGGTTTTAACCCTTTATCCTCCCTACTCTATATACACCACACTGGGGACTGCAGCAGCCGTGATCTGCTTTTATAGTGGTTGTGACTCTCACAACCACACAAGGTGAAGCCTTTGATACCTATTTAGGTCATATTTTATCTCTCAGACCCTTCATCCTCCCTACTTTCATTTTCTAAGATAATGACCTTTGGGTTTTTATTGGCTGTAACCCACAATCATCAACATTAACAGAAATAAACACATGAAATAGATCACTCTGTGTGTAATGACTCTATATAATATATGCGTTTCACTTTATGTATTGAATTACTGAAATATATGATTTTTTTGATGATATTCTAATTCACTTGTCAGTCAGATTCAGTACAGAATAATGTAATCCAGTTATGGTGCCGTATGGTTCAACACATAAATCCTGTCAGTACCAGAAGGCAGTGTCATGGAGTCCCAATATCTTCATGAACTCTTTTAGCTTCTTCTCTTTTTCAGCCACGATATAAGCTGCCGGAGAACATCCAAATGGTGAGAACGCCATGACCAGGCATATGGACATGAGAGCGTGGTAGAAGCCGTCCACTTCCACCATTGGCTTCTTCTCCATCACCATGGCCTTAGTCCTCATCAGATCGTCCCAGGCTGAGTAGTTGGTTTTTAGCTGAAGAGAGAACAACCTGTGAATTATTTGGTGTTGCTCCAGGGGCATTTGCCCACATAGTTAGCGCGTCCCTAAAGCTTACATTACTATTGCAGCATACAGTCGCTGGTGCCTCTGCAATGATGAATCCTTATCACCAGTTTGGTAACTATTGACTTCGCACTTTTCTCTCTTTTCATCAATATTTCATAAAGCCAGAACTTTTCTTTCCCCACTTTTGATGTTTTTGGTCTGTTTTCATCAAGTGTCAGAAATGACGTTCAACTTTATTTTTGGAGTTGTTATTATTATTACAGAAAAAACACATCTGTATAGTATTTTTCATCTTTTTCTACTTTTACATAATGCAATCACTTAGGCTCCATTCACACTGTGCGTTTTTTGGTCTGCTTTTGCTCATCAGTATTTGTAACCAAACCAGGAGTGGGGGGTGATACCCCCATAAATGGTGACGTGTTTCTATTATACTTCTCCTCTGATTGTTCCATTCCTGGTTTTGGCTGCAAAAACAGACCAAAAACGCTCAGTGTGAATGGAGCCTTAAAGCAGGTGTAGGGAACTCCAGGCCTTGAGAGACACCAACAGGTCATGTTTTCAGGATTTCCTTAGCATCACACACGGAATCACACAGTGTAGGTGATTATATTATCACCTTTGCAATACTAAGGAATTCCTGAAAATATGACATGTTTGCGACCCTCGAGGCCAGGAGTTCCCTACCCCTGACTCAAAGGGAACCTGTCAGGTCATTTTTACCTCCTAAGCTATCACTATCTGTCCCTGCACCTTCCTAGCACATCCCTAACCATCCCTGTCTGAAATAAAACTGTCTTATAAAGGCTGTGAAAAATGACTTTGATACTTACATTTTTGCATGTAAATGAGACATCCAGTCTATGGTCTGTAGACTGACTAAGCGGTCTCCAGAGCTCCATTTCCCCTCCTCGGTGCTGTTATCACGTCCCGTGGGTGTCAAATTTCCTTCCCCGGCATGCTCCTGATTTGAACTTCCTGCCTGCTCCTTCCGGGTATGACACGCCGGCCAGATGTCATTTCTGGTCCAGCGCATTGCGCGGTCTAGTTGGGTGTCCATCGTCGGAATGATACCGGGGTTATCCCAGTTGACGGATGAGTGTGAACTGGGATAACTTTTCACATGGCAGTCGGCAGCTTGAGTCCAGATGTAAAGTGAGTGCTTCTCTCAATTACAGCTGTGCTCCAGTGTCATTCCGTGCCTGCTCATCTCTGTCATCACACGTATTTGTCTGATGGCAAAGATGTAGC
This sequence comes from Allobates femoralis, assembly GCA_033576535.1. Lineage (NCBI taxonomy): Eukaryota > Metazoa > Chordata > Amphibia > Anura > Aromobatidae > Allobates > Allobates femoralis. The sequence goes on along the minus strand of JARQOC010000006.1, from coordinate 446,271,042 downwards.
AGAGCTGAAGACAGAAGACCTGTGGATTACGTCAGAGCAAGGATTTTTTTTTATTAAAGATGGCGTCCCTAAATGTGTTTTGTGTTTTATTTTTCATTTAAAAAAAAATTTCTCTGTGTTGTGTTTTTTTTCTGCTTACAAGAAATTAATTGTGGCCATGTCTAATTTGGCATGACACCATGAATTTCGGGCTTAGTACCCGAAAAAGTGTTATCACAGTGTGTGAAACTGGGGGATAAATAATGTGGTCATTGCATCACACCAATTAAGTACAGTTTGTTTCATTTTTTTTTATTCCATTAATAATGAACTTTGTGTTTTTATTAAACCCCTTTTGAAGCATTATGTCTTTGTTTTTTTTAGGTTCAGGTAGCAAACTTGAACATGTGATCCTCTGATCACTCATAGACTGCACTGCACTACTTTTGTATTGCAAATATAAAAATATCTTAAAAAGAGAAAAATGGAGAAAAAGTGAGTGAAAAAATGAGCTACAATTGTGGTTTTTGTATTCACTTATTCTGAAAGATGATTATTATTGATTCTCTGATTTATTAATTTATAGCTGCAGAGCCCAGCGTTGGCCGAGATAGTAACTAATTCTTCTTAGTTATAACAAAATAGAATGATTGATGAAAAATGGGCTGCATGGTCAAGTCGCCAAAAGAAAGCCATTACTGCGCAAATATCACAAAGTATCTCACCTGCAATACACCAAACTGCACATAGACAGGCCTCCAAACTTCTGGAACAAGGTAATTTGGAGTGATGAGACCAAAATCTAACTTTTTGGCCACAACCATAAACGTTACATTTGGAGAGGTGTCAACAAGGCCTATGATGTAAGGGACACCATTCCTACTGTAAAGCATGGAGGTGGATCGCTGATGATGTGGGGATGTATGAGCTACAAAGGCCCAGGAAACTTTGTCAAAATTGAAGGAAAGATGAATGCAGCACATTATCAGCAAATACTGGAGGCAAATGTGCACTTATCAGCCGGAAGCTGCGCATGGGATGTACTTGGACATTCCAACATGACAACGATATAAAACACAGGCCAAGTCGACCTGTCATTGGCTACAGCAGAACAAAGTGAAGGTTCTGGAGTGGCCATCTCAGTCTCCTGACCTCAATATCATTGGGCCACTCTGGGGAGTACTCAAGCAAAGCACAGTTCATGCAAGAAATCCCAGGAATTTACAGGAACTGGAGGCTTTTTGCCAAGAAGAATGGGCAGCTTTACCACCTGAGGAAATAAAGAGCCTCATCCAGAACTACCACAACAGACTTCAAGCTGTCATTGATGTTAGAGGGAGTAAATACATGGTAATACACTGGGGTGTGTGAATTTTTGATCAGGGTCATTTGGATGTTTTTGGTCATCATTATTATATAAAAAGAGAAGACACAGTAGTTTGACAATAAATGGCTTCACCCAACCACTAACATCAGTGGAAAAAATCTTTGTGTTGTCATTCATATTCTCTGAAAAAAGGCCAAGAAAGCAAAATATCTGGCAGGGTAAACGTTTGAGCACAACTGTAAATGTCACAAAGTAAGTAGACAGAACATGTATTAAATCAAAATGTAAAGTACCCCCTCCACCCATCCCCTCAAAAAAAGCTCGCCCCCCAAAACCTGCACCCCCCAAACTCGCAACCCGTACCCCTGACCTTCCTAAAAAAGCCCAGCCCACAAAAAACGCCCCCCAAACCCACAGCCCCCACAATAAAATACCCAACCTGCACCCCTACCTCCAAAAAACGACCCCCCCCCCCAGTTCCCTAAATCTGCCCCACCCGATCTCCCAAAAATGCCACCCATCCCACCCCCCAAAAAATTCTTCTCCAACACGACTGTATGGCGTGGGGTTAAATTTTCTCTTCAAAATTTAGTGAGAGACGTTCCCTGAGTCAACTGGGAGGTGTGCAAAATTTGGTGATTGAAGATGCAACGGTGCGGGTTCCTTTAGTACACATACATACATATATACACACACACACACTCAGCTTTGTATATTAGATACATTTGCCGGATTATAAAACGCACTTTTGTTCCCCCAAATTTTGGGGGAAAGTGGGGGTGCGTCTTATAATGCGAAACTACTATGTGCTGTGCAGTAGGGGAGAGGGGGCCTATGGAGCGGTGTCCGTGGGCTGTTAGGAGGCCGCAGCTGCGGGTCATGGTCACGTGGGGCAGCTCATGATGCTCCTGTAATATTCACTGCATCCCACTGTCAATCACTAGCGAGAGAGCAGTGCATATTATAGGAGCAGGTCCGCAGTTGCTGGCTGCGATCCTGCGTGAATAGTCAGTGCTGTCATTGCGTGGAAAGCACTGACTATCCAAATGATGTCATACTCACCTTGCTCCACCGCTCCATGCAGCCATCCATTCCCGCTGTCTGTGCTGTGTCGGCCTCTGGTCATGTGAGTGTCACTGCAGAGTGACGTCATCACCGCGTGCTGCTCACAGGACTGGATGCCTGTATAAGCACACAGCAGGGATGTTGCCAGCTGCAGAGAGCAATGGAGCGAGGTATGACATCATTTGTTATTTTTTAAAGTGTGTGCCAGCATGGGGGGCCAGTGTGCCAGCATGGGGTGACAGTGTGCCAGCATGGGGTGACAGTGTGCCAGCATGGGGGGCCAGTGTGCCAGCATGGGGGGACAGTGTGCCAGCATGGGGGGCCAGTGTGCCAGCATGGGGTGACAGTGTGCCAGCATGGGGTGACAGTGTGCCAGCATGGGGGGACAGTGTGCCAGCATGGGGGGACAGTGTGCCAGCATGGGGGGACAGTGTGCCAGCATGGGGGACAGTGTGCCAGCATGGGGGGACAGTGTGCCAGCATGGGGGGCAGTATGCCAGCATGGGTGATATATATGCCAGCTTGGGGGGGCACCATGTACCAGGATGGGGAACATATATACTGATTGTAAGACGGACATTGGCATTGTAAGACAGACCCCATTTAATATTACAAAAATTTTTTTTCTCTTTTCCTTCACCAAATTTGGGGGTGCGTCTTATAATCAGGTGCGTCTTATAAAGCGAAAAATATGGTAATATTTTATTATATATAACAAAATACTTGCTTCTGTATATGATATTTCCACATTACTTTGACAAAAGCCTTAACAGCCGAAACGTTGGACTCTGTCTTTCACTGGTCGGAGATTAATAAAAATACTAGTTGAACAATTCATAAGTATCTCAGCTTTTTATTGATGAAGATATAATTCAATTACATTGTCTTATGTTATTCTTCAGGGCATGAAGCTCACACAGTTGAGCAGACTTTCTACTTCAATATGATCTTTATGGAGGCATAATAGATAAAATCACCAGATGAACTAGTGTTTTACTTGTTCATTGGCTGGACGCCACAATGATTCCCGGCTCATCTGAATTGTGTCTTTGGGTGCAGCCTCTGACAAGACTTATAAGTAGTGATGGGTGAACTCGATCTGTAAAGTTCAGGGTTTGTACCGAACACCTAGTGTCCGTGCACAGACCCTGAACACAGACTTCCCTGAGAAATCTGCGTTACTGTTCGGGTTCAGCCACCTGAATAAAGATCTAGGGGGTGGCAAAAGGAAGCAAAATGGTGATTAAAGCAGGAGAATGATACATACCAGTCTCCGCGCTGCAATCACACTATTTTCGAGTTCGCTCACTAAGTCTCATGCATATTCACTGTACACCAGCTGTGATGTCAGATGAACTCAGGAGACATCACTGCTCTCACAGTCACGTACGTGGTCACTTTAATGTCACTGCTCGGCCCAAGGTCAGGGTGTAGCTGAGCCCTGGAGCTTCGAGGGACTTTGTTTGTGGATTACCATGGAAGCTGGGTATGTTTGAGGTTAATAAATGGGTATAAGAGGGTGTGTGTTTTATTTCAAATAAAGGATTTTTCTCTGTGTCTATGTTTTTTAACTATTTACTTACAGGACTGGTAATGTGGGGGTCTCCTAGAGATCTGTACATCACCAATCCAAGGCTTGATGTCAGCTGACAACTCAAAGCTGTCATTAACCCCTTATATCACCCCGATTACCAACATACCATGGCAGTTGGGATGAGCCAGGTAAGCGCCAGGATTTGGTGCAACTAATGGATGCACCATTTGTGGGGTTGCTGCGGGAGGCTATTCTTAGCAGGCAGTGGTGGCCAAAAAACTATGGGCCTCCCTGGGGTGAGAATATCAATCCCCATCTGTGTGCTTTATCTTGGCTGAATATAAAAGTTGGAAGGGACCTCATGCCATTTTTTTTTTAATTATTAATTAAAATAATTAAAAAAAACCTGCATGGGGTCCCCCATATTTTGATACCCAGCCAGCACAATGTACATGTACCCAGACGTTTGCTTTATCTGCACCGTGTATTTTTTCCACTTATTTATTTTCACACTAATATGATGGCAGCTTGCTTGCCATTCATACAATGTGTATGGTAACCAATCACAGACACTGGCACAGAGGGTGGGGGCTCAGTCTGTCTGCAATAACCAATCACAGACGCTGTCACAAAGGGTGGGGGAAGATGCAGTGAATATGCATGAGGCTTAATGAGCAGACCCGGAAGTAGTGTGACCACAGCACCAAGTCTGGTAAGTATGATTCTCCTGCTTTAATCGCTATTGCGCTTCCTTTTACAGTTTCTTGCCAGCATTTTATAGCATTGAGTTCAGGTTCTCATAGACTTACATGGTGTTCGTGGTTCAGGCTCAAGTCCGATTTCAGAACTGGACTTTTTTTTAAAGTTATGTCGGACCCAGCGACGCCGAACAATTGCAGGTTTGCCAATCACTACTTATAAGCATCAAATACATTTTTAGGCATCTCTCTGCCGTAGTAGCATTTTCATTGTGCTGCTAATCGCTTAGATGCAGCTGTCAGTATTGACTACAGAATCTAATAGGTTAAACAGTCAGGCTTAGAATTTCTTTAATCCTAGTCTTAGAACAGGACACCAGCAATATCCTTACCCATCAATGTTTGTTTAGTCACAGGAACTAATGTGAAGTGGGAAATTAAAGAGTAACTGTCATTTCATTGGAAAAAAAAAACAATACTGCACTGGTTGTTAATGATGGGTCACATAGCAGCTAAGATAATGCTTTTTGGTGCCATATGACTTATTTTCTCACATTACTCTGTGATTTTAAAAATTGCCTTTTATGACTTTGTGGGTGTGGCCAGTAGCTGATAGGGAGTAGTGCAATGTGACAGCAGAGAATGGGTTAACATAGATCCTGACTGCGCTGTGTAGAGCCAGATGACAGATCAGAAGCATGTGCCAAGGAAAAAGGAGTTTACACTGATCCTGACATTGCACAACTGTTCTGAAGGATGAGATAATCTGATACATTGTTTCCTCACCAGCTAGTCAGCAAAGTAGGCCCCGTCCCCTTTACCCTTATATGGTTACATGTATCGTGTTCAGTGTGAAGACGGATCTGCCTGGTAATGAACATATGTCTTCTTCACACACAGTGCAGTGGGGACACCTTGTGGAAGGTTTATGAATGGTTTTCAACCACAATTTTCTAATGAAGTATATTAAAATTACTTACTTTACATGATCTAATATACAAAGCTGAATGTGTGTGTGTGTATGTCCGGGATTGGCATCTACACCGTCGCAACTACAGCCACAAAATTTTGCACAGTCACACGTCTGGACCCCGAAAGCGTCATAGGCTATGTTGTGAGGCGAAATTTTAACCCCATGCATTCCAATTCACCAAACAATTTTGGCCCTATCTACATAATGGGGAAAATGACAGTTACCTAGTTGACAGTTGTGACTGAGAGGGGCTTAATGACAGCACCAAAGACTAACAGCACATACCAGCACATAGTCACTAAGGTGGGGCCCTGACATGGAATATTCACCACACACGGGGACATGTATAAACACCACATGCACACAAAGAGTAACAGCTAAGGTGGAGCCCCAACATTGGATACTCACCACGCACCCGAACACAAATACACACACCACAAAGAGACACGCACAACACAGAGACACACACCACACAGACACCCCCCCACAGGGACACAAACACATACACACCCTATAGGGACACATGCACTCACCCCACAGGGACACACACACCACAGGGACATACACACATACACACCCCACAGGGACACAGACACACACACACACACCCCACAGGAACACACAGACCCCATAGGGATGGACACACACCACAGAGACACCCCTCCCCCCACAAGGACACACACCACAGTGACACCCCTGCCCCCCAGAAGGACTCACACCACAGGGACCCCCCACAGGGACACACGCACACCACTGGGGCACACACACCCCACAGACAGACACAGATGTGCACAAATCGCCTCACACAACTCGCCTCATACGTCTGGTATCTTAAATTTCCAAAAATAAACATCTGATTAAAAACAGTCAATGTGCAACACATGTGCCATATAGGGAATTAAGGCAGATGTCAGTCACATGAGCTGTCTTTTATGTGTATGTGTGAGGTAACATATACTGCCCGGCCAGGGGGAGGGATTACTGTTGACTGGAGATTTATCAGGCTGCCTATAGCAACCAATCACAGCTCAGCTTCTATTTTCCTACAGGTCATTAATATGACATATTCAAATTCTATTTTGTTGTAGCTAACAGCAGTTGTTTATTAACCCGGGCGTAGCCGGGTACTACAGCTAGTTATAATATAAAAACTTAAACAGCGGTTACGCTTTAAGTAAGAGCAAAGATTCTAAACTTTTGAAATCCTGTTGAAGAGCAGTTTCCCTTTACATTCTCGGGCAGCAGACACCTTACCTTGATTATGGCAGAATCTATACAAGCTTGCATCCGTGTGAATCCCGAATAATGATACTGCACAGAGTCACACTTGGAAGAATAACAGTCTGGTGGAAAAGTAAAATAATGAATAATATAGTAAAACAATTCTCAAAATTACATCAAGAGCTTAGATGCACATTTCAGGAAGACATCGAGAAATTTACTTAGTACATTTATAAGAGTGTGCTCTCCTATACAAAAGAGGTATTCAGGAAAAATATCGGCCGAGAGGTTACTACTCTGGAATTCATTGGTGCTCAGGACCTGTTGATTTGAAATCCGCCCAGAATTAGTTAGTTATCAATGGCCTTCAGTTCGACCTTGAGCCATGGTGACTTGATGGGTAAACACTCTGTAGGAAGATCAATTTTGCATGAGCCTAAATAGATGTACCACAGTCTTCTCCACCGTTATCTTCATTAGGTTGCTGCTCTTCCTCTTTGCCTTGTACCTTCTATTCTTCCTACAATGATGATCTTCTCCAGTGATTGCTCTCATCAAATGATGTGGCCAAAGTAGGCCAGTCATAGCTTGGTGATCCTTCCTTCCAGTGACGTATCTGGCTTGGTTTGTTCCAAAATTGGTTTGTTCTTCTTGCCATCCATGGTGTTAATAACAATCCTTCTCCAGCTCCACATTTTAAAGGTTCATTCTTCTACTGTCATGTTTCTTTATTTCTGTATTTCACTTCCATGTTACTACAGAAAAGACCAGACTATGTCTAGAGCCGTGTCTTCATCTCCAGTGAAATGTTCCTTGATGTGAAGACTTTGACCCGTGACTTCATTGTTGATTTGCCCATAGCTTTTTCTCCTATTGACTTCTGGCATCATTTCTGCATCTTGAGCAATCATGATCTGTGTAACACCCCCGTCACACAAAGCGAGATCGCTAGCGAGATCACTGCTGAGTCAAAGTTTGGTGACGGCAACAGCACCTTCAGCGATCGCCTATGTTGAACTAGCAGTGACCAGGCCCCATGCTGTGAGATCGCTGGTCGTGTTCGAGTCCCTGGACCATTTTTTGATCGTTGGGGTCCCGCTTGGCAGTATGCATCAGTGTGTTTGACAGGGACAATGACCAACGACCTCAAAACTACAGGTCTGAGAAACAGGGTCCCAACGACCTCCGTATCATTCCAGATGTTGCTGCGTCGCTGGTGACTGTTTTGTCATCTCACCAGGCAACGCGCCAAGTGTGATCGGTAACCCAAATAAAGTTGGAGTCCTTTACCACTTCCAGTTCCTCGTCATCCATCGCACATGTGTCCCTGATTTGTTGGTTCTTCTTGCCATCCATGGAATTGATAACATCCTTCTCCAGCACCACATTTCAAAGGTGTCGATTCTTCTTTTGTCTCAAGAAGTCTCCAAATATAGTCCCAAGGTGCTGCCCCTTGGTCCCAGCAATCAATGGGTCAGAAGGGAAGGGAGATGAAAAAAAAATGGTGAAGATTCACATATTAGTAATACATATGATTCCCTCGTACCTTGTATGTACGGTGCAGGCTTTGGGAGGTTAAAGAAAGGGAAGAACATAAGCTTATAGGACATGGAGTCTTCAAACTTGACCCCAACAAAATGTATATAGGAGGCACTGGCAGCTCGTAATTCATCTTCATTACGGTAATGGATGATATCTAAATCTGGAAAAAAGTGATAAGAAGAATGAAAAACTACTCTCTATGCTTTACCGAGGGAGAGAAGGTACCGTACTAGAGTATCATTGGGCACACAAGTACAAGCCAGTGCTGCATCATACAGTTGTACCAGTTCATCAAGTTTATAAAGAGCACACTTTAAAGGGAACCTGTCACCTGATTCTAAGGCCCTACATTATCTCTAGCTGTCCCTACACCTTCCTAGCAGCTCCTATCTTCCCTTTCTTATCTAAAGTGTCCCTATTAACCATGTGTAAATGAAGTATAAACTTACTGCAGTCCCCGTGGTTGGGGGACTGGGCAGGCGTGGCTACGCTGCCTTCATCACTCCTCCGTGTTGTAATGCACGACCCGCTGGGCGGCATTATTGTCCTCTCTGCCCCCAGTATTTGGAATCTCCCGCCCTCTGTGTAGTTCTATGCACCGGCGTCGCCGACGTCACTTCCGGCCCAAGTGCATTATGGATCACGTGGTCAAGCCCATAATGCACTGGGGCCGATCACGTGACCGGCCCCATAATGCACCGCGCCGGATGTGATGTCCGACCGGTGCATAGAACTACACAGAGGGCGGGAGATTCCAAATAATGGGGCAGAGAGGACACAGAATAATGACGCCCAGCGGGGCGTGCATTACAACAGGAGGTGTGTGAATGAAGCACGTCTACCCAGCCCCCAACCACGGGGACTGCAGTAAGTTTATACTTCATTTACACATGGTTAATAGGGACACTTTAGATAAGAAAGGGATAGATAGGGAGCTGCTAGGAAGGTGTAGGGACAGCTAGAGATAGTGTAGAGGGCTTAGAATCAAGTGACAGGTTCCTTTAACATAAATTTCATAGATTGGTAAAGTTGGAAGGGATCTCTTGGGTCATTTCGTCCGACCCCCTGCACAAAGCAGGATGCACTAAATCATCCCAGACAGATGTCTGTCCAGCCTCTGTGTGAAGACTTCCGTATCGATGATTAGTGTTAATCATGGTCTGAATTGGGCTGCAAAGGTCCCAATAATGCAAAGGTTAAAAACTATTACTAGTAGGAATAAGAAATAAAAACTTATGAACAAAAACAACCCTGAAAAAAAGGACAATGACGATATTTATAAATAGAGTTCATCGAAAAACTGTACTAAGACATGAAATATTAAACTTGTGTGAAAAATCATACAATTATACCATATGCAGTAAATGTAAAACAATCTGATCATACATACAGGTGCATCTCAATGAATTAGAATGTCATCAAAAGTTAATTTATTTCAGTTAGTCAATACAAATTGTGAAACACATATATTATACAAGAGTCATTACAAACAGAGTGATCTCTGTTAATGTTGATGATTACGAATGAAAATCCAAAAGTCATTATCTCAGTAAACTAGAATAATTAACACAAAATAGCTGCAAAGGCTTACTGTCACGTGTGTACTGCGCCGCAGTCCATGTGAATCCTTTGGCACATTTACTGTTAAGTTGCAGATGCTGCTGTATTGCTGGGTGAGGGCTCCAGGCTGCTGCTCTGAGTGTGTCCCTGATTTAGATGATCATGTCCCTGGCCTTTAAAAGCCTCCTATTCCTTCAGCTGACATTGCTGATAGAGTTCATTTCTACCAGGACCCCGTGCAGTCAGGAAGTGCGTGCTTGTGCTGCTGCAGTTTCTATCCGTAGAGTTGCTCTGTTCTCCCGTTCCGTGGGTGGAGATAGGGCTCTTAGTCTAGGGCTTGTTAGGAGCATAGGGCTAGGCTGCCAACTCAGAACTATTCACATTTAGAGGTACCTCTGAAGCAGGGAGAGCCAGGGACCCCAGTCTAAGGGTCAGACTAGCTCCCTAGAACACCTAACCCATTATTGTCTATCTTGCTACCTGATTTCTCTTCCCTCGGGACAGTTACTAAGACTTTAAAATGGTCCCTTAGCCTGGTTCAGTAGGCTACACAATCATGGGGAAGACTGCTGACTTGACAGATATCCAGAAGGCAGTCATTGACACACTCAACAGGGAGGGTAAGCCACAATAGGTCATTGGAAATCAATGTCCCAGAGTCTGGAGGAAGAATGGAGAAGCCACAGTCCAAGATGCTTGAGGTATAGTGTGAAATTTCCACAATCAGTCATGGTTTGGGGAGCCATGTCATCCGCTGGTGTAGCTCCACTGTATATTATCAAGACGAAAGTCAGTGCTGCCTTCTACCAGGACATTTTAGAGCACTTCATGCTTCCCTCTGCCGACAAGCTTTTTAGAGATAGAGACTTCATTTTCCAGCAGGACTTTGCACCTGTCCACACTTCCAAAAGTACCAACACCTGGTTTACTAACCTTAGTATCACTGTGCTTGATTGGCAGCAAACTTGACAATCCTAAACCCCATACAGAATCTATGGGCTATTGTCAAGAGAAAGATGAGAGACACCAGACCTTACAATGCAGATGAGCTGAAGGCTGCTATCAAAGCAACCTGGGCTTCCATAACACTTCAGCAGCCACAGGCTGATCGGCTCCATGCCACGCCGCATTGATGCAATAATTCATGCAAAAGGAGCCCCAACCAAGTATTGAGGGCATTTAATGTACAGACTTTACATTAGGCCAACATTTGAGTTAAAAATCATTACTTGAGTTTGTGTTATATAATATTCAAATTTTCTGAGATATTAACTTTTGGTTCACTGGCTGTAATCCATAATCATCAACATTAACAGAAATATATGCAGCTGAAAAAAACACCTTGGACCACTGAGCACAGTCCAGTTCTTTTTCTCCTTGGCCCAGGTAAGACTCTTCTTGCGTTGTCTATTGGTCATGGGAGGCTTGACACAAGGAGTGTGACAGCTGTAGCCCATGTCCTGGATACATCTGTGTGTTGTGTCTATTGAAGCACTGACTCCAGCAGTCCCACTCCTTGTGAAACTCCCCCATATTTTTGAATGGCTTTTTCTTAACAATCCTTTCAAGGCTGCGGTTATCTTGCTGCTTGTGAGTCTTTTTCTACCACACTTTTTCCTTCCACTCAACTTTCCATTAATATGCCTGGATACAGCACTCTGTGAGTGGTCTACTTCTTAAGCAATGACCTTTTGTGGCTTACCCTGCTTGTGGAGTGTGTCAATGACTGCCTTCTGGACATCTGTCAAGTCAGCAGTCTTCCCCATGATTGTGTAGCCTACTGAACCAGACTTAGGGGCCATTTTAAAAACTTAGTAAGCCTTTGTAAGGCTGGCTTCACACCACGGTGTGATCTGGTCCGGGGCTGTCCGGGATGACCCTGACAGCCCCGGACCGGATCAGTACACAGAACCGGAGGGCCAAATGTGCCCTCCGGTCCTGTGTGCAGCCGATGTCTGTAATTGCAGCCGCAGCTGTTGATTTTTCAAGACCGCGGCTAGCATGGAGCTAGCGCGGTCCTGAAACGACAGCGGCGTGCAGCCGACAGTCCGTTTCCCAGATTCGCCTGGACCCCATAGGCTCCCATGTTAGGGAGCGCCGGATTGCCCCGGATCCGGGATAATCCGGGCGAATCCGGGATCCAGTAAATTGGGGAGATAATTTTTGTGTCGGAGAGAGTAATCCAAATTCTCCCAGATTCCACCGTAGAGATGAAACCGGATGGCAGCTCTCTAGGCTACTATGGGGCCAAAAACCGGTACGGGGCTGCCTGGTTTACACCAGATCACACCGTGGTGTGAAGCCAGCCTAAGTGTTTAGTGTTAATTACTTTAATTTTCTGAGATAATGACTTTTGGGTTTCCATTGGCTGTAAGCCATAATCATCAACATTAACATAAATAAACACTTGAAAAAGATCACTCTGTAATGACTCTATATATAATACGTGTTTCCCTTTATGTATTGAGTTACTGAACTATATTCACTTTTTGATAATGCTCTAATTGATTGAGATGCTTCTGTATATTGATTTATAGTAGAACTCTAGTAAATGTTATCTCTGGTGTGGCCACGAAGCCACGAGGCTTGCTCCCATTAAGCCCAATTTACTATTTAAACAAAAGTAGCAAGAGAAAGGTATCAAAAGTTGCTATTTTTTTCAATTTAATACATTTCCCTATTGTGATAGCCACTCGTGGAATTGTCTAGCCAAACAAATGGGTCAGGTGGCCTCAATTCATTACAGAGGTGAAGGTGTCACAGATGTAACCGTGGTCTCCTGGACTCCCCTCCACAATCCAGCATGAGGACCAGCTCGTATCCTTCACTCCTTCAGTCATTGTGACCTTTTTTTGCACATTGTGAAGTGTAAAGCATGGCGTACTCTTGTCCGGAGCTCTGGACATTGTATTTATGACAAAGCTCAGGATGAAGCCTTTTGTCCATGCGGCGGTGGTTTGTGCTGTAGTCAGTAGACCTGCGGTTCCTTTCTGTAAACCTCTTAGTCTGAGTATACGGCTGTCATTCTGCATCAGAGTATACGGCCGATGCTTTACTTGCTCTTCTACTGGTGAAGATCTTACCATAATATATCACAAATCACCCAGACTATTGGGAGAGAGCATCACATTAAGTATTGGACACCATACAACTGTCTGCTGCTACTTATCAGAGGAGGTCACGCATTACATAGAACTTGGCTCGGGTGGAGATCAGTTTGGCCGTGATATTAGATATATTTTATATGGAAGTATGAGAAATGTAATGCATGGCATAATTTTGGCCATCCTTACTTCTACAGGGCAAATATCCAACACTGACGGGCTGTCTAATCTCCTATAGCCGAGATTGGATTGCAGCATACTGGAAAGTGAGTCATTTTAAAGGGTTATTCCCATCTTCAAAGGGGAAATCCAGGGAGATATTTTGTTACGCTGTCCTGCCCTTTTACATGATGAAGCACAGCTGGGCACAACAGTTCTAGGATCTATAGATCGCTTATAAATCAATAAAATCATATTTGCTCCTCAGCTCTCACCCCTCCCTCAGGGGACAGAGAAATTCAGCCTCATGCTGCCGGTGAGAGCAGGAGGACTGTCGGGGAGTGGAACCTGGGGGCTCCATGATCATCTTACATTCCTGACCCCTCATACTTCTGTATGAACAGGGAGCTTGGCTGCCAGCCCCATGGTCACACTACAAGAGGTGTCCTCCCTTCAAATAGCAATCACGTCACCAAGAAGATATAAATACATGCTGTGATCTTCTGATGTACAACTTATGGTAGTGCATAATGTGTGCTGCCATGTGTCAGGCCAGGAGCACAGGCAAAGCACGGCATTGATTGATTGATTCAGCACTGCCATGGTCTCCCCTCCCCCATATCAACTTGGAAGCTTCCTATCCCCTGAAACTTTAGCACTATGCATGACTGAATTTCTCTGTCCCTGAAGGGAGGGGTGAGTGCTGAGATATGATTTTATTGATTTATAAGTGATGTAAACATCCTAGACATGCAGTGCCCAGCTCTGCTTCATCATGTAGGAGGGCAGGAACAGTACAATTTGTTTTCTTTATCTCCCCAGAGTTTCCCTTTAAATATGGATACTTGTTGGATAGTGCTTGTAAATCCAAGCACTTTTGCAGTTTACTGCTTATTAAAATTTGCAGTCGTTCTTGTGATATTAACACTTTTGTTTACAGCTTGTTGCCCAGGAGAACCACCGCCCCTGCTGTCTAACTTAAGTACTGCACTTAAACTGTTTGAGATGAGGAGGTTACAGTGCACTCCAGTGATCCTGGACATTTTACAAGCTCAATAGAAAAAAAAAGCTTGTAAACACTGGGCATGTTCTGTCTAGTAGTGGTGGTCGGTCTCCAAGGCAACATGCTGTAAACAAGCGTTAATATCTAAAGAATGGATACGAATTTTAATAAGTAGTAAATTGCAAAGTTTTGTCACGAGGTGGTAAATGGAGTCAGGCAGCAGGATAGTAAGTTGGGCAAAAGGCGAACAGGGGAACTAGACTGACCCTTATACTAGGGATCCCTGGCTCTCTCTGTTCCCAGAATTACCTCTGAAGGTGAGGATGTCCGGGCCGCCACCCTTGCCCTCTGCTTCTGATCAAGCCATACACTAAATCCCCCTCATCACCCACAGACCGGAAAAACACAACAACTCCCACAAAATAAGAAAAACTCCAGGCAGGAACAGCAGGAAGGCATCAGCAAAAACTGCACTATGTCCTTACAGCACACGGTCTTGGCGGAGACTAAAACTCTATCAGCGACATCTGCTAGTGGAAGAGGAAACTATTTTAAGGCCAGGGGCGTGGTCACCTAACACACCCACAACATCCCACCTGCAGAGCCGCCTACACATAGACAGCAACACCAAAGCAGCTTCAGACATTAACTCCAAATGTGCCAAAGGAGATTTACTCCCATGTAACTAGAGCAGAGCATTTCACATGGACTGCAGAGCATTCAACATATAACAGTTCCTCGTACTTACAACTACTATCTGACAATATCGATCTATGCAGATGGGAATAATCCTTTAGGAATATGGCCTATCATGACTTTAGTAGGAGGCCATTCTTTGATTGGTTTATTTTCTCTAGTGGTGGTGGAGGTGACCTGACTTACCTTCTGACATTTAGTATCTGGCATTATGTGACACCACAGGATCGCTCATCACAAATACATTTGGAGACTGTGAATTTCTACGACTCTCCAGCTTTTCCGTAGCTAAAATTAGGAGCCAAAGTGCCAACCTGCTAATAAACGTCTCATTCTGGAGCAGCATCCACTGTCTGCCGTAATGGAAAGCATCGATGTCTTCCTGCTACAAGCCGAGCCTCAGATATTTTATTTCCAGGCTCAGAGCTAATGATTTGTAATGATTTTCTGTTCACAAAATGCACAGAGTCAGTGATATAGGCAGGAGTCTGCATGGTTGGGAGGGGAGTAGGAGCAGGGTGTAAATCAAGGTACAGGCACCCTAGTGGGTATACAGATGGGGAGACAACTTAGTGGGTATACAGATGAGGGGCATCCTAGTGGGTATACAGATGAGGGGCATCCTAGTGGGTATACAGATGAGGGACATCCTACTAGGGATACAGATGGGGGGACAACCTAGTGTGTATACAGATGGGGAGACAAGCTAGTGGGGATACAGATGAGGGGCACCCTAGTGTGTATACAGATGGGGAGACAACTTAGTGGGTATACAGATGAGGGGGATCCTAGTGGGTATACAGATGAGGGGCATCCTAGTGGGTATACAGATGAGGGGCATCCTTGGGTATACAGATGAGGGGCATCCTAGTGGGTATACAGATAGGGGGCATCCTAGTGGGTATACAGATGGGGACAATCTAGTGGATATATAGATGAAGGGCATCCTAGTGGGTATACAGATGGGGGACAACCTAGTGGGTATATAGATGAAGGGCATCCTAGTGGGTATATAGATGAAGGGCATCCTAGTAAGTATGTAGATGGGGGGCGTTCCTATGGGTAAAAAGATGGAGGGCATCCTAGTTGGTAAATAGATGGGGGAGCATCCTCATGGGCTTAAAAATGGGGGTGCATCCTAATGGGTATGCAGATGGGGAGCATCTTAGTAGGTATAGAGATGGGGTGCATCCTAGTGGCTATATAGAGGGGGATTTGACCCCGGCGTCCAATGGAGTGTGCCGTGATCGACACTTCCGGAACGCCGGGGGGGCGGAAGGATGCGGGCAGGCGCAGACATGCGAGCACCATCAAGCAGCTGCAGATGATGTAGGTAATGGACACAAGCATAAAAGGGTGATCACTACACTGTCTCAGCGCCTCCTGACAAAGCGGTGAGCGAAACATTGAGGTGCTGGGCAGTGTGGTGCGGTATGGTGACAATCTTGCATGTGTATATTTGCAATATGATGGGTATGGGATGGTTTTACAATATACAATCTGTATCCCTGTCCTCCATTGAGGACATGAAATGGGGAGAAAGGAGGTATATGAACTAATGCAAAATTTTAAATCTGTCTTATGCTGACATTGTCTTGATTGTACTGTCACGGTATACAGGCCTGTAATTATGAATATATAACTGTATCCACACTGTCTTGGAGTTATTTTAGGGGATGGTTTTATCTTTGTGTGACTTGATCTAATTAACAATAAAAACGTATATGCATTTATAATCCCGAGTGTGGTGTTGAAATTGCCGTAAATCTTTATCTGGTTCAGTAGAAAGTTGAGATTATGCGGCTAGTGATATATTTACGATAATGGATCCTAGAACTTTGTTAGTTATATATAGAGGGGGGGAGCCTCCTCATGGGTATAAAGATGGGGGCATCCTAATGGGTATACAGATGGGGGTGGCATCCTAGTGGGTATATAGATGGGGGGAGCATTCTAATGGGTATACAGATAAGGTGACCACCAGGTGGTATACATATGGGGGCATCCAAGTAGGTACACAGATGGGGGTATCCTAGTGGGTTTATAGATGGGGCATACTAATGGGTTTACAAATGGGGGGCATCCTAGTGGGTATACAGATGGGGAGCTTCCTAGTGGGTATACAGATGGGGGGCATCCTGGTGGGTATACAGATGGGAGGGCAATCTAGAGAGTATACAGATGGGAGGGCAATCTAGAGAGTATACAGATGGGGGTCATCCTAGTGCATATACAGATGGGGGGTATCCTAGTGGGTATACAGATGGGGGGCATCCTGGTGGGTATACAGATGGGAGGGCAATCTAGAGAGTATACAGATGGGAGGGCAATCTAGAGAGTATACAGATGGGGGTCATCCTAGTGCATATACAGATGGGGGGTATCCTAGTGGGTATACAGATGGGAGAGCATTCCCTGTGGGTATACAGATGGGGTGACCATGCCTCAGGTGCAGCCTTGTCATGCTTCTTTTTGCAGGTTGGCTGTTTTGGGGGCACTATGTCATTGAATGAAAAGTTTATAAATGGCTACGCAGAGGTGACAGGTTTCTGACCTTGCTCTATACACCCGTTCCAGACATAGGATGTGCTATCATGTCCTGCATCAGGAAGGAACTAAGAGTCTGATTAACGTACAGGGTCCAGCCTGAGGTCTGAATAATTTAAGGTGCCTAATCTCAGAATCTAATTAAATTTAGACTTCAGTTGTCTGATACATTTCAAAGATTTTATTTGGGGTTAGGTCTGGCGACCTGATTTTTTTAAGGGTCTAGACTCAGGTCTGATTATTAATTAAGTCTTTACTTTGATTAATTTAATAGCTCATGTCCGGGATATCATTAATTTTAAAGTGTAACCGCCTTTTAAATTTTAATTTTATAATAATGTTTAGCAAGTGATTATAATAAACTCAAATATACTTCATAAGTGAAATCTGGTAGCAAACCTTTCATAAACCTACTAGAAGATGTCTCCACTAGGCTGTTTCTAAACCTGACATATAAGGGCAGGGGATGAGGACTACACAACGTGTCTGGGTACAGGAGATCAATGTATCTGCATCTTACCTCAGGCAAAGGGAGGCTTGTCAGGCTGTGATCTTATCTCCTGCCTCCAGATCACTCTTCTAGTGCTAACAGCTGATGGCCCCCACACAGCACCTCAGCTGATAACACAGAGCAGAGCAGGAGATAACATCAAGTAGCTGTGTGCTGTCAGTCTGGAGTGTCATTTGCCTGAAGTAATTTGATACAGTGACAAGCTGAGAATGCTGTGTAGGCTCCGCCCCCTCCCCATCCTTATATGGTTATATAGCTGTATTCAGTGTGTGGACCTTGAAGACGGATCTCACTGCGAATGAGCATATATCTGCTTCGCACACAGCCTAGTGGGGACATCTTCTGGAAGGTTTTTGAAAGGTTTTCTTCCAGATTTCACTTATGAAGTATATCTGACAGTTTATTATAATCACTTGCTCTACATTATTATTAAATAAAATTTAAACGGAGGTTACACTTTAAGGTCTGGGAGATCCAATTCATAATAATGTTTAAAAAATCCATTTTGGGGTCAGATTGATTATAAGAGCCTGATTAATATTTTTAGGCGTCTGGTTTCTGATTTATTGTAGGCTTCTGCTTTGGGAAATGAAAAAGTCTTGAGTCTTAACTTAAGGCTCTGATCTGGGATCTGAATGAGTCAGGGATACGGTCTGGGGTCTTGTGCTTAATCTAAGGGCTTGGTTCTCCCAATAACAAATAATACATGTCATACGTGTGTCATACCAAGTTGTGACATGTCAAAAATAGAGCCATCACCAATAACCACTTTTAGTAGCAGAGCAATGTGCTCCAGAATTAGACTGTTTGTAGCCTTAGGGTACTTAGTTGATATTTATTTTAGAAAAGGGCAATTAGCATGGAAGATCCGCTGTAGCCTTGAGGTGCTTAGTTGACATTTTTCGGTAAAGGACAGTTCACATTTACAATGTTTTAACAGTTTGTAGCCTTAGGGGACTTACTTTACATTTCTTTTAGAAAAGGGCACTTCAAATGCAACAGTCTGTAGCCTTGGGGTACTTAGCTTGATATTTCTTATAGTATCTGGTACTTACCTTGGAACCACAGTTCTCTAGTTTACTCCACCACTGGAGAATCCATAACAGTTTTGTAACAAGCACATATATATAAATCCCCCGGCTTACCCATGATTTTAATAAACAGGTGTATACCTGAGCCAAGACCTCCATCAATACAGTGCAAAGACGCTAAAGCCATGACGTTGTCTGTCACATTGTTAGACGGAGTGTATCCGACAGTGAACACCTGGTTAACGTCCAACTCATTAAGAATATCATTCGGTGTTGCTTCATAATGCTTGTTTGGCATCACCAAGACTAAAAGCAGCCAAATCAGTGACCAGATGACCGGATAGAAGATTTCCTGTATTGAAAGAAGAATAGAGTCAGTAATAGATAAATAGATAAAAATAAGCATACAAAAATAACATAGAATAGGGCTGGATGTGAGGGAAATCCCAGATCTAAAGTCTGTAGAATGCTAACTGCAGCTCTGGAGTATAATACAGGAGCTAACTCAGGATCAGTACAGGATAAGTAATGTAATGTATGTACACAGTGACTGCACCAGCAAAATAGTGAGTGCAGCTCTGGAGTATAATACAGGATGTAACTCAGGATCAGTACAGGATCAGTAATGTAATGTATGTACACAGTGACTGCACCAGCAGAATAGTGAGTGCAGCTCTGGAGTATAATACAGGAGGTAACTCAGGATCAGTACAGGATAAGTAATGTAATGTATGTACACAGTGACTGCACCAGCAGAATAGTGAGTGCAGCTCTGGAGTATAATACAGGATGTAACTCAAAATCAGTACAGGATAAGTAATGTAATGTATGTACACAGTGACTGCACCAGCAGAATAGTGAGTGCAGCTCTGGAGTATAATACAGGAGGTAACTCAGGATCAGTACAGGATAAGTAATGTAATGTATGTACACAGTGACTGCACCAGCAGAATAGTGAGTGTCAGCTCTGGAGTATAATACAGAGTGTAACTCACGATCAGTACAGGATCAGTAATGTAATGTATGTACACAGTGACTCCACCAGCAAAATAGTGAGTGCAGCTCTGGGTATAATACAGGATGTAACTCAGATCAGTACAGGATCAGTAATGTAATGTATGTACACAGTGACTGCACCAGCAGAATAGTGAGTGCAGCTCTGGAGTATAATACAGGAGGTAACTCAGGATCAGTACAGGATAGTAATGTAATGTATGTACACAGTGACTGCACCAGCAGAATAGTGAGTGCAGCTCTGGAGTATAATACAGGATGTAACTCAAAATCAGTACAGGATAAGTAATGTAATGTATGTACACAGTGACTGCACCAGCAGAATAGTGAGTGCAGCTCTGGAGTATAATACAGGAGGTAACTCAGGATCAGTACAGGATAAGTAATGTAATGTATGTACACAGTGACTGCACCAGCAGAATAGTGAGTGCAGCACTGGAGTATAATACAGGATGTAACTCAGATCAGTACAGGATCAGTAATGTAATGTATGTACACAGTGACTCCACCAGCAGAATAGTGAGTGCAGCTCTGGAGTATAATACAGGAGGTAACTCAGGATCAGTACAGGATCAGTAATGTAATGTATGTACACAGTGACTGCACCAGCAGAATAGTGGAGTGCAGCTCTGAGGTATAATACAGGAGTAACTCAGGATCAGTACAGGATAAGTAATGTAATGTATGTACACAGTGACTCCAACCAGCAGAATAGTGAGTGTAGCTCTGGAGTATAATACAGGATGTAACTCAGGATCAGTACAGGATAAGTAATGTAATGTATGTACACAGTGACTGCACCAGCAGAATAGTGAGTGCAGCTCTGGAGTATAATACAGGAGGTAACTCAGGATCAGTACAGGATAAGTAATGCAATGTATGTACACAGTGACTGCACCAGCAGAATAGTGAGTGCAGCTCTGGAGTATAATACAGGAGGTAACTCAGGATCAGTACAGGATAAGTAATGTAATGTATGTACACAGTGACTGCACCAGCAGAATAGTGAGTGCAGCTCTGGGGTATAATACAGGAGGTAACTCAGGATCAGTACAGGATAAGTAATGTAATGTATGTACACAGTGACTGCACCAGCAGAATAGTGAGTGCAGCTCTGGGGTATAATACAGGAGGTAACTCAGGATCAGTACAGGATAAGTAATGTAATGTATGTACACAGTGACTGCACCAGCAGAATAGTGAGTACAGCTCTGGAGTATAATACAGGAGGTAACTCAGGATCAGTACAGGATAAGTAATGTAATGTATGTACACAGTGACTTCACCAGCAGAATAGTGAGTGCAGCTCGGGAGTATAATACAGGATGTAACTCAGGATCAGTACAGGATAAGTAATGTAATGTATGTACACAGTGACTGCACCAGCAGAATAGTGAGTGCAGCTCTGGAGTATAATACAGGATGTAACTCAGGATCAGTACAGGATAAGTAATGTAAAGTATGTACACAGTGACTGCACCAGCAGAATAGTGAGTGCAGCTCTGGAGTATAATACAGGAGTTAACTCAGGATCAGTACAGGATAAGTAATGTAATGTATGTACACAGTGACTGCACCAGCAGAATAGTGAGTGCAGCTCTGGAGTATAATACAGGAGTTAACTCAGGATCAGTACAGGATCAGTAATGCAATGTATGTACACAGTGACTGCACCAGCAGAATAGTGAGTGCAGCTCTGGTGTATAATACAGGAGGTAACTCAGTATCAGTACAGGATAAGTAATGCAATGTATGTACACAGTGACTCCACCAGCAGAATAGTGAGTGCAGCTCTGGGGTATAATAAAGGAGGAAACTCAGGATCAGTACAGGATAAGTAATGTAATGTATGTACACAGTGACTGCACCAGCAGAATAGTGAGTGCAGCTCTGGAGTATAATACAGGATGTAACTCAGGATCAGTACAGGATCAGTAATGTAATGTATGTATACAGTGATGCACAAGCAGAACAGTGAGTGCAGCTCTGGAGCAGAATACTGGAGGTAACTCAGGATCAGTAATGTAATGAATGTACACAGTGACTGCACCAGCAGAATAGTGAGTGCAGCTCTGGAGTATAATACAGGAAGTAGCTCAGGATAAGTAATGTAATGTATGTACACAGTGACTCCACCAGCAGAATTGTGAGTGCAGCTCTGGGGTATAATACAGGAGGTAACTCAGGATCAGTACAGGATCAGTAATGTAATGTATGTACACAGTGACTGCACCAGCAGAATAGCGAGTACAGCTCTGGAGTATATAATACAGGAGGTAACTCAGGATCAGTACAGGATAAGTAATGTAATGTATGTACACAGTGACTGCACCAGCAGAATAGTGAGTACAGCTCTGGAGTATAATAGAGGATGTAACTCAGGATCAGTACAGGATAAGTAATGTAATGTATGTACACAGTCACTGCACCAGCAGAATAGTGAGTGCAGCTCTGGAGTATAAGACAGGAGGTAACTCAGGATCAGTACAGGATACGTAATGTAATGTATGTACACAGTGACTGCACCAGCAGAATAGTGAGTGCAGCTCTGGAGTATAAGACAGGATGTAACTCTACTACTAATATATGCACACACCGTCTAATTAGTTTTCTTCTGTTATATACAATGGTATAATGTTGCTTTGGTTGCATATTTCCTTATTTTGCAATGTATTCCAGTCTTTTATAGATATAAATATGTGAAACAATTCGTGTTTCTGCCCTGAAGATGAGGCATAGATGTGGGAACAAACACAGCAACTATGGTAGCTATAACACTGACGCGCTTCTACCTGGAAATGTGCCAGAGCCAACACTCATCTGTGACATCCCAAAGGCACCGCTTACATGACGAGCCTCTCTGCATGCAGCAATTAGTGTGACTGAGGCTGGGGATTGCTACAAGTGTCAATGACAAAGATGTAACATGCAGAGAGGAAGCAAAACATTCATCAGCCCTGAAGGGTTCACAAAATACTGAGCCTAAAAAAGTATGAAGGGTGCTAGGGTTACAACGGTGCTATTAAGGGTTCTGCATTGTGACATTACCGTTACTGCATGATGCTGTTACTGGTACAGTACACTGGTGTTACTGGTAGTGCACAGTGCCGTTACTGGTCCTGCACACTGCTGTTACTGGTACAGTACACTGGTGTTACTGGTACAGTACACTGCTGTTACTGGGAGTGCACAGTGCCGTTACTGGTCCTGCACAGTGCCGTTACTGATCCTGCACACTGCTGTTACTGGTCCTGCACACCGCTGTTACTAGTACTGCACGGAGCTGTTAATGGTATTGTATGGCCCGGTTACTGGTAGTGTATGGTCTGGTTACTGGTCCTGTACACTGCTATTACTGGTCCTGCATATTGCTGTTACTGGTACTGTATAGTGCCATTACTAGTACTACACGGTGCTGTTAATAGTACTATATGGTGCTGTTACTGATCCTGCACAGTGCCATTACTGGTAATGCACTGTTACTGCTACTCTATGGTCCTGTTACTGGTTCTATACACTGCTGTTACTGGTCCTGCACATTGCTGTAGTAGTACTGCACGGTGCTGTTATTGGTACTGTATGGTGCTGTTACTGGTCCTGCACATTGCTGTAGTAGTACTGCACGGTGCTGTTACTGGTGCTGTATGGTGCTGTTACTAGTACTACACGGTGCTGTTACTGGTGCTGTATGGTGCCGTTACTATCACTGCACGGTGCTGTTACTGGTACTGTATGGTGCCGTTACTAGTACTAACACGGTGCTGTTACTGGTGCTGTATGGTGCCGTTACTAGTACTACACGGTGCTGTTACTGGTGCTGTATGGTGCCGTTACTATCACTGCACGGTGCTGTTACTGGTGCTGTATGGTGCCGTTACTATTACTGCACGGTGCTGTTACTGGTGCTGTATGGTGCTGTTACTAGCACTACACGTGCTGTTACTGGTGCTGTATGGTGCCGTTACTATTACTGCACGGTGCTGTTATTGGTGCTGTATGGTGCTGTTACTATTACTGCACGGTGCTGTTACTGGTGCTGTATGGTGCTGTTATTGGTACTGTATGGTGCCGTTACTATTACTGCACGGTGCTGTTACTGGTGCTGTATGGTGCCGTTACTATTACTGCACGGTGCTGTTACTGGTACTGTATGGTGCCGTTACTATTACTGCACGGTGCTGTTACTGGTGCTGTATGGTGCCGTTACCAGCACTGCACGGTGCTGTTACTGGTGCTGTATGGTGCCGTTACTAGCACTGCACGGTGCTGTTACTGGTACTGTATGGTGCCGTTACTAGTACTGCACGGTGCTGTTACTGGTGCTGTATGGTGCCGTTACATATACTGCACGGTGCTGTTACTGGTACTGTATGGTGCCGTTACTATTACTGCACGTGCTGTTACTGGTGCTGTATGGTGCCGTTACTAGCACTGCACGGTGCTGTTACTGGTGCTGTATGGTGCCGTTACTAGTACTACACGGTGCTGTTACTGGTACTGTATGGTGCCGTTACTATTACTGCACGGTGCTGTTACTGGTGCTGTATGGTGCCGTTACTATCACTGCACGGTGCTGTTATTGGTACTGTATGGTGCCGTTAGTAGTACTGCACGGTGCTGTTATTGGTACTGTATGGTGCCGTTACTATTACTGCATGGTGCTGTTACTGGTGCTGTATGGTGCCGTTACTAGCACTGCACGGTGCTGTTACTGGTGCTGTATGGTGCCGTTACTAGTACTGCACGGTGCTGTTACTGGTGCTGTATGGTGCTGTTACTAGTACTGCACGGTGCTGTTACTGGTGCTGTATGGTGCCGTTACTAGTACTGCACGGTGCTGTTACTGGTACTGTATGGTGCCGTTACTAGTACTGCACGGTGCTGTTACTGGTGCTGTATGGTGCCGTTACTAGTACTGCACGGTGCTGTTACTGGTACTGTATGGTGCCGTTACTATTACTGCACGGTGCTGTTACTGGTGCTGTATGGTGCTGTTACTAGTACTGCACGGTGCTGTTACTGGTACTGTATGGTGCCGTTACTAGTACTGCACGGTGCTGTTACTGGTACTGTATGGTGCCGTTACTAGTACTGCACGGTGCTGTTACTGGTGCTGTATGGTGCCGTTACTAGCACTGCACGGTGCTGTTACTGGTGCTGTATGGTGCCGTTACTAATACTACACGGTGCTGTTACTGGTGCTGTATGGTGCCGTTAGTAGTACTGCACGGTGCTGTTACTGGTGCTGTATGGTGCCGTTACTAGTACTGCACAGTGCTGTTACTGGTGCTGTATGGTGCCGTTACTAGTACTGCACGGTGCTGTTACTGGTGCTGTATGGTGCCATTTCTAGTACTGCACGGTGCTGTTACTGGTGCTGTGCCGGGACACTGGTCACATCTCTGCACAGCTCAACCTGCTGGCAGCTCTTGTAACCTGAGCCCATGTTTGGCTTGTCACTCAGCTACTATGAGGACAACTGATACTAGAGGAGAAGGACAGAGGACGTAAAGCTAAAAATGTCTTCTGTGCAAATGAATAATCCAGCTGAGGGCCTGGGGAGGGGCTGCGCTCACCACATAATAACCCTCTGTCAGTAGCTGGAGGGGAAGAAGAGTTCAGTGATTCGATTACGGCTTTCCTAATGCTTTTATCATCATGGAGCGGCACTTAAAATATAAAGGTGACCATTAATCCGCTTGGTCTTTAGTGGTAGATTAGAGGCCATCAGAGACAGCTGGATTAGGTCAGATGTGACTACTAGATAGCTCGGATGCTCACCTAGACCATCACTGAGAAATGAAGTAATACATGATGGCAGGTGTCATCAATGGGCCAATCATGTAATGCATAACGTTTTCACAAGGTCTATGGAGACCTCCCTAGCCCTTGAGATAAACAGTACCAAAGGAACTTACTACCCTCAAAGACATTTGATTGCGAATAATGGGTATTTGATGAAGTCTTTGTTACTGCAGTTCAGGAGCGCTCTGCTCCCCTGCATCCCGACTTCCTAATACTGAGGGGACGATGTGCTCCTGATGATTGGCAGTGTGGACCAGAGACATGACTGCACCGCTGGCCTGAACTTGGCCTCTGCAGACCAGTGCTTGGAGAGCTAATTACCTTGGGCAACTGGCCACCTCCGTTGAATTGCAGAAGTGACTGGTAACCAAACAAACAAGCAGTAAAGTATTAAATTAAAATCCATACGTTCTTGAGAACAGGTGTGTCGCTTTCATGGCAGGAGTTAAGCAGGTGTGGACCCACTGGACCCATTAGGGAAACTGTGGCAGCTGACCACTGGAGCAGGGGGCGCAGAGACAGATTTAAGTACAGCTTCTGGTGCAGGCAGGTGACGTAGGGACGGACATAAGTACAGTCTCTAGGAATGGCAGGTGCAGCTGGGATGGCTCTAGTAGACAGTATGGCAGATACAGTCAAATGTGGGAAGGCAGGTACAGGAGACGGACACAGAGGATCTTGACTGTCAAAGCTCAGCAGCAGACAGAAGACTAAACTAAACACATTGCTCAGGCACCTCCACTAATGGGAGGATGCTTTAAATATCAAGTGCCTCTCAGCCGTGGGCTGAGGTGCACCTCCAGGTAATGGAGCCCTGGCTGTTTATGGGAAGGGAAAGAGCGTGGGCACATGCTCTAAGCGCAATCCTGAAGAGCCTGTGTGGTGCGCACAGGCCTGGGAGCAGGAGACAACAGACAAGCTTGTGGGCAGCCATGAAGGAGGATCGCTGCTGTCTGGCCGTAGCAATGAGTATGTCGGCATCCCTGTTGCATGGGAGAGGCAGGGCCGCGCAGTGGTCAGCTGCCACAGTTTCCCCAATGGGTCCACATACAACAGTGCTACAATAGAGGAGATTTCAAATAACAAGTAAATTGAAAAGTTGCTTGATTTTACAAGCAGTGTGCAAATTAATCTACTTATGAGGATGAGACAACCCCTGCAGAACAGACTGATGAAAGTGCGATCCTTCTGACCATGGCCAGTTTATGAGTACATCCATGTGGGACAGAAACATTGCAAAGTTCACCTTTGGATCTGCAGTGGTTTTAACAAATTTCATTCAAATCTAAAGAACATGAAAATTGCTTGTGAAGAGAGGACATTTGAGGCGTCTTAGGAAAGTAAAACATCAGAGACCAAAGCTGGTACTTGGCTGGTCACCAGACTGATTTATATATACAGTATATATTTCTCCAGCACGGATGTGTCATGTCCATTGCAGTAGTCAAGTGCCGACTAGTGATGAGCGGGCACTACCACGCTCGGAGGCTTGGTACTTGTAACGAGCAGATGGGCACAACTCGAGTACTGTGTATAATAGAAGTTAATGAGAAGATTTACCGGAAAAATGCTCAAGATCCCCATTGTCTTCCGTTATACTGTAGTCAAGGCCCATCCAAGCATCCAACTATTCGTTAAGAGTACCGAGTACCTAGCATGGTAGTGCTGGATCATCACTAGTGTTGACTCATCATGAAAGAGCCAGGAAAGCAGAGACCTGGGAAGGACAAGAGATTGGGAATGGGATTCTAGTATCCGAATTGACAGCTCTGCCCCAAACTCCACAAGGCAGGTGAGGACTCACATTCTTGATGGGACTCGGCTCTTTTTATTCTTCCTGCTATTATTACACAGCGTTTTCCATCTATGGCAACAAGCCCACATTCCCCTGTGTTTCCCAGAGAACGTGCAATCCACGCAGAGCTGAGCGGCAGAGAAGATCTCCCCCACGTACCTGCAACGTGTCCTTCTTCGTCCTACATTTCACTAGGTAATTCTTGTACAGGAGAGTCCTGGTCTGCGCCCATACGCCCACGTCTTTCATGTCCGAGGACATCTTCTAAGAACCTGCCAACAGAAAAGGGGACACACGTTCTCAACACACACAAGTCTGACGAAGGTAGAGAAGACCATAAACAATCCAATCAGACCGGCAACATGTTCACCTTGGTTGAGGATTGGAAATGGGACATCTGCAAAACCACGCCGTCACTTTACTGTATCTCTGGAGATCAGACCTCTGGGAGCGCTTAGAAGTTCTCTCTGCACAGCGACGCTTTCGTCCTCCGGCAAAGCAATCATTGGCAGCTGACCCAATAACGTATTCCTGCATTGTCCGATAGCCGGGAATACAGCTGTGCAGGAACACGAAGAGCTGAGCTACACCAGCGATGTGGCCCCTAAAGTCTCAGCATTAATGGGGGTCCGAGAAGCTTAACCCTTATCGATTTGTGACATTGTACTATACAATAAGGGATCTTGTGTTCTCTGCAATTATTGTGGATTGTGTTATATTCTACTGGATCCCACCCTGTGTTCTCCCTATACCGGATTGTATTGCTTTATACACAGTATTACTTCATAGTCAAGTACCCTGTATTATAGAGGACACACTATATGATGGTGGTATGAGATATAAGATTTATATTTTATTTAATTCTAGTGTGATACACAGTCATATTTTCTTATATTCTTATACTATATAGACAAAAGTATGTGTCCCCTCCACATTACACTATATAGAGGAAAGTATGTGCCCCCTCCACATTACACTATATGGAGAAAAGTATGTGCCCCCTCCACATTACACTATATGGAGGAAAGTATGTGCCCCCTCCACATTACACTATATGGAGGAAAGTATGTGCCCCCTCCACATTACACTATATAGAGGAAAGTATGTGCCCCCTCCACGTTACACTATATGGAGGAAAGTATGTGCCCCCTCCACATTACACTATATAGAGGAAAGTATGTGCCCCCTCCACATTACACTATATGGAGGAAAGTATGTGCCCCCTCCACGTTACACTATATAGAGGAAAGTATGCACCCCCTCCACATTACACTATATGAAGGAAAGTATGCGCCCCCTCCACATTACACTATATAGAGGAAAGTATGTGCCCCCTCCACATTACACTATATGGAGGAAACTATGTGCCCCCTCCACATTACACTATATGGAGGAAAGTATGTGCCCCCTCCACATTACACTGTATGGAGGAAAGTATGTGTCCCCTCCACATTACACTATATGGAGGAAGGTATGTGCTCCCTCCACATTACACTATATGGAGGAAAGTATGTGCCCCCTCCACATTACACTATATGGAGGAAAGTATGTGCCCCCTCACAGTTACAGTATATGGAGGAAAGTATGTGCCCCCTCCACGTTACACTATATGGAGGAAAGTATGTGCCCCCTCCACATTACACTATATGGAGGAAAGTATGTGCCCCCTCCACATTACACTATATGGAGGAAAGTATGTGCCCCCTCTACATTACAGTATATGGAGGAAGGTATGTGCTCCCTCCACATTACACTATATGGAGGAAAGTATGCGCCCCCTCCACATTACACTATATGGAGGAAAGTATGCGTCCCCTCCACATTACACTATATGGAGGAAAGTATGTGCCCCCTCCACATTACACTATATGGAGGAAAGTATGCGCCCCCTCCACATTACACTATATGGAGGAAAGTATGTGCCCCCTCCACATTACACTATATGGAGGAAAGTATGTGCCCCCTCCACATTACACTATATGGAGGAAAGTATGTGCCCCCTCCACATTACACTATATGGAGGAAAGTATGTGCCCCTCCACATTACACTATATGGAGGAAAGTATGTGCCCCCTCCACATTACACTATATGGAGGAAAGTATGTGCCCCCTCCACATTACACTATATGGAGGAAAGTATGTGCCCCCTCCACATTACACTATATAGAGGAAAGTATGTGCCCCCTCCACATTACACTATATGGAGGAAAGTATGTGCCCCTCCACATTATACTATATGGAGGAAAGTATGTGCCCCCTCCACATTACACTATATGGAGGAAAGTATGTGCCCCCTCCACATTACACTATATGGAGGAAAGTATGTGCCCCCTCCACATTACACTGTATGGAGGAAAGTATGTGCCCCCTCCACATTACACTATATAGAGGAAAGTATGTGTCCCCTCCACATTACACTATATGGAGGAAAGTATGTGCCCCCTCCACATTACACTAGGAAAGTATGTGCCCCCTCCACATTACACTATATGGAGGAAAGTATGTGCCCCCTCCACATTACACTATATGGAGGAAAGTATGTGCCCCCTCCACATTACACTATATGGAGGAAAGTATGTGCCCCCTCCACATTACACTATATGGAGGAAAGTATGTGCCCCCTCTACATTACAGTATATGGAGGAAGGTATGTGCTCCCTCCACATTACACTATATGGAGGAAAGTATGCGCCCCCTCCACATTACACTATATGGAGGAAAGTATGCGTCCCCTCCACATTACACTATATGGAGGAAAGTATGTGCCCCCTCCACATTACACTATATGGAGGAAAGTATGCGCCCCCTCCACATTACACTATATGGAGGAAAGTATGTGCCCCCTCCACATTACACTATATGGAGGAAAGTATGTGCCCCCTCCACATTACACTATATGGAGGAAAGTATGTGCCCCCTCCACATTACACTATATGGAGGAAAGTATGTGCCCCCTCCACATTACACTATATGGAGGAAAGTATGTGCCCCCTCCACATTACACTATATGGAGGAAAGTATGTGCCCCCTCCACATTACACTATATGGAGGAAAGTATGTGCCCCCTCCACATTACACTATATAGAGGAAAGTATGTGCCCCCTCCACATTACACTATATGGAGGAAAGTATGTGCCCCCTCCACATTATACTATATGGAGGAAAGTATGTGTCCCCTCCACATTACACTATATGGAGGAAAGTATGTGCCCCCTCCACATTACACTGTATGGAGGAAAGTATGTGCCCCCTCCACATTACACTATATAGAGGAAAGTATGTGTCCCCTCCACATTACACTATATGGAGGAAAGTATGTGCCCCCTCCACATTACACTAGGAAAGTATGTGCCCCCTCCACATTACACTATATGGAGGAAAGTATGTGCCCCCTCCACATTACACTATATGGAGGAAAGTATGTGCCCCCTCCACATTACACTATATGGAGGAAAGTATGTGCCCCATCCACATTACACTATATGGAGGAAAGTATGTGCCCCCTCCACATTACACTGTATGGAGGAAAGTATGTGCCCCCTCCACATTACACTGTATGGAGGAAAGTATGTGCCCCCTCCACATTACACTATATGGAGGAAAGTATGTGCCCCCTCCACATTACACTATATGGAGGAAAGTATGTGTCCCCTCCACATTACACTATATGGAGGAAAGTATGTGTCCCCTCCACATTACACTATATGTAGGAAAGTATGTGCCCCCTCCACATTACACTATATGGAGGAAAGTATGTGCCCCCTCCACATTACAGTATATGGAGGAAAGTATGTGTCCCCTCCACATTACACTATATGGAGGAAAGTATGTGCCCCCTCCACATTACACTATATGGAGGAAAGTATGTGCCCTGTCCACATTACACTATATGGAGGAAAGTATGTGCCCCCTCCACATTACACTATATGGAGGAAAGTATGTGCCCCCTCCACATTACACTATATGGGGGAAAGTATGTGCCCCCTCCACATTACACTATATGGAGGAAAGTATGTGCCCCCTCCACATTACACTATATGGAGGAAAGTATGTGCCCCCTCCACATTACACTATATGGAGGAAAGTATGCCCCCCTCCACGTTACACTATATGGAGGAAAGTATGTGCCCCTCCACATTACACTATATGGAGGAAAGTATGTGCCCCCTCCACATTACACTATATGGAGGAAAGTATGTGCCCCCTCCACATTACACTACAGGAGCTTTCTCATCTCCTATTCTACATCCATAGACATTAATATGGAGTCTTTTGGGAAGGATTTCTACAGGTTTTTGGAGGGGTTTGTGGGATTTTTTTTACCGTTCATCCAGAACAGCATTTGTGATTTGACACTGATGTTGGGGAGAGACCGGGTTCACAACCTCAGATCTAGGTCAACCCAAAGGTGTTGAGGTCTCTGTGTGGCCGGTCATGTTCTTCCACCAAACCTCCCCAACCATATCTGTTTGGACCTTGTGCCCTGGGCACAATGTCATGGAGAAAAGGGATTTCCCCAAAGTTGGAAGCTACAATTGTCCTGAAGACAGTATCAATGGAACTAAAAGGCTGAAGCCTACCCGAGAAGAACATCTCAATAGTATTATCCCTCCTGCATCAAACTATACAGCGGGCACAATGAAGTCAAGCGGGTAATGTTCTCCTGGTGTTCACCAAAGCCAAACACATCTATCAGACGTCAGATAGAGAAGTGTGATCCGTCACTGCACAGAACACGGGAGTCCAGTGGAGGCGGCTTTACACCTTTCCAGCCAAGATTCAGTATTATGCCTAGTGATGTATGACTGCATGCGGCCGCTTAGCCATGAAGCTCCGGGTGTTTGTGCTGATGTTACCAGAGGATGTCTCTGCAGTTATGGATCAATTCAAGAGCTTAGGAGGGTCTTCAGAAACTTCCACCTGAAGGCACATTTTATGACAACTGACGACACCATATCTGTGCACATTGACGATACACGGCCAGATTATTTCTCCTTGAAACGGCTTGACCTCAGAATTCCTAGTAAATTCAATCCACCTAAAGTTTATCACCCAGTGGAAACATACATCTCCCTTGCTATTAGGGACATAGACTCCATCACTGGGAACATTGGGAAGGGCAACTTTCCCTTCATAATGAACTTGACACATGAAGAAAGACAGGTGATTCACACCTTGAATAATAACACACAAGTTATTATAAAACCGGCCGATAAGGGTGGGGCCGTGGTGGTCATGGATCGCTCATACTATATAGCGGAGGTAGAATCACA